>WOVY01002820.1:0-749478 GCA_013436015.1 Rhipicephalus annulatus
CACAGAAACCTGTCTTCAATGATATACGTAAATCTCAAATTGTAAATTATGTCATTGTACAATACTTTTATACATTAAAAGAAGTCACTATTTTTTCGTGCTTTTTTTTTTTTTTGCTGTCGACCTATATGGACGAAGTTTTTTTCTCCTTCGAAATACCAATTACGGGAAAAACAAAACAGGTGCCTATCTGTTTTTTTATCTCTGAAAGGAATTGACTATTTGTTTATTGCTTACAGGGCGCCATCTCATCCGGAAAATGAGGAGCGCGTAGGCAGGAAAAGCTGCGGGGCGCAAACCTCACGTACCCACATACCTGGGCGTCGAAGACTTGTTTATGTACAACTATCGATAGTATGATCGTATGCAGCTGTATGAGAAATGAGTAGAGCCATACAGGCTCTTTCAATTTGATTCTTGTTCTCTCAAGCAGGAACTTCTACTTCTGCATTTTGCAATCACCATCAGGATCTCAATCGAAATCACATCATGTAACACTTGCATGGCTTATCCGAGAAAGAAATCGGCCTCGTTTACCAATAAAATGGCTGCAATTCCACTCATTGATTATTTGATACATTCGATGAGCACGCAGCAAAACGGTCAAAAGCAAGTTGCCGAAGCATACGATTAAGCACAGTGAAAAACACACTTTCATGCTCAGTAAAATTTTACGACGAACGCTGCCCTCACACACAAAAAATCAAATATTAGCAATCACAAAAATAATGCTGAAGCACGTAGTAACAGTGCAATTATGGTCTCTAGTGCAAGGGAGCCTTGTGCAAGTTCAAGCGCGGCGAACACCGTCCGCGTTCGTCAAGCAATGGGCAACGATCAGCTCAATCACAGTGCCCACGCCCACTACAAAACACTGCAATCAGCGCACATCCCAGCACAACACAGATGTGTACAGCTCACGATCGCGTACAGCTCATCTCACGCACGCATGCATGCAAACACGCCACACACCGAGAACCTGAGGTTGCCTGACCCAGTGTAACTTAGAACCACAGCACGCCACATGTGAAAAAATGCCCAGAGAACCAGATTTACCTCTGCAGAGAACCTCAGGTTGCCTGACCCACCATTCTCCAAAAACCATAGCTTTCTACTTATCCAAGCCAAGTTGGGTGAAAAGTAGCGTTTGCGCTATTTTCACCGGGTCGTAGGCTCGTAGCAGTCACTGCCCACTGTACACCAGCGGACAATGTTGACTGGAGCTTGTCTCGGCTGCGTTCAGCTTGCAGCGAGCCAATGGCGAGTCGTCATGGCAGCTCAAAAAAAAATTGTTTACACGTGATTTACATGAGAACCTTCAAACGTTTAACAATGCTCTCACAGCGTATTTTGTGTTATAAAACAGTTACGTTTTCGTAAGTTAGTTATCTTAAAATGCACTGTGTTGCAATTTGTATGATTTTGTCATAGCCATTAGTTCAGCAGGGATCAGGCTAGAGCCGGCTGGAGGCCTAGACGATGCAATAAACAACGCGACTGACTGGCGGGTGGCACGGCCATAGAGTTTTGAGCGTGGTAATGTGAAATAATCCCCCGTAATTGTTTTGAAAAGGGCGTTAGATTTGCTGTGGTGTATTTATCGAGCCCCGAACGAGCCATCATAATCTGTGAGTGGCCCAAGCGCGTTCAGCTCAGTGCAGCAGAATAGTTGTTCTGATTTTCTACTCGAGATATCAGCGATTTGGTGTAGGCTGCGTTTTACGAGTGACTTGCCAGAACGATCAAGTTTTACAACATATTCTGGTTGTGGTGTAACTTTAAAACTTGTTGTTGAAATCAGTCGCTCTCTTGAACTATTTTAGAGATGCATACATACAATCACAATGTTCACTACAGCTGCTAATCTGAAATTTGTTTGCACATCTTGCATACAATCCTTCAATGTTGCAGTGGCTGAAGTGTGGGTGAATACAAAAGAATGCATGCACATGCAAACTAGTCTGTGTACAGATCAGGTTAGTTTCACAAAAATGTAACCTATTAAAAAAGCATCCGATTGCTGTATGTACATAAAGAGAAAAAGCTACACATACTGCTGTCTTTATCCATAAAATATCTCTGCCGCCTTGATGCTAATAATGTTTTGGGGTTTAACGTTCCAAAACGACGCCGTAGGGAAGGTGTCCGAAAATTTTGACCACCTGGGTCCTTTAAAATGCATCTAAATTAAAGCCCACAAGATTAATGCATTTCTGTCTCGATCAAAAATGCAGCAGCCGCGGCCGGGATTCCCTTCCGCGACCTCGGGCTCAACTCGCTTAACATATAGTTAGTAAAACAATGTTCACGAATATTTTATGAATATCCCCTTTTAATATTTATCATACAGGTTTCACTCAATATCCCTAATTATTTCACAGTAACATTGGACATTCAGACCATTTGTGGCCTTTCGTTTGAGCGAGTGCTCAGATTTGGGTGCACATTAAAGAACCCCAGGTGGTCGAAATTTCTGGAGCCCTCCACTACGGCGAATCTCATAATCATATGGTGGTTTTGGAACGTTAAACCCCACATATCTATCAATTGTTTGAGCGAGGGGAAGGGGGAGGGGTCGTAAGCTCCATGCAATCCTTTCCCGGTTGTACCCTCTCACGAAAGTTGCTCAATTTTGGCATTTAGCTGTGCGATCATCTCTCCCATTTGAGCATTTTCTGCTTTGAGCTTCTCGAGTTCCTCAATATTGTGTTTAACTGACTCCCCAATCTTAGCTCGTCGCGACCCGCGTACTTTATCTGCCCAGCTCACCGTGTATGGCGAATCCCTTGACTTTGATCCGAACCTGAACCGTGACCTGATAGGGATGGAGCCTCTAAAAGTGGACCCCGTCCCTCGTCGTCCCCTTGATCTCGATCCTTTGATGGAGGAGTCACTTTTCTCTGGTTTTCTTATGTCTTGGCCCACCTTCTTTTCTTGACCATGAAGGGCTTTTTATACTTGGATTTGCAGTTTCTGTCCGCGGTAGCATGATCCTTGTCGCACGTCCGAAATTTTGGGTTTGCGCGTGTGGTCTCTGTGTGGATTGAAGGCACCACGCCCACGGCTGAGTCTATCCGCCGGCTTAGGGCAGACATCGCCCCTGTGGCGAATCCCGTTACACTGTCTGCAAAAGTATATTTGTTTTCGATAGAGCACATGGCATCTGATCACCCCGGCGTAGCACATCGTAGTCTGGACCCTCTTGCCGCTGAAGAGCTCTATGACATTCGTGATTTTTCCCAGCCTCTATGCAGTGATGACCATGGGGTTTCTAACCGTAACAAGAGTCGATATAATATTTCCTGACGTTTCCTTCAGAGGAATCCCTCTGATGACTCTCTTGAATGTATCCTAGGGTGCTGTTTCGTACACTGCCCCTTCGTGGAGCTAGCCTCTGGCGTTGATCTGCTTGATTCGTCTGTACAGGTCAGCCCTATCTGGATCAGGAGTGCTCCCCATCAAGATGTTCTGATTTGTGGGGTTTAACGTCCCAAAACCACTTCTGATTATGAGAGACGCCGTAGTGGAGGGCTCCGGAAATTTTGACCACCTGGGGTTCTTTAACGTGCACCCAAATCTGAGTACACGGGCCTACAACATTTCCGCCTCCATCGGAAATGCAGCCGCCGCAGCCGGGAATCGAACCCGCGACCTGCGGGTCAGCAGCCGAGTACCTTAGCCACTAGACCACCGCGGCGGGGCATCAAGATGTTCTGAATCTTGTTGGGACAGATGACGTCGTACTCTGTTTCCTCGAACGGTATGCCAGCTGTTTCGTAGATGGACGTGTTAATTTCCATCGAGCCAAATTGAGCCACGCATAGCTCTCCTCTGGGTCTAATAACCACCTTATAGTCACTAGCAGGTAGCCTAGGCATCCTGCTCCTCTTCTAAGTTCGGCCGAGCTATTGGGTTTTGGTTTTTGTCTTGCCTTTACTCCCAGCATCAGCGTTGGTGCTATCGCATTCGCCATCGACGCCGCATTCCTTGTTTTTGTCTTCGCCGCGTCGCCTTTTGACAGTGTTCCATCCCTTTTTATCTGCCAATTCGTCACGCATTTCAGCATTTCCTTCCTCAGAATCAATTTCACTTGCCTCGGCGTCGTCGCCGGACGCCCCGGCTGCCGGCGAGACCGGCTCCATAGCGTTTAGTGCCGCCCTGCTTGTCGGGGCGTCCGGCTTGGCCTTGCGCCTCTCCGTGTAGCATGACGCGCAATAAAGGGACCGTAGCCCCGCCACGGGGGTCTAGTGGCTAAGGTACTCGGCTGCTGACCCGCAGGTCGCGGGTTCGATTCCCGGCTGCGGCGGCTGCATTTCCGATGGAGGCGGAAATGTTGTAGGCCCGTGTACTCAGATTTGAGTGCACGTTAAAGAACCCCAGGTGGTCTAAAATTCCGGAGCCCTCCACTACGGCGTCTCTCATAATGAAATGGTGGTTTTGGGACGTTAAGCCCCACAAATCAATCAATAAAGGGACCGTAAAGTGGTAAAAAAAAGGCGCGGCCCACCTGGATGTTGGTATCCGCTGATTCCTGAAGATAAGGCGGTTCTGTTGAGACCAAATTTATGTGGTTGCGTGGTGATCGTTGCTGCCAAGTCTTTCGTAGGCACAGGAGCCGACGTGAAGTGCGTCCGCACCTTCTGGACTGTACAGCATGTTTTTTTTATGTATACTAGACTGTATCTCCGTCAGGCTACGTAGCCTTTTGCTTTTGCTTCGTTGTTTTTTGTTTTAAGTACAAAAATTAATCAAACATCGAAATTTCAAAAACCGCGGAGTTGAACATTCGTTTCCGCCGATTTTCCAATCTCCGTAGTTTTTCGTTTTGCTCTGGTTTTGTTGATACAGAGCGAATACAGCAGATTAACTAATGCGTAGCATTAGAAATAGTTTTACAGGCTGTTCCCTATAACGACTGTTATAAAGACTTCTTCTCGTCCACACTGGACTTTATCGACGCTGCGATTTTTCGAAGCTCTCGTAAGCTTCCTGTGACCTGGTGGAAAGCAGGTCGTTAAGCAAGATAAAAATCAATTAGACTAAAAATGGAGATGTAACGGTTTGGCATAGTCGAGCAACAATCTCCACTACACAGGTGAGTTCTCCAACTCTTCTTCGTTATTCTCAGACATTCGTTATGACACATATTCACTGCTTGCTTTAGATGCCATTCTGTTTTCCATTCGATCTGCAACTCACCCTGCCATTCTTGCGAGGAGTGAACGAACGTTAAATCGGCACACTCAAGAGAGGCTCCAATGCGCAATCGCCTGTAAGTATTGCATACACGTACGAGCTGCAGCAACTAGCTCTAAAAGAAAAAAAGTAATAACACAACATTCATGTAAGAATCTACATTGATAAATATTCCTTCAATTTTTTTTTCAAATTGTATTTTGCACAAGTTTGTTCAGCTCGGTTATGAAACAAAAATAGCTACATTAAGTACACCAGCGCAGCCGGCATGAAATTATTATTTTAGCAAAAAAAAAAAAACTACGTCCCTCACATCTCTTCGGTGCGATAAAAAAAATGCATGCAGGAACTGACTGCACATACTATCAATATAGCAGAATCGCCAACGAGAAAGATGGCATTTGAAAATCAGGCCATTTCATGGCAGAGACGACGGCTGAAAAAATAACAAGAAATAAGTCAAATATAAGACGCGTTGCCGTTCTCGGCATATGTCACCCCTTGAAAACAGCGACTCAAAGGGAGTGAAAATGAACTTCGCGGAACGCAAGCACGCACGGCGCTGCAGTCTCTCATATTCGCGGAAGTTACATAATAAACCACGTGACAGCGACACGTCTTTACCTCGGTGTTTCTTATTTTGTCGGGCTCGAACATTTCATTGAAGAAGAAAAACGAAAAGAGAGAAAGAAGAAAAGAAAGGAGAAATAGGGAAAGGGACGTCTTAGAATGCAGTCAAGCGACATTGCCGGGCATCCGGCATGCACTCACAAATCTGGTACCGCTCCGACGGGACAAGCACATTTCGGTGCGGCACCCAAGCAAAGACATCGAAACACGGTTGCATATTGAGCCGGCAACTACAGGCGAACCGGAGTCGGCAAACAAGCACTACTATACCACTTCGAGAGCACAAGCCGGAGTAGACGAAGCGCGCCACACGCGAAAGTGACAGCGCCAAGGGGACTCCCTCCCACGGTTCCGTAACACGGAGAGAAACGAGCAGCGTTGTCTCAAGGAGTGGACGTACCCCGGTACGCACAAACACCTTACCGTTGGCGGGTTTACCGGTTTTTGCATGTCGTATATGGAACTTATTCGTAGGTATGATAATGATGGTGATTATGATGATTACGATCATAATCATCATCATCATTAAAACATTTTATGCTGAAATGGAGTACCAATGAGTGGTGACCCAACCTTTTATTTACGATCCCATACCCGGAACTCAGGATTTCTCATTTTTTTCTTTTTTGTAACAAGGTCGTGCTGTATGATGAGCTGTTATTTGATATGCCAGGAACACCTACTGTACTATCAATATAAAATCGTTTTTATTCGCCAATAGACATATGGGCTTGTGCGTCTACCTCCAGTGCTGGCTAAAGCATTGCCTGTTAGGCAATAATTAACTCACAGCGCTTTTGCCACGCTGTTTTGACGGTAACACTTACGCGCATGCATAGAGAAACAAATAAAGATGAAAATGAAGAGCATGGAGGTCAAGCTAATGCTAATAACTGGTTTGGTACCCTGTGCGGTGGAGGAGGTGAGGGCGCGAGAGAAAACAAAGAAGGAGAGGGAGCAAAATGAAATGAAAATGCAGAAAAAAATGGCAGCATATCCACGGAGTGAATGATGGAGAGTGGGGCGAAGCATTCGTCCGTCCATGCGTCCGTCTGTGTGACCGTCCATGCGTCTGTTTGTGCACCCGTCCCTGCGTTCTTTCATGCATCCGCCCCTGCGTCCGTTCATGCGTCCATCCATGCATCTGTTTGTGTGTCCGTTCGTTCATCTATTCAACACTCCAAGTCCCACCATCTCGCATCTTTTTATCATATATTCCCCATATAGAAGCACCGCCATCCAGCGGACATTCCAAGGACTAAGCGAGAGGTGGCACACGCACACTTTCTTACGGCCTGCGCTTTGGGTCCACTTCCCTCCTTTAACCACCCCGAGTTCATGGTATATTCTAGTTCACTGTATTCATGGCACTGCGACCAAACGCTCGCTAAACCTTTCGAAAACCAAGGAGGTTACGCCCAGCGAGTATAACGTAGCAACCTTTCCCTGTCAGATAGGGCTCAATTTACATGCCAATGGCTGCTAATGAGAAATGAGAGACAGGAGAATTCGGCTTTTACTTTCTTACGGCTTGCGCTTCGTATCTACTTCTCATTTTTAACCACCTTGAGTTCATTCATGGTATATACAAGTTCATTGTATTCATGGCACTGCGGCTCAACGCTCGCTAAACCTTTCTAAAGCTAAGGAGGTTACACCCAGCGAGTATAATGTAGCATCCCTTTCTTGTCCGATAGTGCTCAATGTACATGCCAATGGCTGCTAATGGGGATCGCAGCGTGCGCGTTGACTAAAAGCCGAATGCTCATGTCTCTCATTCCCCATTAGCAGCCATTGGCATGTACATTGAGCACTATTTTTTATTGTTAAACAACGCACAGAAGAAATATCTCACTGGCACCACCTTGGAGGTCAAGTGTTATACCTATTTCGGGTATGTGCCACTGGTGATTACATACGAGGGACGCCCAAGCCACGCCATAAGGAGCTTCGCCCCTAAAACAAAACGCATACGCGCACACATAGCAAGGGCTCACCTTCACGTCAGAGCCTATATAGAAAGATTGAAAGTTGGGCTTATTGGTGACCCTGACATTTTAAACACGGTGCAACGACGAAGCGGACGAGGAGAAAAGAAAGACACACTACAGCGCTGCGGTGTGTCCTTTCCTTCGTTGCGTTGTGTCAAAAATGTTCGTCTGCACAGTCTGATTACCATACCAAAAATGTTGCAAGAGTATTGCATTTGGGTGAAGCACCGCAAGGTATCACTACTAGCGTGGCCACTCGCGTATACTTCACCGGTATCTCGTAAACAAAAATTTTACGGAAGGAGGTTTAAGAACCAACTAAAAATGTCTGATATATCAGATTTATCTCACCAATATTACAAACGACATTTGCGTATGCCAACCGCTGACCACAGCTCACGCCTCTATCCACTTTCAAACCCAGATTACGCGAACGCCTTTCAGGGGTCTTGTCGGGTGAATATCATGTCATTCTATCAGAGTATCATGTCATTCTATCAGACTTAGCTTCCGATTTTTTTCTTGATCCAGATGCATGTTTCCTTTTGTTGTGTGGGGAAAAGCAGGAATGCGGGCCCGTCAGGACGTTTAGTCCTTATACATGCATAGCGTCGCATCATTGTTTTTCTCGATGTAAAAACACTGACGCGCACATAAAAGTACTGCATATTACTTATTATCCCATTAGTGCATTATGCCATGGTTAAGAAGAGCATGCACGGCGGCATAGTAATGGCTTTCAGTGCTTATAGTTACACCTGGCATCACCAGATGTCTCTAGTGGCGTCCTTTCTTCATTCACCTAGTCACACAAGTTCGTTGGAGACTGGTTAACCTCTGTGGTTTGTGTGTGGTGTGTTCTCCTCTCAAAGCCACAGAGTTCACTATTCCGAATGGTGCAAAATAGTTCTTGTGGAAACGACTACCAGCAAAGTCGACAAGATATGCCTCATACCAGTGCAGTTCATGCTGATCTTAACATTTCAGCTAAAAATACTTGCCCGCACTGTCTGGTGTGCCTCACGCATGTGCAATATTCGGCATGATAGGTGGGCCTTCAAAGTCATTCGTTTGATACTAATCACCATTCTCACCTTTGCAGTCTTTTCTCATTCAGTACGGTTTTTAAGTGAACTTACTGCGTACGGTTAAACTAACGGCCTCTTTTGCATTTGAACGCAGATAGCTTTGTTCCTCACACAACAAAATTTCTACAGTGGTTCTGAGTTTACAAAGAAGCGGAAGTTATGATTTCCCAATATGGCTGAGTAGCCTTGCTTGCAAACTGACATCTGGACCAACTGGAAACACTGCCTGAGTTACCTGAAGCAAGAATCAGCGCTGCCCAAAAATGTAAAAATACTGCGTACGAATTTCGTAGATCGAACTACGATAGTACTTTGCAAGCGTAAAATGCTTTAATGATTTAAACTACTGATTACGCGTAAAACATAGTTCCGTAACCGTATGTTCTGGATCTTCCCCTGGTGTAAGCATGCGCGATGGTACGTGTGGCATGCAATAAATTCACCAAGTCCGTCTTGCCTTATGTTACTGTGTCGTCAGAAAGCTCACTGAGCAGCGAATGATTTTATTGTCGTATATTTGATCGTAAGCACTTATGCAGTCATTATTACCACCGTAATCATTTCAAATTTAAGTGTTGGAATACCCCCCCCCTTTTTTGACATTTTGGAAAAAAAAAACTGACGTCAGTTTTAGCAAACCCTACGACAGCCTCTCCTCTCGGTAACATAGTACCTGCGCGTTCAGCTGAGCCATGCAGCTTCGCGCCATCTGCCGCCAACTTGTTGAAATGCACGGCAACGTGTACTCGAAAAAAAACGCGCAAAGATGGCAAAATAAAGAATGGCCCGTCCTCACAAGTTGATGAAACAAAACAAAGCGTCGAGGAAAGAGGAAAGTTAAAAAAAAAGGCTAGGGGAGACTACCGGCTCAGCATCAAATTAGAATTCAAAAAAAAAGAAGAAAAAAAAAAGATCCTCACACGGAGCTGTACGGCAGGAAAGGAAGACGAAGCATGTGCTGCAGCCGTCACCGGCAGCATCAGCTGCTGATCAGTGGCACTAACAACAGCAAACAACAGCGCCGACGGCAAAGGCACTTTCGATCAGGTGCCAGTGGCGCATATATGACGATCACTCGAGAGTTGTTCCGTTTCCCCTCCCGTTCGCATCGCGTCTTGCCTCGTCATCGCTCTTGCATGCAGCCCGAGACGCCGTCGCCGCAGCCGCCTCATGCCGAATGTGAGCTGTTGCTCGAACGATGGAGTGCGCGCGAATGTATCGCCATCGCCTCCTCTCGGGCTTTCCGCTACGCTACCTTCAAGACGTCGGGCGGAAGAAACACACACACACAAACACCAGTCGTGCATGCGTGTAGCTCCAGTTCTCGCATCGAGTTAGCCAGCGGACGAGCGGTGGAGACGGGCGCGAGTTTTCTCGGTGCGACGTACGCGCGCGCAGCACGTCAAGGCAGCAGCAGCTGCCGCAGTTGCGACGGGCCTCGCACCGGCCGGTGTTCCCGTGCTTTGCGGATCACTGAAGAGCAGGCGGCACATACTTCTAAGGCACGCATCAACGGTTGAGTACTGGAACGGGATCTCTTGCGATCGTTTTGGTCACAACGGCACTCCTACGTTGTTAGCTTAATCGAGTAAATGACGAGAAGTAATCTCGGTGGCAAAAAATGGTAGGTGTAACCTTAAGAGACAAGAAGAGAGCAGAGTGGATTAGGGGACAAACGGGGGTTAAAGATATCATAGTTGAAATAAAGAAGAGGAAATGGACATGCGCCGGACATGTAGCGCGTAGACAGGATAACCGCTGGTCATTAAGGGTAATTAACTGGATTTCCAGAGAAGGGAAGCGGGTTAGGGGGAGACAGAAGGTTAGGTGGGCAGATGAGATTAAGAAGTTTGCGGGTGTAAATTGGCAGCAGCAAGCACAGGACCGGGTTAACTGGCGGAACATGGGAGAGGCCCTTGTCCTGCAGTGGACGTAGTAAGGCTGATGATGATGATGATGATGATGATGGTGATGATGATGATGATGGTGATGATGATGATGAATCTCGGTGGCACTTCATGAACAGAAAGAAAAAAAAAACGGCTAGTTTAACTCAGTGGTGCAGTAGTTAAGGCGCTCGGCTGTCAACACGGAGGTCACGAGTTCGATCCCGGACACCGCGGTATAGCGTTTCGATGGAGGTGAAACAATAGGGGACCGTGTACTGCGCAATGCTAGGGCACCTTAAGGAACATCAGATGGTCAAAAATTCCAGAGCCCTCCGCTCCGACATCCCTCATAAAGGTTTCAATGGCTCTGGTATCTGGCACGATAATATTCCAGATGTTATATTACCAGGCGGCAGCTTACCGCAACAGTATTAGTGAGACTAGAATGACAGAGTGCACATAATGCATGCTAATGCCGGGTGAAGCCAGCTGATAAATCGTCTAACGCTGCGAAGCATAGTAAGAGACGTGGGCATAAGTGTATGTGTTCAGCCAGTGCGATGGGTTCCGGATGGGTAAACAATCCGGCTACCGGTGTGACACCCCCCCCCCCACCCCCCCCCCCCACACACACACTCACATTCGTGAGTGACAAGAAAAGAAAGCGTTTGTGTAAATCGGATAAACATACACAATGTGAAATGTCAAAAGTGTTCCAATTATGGTATTTTAGCTCTGGGCATTTCCCAGCGACACCCAATGCTCGGATCTATACTCCAAATACCCGTGTCTCTCTTCGGGCGAGACGCAAGGCGTATGACGGTGTCTCACGAGCGAAGTTACGCATTAAGACCTCTGGCTTTTCATTTCATTTTCATTTATTGAACCCTTAAAGGCCCCTTGGGGGGTATTACATAAGGGGGAGGCAAAAACACATATAAACAGATTCATGATTGTCAATGGTACAAAGCATAATCGAAAGTGAACTACATGATAAAAAACAATGTCAACAGAAGGAAATATATAGACATACCTGGAAGAAAACGGCAACAATTGTAAATTAACTAGCATATCAAGTGATTTGTGAGTAGCTGTTTAAGTTTTAAGGGGTTTTGTTCGTGCACTATGGATTCAGACAAGTTATTCCAGTCTTCAATGGCAGTATGTAAAAACGATTTATTGAAAGCGTTAGTTTAACCATGTAAGCGCTGTAAACATAGGGAGTTAAAGAGGCGACGCGATGAACGGGCGGGAGGTAGAAGAACGGTATTGCGTTGCGACGGTTTTGCCACACTATTCTGACGGTAACACTTACGCGTATGCATAGAAAATAAATACAGATAAAAATTAAGAGCATGAAGGTCAAGCTAGTGCTACTATTGTTCTCCACAACGCCGCACGTATCGCGAAGAATTTCCTCCATGCTAGCCAGCGCTTTGAAACAACTGGCACATACATAAAGCGTTGAAGTAGCGCAGTCGAGTCACCACCATGTCGTTAAATATAGGACTGTGAGTTGTTCGAGCGAAAGCTACTTCCACGTCTGTTAACATCAGACGCTTAATGCAAGATGCATCAATTATTTGTGATTTGAGCACAAACAAACCACAGAATCTTTTATGCGGAAGAGTTAGCTTTTCGTTTCAAATGATATACATAGTTATCTTTCTTACAGATAACCCTGTTTAGTCATCAGTAAACAAGTAAAGCAAAACAAGCAAACAAGTAGTTACATATTAATTACGTTCCGAAGCATAGAAAAAAACACTTTCCTATCGCCTAATCTTGTGCTGGTGGGTTTTTGAGACCAACTTTGTTAATACACGAGGCCACTTGAAACACCGTTAATGTTCTTTTAATGCACAAGAAACGCAACGATTCCGGTAATCAATGGAGTGAAAATGCTAAAAGATGCCACCTAACCGGAAGCGCCCCGGTGGGCTTCTTTGACTGCGATGTTTGGGTTTTTCATGGTTTTACGTGCCGTTAACGCGTGCTAGAGTGCTTTTGAGAACGACCGTGCTAATACTGGTCGAACATTAGGTTTCCCATTGCTGTAGTACATTGAGACTAACGCACGTGCTGGACATTACGTTCCAGCTAAAAACCGTTCCAACTAAAACAATATGTTGCGCATAAACTCAATTTTCATTTGCCATTATTTAGTCATAGAGCATTAACCAGGAGAGTGGGGGGGGGGGGGGCAAAATTAGCAACTATTTGAAATTTTTGAATATTTGAACATATTAAGGCTGCGTAACTTGCCTAGAGCCCCATTAGAAGCAGCAATCCAAAGTTGGTACGAGTAACTGCGCATGTGTCTTTGGCTCGATGTCGGTGCGGGCCACACAGGATCGCTTGCTTATGCGTAAAAATAACAAATATTGTGGCTTTTGCTTTGCAATCATGTTTTCTATTTCAAGATTCACCGTTGCCATTAACTCCTAGGGTTTCCCAACGGGTCCCCACTCTATGGTTCCAATGATGCGGGATTTTTATGAATTAGAGGAACACTAACCGGGCGGAAAATTCCTAGAAGCCTAGTCTGTAAAGCTAGGCATATATGTTTTCAAAAATAAAAATGAAAGATGAAAGCGGGTGGGGAGAAGCAGGCTTTGCTTGAAACAGGCGCTGTGCTTGTCTTTCACTCGTGTTTCCGTTTTTTCATTATTGCAGAAACAGGGGCAGCTCTTTATTTTATCTTTGACTGGAAAGCGATCATTCCATCAGGGTAATTAGCAAAGTATAACGTTGCTAATGTAATACAAATTCAGCGACCTTTTGAAGCAGATTGATGGAGTTTGCATCAAGTTTCTCGCTCTGGCCGAGTTGAAAGAAGGCTCATGTGCAAAAAGACAAAATATCACAGCGTAATGTTGTTGTTTTTCTCTTCTGATGTGAGATTCGGTGTACCCTTTGTTCGAAAAACATCGTAAAATTGTAATGCCGTTGGAATTATTTCGGGGGAAATATACTTTAGCTATATCTTTATTTTTCTCGTAACCAAAAGGCACCGTACTTACGTAATATAAAATAAACTTTTCGCCCATGTTTATTACACGATTGAATATGGAAATTGTTTTTCTATATAGTCACCACTAGGAAACGTCCACGTTTCCCAGTGGTGACTGGGAAACGTGGCCAGTGTTTTCAATGTCGACAGAATCAGTGTTTTCAATGTCATTGTGTTCAAAGGATGGATAGATGTATTTATTTATTTATTTATACAGTGATTGATTGAATGAATCATTGACTAAGGAATGTATAGATTGATTGATTGATTGATTGATTGATTGATTGATTGATTGATTGATTGATTGATTGATTGAACTCGTGTCAACGTTGAGGCCACGCACACTTCGTTAAATGACCTCGGATTGATTTCGATGGTATTTGCTGAAAGAGTACTACGATGATCAGTGCTGCTCTACCACTGAAACGAAAGCGACGGTTTACCATACCGGCCGTGGCAGTCGCAGAAGCCTGTGTGACTGTGCGATGTCAGTACACTTCAAAGGACAGGAGATGGTCGAAATTTCCGGATCTTTACAGCACGGCTAGACTCATAAAGATGCCGTCGATGGGCACACAAAACCCGAGAAACTATTATAATATTTATTACGCCTCACACAGAGTAAAGTTAAACCACAAGCCCAACTCATTCTTACGTATAGTGTCCAGGCGTACACGTATGTGCAACGCTCAACGCAAGTCAGGCGATATTCAATTTTTTATGATACATGGCTTAATGGAAGAAACTGGAACCATGGCGTGAAGCGAACTCGGGTTACACATCTATTGTTGTTATATTCCTCGTAGAACTTCCCTGCAATTGTATACATGTAGTCGAAGAGGAGTTATATAGAAGCACCGCTATACCGAGTGTTGAAAGTTCAGCTTTATTGTTTTCTCAAAATGCAACACTGGGACGAACGTGACAGCTAACTTTGCAGATAAGTTATGTGTTCAGAGGTTAGGTTATAGTTACCACAGTCAGACACCGAGTTCACTAAGCGTAAACAACGAGATTCTGGAACTTTGTTATAACTATAGCAAACTGGCATGTTTGCACGGAGAAATGTTCACATCGCATGAATCACGTGTTCACAAAGTTTCACTCGGAAAAATTCTAGCGTGTCTGTGCTCGTAAATGTTCAGCTGAAAAGTTTACTTGCACTTTTCATGATAAAGAATGCAAAGCGCTGATCGTCGTCATGATGTTATCTTTTATCAAGAAGCAGTCATTGCTCCCCATCGCAGGCCCGTACTAAAAAGATAACTGGTACCATCTCTGCCAATACCTTAGACCTGCTGTCACAGTGAACACAGCAGGCAAATATTGTGGCACATCGGGGAAGAGGTTTGCGCCAGTGCTCCCTGTCTTGCATGCGCAATCATGTAAACCGAGAGAGAAGATCAATACTACAAGAATTCCAAGCGGAACTGGGCAGCTAACCAGTCTATAAGAACTGGCTAACCACCCTGTCCATTCTCTTGTTTTTTTTTCCTTTCTCGTAAGTGGGACTGCTTTGGAACGAGACTGGCTCCGACTTTTCAATACACATATGCCCCACTTGCGGCAATCATTAAAAAGTTCGTTACTCATTCTTACGCAATCTGGGTTGTCGATAGCGATAGTTATTGTTTCACTTTGCGTCCCCTTGGATAGATAACTTATCTGCGCCGGTGGTTTTCACGTTGTTCCCAGTGCTGAGTTTTAAGAGAACCATCACAGCTTAACCCCGAACACCTGGTGTAACGCGGACATGATTTGCAGCCCGCTGAAGTTTCCTAGCACTACCTGCAGGTGTTGGCATGCTGTGTCGACGGTGTGAAATCCACGTCGAATATACGCTCGCCACACGCCATGCGCCTCGCCGTGCAATCCGAACACAATTAAGAAAGCGATAAGAAAAAACAGTATACCAACACTGTGATATAGTCACGGTGCATATTGTGGTGAAATACGAGGATGCGGCGAAAATACACAGCCTCCGCATGGGGCGCGGCGCTGCAGTTCACACCAGGAAGGTCGTGACTCCGGGACTACCGAGAAATACAGTCGAAACGCTACCATCGTGGCCAAAAGAAGCGACGATCGCGACAGCATCACATACTCTTTCTCTCTCTCTCTATCTCTCTCTCTCACACATATATATAGCCTTTTCTTTTCTTGCAGACCCAGCATCACCTTGCTGCCCCACCAACAACGACGTTATTGCTCACTCATATTGGAACAGAAAGGTGGCCGCCGTTTGCCTGTGACTCCGAGTAGTTGTAATACACAGTGCGGCGACGCTGTCGGGGATGCAGTATATAAGCGAGGCGAGGGTAAAAGGAGGAAGAAGAGAAAGACTGAGGCTTGCAGGTGGGGGACCCCGGAAAAAAGACAGGTCCATCCGATGCGAAATGAGCCCGACCTTTCCGCCGATATTTCTCAATTGAAAGCCGCGCGCGTGCGCGCTTCCTGCAGCGCCATTTATTTCCTTCGCGCTCCCCGAGGCCTTCCCGCTCCCTGAGGCGCCGTACTGCCATCGGTAGGTCGTTCTGCGTTTTTTTTTGGTTTTGTGAAACGCGTTATACTTTTGCGTGTGTGTTTGTGTTTTGTTCCATGTCGGAAAGGTCCTCTCGAGTGCGACGACCTAGACGCATCCGCGACGGCGATTGCTGTACTATCCTCGGAGGGTATGACTGTGTCGGCAGTATGAACTCCGCGTGGACAAGGACGCCGAGAGGCAATATGTGCACCCTCGGCGCTTCCTGAAAACATTTTTCGCAATTGCGAACACCCGGCCACTGGCCTCTCATTGTATAAGCTTTATCTTTAAAGTCGGCTATAGCACTGCCGCCGCAATTTTCTCGTATATGAAACTAGGGATTGGGGGGCGGAGTAAATGAAGGAAAAAGTGAACAATCATCGTCACTTGTTACACGAAGGTATTTTCAGCAATATATAGTGTGAGATATAGATACCGCTGTTAAAAAAATGACTGCTTGTTTTTAACGTCCCGAAACCACGGTATAATTATGACAGACGCAGCAGTGGAGGGTTCGAAAAATTTCAGCCAACTGGTTTCTGCCGTCATTGGTCTAACAAACTATACGAGCTAGAGCGGCTGAGATGTTCTTTTGGCCATTGTGGCGAGGACGTCACAGAAGATGTGCTGAGTGTCGACCTGAGAGGTCATCGCAGGTGAAGGCGACAAACGTGGTGCTCGATTTCTTCAAGGCAACAGACTTACATCGGCGAATATAGGCTTACGGTGTTACGATGATTGTAGAGGGTGACTGCGTGCGTGTGTGTGCTCTCTTCTCTCTCTCTCCACATTTAAAACTAACCTACCCCTTTCCACCATGTAGAATAGCAAACCAGTTCATCTAGACCGGTTAACATCATCGCTCCTATTCCATCATTCTTCGACCAACTGAGTTTTTTTTAACGTACACCTAAACAAAAAGCACACGGGCCTCTAGCATTCCCGCCTTCATCGAAAGTGCGGTCGCTACGGCTGGGATTCGATCCCGCGACCTGCGGGTCAGTAGGCGAGTATTTTAACCACTAGAGTACCGTGGCAGACATACATGCCGCTGTTAACAAGACTGACAGCTGACTAAAGGTGACACAGTTAAAGCGTGTAAAAACTGATACTAAATGAACTCTCTCAACGAAGCACCGTCATTGTACATGCTCCTTCCTTCACTATACCTATAGTAACTTCACCTGCACAATGGTGAGCTTGTGTTAGCGGAAAACAGCCACCGTACGCTTCGATCATGCCTTCATCTGCGCTGCAGCAGCGTTCCCCACCTGCTGCCACCTGGCGCACGTCCAGTAAATTACGACTCAAGCCTTCGTACTTTAGCCACAAATTATTCCGTTCTTCCTCATCTTGGTTTGTTTCCTTTCTTTTTTTTTCTTTTTCAATGGTAATTATATGATGCGCAGAGGACTTGAGAACAAATATGATGAACATACGTAAAACAGAACTGTAACAAACTGTTGAAAGTAACTTTTCTTTTGTGCAATAACACAACTGCAAGATAACTCTAGTTCTAGCAGGCAAATAAGTACACTGTTTAACGGAAACGTCCCATTCAAGATAAGCTGCAACATGCCTCGTGACCTGTAAGTGATCGGAAATCCACGCCAATTGATAGGCATAACTGCGCCTATACATAACGTACCGCACAACATTTTTAGCGAAGACACTTTCAAGCGAAGACTGTTTGACGCGACGTGATGCAAACGCTATAGTATTGACCAAAGTACGTACCAAGTACTAACTGATCAAGCAAATCACGCCACGAAACCATATGGGGCTGCGTCATCAGAGTGATATTACGCATCATCAAGCCTATGTGACAATTCCCGCTTACCTCGGCCCTGATTATGTCTTCCCACTTGGCCGTATATGCTGAGTATGAGTGGTATTATACCGCCATTACATGTGCTTGGCACGAAGTTTCAAGTGGGTTTCTCCAGAGCAGTTGTCCTGGTGTGTAAGAGCTTTTAGGCTAAGCTTCGTTCAACTTCGCAGCATATACTATATATTAGTAGTGCTACCGTTTGACTGCAAATGCCTGGAGTTCCCTTGCAAAACGGCTTCTTCACAGCAATTGACTTTATGTGGAAAATCTTCTTCGCTAAACAACGGTGTCGCGTGCAACGGCGTTTCACGGCGAATGTGTTCGACTTAAAAACACTGAGGACGTACTTGAAAGTGGGCTTTTCCGCAATTATAGTCTTTGTGTGGCGAAGCCCCAAATATATATATAAACCAGATTGCAGCTTTGTCGGGGAAAATATTCGTTGTCCAACCCACGTTGCGCTGTACTTACGTTTGACATCGGCAACGTATCAATACAAATATTTAAGAAATGTTGTACAAAACTCCTGTCAGTGGATATCCTATAATGTTGTGAAGTCGTACGCAGGATTAAATGACATTTTGTGGCGCGGTAAGTGGTAGTTATTGCGACTACCGTTGTACCAATCGGATAACACATCAGATTGGCAAAATATATACTTACGCCCACCTAAATGTTTCAACTTAGCGTTAGTTGGTCTTACCTTGTCTCTTGCTCAGCATGTCTAGTAAGACACCAACCTAATGGAACACGCCGATTATGGAAGGTCTACTAAGAATGGATTGCCACACACCTCACAGCTCATCATCAATAACCAGGCTGCCTGTTTGGCAGCCTGGTTATTGGAGCAGAAACGGTCCATCTAAGCATGATCCAACCAACCAACACAACACGGATATAGGTAATAAAAGTGAATAGTGCAAAACAGGTAAATGTTCCTAGAAAATTTTAAATACCAATGACAGCCATGAATTGAGCCATAATGTCTCAACGTGGAAAGAACAGGACACAACACTTCGTTGCGACGAGAATAGCAAGGCTGTACTTACACATAAGAACACAACATGAGAGCAGACGCCCGGACGTCATCTTGCTCGGAAATCCAGAAGCTGCCGCTCGTTCTTATCGCGTCGTTCTCCTCTATCGTGCTGCCGGGTATTAATCGTAACAATATCATGCAGGGCTAACACATAAACGCCACGCGCCCCGTACGATAGCGCTTAATTCATTCGCTAGTGGGTGTGTGAGCGTCATGACAGCTCTCATGTGTATCGCTGCGGACTGTAGTACTGCTGTACGTATCTGACCAATCTTATCGGCGTAACTATACTATACATAGTAATGTGCACGTACCAAAGCTACGCGCGGAAAGAGCGAGTCGTGAATACGATCCATGTGGTTGCCTCCCTTTACAAGCATTTGATATCGTCACACACACTGTACGCAGTACGCATGGAACGCAGATAACAGTTCTTATTGTATGCGTACAAATTTTTTTTAAATGGGACGCGACAAAATTTATACCATGCGACGCAAAAAACAGGCACGGAAATTTATTATAAATATTTTATTTTTAAGCATAACACCAGCTCACAAAGGCCAGCCCTGCCATCATATATACAACAGAATGCACCACGTCGAAGCACAAATCCTCATATGTCGTTACAGAGAGGCAGATATTAATATTATTGCCAGCAGTTGCCAATCATGTGAAAAATCCTCGCAATATTGTGCCTCTAATGGTGACAGATTCAGAAGGAGCCAGAAAATTCGAATTAAAATGGTATCAGCGGCACAAAAGGCGAAAAATAATGAAATATCTGCGCTTGTGTTGCACACCTTTCTTTTCTACCTATCGGAACAACCATCGTCGAACTTCGCCAAAGGTTGTAAAACCGGAGACTCCCCAAAAAAAAAACCGCGAAACAGCGGGGCGCTCTGTATTGCGACAAAGTGCGACAATGAATCGCGAAACTAACGCATGCAAACAGGGAGCAACATTGTCTTCATCCAGAACCTTTTTTTGAAGCTCCTTGATGTGACCATTCAAAAAAAAAATAATAATTGGAGCAGGTCGAAAATATCTAAAAGAAAAGAATCTAATTCACAAATAGTGGCCGTCACATTCGAACGGCGTTTTGCGTAACGACTCTCTGAACGAGCCACTTTGCTGCATCGACGAAAGAGAGCTTGGGGAGCATTATTATTAATCGGAAATGAGGCGGGCGAACGGAGCAAAGATGAAAGGACCACGCGGCACCATTCTCTCGCGAATATCTCGACAGCAGCAGCAGCATCAAACGGGAGAGTGCGCCACATCGGGAGCGGAATGCGCGCGTTCTTTTTTGTCACTAGGCCGCGATCCAGCACGCGCGCACCAGAGACTCGATTTCAAAAGAGTGTCAAAAACGGCGGGCTTGTCACACGCGCTCAGTGGTCACCCCTCCCGGCATTCCCGCTAAGCAGCTATGGCGACAGCCAGGAATGCTGATCTGTAGTTGCGTGCGCAGTCTTCTTGAGAGAGTGAGACATTTTGAAGGTGATGGAGGGGTAGGATGGGGGCGAGGGAAAATAAGGCAGCTAGCGGCAGCTCATACATGGTCGTCTGAAAGCGTCGGATTGCCTGCACGATGGCTAAGTACGAGCAGACGCAGACGCGAGCACGCAACATTGTATAAAAACAGCAGCCAAATACAGGCGAGGTATAGTCGCGCGCCGCACGAACAAAGAAACTGCCGCTCGCGCTTTGACAGCTCGCGCCGCTGCAGTTCTCGAGCTGCACGGTGGGATTTTTGAACGCGGGAAAGAGCGCCGCAGTTATGTGAGAAACACGCTTGATACGAGCGAAACAAAAAGAGTACACGAAGTAAATAAGGACTAAACTAGATGGAAACAGAGGGCAGGAACCAAACGATGCGAGAACAGCACCAAAGTGCACGGCGAGCTTCGTTTCTATTGAACGACGACGGTGGATTCGAGGCTAAGTAGAAAAAGGAAAAGCAAAGGAAGCGAGAACTGATAGGAACGCGTGGCACCGTTTGGAAAGCGAAGAAGCCCCTCGCGCGCGTGATACGGTCCGAAGAGGACGCCGCCTGGTGCTCGCTTGCTTCGAGGAACAAAGGAGGCGAGCGTGCGCTTTCGGCAGCCCTACCGATGCGCGTCTCCCCTCCACTTGTTCCCTGTTCCGGAATTCGAGATCGGTGTTCCCTTCTTTCTATCTTCCCCTGTTCGCGGAAGCCGGGAACTCTGAGCAACAGGTTACCGCTCTGCTGCCCTCCTAGCGTGTTTCTTTTCTTTTTACTGCGTCCGGAACTCTTGCTTATCTCTTCCTCTACACTTTCTTTTTTTTTTCATTCGCCAACGTCACCGTTGCTCGGATTTCGCGCTTTTCAGTGCGTCGTGTTACCCGACTTGTAAGTTACTGCATTCTTTTTCCTGTTTTTTTTTTACTTCCTCAGCGTGTTCTGTCTGCTCAATTTTTCTTGGTTTCTTTCACCGTGCTCGTTCTATTCATTTCCCGCTGTTCAGGCGATCCTGAACGAATGACCGCTTCTGCATTTAAAGAGCCTCTTAGCCTTCTCTCGCGAATTTCTATGCACCATTTCAATGGCGAAATGAGCATGCTCCGATTCCTTCTTGTATCTTAGCTAGGTTTCGTCTATGTAAGATAACGTATGGCGAAACGCGGACGTCCGAACCGACCAGTGTAAGGTCTGGCACGACAGCAGTAAAATCTTCCCGTAGACTAACAGGGCTGCGCTAGCATTCTTCTTCTAGCGGTGTAGCGTTACCGTTGATTTCGTTAAAGCCATACCGCGGTGGTCTAGTGGCTAAGGTACTCGGCTGCTGAATCGCACGTCACGGGATCGAATCCCGGTTGCGGCGGCTGCATTTTCGATGGAGGCGAAAATGCTGCAGGCCCGTGTGCTCAGATTTGAGTGCACGTTAAAGAACCCAAGGTGGTCGAAATTTCTGGAGCCCTCCACTACGGCGTCTCGCATAGTCATGTGGTGGTTTTGAGCCGTTAAACCCTACATATGAATCGATCAATCTATTTTGTTTAGCTTAGCATCGCAGGTGCCGTTCCATACGGGCTTGCGTCTTTATTACAGCGAAGCATGCGCAAGAGCCAGTCTCCAAGCCGTGGAACTGGAGGGAGTGGCTGACCTGTTCATACAGCCTTATAGTAACAATATTATCTGGGGTTTGGCGTGCCAAAACCACCACACGATAAAGAGAGACGCTGTAGTGAAGGGCTCCAGTAATCTCGACCATCTGGCGTGTGCACTGACCTCGCACAGTACATAGGCCTCTAAGATTTCACCTCCATAGGAATGTAACCACCGCAGCCGGGATCAAACTGCAACCGGTACACCACGACGTCGGACATACAGCCCAGTAGTAGACCACGGGCGAGGCATGGTAGTACCAGATTTCTTTGACTAAGGGGGCATCGTTACCTTCCCGAATGTTCAGCATTAAAATTGTTTCCACATAACAATTCTGGCCTCCACCGTTTACCCTGCAACCTTAATGTTTTTCGAAGAATTTTTTTTACCTGCGTACGAAGTAAGTGGAGATGTCTTTGACAAGCGAATCGGTGAGTAAAACTGTAGTCCATGATGAACGTTCACGATACGAGCGTCACTGGTGCTGTCTCAGTGGCTTAATCTGATGATATTCTATTCACTGTCCATATATATATATATATATATATATATATATATATATATATATATATATGTAGTCATCTGTACTTGATGAGGCTGCACCCCCTGGAAGAGCCATCATAAGGTTTAAAAAATTGAGGGACTCTTAAGCTTCGCCTTTAGGAGTTGAATGCGATGGCGATATTCCGTTCCTAGTGCGTACTTCAAGCACTTAATGTATATGAAATCTTTCCTAACTTGCTATGCGCCCACAGCGTGGCTTTAAGGGTACAGTAACCTGTCTGCCTTTTGTAGTAAGTGACCGTCCTATAAATATGAAGTAAATTTGATAATTCTATGTTCTGATGCCCGATGACAATGTACGCTTGTACCACGCATTATTACGGCGATATTTCATATTGTACTGTGAAACATGTATATAGGACGCATGTGTTTGTAAAAAATGTGATATTTTCATTGTATTTCTAAGCAGAAGAAGTTGTTTTCTTTATACTTGTAAGCAGGGGCGTAACTGTGTAGTAGAACACCCGTTTGCCATTTAAATGACGCGAAATCGCAGGTGCAACCAAAATTTTCATTATTTATTTTATTTGCATCTTTATCAATTTTTTGACCACGGAAAAATGATCATTTTTCTTTCACGATCAACGATGCCGACACCGACGCCGGGATTTCTGCGAAACAAGCTTTTTAACGCTATCGCGTTAAAATATTTTTGGCAATTCGTAGCTTGAAGGTGTTGGTGCCACGAGAGGTTGAGCAGGAGCTGCGCATGAGGGCACGATATCGTGCTCAATCTTCATGAATTTTCCTCACTCAAAAATATTCGGTATTAAGGAGCGAATTGCATGTAGGAAGTCATTCACATTGACGTGCGATGAACAAAATTCGTCGTTGAATATCACACAAGCTGACTTGCCGGCTCGCAAAATTTTTTTTCTTTATTCTTTATTCGGTGAGTGCCCCGCTTTGCTCAAAAAGGCGTTACAGCAGGGGGGTTACAGACTGGAATAAAACAATTCTTCGTTTATACAGCTCACTTGCTTGTCTTGCAGCCGGTTCCAATCTCTAATGGTCATCACAAAAAAGGAATTATAAAACATGGTCGTTCTTGCACGATATTCTTTCACTTTGCGTCGGTGGCCATGTCGACTAGATATGTAACTGGGTTCACTGAAATAGTTATGACGGTCAATTCCAGTCCGCCCATGAAAAACAGAAAAGAAAAACTACAAACGCAGTTTGCAGTTTTTTCCTGCGTAAAGAAAGCAATTCCCAACCCAATTCAGCTTTCATAGCACTGCAGCTGTCTCTCCGCTCGTACCGCCCTAAAACGAACCGCGCAGCTCTGTTTTGTATTTTTTCAAGCTTATCAATCAAGTTCGCCTGCATCGGGTCCCACACAGGAATGATAACAGCTTCACTAGGGACTGGTTTAAAAAAACATTGAACTGGATATTGCTAACTTTCTTAAATTACCGGTTTCAAGTGTTCTTGCGTACGTCGTAGCTAGTACCGGTTATGCAACTTCCTTATAGGCAATACATTGGAAACCACTTGCGCGGCCCCAAAGTCGATAACCTGAAACAATGTCTACAAGGCGTCTATATATTCGACATATGTGGCTAATATGGTAAAAACATTCTATCGGATGTTTATTCTGATATATGAAAAAAACAAGAACTCATTCAGTGGTTCAAGTTGTCTTCTCGGTATGGTATAGTATGGCATGGTATGGTATGGTATGGCATGGTATGGCATGGTATGGCATGGTATATGGTATGGTATGGTTTGGTATGGTATGTTATGGCATGGTATGGCATGGTATGGTATGGCTATACCTTCTGAAGGTCCTGAAGATTTTGTTTGACGCAGGCAGCTCCCAAGATCATACAGTAAGGTTGAACCTTACTGCCGTATCTTGGGCATTCTGGGTGGTGTGTACTCAATCTGAAAGATCTCCCCTGCGAAAGACTCTTTGCCACCAGTCTCATTCCTTGTCACAGTCGCATGAACAGAATGATAAGCTATGCAGTCGCCACATGGTTCATAAGTCTTAATGGTAAACACAGTGTTATCGGTAACGCAGATAAAGATCTTCACGCGCGATATGTGATTATTTATAAGAGGCTTGCATTCCTTCAACCCTCCAACGATCAAGGCATATTACAGCAAACAAACAAACCACCCCAAGCACAAGATTTTAAAAACATTTTTTTCTGGCTCACCGTCACTGTATTACAACCATTCGCAAAGTATTTTAGGCAAAATCGAGTTTGAATTATCCCTCCTGCGGTTTTCACGAAAACCTGGACTTCGTACTTCGTGATTGGCATGCAGACGTGGGGCACTGTTCTGAATACTTTTAAATCCTGTCACATTTTGGAAATCGCTATGTTGCCCTTTTTGACTCTCCCAGAACACTGCTACGGCCTCTCTCGCCGGTTCAAAATGTTAACGCCATTTAAAATGTTAACGATGTGAATGAGTAGGAGAATGTGTTTAGTTCCACGGTGCCTTCCAGCAGTCTCCTGTTCACGAGCTCTACGCGACACGGCGTAACGCTGACTGAGTGACGCTTCTGCTCCCTAAAGTGAGAGCGTCGCAGCGCCAGCAGCGTCAGTTTCAACAGGGACACAAGGAGGGCGCGGCGCCGTTTCCAAACCTTCGATCAGGTCAAGCAGCAACAACAAAAAGTTGCTCGACAAAGCGGCCGATGGCTTGCTGGCTGCGTCGCCTTCGGAGAAACGCGGATCAGGAGATTACCGTCATTCGCAGCCAGTCAGCTAACACCACGTGTTGCCCGAGCTGCAGTTCGACCCTCCCTTTCTTCTTCCAACTCCCCTTTCACATATCTGTTTTTTATCGCTCCGCCGATGCCTTCGCCCCCTTGGTGGCCCGTTTTCGGCTTTGACGGCGACAGTGCTTCTTGTTGCGCTTGGTTGTTCGTGTCAGAATCCCTTGGCGTTGCAGCGCGGCGTGCGAGATGCCGAAAAGACGCCGCAAATGCGTTCGCCGGGCTCCCTCCTCCCATGGCGGGGCTAAACGCCGTCGGATCAGCATCAAGAGCAGGTGCCCGGCATGCCGTTACTTTGGCCCCGAAAAGTCGGGCCTCAGTGTGACGTGAGCATGGCGTGCCCTCCCAGCATAAGGGCTCCGCAGCTCCCCGCTACGTTTTCTTTATTCCTTCCAGTCACTTTCTTTTTTTTTCAATCGAAGCTACCCACGTCCGTCTCAACTTCTTCATCATTTCTAATTTAGTTTACCTCTTCTTGCTTCCGCAGTTTTCAATGCAAAACTTTGAAGGGCCTACTCTATTGTACACTGCACTGTAAATCCGTAATGCATGAACATTTGCATACAATGTTGCAGTCTCACAAAGAAAATAAAAAAAACGGCTCGCATAATGGCTTGTAGGAATCTGGCCGGCCTGTTTGTTTTGATATCTACTTGCGGGCACAGATTTAGGGCTCGCTTCGCGTATACCAAGCGCATTCGCTTTCTTTTTTTTTTTGCTTTAAAATTGCCCTACCATGTCTTACCATGGGTTTAACACACGGAAGTGTACGAAATAAGTTTAGGCTTTTAAGGAGGCAACATCAAATTAATACAGCTTGTACGAAGTAATTGGGCGGCTTCCAAAAGCGTAGATCATAGCTGAAAAAAATAGAAAGCAGCGCTTCGACATGAACGCCCCGGCTAACTTGAGAGCCCACCCTCGAGGGCTTACATGAGAACCCCTAAACTAGTACAGTGTTTCAGCTGTCAGGCATATACTGGTCGTATAGGGTGGCCGAACTGTTATGTGACAAGTTCATGGTAACGCATAAAAAGTACGCACCGGGGCTGCCACGAACTACGGATATTTTGTCACATAAATGAACCCACTGTTCCAGTCTACAGTTCCTTTCTACTGCTTCTCGCGTTGCAGCGGCAAAAATTATGACTTTGTTTCGTGAACACGCCAACACAGGAGTGCTATGTCACCAAAGATGCTCAGCGTACGAAGAGAAAGGCTGGCTTGAGAATGGTAAATAAATCAATCAACTCAATATACTAAATTAACTCTACTAGCCGCGCCGAATCAACTCTGCTCTACAGAATAGGAACTTGATCGGCATACACTTCGGTATGGTTATTTGAAGGCAGGGGCGCTCCCTCCCCACTGAGTGCAAAATGCAATGGAGTCGAAGACACTCAGAACTATCTCTTAATGTACAAGCGTTTTTTTTTTCTGTGACGGAGATTCATTAATGGACAGTACGAAGAAAGGATGGTTTTCCCACGGATGCTGTGACGATATTTTACTTCCGGAAGGTTCGCGGCTGATGCGAAAGCAAGTGATCAACATACTCTTACGTATTCTACGAGAGACAAGATTAAGCGATGTATGGTGAGCCGAACTACATGGAAAGAGCCGCCAAGACGGAGCAATTGCTGGTCAGGTCTGCCAGGCTAACGTCACCTGTGGCAATATCACCACCACCACCACAATCAATATTATAGTAACTCTAGCATGCGGACTAAGTATTCGAGACGAGTAGCCATGGAGCTGCAAGTAAAGCACAAATGTTGAAAGTGCTGATTTGTTGATGGTATAGGCGAAGTAACGCAAGTTGCCATGAATGCAGAATATATATTTAGGAGTGGTGGCTCGTGCGGCTCTAATAGACGCTGCCTCGGAAAAGCTTAGCGTGATAATAACGCATAGGTAATTGTATAGTAGTAACTGATATGCTAGATTCGAGCGCATAAGGTAATCTCAAGTTTGAGTGAAGGTTTGGCTTTATCCTCATGCATAAAGAGGACTTGTTTGGTCGCTTCGCATATGGTATACCTGAAGGGCAACCTAAAAAGTACATTTCATGGGCGTCTTGCATCAGAATCACAATAAGATTTCATATCTGTTGCAAGCAGCCTCTTTTCTCGCATAGGAAAAGTGACGGTCTTATATATATATATATATATATATATATATATATATATATATATATATATATATATATATATATATATATATATATATATATATATATATATATATATATATATATGTGTGTGTGTGTGTGTGTGTGTGTGTGTGTGTGTGTGTGTGTGTGTGTGCGTGTGTGTGTGTGTGTGTGTGTGTGTGTGTGTGTGTGTGTGTGTGTGTGTGTGTGTGTGTGTGTGTGTGTGTGTGTGCGTGTGTGTGTGCGTGTGTGTGTGTGTGTGTGTGTGTGTGTGTGTGTGTGTGTGTGTGTGTGTGTGTGTGTGTGTGTGTGTGTGTGTCGCCGTAAGATATGAATGCTGATAACAACGTATAATCCAGCGGAAGTAATCCCTACAAAATTGCGACACACGTTTTTGGCCCCCGACCTGTACCCTTCCCCAATGTGCAAAAAGTGGTCTCTGGTAACAACAAAGGGGCTAAGTGGTTGCTTCCAGTAAGATTATTGGGGGGCGTTGCTTTCTTTTGTGGTGGTGAGCACAGTCATGCGTTACTTTTTAATATTTCGCGGGCTTTCTTCATTCAGAGAATACGAAATGAGCACGCATTTGATACGTTGTTTGAAGTATAGCACAGACCACTGTCATTTCAACATGTGTACTTCTGCCTCATTATTATTTTGACAATTATGCAGTATTTTTGAGTTACAATTAAAAAAAGACTAATTAGTTATTTTTCGTTGACTAAATATTCAGCAGCAGCTACTACAGTATGGCGGGAACAATATGCAGTAGCTTTGCTTCGCGAAACACCATTTCTCTTCTTTTAAATCACGCTGCGTCATAATTAGGATGCCCTGTATATATCTTGGCACGTGGCTCAGGACTGCACTTATAAACCGGCGTTTGTTTGTCGAACATCTTCACGAACACCCGCGCTATCTTGAACAAAGAGCCACTCTGCCTTATCGCATAAAAATAATTACGACACCGAGCGCGACGGCAACTCGAGCGTTGTGCATTTGAATGATGCGATTCCCCCCAATGCATTCGTCTCCTCTTCTTCTGACGCCAGGGAGCCGGTATGCACAAACAGAAGATTTACTTTGAAAACGTGGCTGAAAATGTAACAAGGGGCATCACTGTGAGATAACGGCTTTTAAAACCGTGTGGAGAGGACTATGGGGTGGGAAAATCTCTTGACCATCGTCCACTATTCCGCTTGCAGCACCGCAGTTCAGCTCACCTGTTAGAGCCCAACACTGGCCCTTAGCCAGTATACGGTTCGTTCAGGACGCACTTCGAAACACGCACCTATGCACAACACGACTCTATGCACAACTCAACCCACCACGTGGGCCTTGCTGGTCTCTCATCTTTACATATGCGAGCATCAAAATCCAAGTTGACCGAGTGACGACACATCGATGATCCGGGCCACACGCTTGGACTACAGTATTGTCAATTTTTCGAAGTATGAAAACACGGGAAACCTGGTGGCTGGATTGATTCCGCACGTTGCTACCAGTATTTTCCAACAAAGGTAAGCTTATATAGACGTTCGTGAAGTTGTTTCGAAACTTAAAGGGCCAGTCAACAGGCTCCGAAACGCGCAGGAAAAGCTCGTGCATTTTTCGTACGCCTGACCAACCTCCTTTCCCGCGCAGTGACGTAAACTCGGCGACGCAGCACGTAGCTTGTCTATTGGTCCAAACCAGTTCTCAACAAAACGTGTTGAAGTAAAAAAAAGAAACGCCGAAGCCTGTTAACTGGCCCTTTAAAGCTTTCGCACACGCAGGTTTCCGATTGTGCATGGCACTTGGTGTTTGCAAGGTTTTCTTGTAACATTCCTGATCTTGTACAAAACCGCGAATTTGGAATTTCTTTTTATAGGCGGGATTCACCGAATGATGAAATCGGAGCTACTACCAGGAACACAACACGTGGACACTTCGCGATTCCGAAAAATAAAAAGAGGCCGCATTCCTCCACCCTCACTCTACCATAACCCCGCTTTATCACTATTATTTTTCCCTGGTCTCCTGCTGTTGTGGAGTGATCCGGAAAACTTTAACAAGGTGCCGCCGTCAGCCGTTTTGGCGTCAAGCGCCTCGCTGACCGTTCGCCTTTCTGAGGCCTTTTCTTAGCGAGATTGCCTATCTATCTCTCCTTACCTCTCTGTTTCTTTTTTACTTTTTAAGTGGCCCACGTCATTTCTCGTACATTCAGCTTGCGCATTTTGTTGCTTGACAACATCGCGGTATTTATTTTATATTTTCGTTTTTCTTGTAGCTACGGTGCAGCTTCAAAGAAAAAAATATACTTTTGCGCTGCCCTAGAATATGCATTATATCGACTTGCGTTATATGACGCTAATGCCATATCTAGAAAGAAAACTTTAAAAATCGGAAGCTAAAATGGGTTTCAAATATTTGAATGTGATTATGACAGGACTTTTTAATGAACAAAGCACGCTGGGTTGCAGACTGCTCGGTTACCTGTTTTTTAACGAGTGTATTTTAGTTGATTGTTTTTTTTTTCCTTTTTCGTTCTCGTTCCAAAAGCAACTGTACTAATCAACTTAAGTTTCTTAATTACCGCGTTTGTTCCCGTTGTTTGGCCTCGACGATTACAGCAGAGCTGCTATATATGCTCGATGTTGACCGGGTGTTGTACAAGAAATTGAATGGAATGAAAAAACTTTATTTAGAATTAAAAAAACTATTTGGTTTTTGCCAAGTTTTTTTGCAACAATATTAATTTTTTATAAAACCACTAATTTGAAATTTTTTATATATTTATTTGGCGTTGTACATAAAAAATTATCTCAGAAAAGCAGGCATTGGTAAATTTTAATCGGTCGGTCGGCCGGTCAAGGTGCATTCTACACTGATACGCAAAAATGAAAAAGGCTAGGTATGAATGCGGAGCGCGTGAGAGAACAATAGAAGAGAAAGAAATGCGTGGAATTGTCTGCGCCACCAGGGACGAAACATTGTGATAAAGCCAAGCTAAATGTATATGTAGCTTCACGAAGAAACATGAGAACTTCAATGAACCACCGGTAAACATGTCCTGATAACGACGGGAGCCGCACGTTCCAGCTTTGCTAGTTAAGGATCTCTGAAGAGTGATTGTGCAGTTTTTCTCTTTTTTTTAATATTCCTCGGTTTAAAAAGTGATGCTCCCTTTTATTCATGGAAACGAATTCACAGGGCAGAGATAAGCTGCCTAAACATCATGACGGCTTCTTGAAAGACGTAAAGCAACAATTTTATTCCGCGTGCTTCATACTTTTGGCTTTAAGTGAGTGGATGCGATATACTAACCACGAAATGTCCCATTTAAACGGCATTCAGCAGCAATGAAGGGCGAATAGCGAAATAATACAAACAGGCGAAAAGAGGAATAGCCGCGGAAGGTTTTGTATACACCGACCGCTCAATACACATCGCTGTCTTAATACAACGTTAGCGGCCTGAGCTACTTATTTTTCGGACTCACGAACATCGTAATGGCGGCTATTGCTTCTTAGGAGCCACTAGCAACAACGCCAATCAGTAACTAATCAGTAACTAATCAGACCGCTAATGTCGGGTAATCAAAGTGGAGAAACTTTTTTTCAACCTTTAAGTCCTTTCACTTGGTATCAGCCACATTTGAGCCCCAAATATTCGTCGCCTACGTACGCTGTCATAAGGAAGGGTCCATGTGCTGTCTTCACTTCGACTTTCGTGTGTTGGCTTGCAAGGACGTGCGATGTGCATAAGCGTTCGTGTGTGCATGCATGTCGTACCTTTTTTTCTATACGTGTTACCTGTATTCATATATGATCATATGAAGCACTGCTGACAATTTGTGCGGTTTTACGTACCGAAACCAGGATGTGCTTGCGAAGCATGCCACATTATAGCGGTCCGAAAATTCAGACCGCCTGGCGTTCTTTAACGCGCGCTAATGTAGCACAGTACACGGACCTCTCAAATTTCACCCTCATCTAAATGTGCGACTGCCATGTTCTGAATCGACCCCGCGACTTTTCGGTCAACAGCCGGGAATTGTAACCGCTATACCACCGTGAGGATTCACATGCAGCATTGACTGAGAACGTGTTACGTTCATGAGTTGAAAGTAGGACTGCTCTTTTCATTCGTTCAATAATATCCTTGAAAGTGTATAAATAACTTGAGCTTATCAGCGCGAAAAAAAAAAACAGGGCCACGTACAGGAAACACACGGGAAAAGCGCTGCTTCGTGTGTATCGCGTGTGTTTGCTGTCCGTGGCAGTGCTTTTTTTTGCGTTCTTAACTTTATTTACGCATAGCCAGCTAGCCCAGACAGCTACTTTATTAGATCTACAAAAAAAATTGGGTTAAGACGTTTTCGTGTGACAAACATTCCTACTCTCAGCCAAATTTTCCTAAATCTAGAAAATAGAAAGCAATAAAAGTTGTTTCGAAGAGAAAAATGATTCCTTATCCCCTACACGGATAAAGATTTGAAATTGTTTCAGTCTGCCAACTCTGACAGATGTGCCTCTTTACCTAAATTTATACATGCTCATGTGAGGCACCAGCCCTCGCAAAAAGCCATATCATATCGGCACGTGCGATGCAGCCCTGTTTCTTTGCATTGTATTCGGACACTGTGTATACGTCAGATAATTTTACACGTCATCAAAAACATTGCTTAGACCACTGCTGTAAGCAGGACTGCTAAACTCCGATTCTAAACGCGGATACCCAATGTCTCGGTGAACGCTCTAGTTTCGTACGACTAAATAAACTGATTCCTAACCACGAACAACGTCCACTTGTTTCCGCATTGAAGCGTGCCAATGGGAAAATAAAATGTGTCTACCCTATAGTCGTCCTGGGAGGCACATACTCGACGTACGTTGCACATGGTTGCCGACCGCACTAAGCCTCATACCGTGAGCTCAGTCAGGGATAAAACTAGTTTGTAACCTTAAAAAAAGAGTTATGAATAAAAATAACGCTGTGAGGAGGAAGCACGTGACTGAGAGGAAAAGGAATAGATAAGGTTGCGAAAGAATGAGAAACGAAACCATTGGCAAAGACTGCGCGAGAGCTACCCGCGTCGCGTATCCAATGCGAGGCGGCGAGCAGTCCCAGGGCACCCCGCGTGCCACCATGGTATATATACAGCTGCCACACAGTGGAGAAGACCACGTGCGTCAGCCGTGGCAGAACGTGGGACCACGGGTTGTGAGCGGCGAAGCCAATTCCTGTGCTTCCGTTCTCCGTTCTCTTTATGTATACGTATCAATGCTTTTACTTCTTTCCTTTCGATTCCCCCTTTTTTCTTTTGCGGGCCGACGCCACCCAATAGGGCACGAATCAATCTCAATTCCCCTTAGACGTCCGTGCCGTCGTTGTCGGCGGACTCCCAGTCCTGCTCTGGTTACGATCAGAGATTTCCGATTTGCGACGACTGCTGCGCCGCAGCTCGAGGGCAGTTCGCCGGGCTCCGGTCGCGGGCTCTGCGTTGGCGCTGAGCGCTTCAACCCCCTAACTCCTTCCGAAGTTGTACTTTAACCAACTACCTTTCCTTTTTTTTCCTTAGAGGTCTTCCTTGTATGAAAGTGGTTCCCGTCATTGTATCCGTACTTACTTTTGCGTCACGTTTTCTTTCTTCCTTTCTTTCTTCTTTCTTTCTTTCTTTCCTTCTTTCTTTCTTTCTTCTTTACCACGACTCTGTACTCTTTCCTGGACCTATCCTGAGGACCATGCCACGTAATAAAGCTGGGTTATTCCATTTTCCTTCACGTTCCTTCCCCCTTCCGTTTTGTATACACAGAGGCATTCTTGGGAACTGCTGAAGACGAGTGCTCGTTCGTGGCAGCCTGCCTCGTTTCCCCATTTTCCCCTTAACTTTTTCATTCGTAGGGAGGAACAGCAAAATGAAAATGGCAGCACTGAGACTACGTCGCCCTTGTTGTGTAGTGGTAGTTGTAGTAGCTCTCTTCTTTAGTATTATGACTAGTAGTAGTAGTAGTAGTAGTAGTAGTAGTAGTAGTAGTAGTAGTAGTAGAAAGAGGAGGAGGAGGAGAAGGAGGAGGAGGAGTGAGTAATAAACAAGACTGCATTTTGAAGTGTAAAATAAACGTTGGTGCCATTTGTCTTATCTCGGCCACTCGTTCTGTGCCATTGATACAGGACCCAATACGTGAAACGTCGGGCACTTACATGAAGTGACTTCACGAGAACGTCCGAGCTAGACAAAGCACACGTGGAAGGAACAACTGGACAAAATTATTTCCACACCAGTTCTTTCTGCTCATACATCACTTGAAATTAACTTTCGATATCTTTGGTAATGCCACAGTCAATTCTGAGGCTAAACACAAACTGGAAAAACGGCATCCCAGTTAAAAGCCGACAGAACAAGAAAAACGAAAGACCGTTATCTTGGCATCAGTTACAAAAAATTTTCAAGCGTCCACCTCGTCAACATAGTCATAATCAACCCATGCCCCCCCCCATTTTTTTTCTTTTTTTTGCGTTGCGCGTGTTCGCAATGAAGGTAGTGGTGCCGCCACGGACCCAGCCGCATTCTGTGCAGGGTGCATCGATTGCCGGCACAGAAGCTCGGCTGGGCCCTCCACCAACGTACGAGGGAGTGGTAGCAGCGCCAATATGGCACGTGGTAAAAAAAAAAGAAAGGAAAGGGTGCAGGGGCGAAGGTACAAAAAGAAGACCCTTGTTGCTCGCCATGCACGGAAGGCTTCGGTAATTATTTACGTTTATCGCGCCGGTAATCTTGTGCACTGCTCTTCGAACCACGACGACCTCAGCCACTGCTTCCGGGCTGCAGTGGAGAGGGAGGGAGACGGCCAGTTCTCTTTCTCCCTAGCATGACTCTCGCCCTCTCCGCTTCCTTTCGCTGTCTCCTCTCTAGTCGCTTCCTTTATTTCCTTCTCGTTCACTCGAGCACCTCCTCCGACAATCTATGTTCCGCTTCGCGTGTACAAACGATGGCCGACGGCCTGCTTAGAAGACCGCTCGAAGCAAGCGTGAACGCGCCCCCAACACGACCGTCATTATACGACTATGCGTGGCCAAATGGGAAGACAAAAGAGGAAAGGCAGGTGTACGTCGAGGGGCGAAGACGGAGCACTGGCGTCACTAGAGAATGGGCCCGATAGAGAACTAATGGTGCGGCATTAACAGCGCTGCGTTAATGTGGCACTTGGGTCATCAGCCTAATCGTGGCGCGCAATGTTGCCGCAATAGTTCGCCTGACCTCGACTCGACTCCGGCTGAACATCGGCAGTCCCGGTTCGTTATGTGGCAGGGACGGTGAACTTGAAGGAGGTCATTCAGTTTTCATGGCGCCTGTATTCTTTCTTTTTTTTTCTGTTTAAATTGTACGTTATGAAACGTATAGTTTCCAATATATAGCCGGTTAACGCCTGCCTATTAGATGTCCATGTTTGCCGTGACTCTGTTTATGAACGGTATCGTATAGCTTCCACTTTGTCCAAGTGAAGAATCGAATTGAATTTACACAATGGGAAGCGCAATGCTTCATGCGATAGACATGTTACTTACAATAAAAAAGTGTTTTTTTTTTTCGCAATTTTCGGTCACAATCATATTTTTGTTATTAGAGGCGTAAGTTGAAGTATAAAATGTCAATTGTGGCTCTTGTCCACTTAGGTTTGATTAAGGAACAAGTATGGCTTCCTGAAACAACTCTGGAATGTTCCTTTCTTTGAACTAGTCAGCAGTCACAACCTCTTCATCAAATATTTACATTTGAAGTGAAAGTAGAAAAAACCAAGTGGGTTGATGGACGAGTGCGCCGAAGTGACACCGGGATTCAAAGTGTTGAGTCTTCAGAAAACAGCGCGTAAGAGCATGCGCGCTAGCAAAAGAATATAAATGACCGGGACTGAATAAAATGACGGGGGTTCGCACTCACCTCTCCGACGACACCCGCCGCCACGATGGTGTAGTTCTGGTGCAGTGAGTCCGCCAGGCTCTCTGAAACGTAACAAAATAATAATACTTATAAATCAATAAAGTATATGTAGTATAAAAACGCTGTTCATGTTAGCAGTTGCATACAATAACAAAGCTAAATATAGTATTGTGACCTATTATGATACTTGAAATATCAGTAAACACCTCAGCTTTCTTTACCGCAAATCCATTGCATTTCGAGAGCCGACACACGCGGTTATAGTTGGACCACTCATATTTATATCCTGTCTATGCATGGTTTCTATTCTAGCAACCCGCCCTTGCGTGGGATGATCGCAGTGTCCATTCTGAACACACATGCAATCTATTGCGCGGGCCACTCTGTATAATGGTGTCACACGGTCACTTTGAATCCCCACCAGACCTGATGCAGATTGAAATTTTTTTTGTCGTGATGGGTTCCCTTACGCAAGCTGTAGGAGGAAGCAAATGACTGTAGAGAAACTTGATCTTGACCTGGCTTAATCGCATCCACTAGGAAACCATGCGACACTGATACAAGTGACCAATACTTTTGAGTGAGGGCTACTGTTATTGAAAAGAAGAAGATATGACAATCATGGAATGCGGCGTCATTCCGGCATACCACTTGCCTTTCGGAGACACCACGTACATTTAGGAGGAGGCTAAGATGACGTTCAGTATTACGGTATACGCTGATCAAGACATCATTGCGCATGTCTGTTCAATATCGCCGCACCCGTACATGCCCAACAGAAGCTTACTCATTGTCTTCCGAGTGCGGATAAAAGAAAAAAAGCAATTAATGCATTTACGCGAATGGGCAGGCGTGGTTTAGCAGTTGCGGTTAGGTGAAACAGCTGCCGCTCACTATAGAGAAGTCTCATCCGCACGTGCTTATAACGCCTGTAAACAACAACAAAAAAGCAAATCAAGATTAGAAAGAAAAAAAGAAACGAGGCAATACAGTAGAATTATCTCACCTCTGTTGTGCGGAAGCTAAAGCCATTACTCCGGCATAACCGCGAAGCAATAAACCGGGGAAAATCGGAGTCCCGACCGAGTTTCTCTAGCATTCATATTGATTAAATAGCTTTGGATATACTCGGAGGTGCAAGTGGCTGCGTTGAGAATTCTTAGTCAGCATTTACTTTAAAAAAACATATTTAAGCGATTTTGTGAAAAGGCAAATTTAAGAAAACAAGCCTAATCGTAATATTACTGCCACCACGTTTTCTGTAAAATTAATGCAATGATTCCTGTGCCATCTGTTATCGTCCCCATCTCACTCACTGCCATGGCTCTGATATTTTGCTAGGATTCAAGCCTGCCTCACAGGCCACCACATTTTGCCGCCTAAAACTATCGCGACTTCCAATTTTCTGTTGTAATCGTCGTCCACCGTACCCTCTTGTCATCTATTGGGTACTACATTTGTCACACACCATAATCAAATAGAAGAGGCCGTCTAAAAAAAAAGAGCCCTGATCTTAGCAGCCTAAGACATCAGCCGCCAAAGATAGCTCTTATATATACTTTAAAAAAATTAGATAAAGTGATGGGGTAGGGAGTTGTCTACTTTTGCATGCCTATGACGGTTTCCTATCGTTTCAATAACTAACGGTATGCATGCGCCAATGGTACATGAGGATGTCGTGGAGTATGTATAGATGCAATGAAAACTTGAGTTGCGGGAAGCACTCGTGTTGTGCCCTTTATTGTCGCAATCGAGTTAGTGCTTCCGTTTTTTTTTATTGTGAACCATTACCAGCTAGATCACCTTACAATTTTGCTTCAAGACAATTCTTGCGATGAGATGGGCGTGTTTTCAAGGAGTTGGGTATAGATGCTCTCAACAAAAATCAATTGTTACCATGAAAACATTCATCTTTACTGCACAAGAAGCACGTTTCGATAGTTGCGCGGTAACCTTCCCATATGCGTTAGGCACGGCGTCATTTTAGTGCGGGCCTTACTATCAAGCATTGTTTATGTTTCATTAGCAAGCGTGTCGACGTGCAATGGGGAGCAGATAACGACGCCGAAATCTATAGCCACTTTCTCCCTCATTATTATGCACTTCGTTTTCCCTCACCCTCGTGTATTGGAGCCCTTGCACCTGTTTTGGAACAAACGAGGGAGAATCGAGTGAAGCGTTCACACAGCACTGGAGAAACAAGGCTGGCATTTTTGAGGGGCACGTTGCGGTTGTGCAAACGCCGTAGAGCCCGACACCTCTAACTGCGCGAACGAGACAGCAAGAATTAAAAAGTGCGAAGGATGATAGCTAGCGGTGACGGCGAGGTGACGAGCGCCCTACTGTTCGAGAGCAGCGAGTCGGGGTAGACAGAGAGAGAGATAATGCGGCATAGAATGACGCCTAGACACCCGTAAGAAGTGAGAGAAAGAAGGGCTGACAGCGTAGAGGAATGAAGAGCTATAGGAGGAGTGGGTCGCGGTCGAAAAGAGAGTTGCCGCTCCGTTGTAACAGGGATCCGGAAGAATTCTGCGAAGCTCTGGGAGCACAGTTTTTGGAACCTCTGCCACAAGCAGATGGCGCTCGTTCGTGACGAAGAGGAACGCAGCGTGCGCCGAGAAACTGGCTGCGCAAAATTAGGCGAAAAACGACGGGTTGACGCATTTGGGCTCGCGCGGGTAGCGTGATCCCTTCTTTACCTCGTTTCCTCCCTCCGCAACTTGAAAGGTTTAGTGAGCATTAGGCCGCAGTGCCATGAATACAGTGAACTAGTATATACCATGAACTCGAGGTGGTTAAAGGTGGGAAGTAGACACGAAGCGCAAGCCGTAAGAAAGTGTGCGTGTGCCTCCTCTCGTTCAGTCCTTGGAATTTCCGCTGGATGGCGGTGCTTCTATATGGGGAATATATGATGAAAAGATGCGAGGTGGTGGTACTTGGAGTGTTGAATAGGGGGATGAACGGACACACAGACAGATGCATGGATGGACGCACGGATGACTGCACGGACGGATGGACGCATGCACGGACGCAGGAGTGGATGCATGGACGAACGCACAGGTGAACGTGCGGACGCACGAACAGACGCACGCACACACGGGCGGATGGACGCACGGGCGACCACACTGACGCACACATGGATGGACGGAAGCAAGAACGAATGTACGGATAAATGCTTCACCCCACTATCCATCATTCACTCCGTGGATATGCTGTCATTTTTTTGTATATAAACCTTCCATATGCACACGCGAGCACGTTCACTATTGGTCCGTGTGAATAGAACGCAAGCAGTGTCAACGAACTATGCCATTCGCCCTCCCACCTCCCAGTTATCTCTGAGTTGTTCCAACTTCTGCACTCGCACCTTTTTTTTATTTCCCCCGGCAACCTCATAGACTACAAGCGCGGCGATGGCCACCTGCTTGACACGCACGTCGAGAGAGAGCAAGAAATGTTTTAGAACTAAGTTTTTGGCGTACCAGGGAAGCAGCAACGACATTTACTATGAACCTAGAGATAAAACTAAACCTTTGCATTTTTTCTTATAGGGAATCGAAGCTCAAGTTTGCGGAGCGATGACAACGCCGCTCCTGGCACTGGCGGCAAGCTCCGGGCAAATGGAGGATAGGCGAGGCAAAGGGCACAGGCGATGCAGTGTGTTTCGCCGTAGCGGGAGCGCGTGCGACACGCGCAGAACGCGTTCTGTAGTCGGTGCGGGGAACTTCGGCGCCCCTGCCGTCAGCTTGGCGGGCTAAAAGAGGCACTCGCTGTGCGAAGTTGCCTTTCCGAGATGCAAGAAACCACCCCACGGAAGCGACGGCGAGATCCGAAGTATTGCTGTGTCGTGGGCTGCCACAACAATGTGGACAACACCAAGGGACGCTCTCCACGTGTAAAGCGGGCAACCGAGAACTGAGCCGCGTTTGCGAAAGATAGAGCAAGCATGACACTATAGAGCCGGAAAAAAAAAATGAGGCGAGCACATCAACTTGACTCGCTGTGGCTAAAGCTGAACTGACAGCCCCGCGGTGAAGTCAGCGGGTCTTGATCCCGTGGCATGGAGGACATGACTCTAAGCCTTCTTGTACATTTTAATGTCGTGACAGTATAAGTTTAGCGTTTCTTTAATCTTTAGCACGCCGAAAACGTTTGCACATGACAGTTCAAAGCTGCTACTGCTGGATATCACATCAAAACAGCAATTATACGACCTTCATAAACGTCCACGCAGCACATCGATAAAGTACGCGGCTTCGTGTCGACAGAATGAGACTTACCTCGAGGCATACTTCGAACACAGTACTATCGCGGACACGAGAAATGAATTTTGCAGTGACTCGGACGACCCCGTCTATCGTATGCTGCACATCATAAACGTGACTACCGAGCTTTTCTACTTGTCTAGATCAGAGATTTCTTTGAAGCCGCACTGCAGGCAGCACATTGTGAGATGGCTCAAATGCACCGCGCGTGCTTTGCGCGAGCACGTAAGCGAGTGGCAGCGCGTTGGTGGGAAGGGAAAACGCGCTATATATACATTCCCGATTTCTCTTTTTCTACCAGAGATGGCGCTGCCTGCCCAGAGTCACAGCGCCACCATGCGTTGCTCTGGCTCCCTATACCCGCTTATCCGCGGTATAAAAGGGCGCGATACAACAAGGACGAGAGGAAGCAAGAAAGACCAGCACTGATAAAGATAACTGCATTTCTTTCTGCAGCACAAGTATATAGGTATTCCGAAAAGAGGGAGGAGACTTCGCTACCATGTGCGCACATGTCCTGGTGGCGTGGAAAGCTCATATGCGGGGATAATTAATCTCTTTCTCTGTTTCATAACGATTCATATATATATATGCTTCACGTTTCAAGCAAATTCAAAGTTTATTTTCATTCACCTATAGGCATCAACACTGCAGTGTCGTTTTTCTTGAGCTTGGTGCTAAACGCCTAGACAAAGTAGGCTGTTTGATTGACTTTCGAATGGTTGCGATGTAAAGATGGAGATAGCATCCTGATATTGACGGACAAACTAGGCTGGGAGTAACGACGGAGGGGGTGACGTAGGGCTTTCCATAAACAATGCAGCGAAAAAAGTATTCAGACTGGGGCCACAACAGCGGCCGGCCAGGAGAAAGCACACAAAGAACTCAGGGAGAGGTTTGACCATTGGTTCTAGAAATAACTATTACATTGCCGTAAACAAAACTTTTTATCGTTTCTTAAGCCACATGGCAGGGCTAAATGATGAAACAGTCTGCTAAAGTCGAGTGCAATCTGTATGCTGGATGTAAGTTTGTGGTTGTTACTTACTGCCAACAATAGCTCTCACAATATTATGTAAGGCTCCCCCAGCAAACTCTAGCCATAATTTGTAAATATGTCAACGCCCTGTATGACGACGCCATCTAATTCATGTTGCTTTTTAGTGGAGGGATAAAAACCCTCTAATTTCGCGTTCACTCTAACTGCTTAGTAAGGCATGGTTGTTGTATTATGTTTTTATCAATGAATCTGTGCAAAGAGTTTTGAATATTAACCTGTACATTGGTGGAAAAAACTCCCGATTAGGCATTGTGTAAATATTTACATTACCAGCATACATTACAAAGTGTCATGATAACACGCAAACTTCAAAGCGAGCTTACACTCATCAGCAAAAAGAACTTGAAGCACGATTTATAATTATGACACTTGAACACCATTATTCTTTGTGAGAAGGTGTGAAACGCCACTTGTTGTTGTTGTTGTTTTTTCTTTCCCTTTCAAACGCTAGTCCAGCGCATGTTTAAGCTCATTGTGCGTCGCATGCCGCCGTGCCAGTTACGTCGTCAAGATGTGCGCATAGTCTCGCCTATAGCTAACGATATCAACAATGAACCACTGAATAGCAGCAAATCTCGCATAACAAGCCGGCAATGTCACTTAAGACTGGAGCATTACGATTGAGCTCTGCGACTATAGGACACAACCTGTGCAACAGCGAGTTAGCAGTGATCCCTCCTTCGCTTATCCAAGCACGATTGACGCTTTAAAAGCCGAATACCCCAGAGCAATCTCTGAGAGTATGCGGAGTAGCTAAGAGCGCGTCCGTTTGCGACAAACTCACATTGGCGAAGATATTCGCAAAAACGTGTATCATATTTTAAGAATCCAGAACGTAGGTTGTCTCTGAATGTAACATAAAATTGCCGGCCAAAGCCTATATATTCGCGTCTTTTGTATTTTTAGTTCAGAGTGAATTAAGAGTGCCCACGTAGCACATAGCAGAAAAGGGGGGGGGGGACAAAGGGGGGCGGGGCTGCATGATTGGCGATAATAAATTCAAAATTTCGCGCTTTTTTGTCCACATATCTCGACGGCTGCTTGGAAATGTGCCCCAAGATTAAAGGTGTCTGCGTACGTGATATCCTCGGGACTTTGAGATCAAACGGAACGCGGTACTAAGTGGTACACTCTCAGTGCGTAATAAAAGCATTACGTTCCCGTGTAGTCATCTTCGTTAATTTATTTTTCAATGACGTCGAGATCTCTCAAAACTAAGCACCACATACAAGATTTGTTTTTTTTTAGTTCTGGAAGGGCCATAAGCACACACAAATTCTCACATCGCACATTATCCAACATTATACATTGCGTTATTCGAAGGTTGTTACTTTTGTCCCTCACTGACGCCAAGTCGTCCATTTCTTTTGTTTGTTGCGTGCTTTAATTTCACTCTACTTATGCCATAGCTTCTACGCTACAGTTAAACACACACTTTAGAAGAAAAAAAAGAACAGTCATAACTATCACCTTACACTGCGTGAATACTTTTGCACTAACAATTCACTTAGTATTTCGTTCTTTCCGCGAGCTTTTCGGGAGTGGAATGCTTCGGCCGAGACGGCAGTCAAACAGCCTATACTGCAAACAAATTTGTTGAACTTGCTGGTTAAACCACGCAAAACACTAGTGATGCTATCATTATTGCTTTAATCATTGCCCTGCTTACCTGTATATTTTAAATTTGGGACGTGATACGGTGGCAATTCCTGCCTGAAGCGCTTGTCTTTCTTTTCATTTCTTTATGTTCATTTTGCAGTATACTTATGTCACCGATACGAAGAGAGACTGCGCTCTCATTCTTTCACTCCTTAATAACCACAATATAATGTTTTTCTTTCCGTCTTTTTTTTCTTTTTTCCTCGTTATTTATCTTTAGCAAGTGTATAATTAGGTACATTTGACCTTGTAGTGCACCTGCGCCCGTTGCGAATGCACTATGACATTAATTTGAAACTGTTTAGCGACTATTATTATGCATTTTTCCCCACATTTATCAGGTGCTGTACCCTGTCGTTTCGCTACCGATGGGTGGCTGGGGCTTTGTCAAGCTGTCATTGGACAGCCTTTTCCTCGGCCACCTTTTTTCGCCGTAAATGTCTTTGTTTTTGGTGAAAAAAGTTCTTTTGATTGATTGATTGATTGATTGATTGATGATTGATTGATTGGGTGATTGATTGATTGATTGATTGATTGATTGATTGATTGATTGATTGATTGATTGATTGATTGATTGATTGATTGATTGATTGATTGATTGATAATATCTGGCATTTAACATCCGAAAAGCACGATATGATTATGACAAGCGCCGCAATGGAGGGTTCCGGAAATTTTGACCCCCTGCTGTTCATTAGCGTGCACTGATATCGGACAGTAAACGGGCCTCTACCGTTTTGCCTTCATCGCAATGCGACCGCCAAAGTCGGAATCGAACCCGCGACCTTTAAAGACAGCAGCCGAGCACCGTAGCCACTGTTCCACCGAGACGTACACTCCTTTATAAAATAAATCGATTATGATTATCATTTCTTATCATAATTTCTCGCAACTATATTTAACTACAGTAATATTGCGTGAATGTGTACCATGTCTGTAGATCCTTCAAACCGGCTCCTTTAGAAATTCCTGACGGGATTGACAGTATTGCGAAATAAAAGTTACAAAAAGCTACAAATACTTTTCCCGACACCTTCCTTCACTCTCTGTTGGCTTCATTGTGCCATCTCTGGAGATAATACTAGTTCTTCATCAACTCGCCGTATTATTCAAGATGGTCATGTGTTACCTACTTGACGGCCGATTGCTCTATTTCGCGAAATATTTGTGATGTCGATCAGTGACCTAAGTCCAGAACAATCACAAGAGGGGATAAAAATCATATCATGGCAGTCATATTGTTTTTTTTCAATTGGGTTGAATTTTTATTTACGTGATGATTAAATCATGCTATGAATTGAGAGACAGAACAACTTTATTGAACATGTCTGTAGAATCGATAAGGCTAAAACTAAAAAAAAACGAGCATTGAGTTTGAGCTAGAGTAATGGCACCGATCAAGCGGTTTTTGCGAACTTCAAAGTCTCATACTGCTGAGCGGTATTGAGCATGCTAAAAAATAGTTATGAAGCCCTTAGGAGACTTAAATGGATGTGCGAACCTTACCAGTCAAGTAATTCAAATATAGCATGTTCTAGATATAAATCTCATAGGTCACACTTGCAAGGGGTGTATATTCCCCGCAGCTTGAACGCAAGGAGTGTGCTGATCCTTCTGAACGCCCCTCTCCATGATCCACGCCAATGATATCAATTAAAACATGCAGACGATGCACGGCGAAACCCTAGGGTGTTCGCAGAACTCTATAAAGTTTCTGATTTCGACACAGCGAAAACACTCCGAAAATGTGACTTGTTGTATGTAGTGCTCACTCACATAATACGTGCATGTAGCACTCCTCCTTCAATATTTGCAATCGGCACTATCTCAGGCTTGCTCGTCATAGAAAGCGAGACAAAAAATGCTTAAAGTAACCGTAGCCACTTAAATACCCGCTACGTTGTTTCCCGAAAAACGTACGTTCGCTTCGAGTAAAAGCCCAGTTTTGGCGGGAATCTCAGATCGACATGTGTACACTTTCGAGTCTATACCGTAGCCAAAAGTAGGTTCTATCCGAAAACTTTCGACGATTCAACTATCGTGTTTGCGAAATGCCACCCGCAAAGAAAAAAAAACAGATACGGTTCTTCACTAGCATCGCACCATCTGAAGATAGAAGTAACTGAATATAGAAGTAAGTCTCGGGAAAAAGCACACGTGAAAAGAGGAAAAATAAAAAAAAATGAGAGCTACGAAGAACGCGAAAGCGGTACGAACGGGCATTGCTTGTCAGCGCCTCATAGTCGGGTCTGCGGGCAAAAACGCCAGCAAATTCTGCGGCCCTAAAAAACGTTTGCCATACTCGTCCACGTTTCTCGGAGAGTGCGAGGATAAAGGTAACCGCGGCGGGGCGTCGGTGATAGTCCGGGGCTTTTCCGAGTCCTCTCCACGCGAACTTTGTTTGCCAAGGGCCGTCGTTGCCGCCGTCTGCTCGCCCATCTCTCTCTTTTCCTCTCTAGGCTAGAAAACGCAACGCGCCACAGCAAACCCGTGGGAAGAAGCCGGCTTTGCCACAGGGCGCGGGCGCTTTTAAAGGCTCTGCGGCGCGCCGTCTAAAGATCCTCCTTTGGCGCTGGTGTTGACACTGTTCGCACGCGCACGGCGTCGTCGTGGCCGCCGTTTACCTCTCTGCCTGCTACCGAGGTTTTTGCAGGCGGGAGCTTAGCGCGTAGAGAGCGCAGAAGGCCGTGCGCTGGCGCACCACAGGCGCGTCGCAAATGGAACGTCGCACTTCCTCCTCCAGCCTCGGCCGACACATCACCGCGGTGCAGTCTATACGGGGCCTGTAAACTTCTAAGTGGCGGCCGTCGGTGTGTGTGCAAGTGGTGAAGGCTCGTGGAGGATAGCGCCGCTGAACCTCGAACAAATCGGTGGCACGCGAAACAAGCGTTACGTTCTCGGTCGCCGTCGTCGTCTTTCGAGCACTCGAATGAGACGAACGGTCGCGCTCTCTGCCTCCAACGAGCAGAAGCTCGTCAAGCCCCTCTAGAGCCCGCGTGTAGGCTCCGTTTAGCTAAAACGGCGTAATGTTGAGAAAACTTGGAATGCCGGTGGGCAAGACAAGTAGAAACCACTGAAATCACGGAGCTCCCTGCTCACTATATTCTCTGTGCGCACACAGGCGTTCACGATTGGCGTGGACTATCTATATCTCGGGAATGGCGACCGCAGCCGAAGTTACTTTTTCAGGTCAACCGCTTCAACAAAGCGAGCATGCTGAGAGGCCGTCAAAAGCTGCAGCCTTCCCCATCCTGCAGAATGTTAGACGTGTACGCAAAGCCACGGAATCTGTACGCTATGTACGTTGCGGATAGCGTAAGTAGGGTCATCTTGCGTTAGTCCCGTAACGTGGACGAGCAAGGTGCTAGCCAGCTCGGTTGTGATAAAGCCATGCACCCCGCCGCGGTGGTGTAGTGGATAAGGTACTCGGCTGCTGATCGGTCGCGAGATCGAATCCCGGCTGCGGCGGCTGCGTTTCCGATGGAGGCAAAAATGCTGTTGGCCCGTGTGCTCAGATTTAGGTGCACAGTAAAGAACCTTGGGTTGTTGGAATTTCCGGAGCCCTCCACTACGCAGTCTCTCATAATCATATGGTGGTTTTGGGACGTTAACATCCACATATCAATCAATCAGTAACATAGACAAACATGTCTAAACGCTGTGTAAAGCTATGATTCAAACCATATTTTCGATTCTTCCTATCTGTATTTGCGTGGGTATGTGTCTTTCATCAAGCCCTGAGAATCTCCTGGGCTTTTAAAAATAAGAGCAAAAACTTGAAAGAATACCCTGTTTTAGAAAGCTTAAGTCTTTCTAAAATCAAGCCTTAAACGGCACGCCGACGTTTTTTGTGCGAGCGATTGCTCCACCTCAGTTTGATTTTGTGTTTTTAGCACTTGCTGGAAACCATGCTAGAGACTTTTTTCTGCCTTTACCAATTTCAAAATAATACACGCCGCACTCAGCGAAAAAAAAAAACACTTTCATGTGAGCGTTCTTCAAGAATTCCATGGTGGCACGCGAAACTTCTGCGTTAGAGCAGAAGTTTGCAATTTCCTCTACTGTGTGAAGTTTGCAAGCACTAAAGAAACCAAATATTTCTGTTGGATGTTTTGCTTCTTTGTTTTGATAATCTGTGCCACAAGCCCAGACGGCGTATTGTCGTTTAAGGAAAACTAACCACGATAGCACTACTTAGGTGTTTAAAACAAGTTTATTATATTGCCCTGGCTCTTGTCACAGCGTCCAATTAATCCTTAGTCGGAAACACTTCAGCAAGTGATTACTACCCTCCACCAAGGGGTGATATTGCTGGGGCGGCGTTTGCTACTTTAACTATGAACCGTGCATCAACGTGGATTCTAACGAATTTGTCCGAATATAATTTCTCGTACCACGCTAACATCCTATTTGGCGTGAGAACAGCAACTGGTTTCTGCGATGCTGCTATAGGTGCTGAGAAAAGAAGCGCTACTAATGATCCATTATCACAATCGTTGATGGCTTCTGCAATAAATACGCTCGTACACAAACTCAATATTATGCTGTTTTAATTCATGTTATCGCAACAGGTAACAAAGAAATAATAATTTTAATATGCAACCGAAGTTGACATTGCGGAATATATGCAGTTCCTTCTCTCACCACCATCCTGCACCAAATTCGTAAATAGTGTGTGTATACTTGTTCCACAATATGCGTACTTAAAGGTGAATAAGTAAAGACGGATGACGACAATTGAACCCTTCATTACTTGTTTCATCAAAACTGAGACATTCATTCTGTGACTGATGTGCACTGAGCCAAAGCTACGTTGTTTCTGCCGTGTAGTATGCTTCTAGTAATGCATAGGCAAATTACTCTACGCTGTGAGAAACGTTTATAAATGAGCCAACTTTCTGGGACTGAATCAGCTTTATAGAGAGACTAAAGTCAAACAACAATTTAGGTCAACATCTAAAATAATAAAACAAAATAGCAATTATGACAACATCTAAAACGGCAGTATCATCAACAGCAGTGTCCTACTTACCGAGAAACTAGAGTAAGTACACGAAAAAACATGCGCTACGATAGGACATTTGCAAAATGAGCCCGCTTACGTCAGAGGTACCACCTACAATTATTCACAAGTAATCAAACTAGCTTCACTAAAGAAAGAACGTTCTAGGCATCAAGAGACGTAATAAAATGCTGCTTGTTTGTGTTTGTTTAATTAACGTAAAAAAGAACCATCGGACGTTACTATGGAGAATGGCGCGAGCGGTTCAAAAGTTCAGTTTTCGCCTGGTTAAACTGGCAAGGTAGGGCCATCTAGCGAGGCCCAGTTGAACCAATCACGTCTGCCATCTTGCCGGCCATGACAGGAAATTGTTCAATGTCCGTTGTTGCTGCTGTGGCTCCCGCTACTTTCGTTCTGCTGTTACAAGTGTCGGCGGCCACGCGGTGATGTCGGGAAACATTGTGCACGGCAACAGTGACGTGAGAAGTTCCTCTTGAGGCGGGTAATTTGAAGCGCACTGACCCGATGCGGACCACTAAAACATAATTTATTTCAAAATAACCACTTCCTTGCACTAAAGTAACACTAAGAAGTTTCTGGAATGCTATTTTAAGAATCAACGTCGACCTAAGTGGTTATTTATTGTTTTTTTTCCATACAACAGCAACTGGAATTGCAAAAATTCACCCCTATAAGATTATGTCATCGTTTGCTCAATGCGGATATTTTGCCATACATTAACACTGAGGCTTTTCAAAGTTTTATTAAGATAGGTTTCAGCCTGTTAATCGACCTCTTAATATAGCTGGTTGACTACAGGCATTGCCAAAGCCAAGAAAACAGCATTCACGTCCAAGCAAGGATCAATTATTTTTTCTCTAGTTACAAAGCTTCGTATATCAGCCAACCAACACCCTTAATTGCGGTTTAATGAAAAAATATATCCACACTACAGTGCCTGGAGCAACAGCATGCAGGTGTAAACGCTCACCTGCTTTGGCTACGACGGTTGTGGCGTTGAGGTTCTGGGAGTTCGGGTTCACCTTGAAGTTCACTCGGTTTCCCTCCAGACTGTAAATAACAGAAAAGATGTCACACTGACCAAAAAGAAGAAATAGCGATCACGCTTTCTTCCAACTGAGCTTTCAGTGTTGTAAAATGATAGCAAACCAAACTTATTTAACATATCACCACACATTACAAGCCTCCAGTCCCCCCCCCCCCCGCAAAAAAAAACAAGCCTAAGAATCTGATGTTCTGTTTTGTTTCACCACACTTGCTGAATCTTGCCGCATCCTTTTGGTTTTTTATTATTCAAAACTTAGCATAGTGTGGAAGGCAACCGAACGGTGTTATTTGAAGGTCTTCTGAATTCTACTTTGTTTCCAACCAAACTACTAAAACAACTCACGTTCAGAGGGCGCAGGCATCTACAGGTCCATGAAAACTTTTACACAGGTAACTTTATCAACTTCGCGACATCCTTTTCAACGAAGAGCGTACCGTATTTTTCTTCTATAGTATCGATTCCCCATTACATTTTTTCAGTAATTAGAAATTATTTACAAGTATTACTCTCAGTGCTTTTTCTTCTATCCTGCGTTTCTGTGTCGTCCAACTTAGATTCTGTCGTTTCACTCAAGTATCACTCAGCGCTTTGGAGACTTACATCCGTGACGGAATCTTTAGTGGCCGGCCACTTTTCCCATACTCTAACGCAACCAGGCGAGTTATAGCGAAACATTGAAATCACCAAGGACCGGTGAAATTGTAGCTCGTTCTATAACGCGACACGTGCACGCAGTGGAACACAAGTCCACGCGCTGCAAGCAAAGACTCAAGTGCGAAAACGCCTTCAGCACTGCAAGTGAGCGGACGGCGAAACGGCGAGCGAAGGGCCCTAGCCGTAGACCTTCGGAGAAACGGCCCTGCCGATTTCCTAACTGGCGTTCAAGAAAAGTTAATGAGTTTCTTCAAATGAAATCTGCGCTAGCGAATCGAGGACGGGCGGTGCCACCGCCGTAGGGGGCAGCGCGAGGGAGGAGATTGGGAGGAGGGATGACGTAGGTTTCTTCATCCTGCTCTCGCGTCCTCCTCTCCTCTTCCCCGAGCCGTAGGTTCAATAAACGGTTCGTAATTGCCACGGCAGGATTGGACCTAGCTTCCGTGCGCGTTGGCTGGAGTAAATCTTCAGTGAAGTCGCGAGGGGAAAGCCTGGAGACCCGGGCTTCCCTAAACCCCGCTACTATACCACACTGCGACATTGGCGTTCCACTCGCTCTCTACCTCCTCTCTCTGCAGTACTCTCTTGCTCTATATTGTCTCCGTTTGCTGCTCATTACAACCGCTTCGTTCTGCTTGCTTTGTTTTTCAGTTTTGAAGGCTAATTTAGGCGCAATGGAGAAAGGATTTCGATCTACTACTTCCATAGCGTCCGTAATGTCCCGAAGGAACACCCCACCCATTGTGCAACTGCGTCGTTGCGCATTTGTAGAGGACTCTCGAAGAGCATACTTACTCACCGCACAGAAAACGTGCACCACTGATTAACGGAATTCATCGTAGAACGAGTGGTTTGCAAGCCGTTATACGGTCACGCGAAGGGGTAAATTTGACCGCGTTCCTTTCTTTAACGGCCTGTACTATATCCTTTCCGATGTTCCGGGTGAAAGATTTGAAATGCAATGCGGGGTGCTTTCGGGAGTCCGCAAGGTGGAGGCCAATTTACGAAACATTGCTCCTTCGCCTAACTCGGAGCGTTCTTGTCCAACCAAAGCCAACAGGAGAATTATCTATCTATCTATCTATCTATCTATCTATCTATCTATCTATCTATCTATCTATCTATCTATCTATCTATCTATCTATCTATCTGTCTGTCTGTCTGTCTGTCTGTCTGTCTGTCTGTCTGTCTGTCTGTCTGTCTGTCTGTCTGTCTGTCTGTCTGTCTGTCTGTCTGTCTGTCTGTCTGTCTGTCTGTCTGTCTGTCTGTCTGTCTGTCTGTCTGTCTGTCTGTCTGTCTGTCTGTCTGTCTGTCTGTCTGTCTGTCTGTCTGTCTGTCTGTCTGTCTGTCTGTCTGTCTGTCTGTCTGTCTGTCTGTCTGTCTGTCTGTCAAAAACCACCATGCCCCGACGCATTGATGGCAATTACAACAACTAAATGCATAATATGCTCTCGGCATGACGTGCAGGAACGACACAAAAGAAAGACGCAGCATGTAACGAAGAGGCGGAAATGTTGTAGGCCCGTGTACTCAGATTTGGGTGCACGTTAAAGAACCCCAGGTGGTCGAAATTTCCGGAGCCCTCCACTACGGCGTCTCTCATAATCATCAGTGGTTTTGGGACGTTAAACCCCACATATCAATCAATCAATCAAGCATGTAACGAAGCCCAAGCCTATCACTAGGATTCGCGAGCGGCGACTTGTTTCTGCGTCAGCGCCTTACGACGGAGCCAAGTTGCGAACACGGCGAGGGTAAGCGCGTGCACGGAAAGTGCGCTCAGCTGGGTCCATAGTCTGCTGGGCTGATCTTTTTCTAAGCGCGTCATCCCGTATCAGCGCGCTTCAGATGATCAGACAGCGCGAGTAGGTAAAACGTTTATCTCGTATTTTAGTTTACGAATATGGACGCTGTAGCATGAAATCTCTGAAATAACACATAGATATACGCCACACGCCCCCATTCACAAGACAAGCAGTAGAACATGGTTCGTCTTAAATGCGCTGTTACGGAGTTACTTCTAATAGCCTCGCAAACTATGGGCCCAGCTGATCGAGCTTCATGGGCATGCGCTTCCCTTGATTTCGTTTGCAACTCGGCTCCGTCGAGTGGCGCTGACGCAAAGAAAACTCGCCTCTCACGCACGTTAGTTGAAGACTTGGGCGGCTGTACATCATGTGTATTGTGGCGCGAGTGGCATAGCTGACGTAACATTGTCGAGTACATTTCTTTCCTCTTTTTCTGAAATTGTTATCTAATGTACGTCGGGGAGGCGCCATAGCTTGTATATTTGTATATACCGGAGTCTGAACGGTGATTGATTGACATGTGGGGTTTAACGTCCCGAAACAACCATATGATAATGAGAGACGCCGTAGCGGAGAGCTCCGGAAATTTCGACCACCTGACGTCGACTACCAAAATCTAAGCACATGGGCCTACATCAATTTTGCCACCATCGAAATTGCAGCCGCCGCAGCCGGGATTAGAGCCCGCGACCTGCGGGTCAGCAGCCGAGTACCTTATCCACTAGACCACGGCGGCGGGGAGTCTGAACGGTGTAAATTGCATGCAATAAAAAGTCGAAGTACACGTCGTGAACTGAATGGCACAAGTGGCAAAGTGTTGTTGTGGTAATTAAGTGTTTCTTGATTTTTTTTTCTTCATTCGTATAATCGACATCTAACGAACTTGTATGAAACGCCAGAGCTAATTTGTGACACCAAAAGCAATTTTACGCACCTGACACAAGTGAACTTGAGAATTTTTCAGTCAGGGCAATGAAAGCGATGTACGCGCATGTGAAAACTTTGAGAAGATGCGTGTGTCGACAAATCAAAATATAAACGTGAGGAAACCACGTGACACCAGCTGGTCTGTGGTTTTCTGGACATCTTTTGGGGGCTTTATCGGCCTCTTCATATAAGCCTCCATCACAGATCATCATGACTGGTCCTCAATTTTTTTCTGTTCTTTTTTTCGTTTATCTGATGATTCACAACGTATATTAGGAAAGTTTGTAAATGCACTTTAAAATGTCTTGCACTAAAAAAAAATTAGGCGAGCAGGTCTACTCACCGCACGTTGGAAAAGGTACCGGAGGGCAGCAACAGCGCTCTCTGCAGAGAGGACACAACTCTGTCGGCCTCCTCCTGTGACGAAGGGCTGTCAGGACGAGAAAAATATGCATATAATATTTCTGATTACGATAAATCCAAAAAACAAAAACAAATAAACCACACGGTTGTAAACCGAGCAAGCAAGGAGTTCAGGATATAGTTTCTAATTGATGAAAAACAACTGAACACGGAAGATTAATAATTACGCAGCGTTTTACGCGCCACAAAGACGATACTATTTTGGGACACACCCTAAAAGAGGGCAGCAAAAATTACTACCGTGTGGTGTTATTCTTGAACTAACACAGCGCACGGTACACAGAGCTTCTAGCATTTCGTCCCAATCATATTGCAACCACTTCAGCCGAGACCGAACCCATGAACATCGGATCAGGAGCCGAGCGTGGTAAACACCATATATCACTGCGGCGGACATTGAACGGGGCATGCTAATGGCCGCAATGCTTCGAAAAGTGTGGACTATAGCCTTTGTCAAGGTGGCTGATGCATTTCTCAACAGCGATTTCATGCAGGCCTTGCTCAATACCGCCAACCTCTCCATCTCAGTACACCCCCTGACCTTTATTTCATTCAGGGGCGAAACTCCGTCGGGTCTCAGCTTGTGGACGTGTAATGTCGTGTAGTGAACGAACATGCGCCATACGGAAACTGGGCAAATCCCGCCACTCCGATCCTCTTCAGTGCAGCCCAGTCCAATCGCTCTGTCCTGATACAGACAATTCTATTAGTCGAAACGTTGGCACCAACGATCAACGCATTTTTACCATTGCATGGTTACGTTACATTACTTTGCACCCAATACAAGTGCGAGTATTGCACTTTGCGACCAGTCGGTCAGGCTGATTACGTAGAGTTGTACATGGTTTCGTAAGGCTGTGTACAGGCGTAAAAAAAACAACAACCAAGAATCGCGTCCTAATAAAAACGTTGTTCCGGTAATTGCTGCGATTTCAAAGTTGCGCTACTGCGTTCTATTAGTACGCTCCTGGTTCCCGGGACATTTTACATTTTTCACTTTTACTTCTTTGAATAAGTGAGGCTGGTTCAAACGATTCACATCAATTTAGGACTCCTACTGTTTCATTTCGAAGGTCACGTCACTTTATTTCAAGCTTTTGTAAAAGGCTCACGACCATGATGCTCAAGCAGTCTGAATAAAGTTTAGTACTCACGAATCGAAACGCGAGAAGCAAGGGCTAATAATGCACGTAGTTTCGTTTCTAGAGTGTGCACGAAGGTTGAGGCAGATGTTGCGCCCCGACTATAGTCACTTACGAGGGAGAAGAAAGGGGTAGCGCAAATTTCCCCCCTACTTTAGCTTAGAAAGAGGGGGCACAGCGATTTTACCCCCCTCTCCCTGCATACGCCTATGGGTCTACAATTCCTGTCAGATTGCCTTAATTTTCACAACAGCATTTACGTAACAGACAAAAGCTTCAGTGGCCAGATTCGCAGCGAGATGATGCGGTTATCATGAGCAATTGCTCACAGCAGTTATCATTAAAAAAATGGTGCAGCGTTTCAATTCACGGGTACTGTGTACATGTACCCCAAAACTATGGGCTCAAGAGCTGAGCAACGTCAACAGCATCACAGCATGTTTTTATTGTTTTTATTTTGCTACGTTTCCTGGGAGGAGTCAGAATTTAGTGGTGTGCCTAACTAGAAATATGTTTCTTATTTCAAACAGATGAGCAAACAGTGTCCGTCGCGCTACACTTAAGGAGGGCGTGCACATTAAAATTTGGTGCTTGTCTTTCATCGAGTATATAGGTAATAAATCAGTTTGAAGTACACTGCGTCAAAAAAAAAGTTGGTGCGGGCCTTTAAGCTTCGCCTTTAAGAGTTGAACGCGATAGCGAAATCCAGACCCTATAGTGCGCTCTTCAACCACTAAGTGGATACTTATTAATTAATTTGGTAAACACACACACACCCGCAAACACACACACACACACCCGCAAACACACACACACACACACACACACACACAGTAGATTGTACAAACACACGCGCGCGAATGGTACATACAGGATTTTGATCTGAAGCAAGAGTCGCATGGCCTCCAAGATACACGCCGCGCGCTCGTCGTTTGAGAGGCCATAAATATTCACACTATGCTTCACAGATGGCAGCACATTATCTAGCGTTTGCTGCACGGAGGAAGGAAAGATAAGAGAAGGCATGCCCAGCCGGCGCGCTATGTGAAAAGTGTGGAGAAAATGACATCATTGCGGCCATATTCACTTGGCACAATGGCGGCTTTGCTATGGTTACGTGTTGCACAGAATAGCTGGTCTAGCAGTGAGCGGACGCGGCTGGCGACTGCATGTGCGTCCCCAGGTCTCGTGCTGAGCCGTGCACAATATTCGTGCTCTGCGCCACGTTGTCGGTTACGCTGTACTCTGCGTTTGCTCCCCGAGTGTGCTCGTGATTGTGTGTACTTTCTCATCTCTCTGCAACCTCTTTTCTCCCCTTCATCTCTTCCCCAGTGCAGGGTAGCAAACCGGACGTGCGTCTGGTTAACCTCCCTGCCTTTCCTTGCATCTTTATCTCTCTCTCTCTCTCTTTCTGTACTCTAGCAACTGTACTCCTAGCAACGTTTACAAAACCTTTTGTCCACCTTGGGGCCCTTAACAGAGCGCATAATGAGCGCATATTAATGTGTCGTGCGGTGGATGACGGCGATGAAGCATGTGAAGTGTTCAGTGAAATTGCGTTGGGCACCATGACGAAACGGAACGACGACGAACGCCTCGCAGGTCAGTGACGGTTGGGCAGTGCTCCTGCTTGTGACAACGGACCGAACTGTTGTGCCCAGCAAGACGCAATGAGGACCATGTGCACATACTTAGTTACGTGTTCAGTAGGTACAATAACAACTTGAATGTGCGTATTAAAACACCTTTTCTGTCCCGCTTGTTATACTCGCCCCCAGCATTGTAATCTCAACGTTAGAGCAACCGCGTTCAAGTGTCATTTGCACCGTGCTCGAAGTCACTACGGTCGCAAAATGCTGACGCCGGTGAGTTTCACGCGGAACTTACGGGCACAGTGGCCGCGCGCCGCATAGGCCACGTGGCGGAATGCAACAGCGGAGGAAGACGCACGACCGATAGTGTGGTCTGTACAGTTGCGGAATTAATGAGGTGAAAACACTCGCCGTTGTCAATGCATCTAGCGCGCATTCTCATGTACGTGCTTGGTTGTTGGTGAGCAGTTATTCGCTGATGATGCTCGAACGAAATGATTTCGCCGAAGAGAGAGAGAGAGAATAAAATGAGGGAAAGGCAGGGAGGTTAACCAGAAAATGGAGCATCCGGTTTGCTACCCTGCACTAGGGGAAGGGGGAATGGGGAAGAAAGATTGGAAAGAAAGCGAAGAGGCAAGTAGACGCGCGCGAAAAAAAAAGGGGGGGGGGGGAGCTGGGGTGCTACAGTCTATACAATAGGCCGCTGCCACGCAAAAAGTTCAGTAGGGCCTTCACTGCTTTTCTGTGAGCACACAAATCATGTCGTCTTTCCAGCACTGATTGTTCAGACAAAGGTGTGTCGTCAAGGCGAGCTAACGCAGCAGCTATAGTTGCCGTCTTTGCACGCTGTAACTAGGGCAGCGACAGAGAACGTGCTCTATAGTTTCATCGCTGCCGCAATGACCGCAAGCAGCACTATCTTCCATGCCGATTCGGAAGGCGAAAGCTTTGGTGAAGGCGACACCAAGCCATAGTCGGCAAAGCACCGTTGTCTCGAGTCGGGAGAGTCCAGACGGAGGCCGGAGTCGACGAGACGTGTCCAGTCTACGCAGTCGCGTGTGCCGTAAGCACTCGGTGTTCCACAGGGATTTTAATTCTGCATTAGCGATTTTTCGGATAGTCATTGCAGCATCAGTCCTTGAAAATGGTATAGATTTTTCTTCACCATCTTCGTGTGCTGATCAGGCAGCTGCATCGGCATGTTCGTTGCCCAATATGCCGCAGTGACTTGGAATCCACTGAAACGTGATTCTGTGTCCTTCGTCGAAGAGGTGGTGAAGCAGCTCTCTAATTTCCAGCACTACTTGTTCATGAGGTCCCCGGCGTAAGGCGAATGTCAAACACTGTAGTGCTGCCTTAGAGTCCGTGAACACGCTCCATTTCTTGGCTTCTTGGTGTTTAATGACTTGAATTGCGCTACGTAGAGCAGCAAGTTCCGCAGCTGTCGATGATGTCTGGTGGGATAAACGAAACTTCACCGTTGTCGCTGTTGCAGGAAAGATCACCGACCCTGCAGACCCATCCACTTTAGTTGAAGCGTCAGTATACAGATGAGTATGGTCACTGTATTTCTCATATAACAAGAGAAGAGAAAGCTGCTTTAGCGCTGGAGACGAGAGCCGGGCTTTTGACCCTATGCCTGGAACCGTGAGTTCAACATGTGCACAGGTCATACTCCATGGGGGAGTTGAAATCCTCGATGGAGTTGTATATCCCGCAGGAATGTGTGTGCGATATGATAAGACTGTCTGGCAGAATGAGGCACGAGGTCGGGCTTCTGGCAGTGAAGCTAGATGATGGGCAGGGGCACGAGTAAGATGCCTCACGTGTGCTCTGAGCACTTCCATCATGATATGCGTCTTCAGCGGGTAGTCATTAGAGATCTCGATTGTCTCAGCTGATGATGAACATCGCGGTAGCCCCAGACAAACTCGCAGAGCCATGGCCTGGATGCTTTCGAGAGTCCGAATGTTGGTTCTACAGGTGTTGGTCAACACAGGCAAACTGTAGCGCAAATAGCCAAGAAAAAGCGTCTTGTACAATTGCATCATTGCATGTACTGAAGTCCCCCAGGTTTTTCCTCCGAGATACTTGAATAAGTTAGCAATTTCTGTCAGCCTCTTCTTCAAGTGGGCCACATGTGGGCCCCAGCAGAGGTCTCTATCAATGAATACGCCTAGAAATCTGTGCGTCTTGACATACGGTATGACTTGGCCATCGATTGATATAGCGTATGGTCTCATTAGCTTTCGACTAAAAGCAATCAATGCACATTTCGCTGGCGATATTTTCAGACCCTGGTCCTTGAGGTACAATGATACCAACGTCACAGCTTTCTGAAGTCTTGCGCGTACCTGAGGCCTTGTCACGCCAGATGTCCAGACGCAGATGTCGTCAGCGTACACGGATAACTTGACCACACTTGGTAATCGTTCTACAAGACCAATGAGAACGAGGTTGAAGAGGGTTGGACTCAAGACGCCACCTTGCGGGACTCCACGATGCGTTGGGTGTTGGGAAGTTGGACCATCTGAGGTATTCACAAACAAGGTCCGCCCTTGTAAATAGCTGCGTGTCCAACAATACAGTTGCCCACCTAGGCCCACTGACTCAATGGCTTCGAGGATGGCGTTATGTAGAACGTTGTCGTATGCTCCTTTTACGTCAAGAAACATGGCTGCAGATAGTCGTTTCACCGAAGGTGTCGCGCATGCTGTTATGCCTGCGAGTCTGCAGCGAACGTCCATGCCTCGGAAAAAGGAAATCTGTGTCAAGGCCAGCCCACGAGCCCACCTGACACGAACAACTCAACGGCGTCAACACGCGGCGGTGCCTTTCTGCTGCGCACGTGCAGTGAGTCACCTAAGCCAGCGAGCCCGTCGAGCAAGCAACCGGCGCCTTCCTGTCTGGCGGGTCTGACGCAATGCCTGGCGACGTCACTCGTTCTTGGGTGCAGCCACCTGCAGCGCAGCCTCTCCAGATTCGATGAGAAAGAATGACGCGGCCCAGCGGCGACCCCATTGGAGGATGTGGTATAAGGCGTCGCTACCGACTACAGCGCTGTGCGGTGGCACGCGCTCGGTGGCCACCACGGAGAGAAGAAGAAGATGGAATAAACAAGATGTCTCCGTTTATGCTGTGCTATTCATTATGTACGATGTAACATATTTTGGCGACGAGGATTCACCAGCCCATGTGCTACCGGCCTGAACCTCATCTGTGCCCTCGTTTATTGCCTACCATCTTCTACGATGAGTATTTCGGGGCTACAGCCGCCACCTCCGTTCCTGTCGTCACCTGGACACCCGGACATTCCATGGGAGCAATGGATCCAGGCTTTCAAGAATTACATGGTTGCTTCGGGCGCCTTCGACCTACCTGCCATTCGTCGGAAGGCGATCCTGCTCAACTGCTTGGGCTTGGAAGGACAACGTATCTTCCAGACTCTGACGACTACTGACGACCCGTGCCTCGTGCCTGCGAGCGCTGCGGCAGGTACACTGACGTCCCCTAGTCCTGATGTGTTCGACCGCGCCATCGCGACGCTGGAAGGTCACTTCAAAACCACGTTGAACGTCACTGCAGCGCGTCACCGTTTCCGTCGACGTACGCAGGCCCCAGGTGAGACTGCGGCTGATTACGTCACCGCGCTGAGAAGTCTTGTAGGAGCATGCAATTTCGGTGATCTAACGGACGACATGATACGCGACCAGCTCATAGAGAAAACCACAAGTGAATACTTACGTGAACGCCTTCTGCTGGAAGAGTCTCTCACGCTTTCTAAGGCTCTTACCATTGCCAAACAGCATGATCAAGCGACTAATGAAGCAAGAGAACTTGCACAAAATGACTTGCAAGTTCATCGTGTAAAAGATACTTCAAATCACAGAGAACGGCATTGTAGCACATGTACTTGCTATAACATGCACGGTCAAAGTCGCATATCTCCGAAAGAGCAAGTATGTTATCGTTGTGGTTCTACGGCACACCTTGCAAATAGCTCTCTGTGCAAGGCCAAAGCGCATAGGTGTCGACAATGTGAGAAAATTGGCCATCTTGAAAAGGTGTGCAAGTCATTGCGGAAGTTTGAGAAGAATGTTCAGCATGTAGCGGAAGGTAACGATACAGCTGATCCAGACGACCATTTAAGTGTTTGTCAGATCTGGAGCCGTAAGAAGGGAATTTACGCAGCGTTGGAAATAGAAGGAATTTCTGTACCATTTTTGATCGATACAGGATCATCGGTTTCGATCCTGGCCGAAGAACTTTACCAACGCTATTTTTCTAAAGCGTATCCACTGAAGTCTACATCCGTCCAGCTTCTCGATTATTCGAAGGCAGCAATTCCTATACAAGGATGCTTCATTGCTACTGCCTCATTTCACGGCCGATGCACTTCTGTTCTACTATACGTTGTGCCTGGGGGAACAACCATTCTGGGATTAGACGGCATCGCTGCTCTGGATATGAAGATCCAAGGGTCACCGCTCAGGTGTCTTCTAATGACGCAAGAAACTCCTGTGCTACCTCCAGAATTACGTTCTGAGTTTGAGCACCTATTTGCAAAAGAGCTGGGAACTGTGAGAGGTTTCACTCACAAGGTCAGAGTTCGCGCGTCTGTACAACCGGTGGCCAGCAAACTGAGACGACTGCCACTTGTCATTCGCGAGCAAGTCTCGGCAGAAGTTCAGAAATTAGAAGCTCAGGGCATCATTGAGCGTGTCGACTCTTCTGAGTGGGTCTCCCCTATTGTCGTAGCCAGAAAAAAAGACGGCTCGATTCGCATGTGTGTTGACTTACGGGAGCCAAACAAAGCTGTGGTAGTAGACAGTTTTCCTTTGCCACAAACTGAGGAGCTCCTGAACAGCCTGGCTGGGGCACAGCGTTTCTCGAAGCTAGACTTAGCTTCTGCATATCACCAGTTACCGCTCAGTTCAGAGAGCCGTGACCTTACCACGTTCATCACTCACGATGGACTATTTCGCTTCAAGAGGGTTTGCTTCGGACTGGCGTCGGCGCCATCAGCGTTCCAGAAAATGATGCACATGATCTTGAAAGGGTGCAAATGTGTCCTATTTTACATTGATGACATCATCGTGTATGGGCGATCCCGAGAGGACCATTTGGGAAACTTGCGCGCTGTATTGCAACGTCTTTCTGATGCTGGCCTCCGGCTCAACAACAAGTGTGTCTTTGACGTGGCAGAGTTGACTTTTCTAGGTCACGTTGTGAGCGCCAAAGGATTATTTCCGTTGATGTCATCCATTGAGGCGATAACAAAGGCACCATCACCTACAAATATTAACGAACTCCGCTCGCTACTGGGGCTTGCAGGCTTCTATTCCAAGTTCATTCCTCATTTTTCGGATGTTGTCGAGCCAATGCGCGCCTTGCTACGAGGACAAGCCTCTTTCGTTTGGAGTGCGGCAGCACAGAGCAGTTTGGAGCGCCTGAAATCTCTGCTCACATCTTGCGAAGTGCTTCATCTTTTCGATCCTCACTTGCCTGTGTTCGTTACAACTGATGCTTCAGGATATGGATTAGGTGCAGTACTTCAGCAGGACAACGGGACCTCACTGCAAACTGTCGCATTCGCCTCCCGCACACTTCAACCGCATGAGCGGAAATACTCAGTCGGCGAACGTGAGGCCCTTGCCTGCGTCTGGGCTTGCGAACACTGGCACGTTTATCTATGGGGACGACCTTTCATCTTACGAACGGATCACGCAGCGCTGGTTACGCTCCTTTCGACGAAAGGCACCGGTCACCGACCATTAAGGATTGCGCGCTGGTCCTCACGGTTGCTCTGCTACAACTATACCGTCGAATACAGGAAAGGTAGCGAAAACGTCGTGGCTGACGCTCTCTCCAGGCTACCCGTCCAGAGTTTAATCCGCGATGCACCAGAAGAGGAATTTGTCTGTTTGTTGTCTCCCGTAGTTACCATGCCAGAACTTCAAGAAGCAAGTGCCAATGATCAGATTATCTGTGAAGTTAAGCACTTCACGACTACTTCTTGGCCTGACAAGAAATCACTGTCAAAAGAATTGCTACCTTACTTTTACGTGAAGGCTGAACTCTCTGTCGTAAGTGATATCCTATGCCGGGGTGACAGGATTGTCGTGCCTGCAACTTTGACACGCCGCCTTATGGATCTGGCCCACGAGTCACACCCAGGCATTAGTCGTACCAAAGCTCGCCTGAGAGAGTCCTATTGGTGGCCATGCATGGATAGTCACATTGAAGAACTGGTGCGCACATGCGTGATTTGCCAGTCTTGTGACAAGTCCGCACGTACCTTTCCAGCGCCACTGCAACCTGTTCCTCTTCCTGACGCGGCGTGGGAAAAAATTGCCATCGACATTGTGGGACCATTCTCGCAAGCTTCGGCCGACTACCGTTATGCAATTACTGCCATTGACTATTATAGCAAGTGGCCTGAAGTGGCGTTCGTGCGAGATGCGACCACTTCTACAGTGAAGAAGTTTTTACTTGAACTTTTTGCGCGAGAAGGCTACCCACGTAGTATTGTATCCGATCATGGACCACAGTTCTCTTCAGCAAGCTTTGACGAGTTTCTCACGGAGCGTGGAATAACGCACTACAACTCTTCCGTGTATTACCCACAAGCTAACGGCTTGGTGGAAAGATTCAATAGGGTGCTGAAGTCGTACATTCAACTAGCCCTGCTTGAACGTCGTGACGTACGAACAGCCATGCTTGATTACCTGCAAGTATATCGCTGTACGCCTCACGCGACTACTGGTGCGACACCCGCTGTTCTTCTTCATCGACGCCAACCTCGCACCAGACTTGACATATTGGGATTGCCCGACAGATGCTTCAGCACGGACCCGTCAAGGGCGATTGAACAGTTGCGAGAGCGCGTACAAAACAAACAAATGATCTCGAAGAGCTACACCGATGAAAAACGTGGAGCCAAGGAACCCAGTTTCGTCGTTGGTGATTACGTGCGCGTTAAGACAACTGCAGCTCACGGTAAGCTGTCTTCACAATTCTCCGCGCCCAAGAAGATCATTGGAAAACGTGGACCGGCCTCGTACCTCTTGGAAGATGGGCGTGTGTGGAACGCATCCAAGTTAATCGCAGTTCACCCCGGAGCGGTCAACAAAATGAAATCGGGCACCCCTGCTGTTATGAACTGGACACCTGCATTTAATCGGTCTTCTCATGCATTACAGCCTGAAACCTCTGCTCTTATGAACTGGTCCCCTGCATCTGATCGGTCATCTAGTGCGCCCCAATGGGACACATCAAGAGCGGATGGTCATGAAAGGGCAGACCCCGTATCATCTCCACCAGACGGCACGCAAGCTTTGACCAGTCCAGGATTTAATGCGCCTGCAAGGAAAAGCAAGCGTAAAAAGAAGACCCCAAAGAAATTGAAGGACTTCATTAGGAAGTAGACAAAAACAGTTTTGTGTGTTTCTACCATTTATTTTTATTTTATTTTATTTTTTTTTTGCAAGAGGGGATATGTGGTATAAGGCGTCGCTACCGACTACAGCGCTGTGCGGTGGCACGCGCTCGGTGGCCGCCACGGAGAGAAGAAGAAGATGGAATAAACAAGATGTCTCCGTTTATGCTGTGCTATTCATTATGTACGATGTAACAGAGGAGTCTGACCTCCCGACCAGCGGCGCTCCTGGTTGGACATTTGTTTACTCAAGGAATCCACCCGGTGCATATAAAAGAAGCCCTGCGGCGCGTCGCGAGCAGCAGACCTGTTGGAGAGCAGACATGTGTGTCAGAGAAGAGAGCTATGTGATAAAGAGTTGAGCTGTGTGTCAGAGAAGAGAGCTATGTGATAGAGAGTTGAGCTGTGTGTCAGAGAAGAGAGCTATGTGATAGAGAGTTGAGCTATGTGTTATCAGACCCATTTGAGAGCAGACCTATCTGAGAGCAGACCTATGTGTTAGAGAGGAGAGCTCGGCTCTTCGGGTCTCTAAGCTGTCGGCTCCGTGCCGAATTTGTAACGCCTCTGTATATACGCTGTACATAAACCTTGTTTAACTTACCGTCGTCTCGTCCGCTCGTCTATCAGCTCCGCGCAGAAGCAGTCACGAGCTGAGAAACATACGCTACCAAACATCTGGTGACCGTGTCGGCGGAGATCGGAGCAGTGGTGCCTTCAGGACCGTGTTGGCGTCACCGTCTTTCGAAACAGTGGTTGCAGTGGTGAGATTTCGTAGCGCCCTTCGTAACATCGTCGGAGGCGCGCGTCGAACAATGCCCAGAATGTTGAGCCCCGTTCCATTGGTTTCGGATTGTCACGACACGCGCGCTGCGCAGCCCCCATGCTTTCAAGCCGGAGAGAGAGTCGCGCGTTCTGCTTTACATTCGGATGTAAACAAGAGAGAAGAATTTGCCAAGTCAATATGGCCGACTTCCGGCTTCACCACGGCTTAACAACGAGTCACGTCAGGGCCTCTCCAAAGGTGTGCCCTTCCTCCGTGGTTTGCAGTTTGCTAGATCAACGCCTCTGGAAAGGCATGATATGTTTTCTGCTAGATGGATATAGTTGCCCATTTTTAGGGCTATTTGAAAGTTCCTGTGTGTTTATAGCAACAATGGCTGCTCTATCCGGGCCTCTTTCGACGTAGTGTGATGGCCTCCCAAATGCGCCTACAGGTCCCCGAATGGGCTTGTGACACCTGTTGAACGAAATGCGTCAAGGAGACTCCTTCCACTACATGGCATTCATGTATAGTGTATTTTGTTTTCTAAACAGCTGCAAGTAACATCGTGGCTTTGTGGTAGGACACCTGCTTGCACGAGAACGGCCCCGATTCTATCCTCAATGGGACCAAGAATTTTATTCTTTACTTTGTTTGCTTTTTAGGGGCGAAGCTCCTTATGGCGTGGCTTGTGCGTCCCTCGTAGTACGTAACCACCAGTGTCACATACCCGAAATAGCGGTTCTTACAATGTCTGATGGATGGGGGCACTTGTATATGATGAATATATGATGAAAAGATGTGAGATGGCTGTGCTTGGAGTTTTCTCTAGACATATGGACGGACGAACGGACTCACCCACGCACGGACGGACAGACAGACAGAAGGGCGCACGGACGGGTGGACAGACAGAGAGATGGCCGCAAAAAGAGATGGACGGACAGACAGACGAATGAACAAACGGACGGATGCACCAAGGGTCACACAGATAGGCGGAAGCAAAAACGAATGGACAGAGAGACTGACAAACGCTGCGCCCCACCAATCATCATTCACTCCGTGGATATGCTGTGATTTTTTTTCACCTTTTTACTCACGAACGATTTTTCACTGAACACCAACGGTGCCGACGCTGACGGCGGAATTTCTGCGACACGAGCTCTCTAACGCTATCGCGTTAAAATTGCGGGCATCGGTTACCCTGTTTTTGTCAGGAAAGACATACAGCTTTCACACGAGTCTCATTTCAATAGCAAGTTTATTTCCATGGCTAGTACGTCCCTTCTGGTACTTTTCAATATTGTTTTCTTCAGTTTTTTCTGTTATTTTCTCCGTCCGATTTAGGTATGCACGCCTGACAACGGCGACGCACACACGAATGCACGCACATTGCCACACCCGTAAGACACACGCGCGCACACACACCAGCACATTGACATACACACACGCCACGACACATACATACATGCACGCACACATACACTCACACGCACGCCCACGAGCAAAAACAGACATACACACAAGCACAGGCACACGCGGACGAGGCGCTGCTGGCACCGGCCGATGCAAGGAGCTGGCCGTGCAAATAACAGGCGCTCCTCGCGGAGGCACACCGACTTCACATGCAGGGCCGCACAGCGGGGTCGGACGAGGCAAGCGAGCCGTGACGCGGCTTCCATCGAGCCGTGCCACCGAGCAAGCCGAAGACGGCAAGCCGCGTCCTGCGGGAGCCCGTGTACTCTCCGCCTCCGCGGTTCTCCCGCCGTGTGTACACACATCCATCGATGCCTGCAAGTTTGATAGAGCCACGACGCGGCCTAGTACCAGCCGGACATCAAAGGCCGCTGCTTCCTGCTCCGTCGTCGAGGCCGCATCGCGACCTGCTTATTAACGCTCTTGCAAGTTTCATGCGGCAAATGAATGCACCGCGGCGTCTGTTCGGACTGCGAGGCCTGACTACTGGCGGAGAATCGACGACGTGAAGGAGTCGCGGAGGCCCGCATTTCCTCGGTGCGCACTGTCTACACGGTTCACTACGCTTACTTACTGAGTATGCGGTTATGAATCTTCGACCATGCGCAGTATAGATGCATTGAGAAATACATGTTGGTCTCTAGAGGATGTGGTGCAACCACGGTGTAAGAAGTGTGTGTCGCGGATTGCAAACTCCCTACTATTTTAAATGCATTACACGACGTTCGCCGCCATACTCCCTCAGGTGGTGGACGCGCTGAGGGAGTTATAGTTTACATACCAAGTCTTCCCTATTCTGTCGTGTTTCTTGGTTTATGGTTCCTTGTTCCGTTCGGGTGAAATCTGGATTTATTTTTGTCTTTCAAATTTATTCCTATATAGATATTTTAATATTGCGAGATTCATTATCAATACGTGTCACGTTCTCTACATAGTGGTGTCATTGTTCTTCATAATTGTTTTCTGTACTCCTCGACATTAAGCATTGCCTGGTTGCCCTTTATAATCCACCGAACAGGTGTTCATACACTAAAAATTTCCAATGAGTGCGCGATCTAGTAACGAGTTTGTAGACTAACCTATTGTCAACGTATTTCTCGTAACGTACAGTCAAGTAACGTACGGTACATATCCTTCGACGAATTCACCCCGACCTTAATTGCAGACATCGCAAACGCCAACTGACTCTACAATTGACGCATGCGTCCTTAAGCATTTAATTTTTTGTCACATTTGTATATCACGGCCAACGCAGAACTGCACCAGGGTGGCCAATCCTTTTATGGGGAGGAAGTGCGTTACCGGCGGTGGTCACTAGTGAAGCCGCACACCAGGCCTCCTAATGCAACCCCATCCTACCGCGGATAATTTTTTTTATCCGGTGGAAAATTGCACGACACTAGGATTCAAAGCACGAAACTCTTTCACGCGATGCTCATACTCTAATCATTACGCCTTTGCTGCATCGTTGATGGAGCATCGCTGGACTATCACTGAAGATAAAGGTATATAACAGCTGCATCTCTCCTGTACTTACCTACGGAGCAGAAACATGGAGGCTTACAATGAGGGTTCAGCTTAAATTGAGGACGACGAAGCGAATGATGGAAAGTAAAATGATGGGTGTAACCTAAAGAGACAAAAATAGAGCAGAGTAGGCTAAGGAACAAACTGGGGTTAAGGATATCATAGTTGAAATTAAGCACAAAGAGACAGGGACCGGGCAAGTAGCGCGTAAGCAGGATAACGGCTGGTTATTAAAGGTAACTGACTGGATTCCCTGAAAAGGCAAACGCACGGAGGCGAGACAGGAAGTTAGGTGGGTCGATAAGATTACGAAGGTTTCCGTTGCCACGTACGCAGGCGTAACGTGACGACGGAAAGAACAATACCGGGTTTATTGGCGGATCATATATACATGGGAGAGTCCACTGTTCTGCAGTGAGCGTAGTCAGGCTGATGATTATGATGATGATCTGATGTAAGAAGGTTTAACACGGACATAATTCAACATAATCTAAATAACGAAATAAGTGCTAAAACGGTGAAGAGCAAACTTGGGATAGGCAAAAACCAGGTATATGCACTAAGGAACAAGGAAGGCAATGTAACTACGAATATGTATAGGATAGTTAAATTAGCGGAGGAGTTTTACAGAGAGCTGTACAGTAGCCGGGACAACGACGACCATGATGTAAGAACTAGCAGTCCCCCAGATGACATCCCACCAGTTAATCACAGAGGAAAGTAAGGAATGTAAGGAGGCAATGCTGCTGGGGAGAATCAGGCAACATCACATCTGCAGAAAAATGGAGGACCGATCTTGTTAGAGCAACTAACTAGCCTGTTTACAAAGTGTCTCTTTACGGGGAAGATACCAGAATTTCGGAAGAATGCTAACATAATCTGAATCTATAAAAAAGAAGATGAGACAAGAACTTGAAGAATTGCAGGCCAATCAGCTTGCTCTCTTTTGTATAGAAACTCAGGCCAATCAGCTTGCTCTCTTTTGTATACAAACTAATTACTAAAGTAATTGTCATCAGAATTAGAACAACATTACAATTCAATCAACCAAAGTAACGAGGAGGATTTTAAACAGGCTACTCAACAATCCACCACCCTCATACTATCAATCAAGTGATATAGAAATGATCAAAATGGAAGCAAGCACTACACGTAGCCTTTACAGATTTCCAGAAGGCGTTTGATTCAGTAGAGACATCAGCAGTCATGTAGACACTGCGGAATCAAGGTTTCGACCAAACATATATAGACATCCTACAAGAAATCTACAGGAAATCAACTGCCACAATATTGCTGCATAAAGAAAGCGACAGAATATCAATAAAGAAGCGTGTAAGACAAGGCGCTACGATCTCGCCAGTGCTATTTACCACGTGCTCACAAGCGGTTTTCAGAGGCCTAAATGGAGCAGAGTTAGAAATAAAAGTTAATGGAGAGTAGCTTAGTAACCTGCGCTTCGCCGATGACTTTGCAGTGCTGGGCAACTCAGGGGACAAATTGAAATTCATGATTACTGTGTTGAGAGCGGAAAAATAGGTCTTAAACTTAATCTGTAGGGAACGAAAGTAATGCACAACAACATCGGAAGCTAACAGCGCTTCGAGATAGGTCGCGCTGCACTTGAAGCTGTAAAAGAGTACGTCTACTTAGGACAGGTGGTAACTGCGGAGCCGAATTACGAGACTGAAGAAATTAAATAACAAGAATGGGGTGGAGCACATTCGGCAAACATTCTCAAATTATGACTGGTGGATTGATAATATCGCGACCTATATACGACATACTACACACCTTTTCACAGGAAGGAAAAAAACACCACCACGATGGGCTGTGCGCGGGAGTAGAAAGGCTAAGGGCGCAGCGTTGTCAGTGCATTTTCGAGGGGACGCACCAATTTTCACAGCCCAAGGAGGGCTATGGCGGCGCCCAGGGAGGCGTTTATGAAAAGATGAATAAGAGAGCAACATCGTGAAAGCTGCTCAACCACGTACACTTATATGACAGGTTCAGTTGGACAAAGTGCCAAAAACCATGTCATAGAAAGATCGATGAAAAAAGCAAGAAGTTTGAAAGTCACTCATGAAGCTACAAAACTTACAGTTCTGGCTGAAAAATGTTGTGCACGGTGTGTGCAGCAGAGCGTCGACACAACGCTATGTCAAGGATAATACAGCAATATTGAATCGTCTAATTTAAACCACAACATTAGCGAGACGTCACTCAGAATTCAGAGCGGACGTGGTATGGACGGAACCACTCATTTTTATCCTTTGACAAACATACGAGTGCCAACGCAGCAATAGGACCTAACGGTATGGGTATGCCATAATGCCAAGCTACGGAAAAAGCAAGAAACCGCCATGGAACCGATCAGCGGACGTATGAGAAGTCAGCGGATGGATCTTCCATAATATGAACAAGATCAGCAGCAACGCGTTATGACCAGCCAGTGAACGCTGAGTTCCTTCTACATCAGACGGAGGTTTTAAGTATTCGCATTTTACGAAGCCGAATTTAGGTACGAGTTCTATTTCATCTTTTTCATAAGATATACATGGTATAAATGGTAAGTAGTACTATTTTTTTTTCGCACGAAAGTCTTTTATAGCGGGGTTCCCCATGACTTCAGTCAATTGTTTCCGTCACTGTTAGGACGTTGATATTATAGATGTCAATTTATGAGAAAAAAGGCTAAGAGAAAAGTCCCGCCACAGGGTATCAAACCCGCGACCGCTCCAGCTGGGGTTTATCTTCTGATCATGTGTCTTTTTTGGACGCAATTACCGTGGCGGAAATACATCACCGAATTCATGGCAGACCCCGGCATAAAACACTTTCATGTAAAAACACTGGCTGTCATACATCATCACAGAGTCGCTCAAGACGCAGTTACGTTCATCGCCTTTCACTTCGTGTTTACGGGCGACAGCTCTTTGTAGAAGCAGTGCAGCTTCCCAAAGCGCCAACGGCATTTTTCAGCCGCCGACTACTCCGAGTGCGATAACGTCGGCTTTTGTATAAAACTTCTACAATAAGTGCTGCAGAAAGATTACAAGGTCGACAGGCTAATGATTCACTTGGTGGAGCGAGACAGATGGCAGCAGGACGTGGAACGCGTGCAAGCGATCGCAGCTCAGCTATAAGCCTCTGCCTCGCTAAAGCACGATTTGGTAGTGTACGCGAGAGCACAGGCACATGTTACGCTACTACTCCGGAGCGAACAGCATGCCGTTCCTCTCATGAATCGACGACGCTTCGAAGAAGTGAACATCGAGTACCACTGTTCATTACGTGCTTGTTGATGCCATCTTTTTGCGGGATTCATGATACGTCGTCTGCACTTATTTGTTAACTTTTGCAAGTACAAGGATCAAATCATGATGACAGACGTTGATCGTCACGATGAAGATGCCCACTAGGCATCAACATGGGGGCATCAACGTCAAACGGTTATATAGCTGCCAAGCACCAGAAGACTTTTGTACATGATCTCATGAATCGCTACACACTAAACACTACTTGTGAAGACACGTTCACTTTCGCATCGTGCTGATTTTCATGGTGGAGAAACCAGCGACGTTTTTTTTCCTTGAACGTGTGGTTATTCCGTGCCATTAGTGATATGCCCTCTACATTGACATCGGTATCACAACCGCTTCACTACAGGCATAACAATGAATATACTTGCCAGCTCTGTAAAGCACCAAGCGCGTTACCAGTGCAACGATGATGATTAAGGGCTAAGTACGTTTGTAAACAATGAGATAGAATTCCCATCTCAGTCTCTGGTATCCCGGCACGTGTCTATTGTGTAGGACGTACAGTCCCTGATAAAGAGATGTTTTAATACACAGGTATTAATGCTGTCTTGGGAGACAGCATCTCATTTCTGAGAAATTCTGATGTTGTGCCCCAAAACTGTTTTAATATAGAATTGTTTAAAGCAGCAGTGAACTTTCCACACAGACAGAAAAAACGATATCTGCCACTTGTTCACTTTAGAACAATCGTTCATCCACTGCGACGTGAAACATTCCCCGAACCAGTGCGACATGATGCGTTTTAGAGGTTCAACCACTAAAAGTTAACGATGAAATTTAACGGCACCTGCTCTTCATCAACACTGGGAAGAAGAAGCATGCACGAGTTTCAGGGAGTCACACGTACGCTTCGTTGAGCACGATGTACGCGCTGCTGGAGTCCAGCGCCGAGTAGAAACCTTCTGGCGTGGGGCCGGCTTCGAGGGCTCCCCGGTAGCTGTGCTCCAGCATTTCCTTAGAGCCGGTGGGAACAAAGCCGTGGCGCTTGCCGTTAGCTTGACCTGCGAACGAAGGTGACGAGCATCCGTGGATAAATTACCATTCACAGACACCTTGGCGATACGTGCAGCCAATTATCTCGACAATTGAAGCAACAACAAAAGTGATTTGCATGCCTACAGCCACCCAGTGTTCCCGCACATGCTACCATGCAACGGCGCGCTGGTCACGCTGAAAACCTCATTCAATGTACTTTGTCTTTACAACACGCCCCGGTGGTCGAAATTTGCATTTATGTGCATTTCCACCTCGCGTCATGCAGCTCTTCTTGTCAAAAGAACGCTTTGGTTTTGGCTCAGTGGAGTGTGTGGACCTCATAGAGGGACCAATGATCGATAATCGTCTGTCAATTTAACATGGGTGAGGAATCCCTTTACCTTCGCGTTATTGTTACTTTGAAAACACTCACTGGCGTTTTCTCTTCAGAGCTACGGACGACACTGCACCGCTCTGCGAGACAAATGACTTGAACGGTCTCTCCCGCAACTCTGAGTATCGAATAAGTTGGCTAGCATCTACTTCGTGTAAGTGCTAAACATAGTACATACACAGGCAGCTGAAGTTTTAGATCGTTGAGCCTATTTTGCACATGTTTGCTTATGCTGGTGTGTCACTCACTAATACCCTTTGTTGCTTCATTATTTACTAACTATCACAAAGTGGACTACACAGTTAGACCCGTGCCACCTTTCTTACGAACTAACCTAACGCCACCATTTACCTTACTTCAAACCTAATTATCTCTTTGTATCTCTATCTCTCGCCAAACAAAACAAAGAAAAAGGGAGAAAGCACTCGCTCGGCTGCTCCAGCGAACTTCAGTGACTACTCGTACAGTGAGCGCGTCTGTTTGTCAGATCGAAGAAAGACAACTCTCATCCCAAACGACCCATCTCAATCTGTATATACGCCCACAAGCGCTAAGCACGGTGTTCGAAAAATGCCCGAATAGAGAACTGAAAATCCGGAAGCGCACACTCCGAGGGGTCCCTGCAAATTTCCTGAAATTCGGGCTCGTTCTCATCTCGCCTCCCGACCGGGATTCATCTCGGTCTGTTCCTTTGCTTCCTGCGACAAAGTTCCCAACAACACGCCACGAATCGGGCTCCCCTCTATAGCAGACAGAACACCAAACGCAACGATACGCCTTTTCCCCTTCGTCCAGTCCTGCACCACCCGCTGGTTTGTGATTAGGTTCATTAGCGTACAGCAGCTGCCTCGGCACGCTCAAAGTCGCCAATGAACCAACGTCGAAGCTTTCTTCCGAGCCTTCCCCCCACCCTCTGTCTGTGAGGCCGTCACCTTGCCTTCCACAGCTGGAAGCTCACAATAAACCCTACGGCAAGCGCTCCGAAGACCGAATACGTCTCCATTTCCGCCGCCGCCGAGCAAGCAGGACGAGCCAATTGACTGGCGACGGTGCAGACCTCGCCCACCCCCTGATTCCGATGGTGCAACGACCGCTACTGGGCCCGCTTCGTCCCTCTAGAGTCGCCGTGTCCATGATAAGACAACATGGTGGTCTTACTACACACACAGCAACCGCCATTCATAAACTAGGACACAAACTGAGCCTTCATTTCTGCCGAAGTTTCTGTAAGATAAAGGAACGAAAAGGAAAAAAGACGAAACGAACTCTAGATAGTGTTTGGTGGAAACTTAAGCAGTCTTTTTACTCCTCCGGATAACAGCATCCCCGCAATCCTAGAGTGCAAGATCTATGCGTTGTATCAAAAAGTTCATGTCATTTTAGTTCAGATGGGCTCACGACCTTCTGAAAATCGGTCAGCAGTAGGAGGAGAAAGGCGGAAGGCCAGGAAAGGTAACTAGTTCTCAAACCACCTGGCTACCCTGCGCTGAAGAAAGGGAAGATGGAAGGTAATAGAAAAGAGATGTCACAAGAAAGAAAAGAAGAAAAAGAAGTGGAGAAGTATACGGTTGACACTGCTTGAACTTTGTCAAGACAAGTTCGCAAGAAACACAACAGCGCCCTCCAAGTCTTCTGAGCTGAGGACGGTCTGGCGGAGTGCGCTAAAATTCATTCCTCTGGCATTGGGTGATTGCCAGGTCTCTCGAACACTATTTAAAATTGGTGAGCACACTAATGAATCTATAGGGCATTAAGTGAAAGAGGAGTACATCAATACTAAAATGCAGACAAAACTCCGCTCTATCATTGCACATTAAGCATACGTATTCGGCTATTTATCAAGAAGTACATGAATGAAGCTCGTTATTGTTCATGTGTACACATAAGTCGACCTCAGCACTTCTAATGCCTGTGGGAGTAAGGGGCACCAAACATCGTATGATTTACAAAGCCTGATGAGATAGTTAGAGATAGAAAAATAAAGAATAAGAAAAAAAGGCGGGGAAGCTAACCAGGGTTGAGCTCAGTAGGCTACCCTGCGCTGGGGAAAGGGGAAGAAAAAAATTCGGCAGATCACCTGGGAATCGAAGTTATGCGCAGGGAAGGTGACAGTGTTGCAATTTTGTTATTGAGTGACACGTCATGAAATGGCGCTAAATATATGTACAAGTGTTGCACGCACAGACATATGTTGACCAGTTGCAGATGTTTATATAAGCAGTTGCTTGCACTTGCGCAACGATGCCAACTGCAACCTGCCTATTGGTAGTACCAGAAGCTGATATGAAGCGCTGATGCTCGCGAGGATGCTGGCCCTGGACACTGCTACATAAATCAAATTCAGCGCATGTCACCTAACCACAATTGACGGTAGCGCGACGGTACAGCTGCATAAAAGGAGTACATATGTAATATTTATAAAATTGGGTACACAGCACTGCAACCACAACTGACGTTTCATGAAGATTAGCGTCTATTTGAACTGTAGTTCTTAAACCTGGCGTAGCTCTGTGGTAAAATGCTTCATTGCCACGCAGAATGCTTGGGTTCGATTCCAGCTGAAACCCTGACACTTGTTCTTTGCATTCGTTGGGTCGACGCTACCGATGGCGGGTATTTCTTAACGCTCACGCGTTCAAATTGCCCATGTGTGTTCTCGTTTTTCCTGGGTAGATACTAAGGCTGTGTTCCAATACTCACCGTAGACACCTAAATATCCAGCTAAATGGACGGCGGCCATCTTAAGTCCTATTCCAATTCTCGCGTAGCCGGCAATGTAGACAGCTCCGAGAAGACAACATCGTAGACAAACACGATGCAGGCTACTTTGCTGTCTAAACAAGATGGCGGCTCAGCGAATTCCTCGGATAGATCAAATCTCGCCAGAATGGCCGTCTGCACACAAGCAGACGCTTTCCCAAACGCTCAATGTGAGTAACGTTAATTTTTACTTTATTTCAACATGAAATAAGTCAGACATTACAACTGTTACGTTTGTTTCTTTCAGCTTTTTTTTTTAGACGCGAGGTTGCGCATCATCGCATAAAAGCTGTCTAAACGTGTTCCAATTTACAGACAGCATGGGCTCGGTGCCGTCTTCTAAGCAGTCTGTGTAGACTGTCTACGTGCTATCTAAGAATTGGAACACAGCCTAAGTGTCAATCACTTGTGGCTCATACCTGCATACCAGCGGCACATAGCTGCCCCTGGGTATGTGCCACTGTCTGGCGGGATGTGTTGGACGACGCACGCGACAGGATTTTGACATTATTCATGTCTTGACCAGCGCGTCATATTCGTCAAACCATCTTACCCTCCCATGCTAATTTTGGTAAGGGGGTGACCACGAGAGCACTCAAACGTAAGCAGATAGATAGATAGATAGATAGATAGATAGATAGATAGATAGATAGATAGATAGATAGATAGATAGATAGATAGATAGATAGATAGATAGATAGATAGATAGATAGATAGATAGATAGATAGATAGATAGATAGATAGATAGATAGATAGATAGATAGATAGATAGATAGATAGATAGATAGATAGATAGATAGATAGATAGATAGATAGATAGATAGATAGATAGATAGATAGATAGATAGATAGATAGATAGATAGATAGATAGATAGATAGATAGATAGATACGCTCAAAGTCGTCAAAGTTCGCTAAGAAATGCTTCGCATATAAAATTAGAGAGGAGGAGAGAAATGTCACCGACTGGGCCGGCAGGCAACAGTCTCACGTTTCACATCACAAACGATGAAGCAGACCGGTGTCTTTGGAAAAACCTAAAAGCACTTTCGTTGCCCTTTCGGATCTGGGATGGGATGAGCCATGGTTCCAATACTTTCTTCGCAGTGAAACCACTTTCGTCGAGTCGACTTAGAACAGTGCGAAGGTGAAGCCTCTCGTTTGACTATACCGGACAGTAAGTAATATAAAAGGTGTTCCATCGTCTCATCAAAGACGCAGGCATTGCAGTCCGCACTTTGGGGCATACAAATCTTGAATGAGTAGCCATTTGTGAAGGCTACGCTCAGACGCAGACGGTACAACACTGTACCTTCCTCCCTGGAAAGACCATAGTAATGAATCGAGAGAATGCAGTTGATGATGTGCGAACTGTGATGACTGCCACTTCTGAAATACCATGTTCCACGCCAGCTTAGGTATCCAGCCTCGTCAATCCTATAGATAAAGGTACAAATACAAGGTTTGTTGGTACGTAAGCATTTCTGGCAGCTTGATTGGCGATGTCGTTGCCGGAGATACTGCAATGGCTTGGTATCCACTGGAATACATAGTTCTGTCCTTTTTCAGTCACATTGTGCATAATGCAGTTCTTTGATCTCCCACACAAGTTGTTCGTGCAACCCACAACGAAGTGCCGACGAATAACATTGCAGAGCCACCTTGGAGTCGCAGAACGCTGCCTGCTCATCGATTAGCCGGCTGCTGCTGTCTCTGGAATAACGAATAGAAAAGTTTTTTCCACCTTGGCCTTGAAGCAAGCAGCTTTGGAGTGTTTGCACACGTTCTATGCTGACAGAATACACGTATGCACGGATGGCTCTACAGGCGCCACCGACTCCAATTGCAACACATCAACATCCACAATAAACTTTGTCACGTGAGCACATCAACAGGCTCTAAGATTGTTGCCCTGCGAGATGTCATTGATTATATTAGGATAGTTCAGTTAATATTGGGCAGATAGACATGTCTGCATTCGTCTCTGACATGCTATATCCTGTATATGCGTGTTACTAGACGCGTCGAACGGGGCTATAGTCGGATACAACTTTAGAATTCCACCACATTTTCTCTTAAACAGAGGATGTTCACAAGCATGAATCAATGGGGATACACTTCAGACCGACGTCATGAGCCGGACGCCTGGTGACATTGTCATCGGAGAACATTGCTGAACGCCATCAGCGGGACTACTACGTCAGCCGCGGAACCCATCGGCTACCACACTTCGGTCGACTGAGAGTAGCCTGCAGGAGGCACCGTCGATATACTGAGGCGCTTGCAGTGACTTCGTGGCACGTAGGCACCGCCCGGCCCAAAGATCACCACCACCCTCTGTGATCGCGTGACAACTGGCACACCAGCTGCAAAGCTGCCTTCGAGCACAGCGAGTAGGGAAGCCTTCCGCGCGTCCACGTGGTAGGCTACCCGACGTGTGTTCGGCCACTTTCAGAGCAGCATCAAGACCATCAGTAGTGGCGAAGTGGACGCAAGACAACGTCTGCCGTTACTGTGCGAGCGGAGTTGTCTTCTGAACATTCATTTGTGAATAGCGGACCCATTCATATTTTGACTACAGTCACTGGAAGTAACGAATTGAAGACTCTGGCGGTTAGAGCACTCGAGAATCGCTTCGCGACGCTTGTTCTTTGAGTGGTTCTCCGCCCTTTGGGCATAGGACAGTGAGCGTGCAAAAACGGCTTTGACATCTTTCAGCATGGAGCACTTGCAGCACTGAAGTCGATTTGAGAAAGATTGGCAACGTGTGTGCTGAGAGCAGCCGACCTTCGGATACGTTGCGATCGGTTATTAACTTCTAAAGAAATAGCATGCTAATCTATCAAAAAGTGTCTTACGTTAAACCTTGCGTAATTGTCTAGTTATATACACTTGTTTTTGGTGTGAATGACTCTTGTAGCATTGAACGGATTTCATCCAGACGCACATCATGTTATTACAAGCTGGAGCTGGCGCATAAAATTAAAAGGCCTGCATACCCCCTCTCCCCTTTGTTTTTCTTCTTTGCGTTACTTCCTATGTTCGTGTCATTCATGGTAAGACTAAGGCACTTTAATCCCGTCATTTAAGCTAGAACTTACAACAGTTTGATAACTGTCATACCCGCTTCGTGGAACCACGTTACCTTGAATTACCCAGTCAATGAATCAATGAAGTCAGTCAACTAGCAATCAATAATTTTATTATTTCCTCTTCTTGCCGAAAATCGATGTCAAGCAAACGAAAAGTAGAAGTTTACCCATGTAATAATTTCACAACTAGCGCATGTGCATACACATGTTGGTAACAACCATCTCGAAAGCCATGGACCATTGACGAACAGTCTCTTTTCGTGGGCCAGAAGCACGCAATGCCCGAGTTCATTGAAGACTTGTGGGCGCGGCTGAGGGGACAAGCGCCGGAGAACGTCACGAAACCCGCCGGAGGAGAGCAAGAAAGACGAGACCAGCCCAGGTCGAAGATGGACCACTGCGCAAACCCGAAGGACAAGGGAGCGCGTGCTAGCGTGAAAGAAAAAAAGAAAACCGAGGAAGCGGACAACGAAACGGGTTACGTATGGAAGGACGGAGGCCGCAGCTCCAGATCGCATCCCCCCCCCGTTTCCCAAACTGCATCCCGCCTCCCCTCTCTGCCTCATTGCAGATCGATATGACCATACACGTACTACGGGTACAGACGCGCACAAACAGAGACGCGTGATAGCCGAGCCTGCAGAAGACGAAGACGGGGAACCGAGACGAATCGCGATGCCCGAGCTAACATTTCGGGCTGCCTCGCAAATACGGGCGGCGGCACTCCGTGCAAACAGGCATAGCGCGTGTGCGAACCCAGACCCGGCCGTCTGTCTGCGCCGCTCTGCAGCTGGTCGGCCGGCTAGCTGGCCGGGGCCGTTTTTGCAGCCTCCGGGTATGACCGGCAGCCTGCAGCGATCCCGCTCTCTCGGTGGCAACCGACGCAGGCAGCCTCCGGCTACGCTTTTTCCCTGGGCCCAACGCGTATACACGATGCTCTGGAAAGTAATAATGCGTCGCCACCGTTCCCTCCGTTACACGCTGGTGCCTTTCTTCCCTTCTGATCGGCAAACTTGCTACAGTGATTCGCGCACGCATTCGTCGCCAAAGATGCGTATAGGCAATGCGAACTACACGGTCTTGTTCCCCGTCTTGTTATCAACTCTCCGTCCGCTCGCGACGCGAAGAAGCTTCGTTTTCGCCCTCGGAACGGTGATATGAAGTGAGGCGCAACGGGTCATGTACGAGTTGGCTGAAAAGCACTTGGCTCACTTTCGCTTTTGTCGGCGCTTATCGTTTCTTCGTGCCTACTCAATAAATCTGATCACATACCCACGCTTAAGGTCCTCCAGGAGTTATCTAAGCTTACGAAGTCAGTTCAACGTGAGTTGAGAAGGACGCAGATAGCAACGGAAAGAAAAATGAAAGGTGTAACCCCACAGGACTAAAAGCGAAGAGTGTATCAGGGAAAGACGGGCGTTGAAGACACCTCATTCGGAATCAAGAAGAAATTGACATGGGCTTTGTCAGAGAACGTACGCGAACGCACAATTACCGCTGCTCATTAAGAGTAACAGACTGTACTACAAAAGGAAAGCAGACGAGGCAGAGGCACGACGTTATGTGGGCAGTGTAAATTAAGCCGCCTTCGGGGAGGGAGTGGTCGTATAGAAAGCACAGGAGTGGGTGAATTGGCGATATATGGGGTTGGCTTTTGCCCTGCAGTGGGCGCAGTAAGGCTATGATGACAATGAATCGTACAGTTTCATTGCAAGTTGCGACCTTCCCTGGGACACCGTAGCGGACACCGTGGCGGACACCGTAGGCGGCATGGGCATGCCGTCTGCTTCGTAGCGTCTTTGACCGTCTTGGGCGGCCCCTCTAGCGCCCCGCTGTGGCCTCCACGATTGGCGTTGCAGGAGCTGATCACAAAGGACACAACGAACACTGAAACGCATGCTTGGCATCAAATTTTCCCAATGTTGTAGTTTTGCTTTCTACAATTCTCCATGTCAGTTGTATATTTTGTCCTTTGAAGCTTTTTTTTTCAGTACCACGGGATTCAACTAAATCATCAAAGGACGTGTTCCGTTATTGCACTTGTGTTTTGCATTCGCGTAAGCGAGCTCTTCAGATTTGTTTTGCCACGCTGGTACAAGCATCCTTATGCCACGGAAATATTCAGATTCTGCAAGCATGGTTGTGTAGACAACTAAGGCGAGGTTAAGTTTGAAAGGAACTACCTAAGTTAATCTTACGACTTAGTTAATCATAGTACGGCAAGTTAAAGCTACGGCATGCTCTTTATCACACGGGCAGTCATTTCATGTTTCCACCTCTCTGTGAGCTCATATTTCGTTTTCTATTTTCTATACCCTAAATTAGGATGTACAGTCTGTCTACTGTGCTATAGGCAAGTTGATTAACCAGCTACTATTCTACTGGGTTATATCTTTTCTTTACGAATGTTGTGCTCTGTAGGACTGTTCCAAAGTGTTCATACCATCAACATTGTGTGGTTTGAGTAAAAAAATGAAGACCTAGCACCGAGCGGCGTCAATGTGCTGCATAAACACGTCTTTGGCTCGTATTCTGGACACAGCGTACACATCCCCCGCACTGAGGTACTGTCTACGTTACTATGGTATTTCCAGTCACCAATTCGCGGAATGAAACAAGACGTAAAGCTGAACATTGATAGAAATACGGTTACCGTTATTTTCTGTGATGGCTGCTGTTAACCGGATTTTACGCTAAGGAACGACCTCGATGTTACAATGATTACGGTGTTCAGATTCTGAGCCGAAAGACGAGGGTTCGTGTGGTGGTGGCGGTGTAAGTTCCGTAGAACAATATCTGCTATAGGTGCATGAGTGCATAGACTCAGGAAGTGGTTTTACCTTAGCGAGACTAACATGGAAGTACGGCGCTGCTTCAGACATCATCCTCCATTAAACAAGCAAACAATTGGCTTGAAGGAATCTCATTGTCCTGGCCTCAGTCGGTGTCCCATCACAGTCAAGCACTTCACCGGAAAGAACTCGAAAGCGTGCGCCTTTACGCAACACGCGCAATACGCACAAACGCAGGGCCAATCGTACGAAACCCGGTTCTTCGTTGCTCCGAATAAACCCACGCTGTGCCAAAGTGACAGAGAAAAAGATGGGCTTGTATAAGCCTGAAAAACGATACATATAAACACCAGACTCCAAAATTGGCTCACAAAAAAGAACTGAAAAAGAATATAGGAGAATATTTATCATCGTACGCCACGACACAAGGGTCTTTACAACGTGAACTGTGGCTCGACGCACAAGGCGCATATAGAAGTCAGAATCCAATAACGCCACAGACCCAAGCTGGAGCGGCAACAACCCTCGGTGCGTGGATGCAGCGCGACCAGGTATTTCAGGCAAAAAGCCTACCAGAGCATGCACCACGTGTCTAACAAAAAACAAGAAAAAGAAACGAAAGAAAGGAGGTCGTACATGTCGAGTGACATTGTTTATCGACGTGTCATCGCCAATGAAGCGACATCGATATCCAAAATGCCATTTTCGCCGGAGATCGCGCGAAGCTTCCTCCTTTTTACGCAACAGCTGTTATACCTGTCGGCGCGTGTGCGGCCAAAGTGTATTAGAAATGATGGTGGGCGCACCTCTTCTTTCTTCTTTTCTCTCCAGCATCAAACTGCAAGAGTATACGACGCAAGTGGGCTGCCTTCAAGGAGGGGAAAGTATTATTGTTTCCGGACACATGATATGTTTAAAAAAGGAGAACAGAGGAAAGGACCGGCTCATGTTTGGAAGTCACTTATTGTCCGTACCGAGTGCACCGGCGTGAAAACTACTGCGAGAGAAATGCGGAAAACAGAAATGGAATACATTCTGGCCTCGTGAGAGAGGAGGGTACGCTCGCCTGTTCGCATATTTGCGGGCGCACATTGAGTGACTGACGGGCGAAGGTGTTGCGTCCATCGGCTAGATGAAAAGAAATCGAACAGGTGCCTTATGAACACGCGTCCCTTCACATTCACCGTTTCTCCTTGCCTCACGTGTGCTGAGATACCTCGTAAACCAAAAAACAGTGCGGTGCAGCTCGCGTTTCCAGCCTGAACGTGTGCCATGCAAAGTAACACGCAGTCGTATAGGTTATATGAACAAGTGCTCCGGTATTCTTACATAACACTCGCATTCTTCTGCACCGCTTTCAAGCACCCGCCCGGAGCATTTCGAAACCGCTCCTTCGCATTCATAAGCAGCAGGCTCCAAAACATATAGCTTACGTAAGTTAACTGGGCGTTCATGCTTTATAGACCACACGCGCTTCAATTCATATAGCTCTTCGAACTCACTCGTTTTTTTTTTAGCGGTATGTAGTAAATTTTGAAATAAGTGGTCTGAACTAGCGGCAAGAAAAAAAAAGAAAGAAAAATCTCAGCATATTCACGCAGTGCAAGATGATGATTGGTGCGAAGCATCCGTCCGTCAGATAGTTCTTGCTTCCATCCGTCCGTGCGTCCATCTGTGCGATGGTCCGTGCGTCCATCCGTCCGTCCGTTCGTCCGTGCATCTGTCTGTCCCTCCGTTCATCTAGTGAACACTCCAAGTACCACCATCTCGCATCTTTTCGTCATATATTCAGCATATAGAAGTACCGCCGTTCAGCGTACATTCCAAGGACTAAATTCACACTCACGCACTGTCTTACGGCCTGCGCTTCGTGTCTACTTCCCACCTTTCACCGCCTCTAGTTTATGGCTATATACTAGTTCACTATATCAATGGCACTGCGGCCCAACCCTCTCAAGACCTTCCTAAAACCAAGGAGGTTACGCCCAGTGAGTTTAACGTAACAACCTTTCCTAGTCAGCTATGACTCAAAGTGCGTCCTTCTGATACAAGTTTTTTTTAGCATCAACTTCAAGGCATTTTTATTGTAGATTATATGAACAATACTCGTTTCTGTAAGTTATTTCATCAGAAACAACTATCTTTTTTATTTATGATTAATGTCCGTGGTTTTTTTTCTGAATTGAAAAGGGGGCGCGCGTGCCACTCCTCTAGTCCGGCCGTGGCTACCTACTGTCATACGACCTATACTACACACATCACGGACGCACAACCCACGGCATAGAGAGCTTCGCCCCCAAAATATGAAGATAGCGTATCACGTGGGATGCCAAGCCTGGTGGAAATACGAAGCAAGGAGGCCTGCCTTGTTTGTCTATTCCTCAACAGCGAAGGTGTCAGTAAAATCGTAATAACGGCAGTGCTGTTGCAAAAAAAAAAAAACTCGCCACAGCGTTACCTAGCAACCGCCGAGCACTGCACGCGTTCTGCGATGGAGACCGCCGCCCGTAGCGACTATTGGGAGCCTTAGCGTGCGCGCACATCAAGGCTTCCTAGTAGCAACTGATGAAGACGCGCATGGCCTCCCATGACAGTTTAAAGTCATGGGCGCAGCAACAGAATAAAATAAGAATAATGAGGAAACATTTATCGCTACCATATACCGCACAACCTGACCAAGCAGCGCATGCGCGGTAACTAAGCCACGTCCACCGACGAAGAGACCACGAGCAGCCTCCGCTCTACAGTGCCTGCTTGGCTGTGTCCGATCGTGCCGAGGCAGTCATGAAGCGTCAAGTACGTACGCCCTAAAAGAAAGCCGAGCATCTTGAACATTGACGTGTGGGTAGACAGAGTGTAAGAGTTGTGAATGATCCAGGCTTTGCTGCTTTGCGGGATTCAGTGCTAATTTACCGAATTTTGTCTTCCTCCCTTTTTCTTCTTGTTCTCCACTCCTTCTGTTTTCTTTGCGTTTTTCTATCTCATTTATTTCTTTTTCCAGGTATTTCCTTCTTTTCTCGTCATTCTTTCCACTATTATTTTCCTTCTTTTCTTCTTTCTTTCTTTCTTTCTTTCTCGCTTTTCCCCTTTTCTCTATTCATTTCTTTTTCTGTCTCGCTTATTGTTTTTTCTATCATTTTTGTTATCTTTCTCTCTGTATTCATCTATCTATGTCTATTTCTATCTGTCATTATTTTTCTATCTGACTCTTTCCTTCTCTGTACTTGTTCTCTGACCCATCAGAACTATTGCATTCTACGCCATTCAAATCAGCGCTCGTGCTCGGAGTGGTGAAGAAGATGACAAGGATGGTGAGAACGCGTGCTTTCATGATGATGATAATTTTTGTACAAGAACGGCGGAGTTTCTCCAAGCTTACACTGCTCCGCTATTGGCAAAGAAAGAGTTTCTCGTGATGCAGAAAACCTTGCGAGCAATTATCAAGGAACGCAACTTGTGGGTGCACTTGATCGGAACACCAACAAGCAACAATAAATGCACAGATAGAAAGCCATCCGCAAACTATGTAAGAATATACTGTACTGATGGCGACATTGAACGATCAGTTTTACATCGCTACTGTGCCAACATATTTGCAGTTTGGAATGAACGCTGCTCATATTCAGTAAACATTCGCGAGTGAAAAGCATTGAACGTACATTCCTCGAACATCCCATTAACGCACTTACATACATAAATAAAAGCTCCTAAATTGCGTTAATATAGACAATTCGGATGCAAGATAGGTGTTCAACTCGGGCGACTTAGCGATCACTCACTCCATAAGTAGACATTTCGAAAACATACACCACTTAAGAACGCAACATTACGCCAATGTTTTTGCTGCGCCACTACGCCTATTTCTCGAGCAATCGCCGTCGCTAATAAGCTGCAACACTCAAGCCAAGCTGGGATACAACCCTAACGAATTGTTTTAAAGCCTCTACCCTCCCTTTATGAACAGCTCAGTATGAGTAGTCGTCTTCGTGAACAACATTATAAACATAGTGCATAGCCGGGTGTCGTGCGTAGTTTTCATCAGCAACATAAACATAGTGCGTAGCTAGGTGTATGACAATACACCCAGCTACGGGCGTGTCATGAATGCTTCACCAATTCGCTACACAATAAATCATAGAGTGATGGGTACTTCGCACCTGCACTTGCATTAGGCATGCATTGTTGGAGTTACGCATGCAAATAGACGAAAGAGGCACGGCGTGGCCGAGTCTGCGCAAGTGTCACGCGCGAATTATTTACCCTTGTCGCCTCTTCAACAAATCTTATTTTGTTCACACTCATACATTCACAGAGGCGATACAAAACTCGGCAACTGTGGCACAAAAGCCCGCTCGACGAGAGAGGGCGCTTCCTGCCGTGAAAACGCACGCTCCGATCGGCACGCTCAGCGTCAAACTAACGTAACCAAACAGGCAAGGGAGGATGCCAGCCTTTCAGTGAGAGCTCGTGAAACAGGGCCTGTGCTGCCTGCGACACAAAGCCCGGTGAGCGAGCGCGCACCACTCCAACGCTGTAAAAGCGGGTGCCAGTGCGGGTGCCCTTGCGTGTTTATAACGGGATGAAGCCGCTAGAACTGAGGAAGGAGGAGGAGTACTGGGGAAGATGTTTGGAAGCCAGTGGTGGAGTTTGCCAGAGAGGGTGGAGGGGTGATAGAAGGTCCCTGGTGTGGTTCCTGGCGCGCCATTCACGGGAGGGCTTTACGCTTATATAGTATGCAGCCGCTGCCGCGATTTACAAAAGGGTGTTCTCCCTCTTCTTCGGCACGTTTTCCCTCTTTCAGAACGTTCGGCCGGAAGGCTCGCCTTCGGCTTTCCCGGAGCGGCGCCGATGAACGTTCCCGAGACAAAAGGGCGTGCAGCGACGGCCGGGACGTATATGCCGGCGGTGGTGGCTCTGTACGCACCGCGGAAGCGTGGAGGCAGAAAGGAAGCGGAAGCGGCTACTCGAAATCAGTGTTGCGGAGAGTCGAAAGGGCCAGTTAATCTTTCACGATTCTAATTAATTAAAATGCAAATAAGGGCGCTCCGCTCTCCACCTCGGGCGCGAAACAGTAGCAGCAGCCGGCGCTCGCAGCAGGTGGTGTCCCGGATGGAGCCATTTTTCCGGACGACTATACACACTCCGCATATACCATCCTCCTTCCCTCCACACCCTCTCTCAGCTCTTTGTCTCCTGCTTCTCCGTTATGCTTAAAAAACGGCAGGCCGTCGTAAGATAAGGCGAAGTCGGTGAGAGCAAGATTTTCTTGTCTCACTTTGAAGTTAGTGTACTTACTCCCGCAATGATGAACACACGGCTATGAGCAAAGTATACGGGGGCTAGAAACAGAAGAATTATCACAGTGACACTGGACTTGCGTGCCTAGCTATGGGGCCGTTGCGTTGGACTGAGTAAGGTTAACGCCATTTAAAGATTAACGGCGTTCTTCTTTGTTGAATTCCTTCTCCAAACATGAAAAAAAAAAACGTGAGAACGAAATGAGGTGTGCTTCGAGCAATGCTTCAGCGTTAAGTTGTTCATATGCTCCCCATACTTATATTACACGGAGTATCAATTGAAATTGATGCGAGTGAGGCTTACGCGGGGCCCTGGGCATCTTGCGATGTGAAACGTTTTAAACAAGGGTATTGGTTTTGGATCTATTTAACCATTGTTGAACATCCATCCTGTGTGAACGAGAACCTCATCTTATCAGGTTATGCAAATCAAGGGGTAGTATTTTTGAATTTCATCGCAAGGAAACGAAGCAAGTAATTGAAGAAAACGCACGCACCCACTTACCCACGCAAGCATCGACACCCACGCGTAATCAGCAATTTAAAGCAATACGTAATTCACAACAGTTATGCCCATATTTTCGTGTATGTATGTATGTATGTATGTATGTATGTATCTATGTATGTATGTATGTATGTATGTATGTATGTATGTATGTATGTATGTATGTATGTATGTATGTATGTATGTATGTATGTATGTATGTATGTATGTATGTATGCATGCATGTATGAATGTATGTATGCACGTATGTATGTATGTAGGTATGTATGTATGTATGTATGTATGTATGTATGTATGTATGTATGTACGTTTTCACGGATGAATTATCGGTGCCTGCAACTAATTACTCCTGCCACACCCGGCCTGAAAAGAAATGGCGGGCACCTAGTTCAAGACTGTTCGCGATGAACCGAAACCGGACTGACGTGAGCACTGCTGCGCTCTATAATGCCCGCGCAATACTCGATGCACTCCTGTATGTTTATTCATAATCTGTTACGCCAGCCATACGCAGACATGCCTCTGTCGAAGTGGGAAGGAATTGAGTTTCTTAAATATACATTAGAGGGAACTCTGGCGCTAGTGTCTATAGGAGCCGCAACGCACAACGCTTCGACGAGCATGGGAATGATGGATAGCACACAAATTTGTCTAGTCTTCGTACTTCTGGCTCCGTTTGTGTTCGTGTGGCTTGAAGCTGCTTTGTCACGAAACAACAATCGGCAACTGTTCAACCATCGCACTTCACCATCGTAATCGTTTAGGCTTACCATTTCAAATTGGGCCATGAAATTCAAATGTTTCGTTCTTTCCTTCCAAACAAAACCGAAACGCAGCAATAAACGAAGCCACAAGTGCAATTAGCCGCCCGCAAGTACGAAGACAAGGCAAATACGTGTACTACCCATCATTCCCACGGTTTCTAAACTACCGCAGCGCCAGAGTACCCTCCAGTTAATTTTAGTAAACTTTATGTTGAAGGCCAACAACGATGATGACGATTTACTTTTTAACTTCCCTTTGTTTCCTAGCTTTCCTGTTCCTTCCATAGAGTTTCCTAAAGCAGGTGGGCAATCGCACTTGAGGCTTCGTTTATTGCTGTGTTTTTGTTTTGTTTCGAAGGAAAAAAAAGAACCCTTTTATAGCTTGGTCACCTGATTTGAAATGTCCAGCCTAAAAGAATAAGGTGGTGAATCGCAACCGCTGAACATTTGCAGATTTTCTTTTTCGTGGGAAAATGGCTTCAAGCCACACGAACACACACGAAGCCAGAAGCACGAATATTAGACAAATCCGTGTGGTACCCATCATTCCCATGCTCACTGAAGCACCGTGCGTTGCAGCTCCCATAGACACTATAGCGCCACAGCCCCCCTCTGGTTAATTTCAGGGAACTCTATGGAAGGAACAGGAAAGAGAGGAAACAAAGAGAGGTTTAAAAGCAAATCATCATCATCATAATCATTGTCAGCCTTCCACGTCCCGAAACCCCGATATGGTTATGAGAGACGCCATAGTAGAAGACCCAAAAACTACGGCTACTTGTGGTTCATTGACGTGCGCCTAATTGCAAGTACACGTGCCTCGGGAATTTTTCTCCTCCACCGAAAATGTAGCCGCCATGGTGGGGATTCGATCCCGTGACTTCTGAGTCAAACGTCGAGCACAATAGCTACTAGACCACCGTGGTGATTTGGTTAACCAGTTCAGAATATACAGGTACGCTACGCTAGACTGACCAAGGAAAGGGGGAGTTTTCAAGTTGTATAGACGTGTAAAGAAAGGCAGAGAAATAGAGAGATGGAGGAGCACAGAAATTGCTCGAGAAGAGGAGACGCCACTCAAAGGGAAGGAATAACGAGTTGATGTGAAACATATTCGCATGGCAGAGAGTACGGCACAGCCACCGAAACAATGGAAGCAGTGGTGTTGGTGACCATGCTCTGTGTCTTTGCAACACTAGGACGCACCCGAGGCATGGTGTCGTTAGCGCCGGAGCAGCGGGCTTTGCACATGGCCGGCAGTTGTACGGAGGCGGTGGGTGTGCCATTGTAAATTAACGCTAAGCGGCGGCGACTCTCTGGGCGTCGGCTCCCGGCCTGATCCGACACGCTGCAAGCGAGCGAGAGCGCGTCGCACCCTTTGGCGTCGGAACAAAACGGGGGCCGAACGAATGTGTCGCTGCGGTGCGGATTTGCATAGCGAAGCAAATGGGCCCCCGAGTTTGGCGCGACGAATCGCTGCAGCCCGCCGGCGGGGCGACAGCTTTTTTCGCCAGATCGAAGAGGATCAGGTCCCGTGGAACGACTTACACTCCGCGCGGGAGATGGCACCGTAGGGGAGTGGGACATTGTTAGTGCGTGTACCAGATAGGGCGGGGGTGAGGGGAAGATTTCGGAAGACTGCTGTGTACAGGGGCCCGTGATGTATGCCGGGAAAAACGGGCGTCGCATTGCGACGTTTCCCATTTAATGAAACGAAGTCCTGTTCTAGCTGAAGCTAATAAGTAAATAAATAAATATTTACATAAAATATGAATAAATAAATTGTACGTCTGGGGATCAGAGTGGGAGTGAGAAAGAGAGAACCTCTTTCGTTTGCTCTCGATCTTTGACCGCTTTTGAGTGTGTGGATGCTTTCGCGTTTAATTATCTTATCTTCCTATTGGCCGCGGCCAATATGCAATGCAAACAGGCTTGAAAAATTTTCACGTACTGCTCGCCTACCGCGTCAGTGCTAGAGGAAAGGCTGAGCGATGTTCACTATAAAGCAATCGCAAATTTCTCCCAGACGTAGAGTGAAAATTCGTGCGGATGATCTTGAGTATCGCTTTCTTAGATTATTGAAATGATACACGCCCATTGTAAGTGAGTGCGTAATACGTGCTATGATTTACGAATGTAGAACACAGCTGAGGAGAGCTGGGAGAAGTCCGATTATGAATTATAAATAATATAAAGAACGACGGCTTGCCCAACCATTTAACTATGTCTATATCAATTGTGCTCATGTTCAAGGACCAACATAGTTAGATAATCCACTTATTGTTATCCTATCTGCACTTCGTTTCATCGACTTTTGTTTTCTTACTAGAAATGCCACAGTGTGGTAAAATAAAGCCCTTTCACCGACCTTTATCGAACTTTTTTTTGTTAATCACTGGAAGCCTTAAGGTGCTATCTTAGCAGTGTTTTATCGAAATAATTTTTAGCTTCTTCATTAATGGACAAGTTAGAAAAAAAACTGAGCTGTTAGTTTCACTTGCCCCTGTAGGAAGCGAACACGCTGTTACGTTCTTCTGTCAGAGCCCAGAAGCTGCTGAGATCTCACACTCTCTCACATGCAAACGCGGCGGTTTGAAACTGGCAGAACGTGCACGTGCGATTGCAAGAAAAAGTTAAAAGATGTCAATTTTGCTGCGCGAGCGAGCAATGCATGTGCTCGAAACAAATCAGAATGGTAGAGGAAATAAGGCTACAACCCTTTTGCATCCGAGGGGGCGCATCTCCGCAAAACGCTGGGCGTACGGAAATTCCACTGTTAGAGCGAGAGAAGCAAACTGCGTTCTGCTTGCCACTTTAACGCAAACCATGCGATAAGGATACAGCACGTGCAAAGGTATACGTGTCATGTGCTAATCCCTACAGAAAAGACGCGCGTAACCACTCCCGCGGCCAATCAAAATAGGCAGTTTGTTCCGCAGCCAACCTTCCCCAGAGCCTCTCTCGTGGGCCTCTTGATCGACAGAACGCCTTCTATCGCGCGTTTATCACCCTTCTAGGAAGCCGCGATAGCCGGCAAGTGCCACACACTTTTACTCGCTCATATAACATACGATGCCGGGCTGTCGTTATTGCACCAGGACAATGTAGGAAACCTCACGACGACGAAGACGGCAAAAGTGAGCCTAGAGTGTCCTTGCACCAAACAAGGTTCTATTCCCAGAGTACACTCTCACCACTATATATACCATGGTCACATACATACTCATCGTCTCTTGCCGGTTGCACCTTTTTGAAAGCATATCTCATGGGACAAATGCGAATTTTTTTTTCGCATTATGTTATCGTCACAGCTAGCGCTTAAGTTATTGAAGTCTCTGTCAGAGGACAACATATTTAGAATCAGCCAAGACTTTTTTTTATTATTTTATGGTTTTCAAATTTGTACCATGTCATTAGCAACAGAGATATTTTCAGAGGACTTAATGAGGTGCGTCTAAAATAGTATCGCGTAGACGCCTTGCTGCAGCAGCAACAAAAATTCAATAAAAAAAATAATTTACAATACTGCCGATCGCTCTTAGGGACATGTGACTGGCGTACCGTGCAACGTAGGCAAATCGGTCACAGCTACGCTCTCGCATCTGATCTCAGCCCTCACAGCGAAGCCAGAGAAACACGCGCGATGACAAAGCCTAGAAAGCCGCGCGTCAACAATATTCATGTCCACAGACGTGTCAGACTCGGCGATCGCTAGCAGAGGATCGCGTACCGCGGTGTGCTAAAAGAAACAAATGAAAACACGACGGGTGGAAAGAGACCCCTGCCCTGCTCCTTTGACGATATCGAACAATCGTCTCTCGTCGATCGACCGATGACGACGACAGAGTGGTGGTGGCGGTGGTGTGGAAGCACTGCTGCTTCCGTCGCTCTCGTCGGCCCATTTATAGTAGATGGCACGACATAGTCCACTTAGCGTTTGGAAGTATATCGATGCCCACCGCCAGCCTCATCCTCCTTCTTCCTCGTTGGCCTTCTTCGCTATTCTCTCTTCGCCTTTTAGTGCCTGGCTCTCGCGACCAACGGTAAAAAAGAGACACGGTCGCCCGGAAACCAAGCTCAGAAAGCAGAGGTCGAAAAGGAGCAGCTGTTCAACGACGACCGATCTCATCTTACAGACGATGGGGGGGGGGGGGCAACTATGGAGGAGGCGAACGCCCTCTTCTGCTTTTGGGTAGTACGCCTTCGGTGTCTCGGACGATTGCGTAGGAGTGAATCTCGGCAAGGAAGGGGGACGTATCCGATCGCGACGATACGATCCACGGTCACCTTGCAAAAGAGACACCGAGTGAGTATTTCTTTACTTATAGGCAAAATCTTGTGACACCCCCTAAACCCACTTTATGACGAGGTATATGACGTTGTCCACGATAACTTCAGCCAGAATTTAACTTGCCTACATTAATGACATTTCTTAGCTGGTCTCTAACACGAAGTGAAAAGCAAATCAGAAATAGATCAAGTTTAGGCTGGAAGCAAGTAAAGCGTAATTGGCCAACGGGAAGTGGAAGCCCCAAGGTATCGCAGTATCGAAAGTTGTATCCCACAACAAGGCGACAGACCAGAAGTTACGTAACGGAAGTTTGAATTAGCATGAATTTTGTGAAAGTTTGTGGACGCGCAATGTTGCATTGATTAAACGTCAATTTGATCAAAAGCTTTCTTCCGCTTTTCATGTTCTCGCTTATCTTTTTGAGCACACCTGATCGTTGAAATTCATTTAAATACCGTGAGAATTTCGTTCGTTTGTCCTTCCGTTTCTACCATCTTACTCTATGTTTAGTTTTAATATGCGCCCCAACCAACTACCCTATAAAAGGGCACATTTACAAAATTTTGTTCATTCTGCAATAGTTTGCTCCCTTGTGTAAGAGTAGTGACAGTGCGTTAACTGCAAAAACTGGCCGTAATCTGGCTATACTTCTGTAGCTCAAACAAACAATATTTTCACACGCAGAACATGCAATGCCTTTTTTTTTGCTTGCTTAACAATTATATAGGAATTTGTCTCAAAATTAACAGATGACTTGTAGTTGGAAACATCATCAGCGCCATCGTAGCTCCACGTGGTGCGAAGTAAACCACGGCGAGAAGAAGTGTCGCTTTCTCGAGGAATCAAACTACACAACAAAAAAAGAAGGAACAAAAAAGAGTAAGAAACGTGGACCAATTCAGGCTCCCTGGCTTCCTACCCAAACTTGACAAACATGCATTGATTGCCCTTGAGATTATTGGGCAAATTGCCAACCACCGCGACAAACCTACCTCTGTCAGTGCTGCGGCTGATCTCACTAAAGTTCAAGGCCGACAACCAAATTCGATTCACTGGCTGAACAAGAGGCAACAACGTATTTTTCTCTCTTTCTCCAAACAATGAACACAGTATGCTGCAAAAAAAAGCAGTTTGAAAAATACACCAACAGCACAGTTGTACAGCACATTGGCACATTCATAAATAGACAGAGGCAGCACCTTTTCCCTCCTGCCTTGCAGGACGATGCGGTCGAGTTTATTTGTCGCCCCGAAAGATAATAGCAAAAATGAAGAGCTGTCAAACGAAAGAGACGAGAAAGAAAAAAGATACATCTATATACAAAGACGCAACGACTTTTTTTTCGGAAATGTGCCACTCTGTCGTTTCGAGTTTCAATTCTCCACTGCCGATATTCCGCGTTGACACGTTCGCACGCTCGGAATCGAAGAAGCCAGAGTAACATAAAGGGGCAAAAAAAGAAATCTACAGCAATGACGAAGTGAGTAGGAAGAGGCGGGCCAGAGCAAACGACGGGTACGCTAAGCCCCGAAGCTCAATATCGAATGATGCCGGTCGACGGGACAGGATGAAGCATGTGGCAGAGATACAGCACGACGAAGCGCGTAGGCAGGGCAGCACTTCAGTGAGAAGAGGGACACGAACGTGGGGAGGGAAGTGGCAGGAGGTAACGGTAATGTACGGGCATGGGCACCGTACGTAAGCTCCATTCGCCCTCCCAACAGAGAGGTGCAAGGAGGAGGTGGAGGAGAAAAGAGATCTTGGCAGCGCCCGCGGGCCATTAAACAAAACTTTTTTAATTAGAACTTGCAACGCGTCGTCCTGGGCAAATATTAGCCACCGGTTCTGCCTCTCCACTCCCTCCCTGCACTCTCTCCCTCACCGGCCACGTCAGCCTCCCCCATCAATGTGGCAGTCGAAACGTAGAAAGAACGAGCTTCCCCGGTCTGTTTCGAGGTTCACTGTTCGACTGGGAAAGTGACAGAGCTGACTAGCGGGGCAAAAAAAAAGAGAGAGAACTATTGTCAGGTTGGTTAAGAGGAGAAGCTATGGGTTGTATCTATCTGTGCTCAAAGAAGTATGGGTGAAGGGGATCGCAATAAAAAAAAAAGTTGCATTCAGTTATTGAGGCTCAGTCACATGCTCGAATCACTACATCATGCCTGAGTTCTCACACCGTCTGGCACTAAGCTACGAGGCTCACGACGCCTTGAGACGCTTTGGTAACTTCTCGCTCTTCCCGAGCCAGAGATAGATTTCGCACGTCCAGAACTACTCCATGGCTTTCAGGAGAAAAAGAAAAGACCTAGAGAGTAGGAAGTTCGAAACTTGCCGGGTAACATGATAGTCAAGATAGACCAGTGGCGCGATGATCTTGCCTATACTTGGCGCTACGTGGGTTGTTAAGCGCAACTTGAGGGACGAGACAAGAAGGTGTGTGCTGTTTGAGGAAGATGACACTATGTCTCAAAAGAACAAAAAAAACAATTGTTGAAGCCTTCTCATGGGCATTCATATGAAACATTTGGTCACTTTCAGCAGTTTGCTTGCAAAAAATAAAAAAAAAATAACTCGTCCTCTAGGCTAAATAAAGACGTTCAGGTTGACGGCATTAGTGACGACACTGGCATAGCTCAAAAGCATATGGATCTATGGCTTCGCTTAGTAATCATGACAAAGTTTTCTTGCAAGTGAGTGCATTGTGAGTATCACTCCATGTTATAATATGCACTTCAAAAGCTCTACATAAATATTCCAGAATGTCACCATTCAATGAATTACTGTATATGGTTGTCTTTGGTAGCCATATAAAGCAGCTCAAGTTGCATGCTATCGAGAGTTATTTGCCGTTTACATACCTGGCACACGTTCTTATACTGCGAGCAGATGAATCACTGTGTTACTCACATTAACTATTACATATTCTTCCTTTCAACTGTACTTCCTTCATTATAACATTAAAGGCTTTCATGTATTACACGCTACAGTTTTCGCACTTGTACAAAAGTAGAATACGGTTCCTTAAGTGAATGTTTTCCTTCGTGTCCCACGATTATAACGAGAAAGAAAGAGAGAGAAAAAACTATTGTTTGAGCAAGCGCTTTGGGAGTCCAACGTGGGCGGCCTCCTTATTCAAGGTAGCCATGAGCCTTCGCCATCTCCTGTGCCCATTGAAGTAGGCTTCGCTGATTCTCTGCGGGCCTGATAACTTGGCCGCCCACTGCTCTTTGGTTAGTGTAGTGGTTCCAGGGCTTTGTCTGCATCCCCATACCACATTGCTTAGGGTGTCCGGAACATCATAGTACTTGCAGATGTACAAGTACCCAGTCGATGAGATGTGGTGAAGTAGCCTACCATGAACGTAGGTGTTAGTTTGCAGCTTCCTGGGCTAACGTTACTGCCTTTTGCTTAGTCAGGCAGGGGTGAGCTGGCGGGTACATTCTTGTGCTTACTATGTAGTACTGCAGAATAATGTTGTAATTTTATGTAGATCTTCTTACCTCTTTAGTGCGTATTGGGGAAGGCCCGGTGAACATGAGCTCGGGCAAAAGCACTAACTGCCTCATTTCCTATCAAGGACTTGTGACCTGAAGTCGAAACGATGTACGTGTCAGGTAGATGCTTCACTACAACAGCGAAAATTTTAAACAACCCCTGCAACACTTTTTGAGCAACGTCAGAAAACGCTGCCTATCAGAAGTAGAGGCTCCCAACAACACGCGAGTCAAATATTAGAGCGCAGCACGTAGGTTGGAATTCACAATAAATTATCAAAGTCAGCTGAAAATTGATTTCTATTTTCTCGACACATCACGCAATATGCCCCAAAAAATCATACGTAGCAAGCCTATCTATCAGGCATTGACTGATCTGAACATGGCGCGTTCGCTCGTTATAGAGATAACCGCGGGAGGCCGCTACTTGTCAACGCGTGCGCGCACGTTCACAGTGAAAAAGCCGCGCATTGGAAGAAAAAAGAAAGAAGTGCTCAAGGTCACAAGGCACGCGGGACCTGCTTAGCTTCCAGCGCTTTCGTCGGGACGAGAGAAGAGAGAATGCAAGTGCAGCGTGCGACAAACCTCTGTAACTCCCCTCGCACTGGACGGATTCTTAAAACTTTCACGGCGTTGAATTCGTGAGGCAATTACCTCTTCCAGCGAATTCATTGCATGGTTACTTGAAAAAGTGTTTCAGGACCCTTTTAAGGCTTGCTTGGAAATTCTTCCTGTCTGAAAATTTTTACAAGCTGCTTGAAAATCGGTCAGTATTGGTGCTGTGCCAACACAGGTTAAGACTGATAGGGTTATCGCTGTTTCTTCTGCCGTATCGATATCTGTAATTAAGGTGGTAGCTGCTGTCCTCTCTTTGCCTTCGCTCTCGACTACGCTGACAGCATGTGCTGGAGTTTCTGAACATTTCACAGCATCAGTGTATCTTGTGTCCAGATTACAACCGTAGTGTTAGCGGAGCTTCTTTATTCTGAATTTTCTTATTTTGAGTTTCCAGGTAGGATGCATATATTGTAGGTGCGGGTCACTGAGATGAACAAATTATTGCTGAGATAATCCTCTTCTCACCACATTGTGACATGGCTTCAGAATAGCCCAATCTTCGAAGTGTCACCCGCCCAGTTTCGGTTACTTTAAACCGTACGAGTTGATTTACTTTGTGTGGTTCCACGAGCTCCTCCGACGTGTTGTGGAGACCCACGCACAGTATTCGATGGGTGGAAGCACGTTCAGAGATCCCTATGTCAGTTTAGATGGCCTTTCGATTGAGGGTATACAGTTTTCTTCATTGCAGAGTTCTAAAGGTCTAAGTAAGGGGCTCTATAAGTAATGAGTGCTTGGATCATTTTGGTCGTGTTTTGTTCTTTCAAGCCGTGCCTTTTGTTTGATGCCGATCGTAACAAGTGCGCAACTTGCGTTACGGTTTCTCGAAGCTTCGGCAATGGGGCCGCGCCCGATCACTCTCTGTGGATGTGCAGACCAAACACTCCGAGCGATTTCACTTTAAGGATTTGCAGTCCATTCAACCATAGGCTTGGTTCTAGGAATTCACCTGTTAGCAACCGTCCGCTTGTTCTGGCTTTTAACAGAAGAAGCTCCAACTTTTCTGGCGCACACGTGAGCTCACAATCATTGAGGTAGCATTCTGTGCAGTCCACTGCCTCTTGAAGCACATCCTGCTGAGTTCCTGGAGTGTCGGCGGTTGCCCAGATGGTTAGGTCATCTGCATATAGGGTTTGGCTTATCCCTGTATTTCTTTAAATATCTTCTGCAGTTTCATCAATCCAATATTAAATAAGGAGTGGCGAGATGACAAAGTCCTGAGGTGTTTCTTTGTTTGCCATTTAGAGCTAGTCAAATTTCAGAGTTCCAAGGCATACTATTGCTGTTCTGCTGGTAGCAAAAATTTGTACTTAGCGGTACATTCTTTCATCACAGAGCGTATACTGGAGGTTTCTCAGTACCACGCTGTGAGAAATATTGCCGAACGCTTCTTTTACGTCCAACTCCAAGACGCCAAGACTGCGCTTTAAAGGGCCCGATATACTCCGACATTTAACGCACGTGCGCGCTGGCGTTCATTTTGTCGCGTCACGCCGACGATGACACGCCAGGTGCAGATCATCCTGCCATACTCGCAGGCAAGCGCCGCGCTACGTTGCCTTGACGCATGCACGTTTGAGCGCGCCCGACGTTCCTTCATTACGAAAAGAGGCAGACGCGGTGCTGTCTGGGTAACGTCATCGGCGAGAAAGGCCACATCTCGCATTTCGCGCCGGATGCCGTTGGGCCGCGCCGACGTACGCTGGTCGCGTCGGTCGCGCCTGGCGTCAGGCTATAGACTGCTCGCGTTTTGCTATAGCGTAGCGTCGCTGCGCTCAGCGTGCGCGCGCATCGGTGTTACGTCGGAGTATATCGCACCTTTTACTGTGCTTGCATGTGCTTGACGTCACCTTCCAGCTGTAACAAAAGTCTTACGCCGACGAATGGTGGCGGAATCTATGGTGGCGGAATCTATGTGTGAATTTAGTCTGTTTAGGAACGCAAGAGGTGCTCATGTGCACTGCAGGGAACGTGCATCGGCGTCGGTGAGAAACACAGTCCACGTTTGAGGAGAAGCGCGTGCACGGACCGAGGATACAAAAAATTAAAGGATATTCACGGAGATAATGATCATGAGTGGGGCAAAGCGTCCGTCGTCCATTTGTTCATTCGTCCATGCGTCCGTCCATGCGTCCGTCTGTCTATCTGTCCGTCTGTGCGTTCATACATCCGTCCGTACACTGTCTGTCTGTCCATTCGTCATCTTCCTCTCTACCTGCCTGTCTGTCTGTCGGTCTGCCTGTCCGTGCATGCATCCATTCATCCATCCATCCATTCATGCATGCGTCGATGCGTCCGATCGCGTTCGAATATGCAGACGGCGCACGAATAACACCGACGAGAGGCAAGCCAAGAAAGCCGAGCGCGAGCGTCTTGAACGCTGCCGCTGCTCTGATTCGTCCATACCCCACTACGATCCACCACGTAACGTACGTCAACGATACAGAGACTGAGAGAGGCACTCGTTTTCCGCGCACTCAGGCAAAGCGCAAGCAGCAGCCAATCAAAGAGTAGCGGTACAGCGTCATCTATAATATCCCCAGTCAACTGCAGTTTGCATGTACTTCTATGTGAGAGCGCGTTCTATTATACTGCCCGGGAGATACTGCCTCCTTCTTTTTTGTCTCTTCTCTCCGTTACGCGTCACGCGTTACAAGGTTATATTAAGAGAGCTTCGCCCCTAATAGAAAAAGAAAACATTAGTTTCTTTTTCTACCATGAATACCACGCCGGTAGGAAAAAGTCAGGGCCAACTAAGATGAAAGATGATCTCTCTTTTTATCGTCATTGTTTGCCATTTTTTCACCAACGTATTGTTTTATTTAAAAATTTTTCCTTCTCCACAAACTGTCATTAAAAGCAATTCCTAGAACGTCATAACGCGATGTCACACACTGTATTACTCTTCCTAGTCACTCAGCGACGCCTTCAGCGTTCGCCGTCTCCACGTAAAGCCTCACGTCCGCCCGTCACCAAGAAAGGCCCAACTTTCTTTTCCTTCGCTTCCTTTTTCCGCGTACCCGAGCTTCGAAGTCGCTCTTTTTCGAAGCCAATATTATCGGCATAGACGCACCGATAACAAAAAAAAGGATGAAGGCAGAAAACTACGCATATAAAATAAAATGTGCCCGATGTATCGAGTGAAAGTTCGCGAAATTATATTCTCAAATATCGCCCGATGTGCGGAGGTCGCCCGTAGCGCAATTTCCTGTCGCGCTAGCGCAACCCATTTTGGCTGCTGAAGCCACCGGCAGCGGGAAAAGTCCGGGCCGACCCAGTTGCAACTTGAGCTCGCGTACATTTGCGCATGCGAGGTGAAGGAATGAAATAAAAGAGTGAGATAGCCGAGAAAGATACAACACCGCGTCAAGAAGTAAGTGGTGACGCTGTAAAATATGAATATACCACTTACGGCCGGGGGGCCAGTTGCTCCTTCTTCGACGCTCCCTACACGCACACACTACCCGGAGACGGACACATACATAAATTGTTAATCGGCTCTGACACCGAAGCGAAATGATGGAACGCGGAGGAAGTAAAGACAAAAGTCCGCTAGGCTCGTTCGCCGGAAGTGGCTGGCGCGAATATACCGCGTATAAAGTTCCACTCAATCTCACTTCATCCACGCCTGCCTGTGCGGCGGATGGAGCTCTCCCGCTGCTACCTCCGCTATACTGCATTCACCTCAATTCCTTTTTTCCCCAGTCCCTACTTCTCCTAATATCTTTTTTTATTTCCCTGCTCCCCCCTACCTCCACCCTGATCTCATTCCCACCCATGAGCACAGGGGGCGGAGGGAGTGCCCCAACATTCGCCCAGAGCACGCCATCTCCGAAGATCCCTCGCGTCTTATTGAAAATTAGGCCAAACACGCACCGGAAATGAGAGAGCGAAAGTGGAGGAAAAAAAGGGTAATTACGAAGACATTGCGGAAATGCGGAGAGAATAAAAAATGAAAAAATAGAGCGGACATCTTTTTTAAGTAATATTATTATTATTACTAGGGGGACTTTTAGGGGGGGGCGCCAACTTTTGCAAGATTAAGGCAGCCCGGACCGTTCCAATTAGTATTTCCATTAGCGGCGACCGCAGGTCAGCTTACGTAGCTCGCCGACGTCCTTGAAAGCAACCGGCGGACGACGATACCAGAAATTCGTTTTACGAGAACGCTTCCGCCTTGCTGCCCCAAAACTTCGTCACAAGTCAAACGAGCCTCTCGAAGGTCAACTATAAAGTTTCTTTCTCTGCTTTATTTTTTCCCTTCTAAGCACTCCAAGCAGTTCGCTGTACCTTCCCAGCCGCCTCTTCTATGTACTAACCTCTCGAAGCGAACTGAGATCAAATTTTGCGTGCTACCCAGCGGAACTCTCGTGTAACCGGACTCGCTTAGCGAGCTTATGTACGCATTTGCGAAGAGGTGCCACGTGACCTACTCGCTACAGGGCGATCGAGCTAGTTTATATTCACGCAGCAACTTCGTGTGACTCTACTACGTGTGAAAGTGAGGGAAAAGAAATAAAAAAGTGCGCGCTGCCAACAAACGACAACTTATTCCACGCAGGGCCACTACGTATAGCGTTACTATGAAAACCTTGAAAGGACCTGAAGCAAGCTAGCATGTACGTACGTACGTACGTACGTACGTATAATAAAAGGAGGCAAAAACGTACTTGGTAGTTGTTAGCTACCGCAACCTTTCTTCACCCTTGCACAACGTTTTCAACGAAAGAAAATGATCAGACAAGGTCCCTCCCCTCTATAGGTTGATATGTAGGGTTTAACGTTCCAAAACCACCATATGGTTATGAGAGACGCCGTAGTGGAGGGCTCCGGAAATTTCGACCACCTGGTATTTTTTAACGTGCACCCTAATCTCAGCACACGGGCCTACTCCCCTCTACAGGTAAGTTCTCGAAAAATGATTGCATGAAACTCCATGCCTACTGAATCAGAAGCTGCGCCTGAGCTAGTTGGTACAGTAACATTGTGAAAGCGGTAAGCGCACGAAGATGGGTTCAAGAAGACCACACACAAAGTGCTTGTGTAGTCGTCTTTTATGCCTAGAGGGCATATGTCGGCGAACTCACTCGTGAATCGACTCACTCGGACTGACTCGGAGCAAGCCACGAGTCTGAGTACGACTGAGTCCGAATGATTGATGATTGATATGTGGGGTTTAACGTCCCAAAACCACTATATGATTATGAGAGACGCCGTAGTGGAGGGCTCCGGAAATTTCGACCACCTGGGGTTCTTTAACGTGCACCCCAATCTGAGCACACGGGCATACAACATTTCCGCCTCCATCGGAAATGCAGCCGCTGCAGCCGGGATTCGAACCCGCGCCCTGCGGGTCAGCAGCCGAGTACCTTAGCCACTAGACCACCGCGGCGGGGCTGAGTCCGAATGAGTCGTGATATTGGTGAGTTTGAGTTCGAATAAGTCCGGTCGCTGAAAATTTGGTTGAGTGTGAGTCCGAGTGAGCCTGACTCGGGAACATTTTGATGAGTTTTATTCCGACTCACTGAGATTGTCTCACTGAGTTGCACTTCTGTTTGCAGACCTATCGTCTGGCAGTGTAAGTATATATGAGCTTTAGCAATACAGACTTGTTTTTATCACAGAATTGCAGCATTTTTTTTCTTCTCAACACTGTCATAGTCCGCAAACTACAACTGCTGATTAACCACTTTCCATGCAGGTGCTATATACTGTAACACAATTTCATGTGTTGCTGGCCCCAAAAAACAATGAAGGTCCTTTTTTAACGCGATATCATTTAACAGCTCATTTCGCAGAAATCCCGGTGTTGGTATTGCCTTCTTCGGTTGTGAGTGAAAAACCAGCGTCGTCCATGAGGGAGATTTCGAGGTAGATGGTAATAAAAAAATAAGGAAACTTCTTCGGTTCGAGTGGTGCTGGAGATTCGAACCTGCGACCCCTTGCTCCATAGTGAAATGCCTTTAGCCTTCGGCCATCGCACATACGTTCTCGAGCATAATAACACCGAGCTAATCATAAACCATTTAGCTTTGGTGGTACGTACATCCAGCGCCTTCTGCAATTTTTTAATGCCAGCCAGATTGACCTTATCAAGCCGTTCACCACTCTCTCTAGCCCTTTTCTGCTCTCACCGATCGCTTAGACTTTGCGTGTGATTTGCGGTAAAGGGGGAGAGAACCCGTGATGTGGTGCCTCACGACGGAAATCACATGAAGTGTTTTTTTTTTTTGTTCCGTCGTGTGCAGATCTGTGGGGAGGTGTTTTGCATTCATCGTGTTCACAAGGTTGGCGGTAGCACTGGCTCTACAAGAGATAAGATGTTTTGAGACAACGTGTCGCCGTTCGAGGCGCTATGCGGGAAGACAATGGGGAAGTGTCACTGTAACGATGCTGCATGCTCTGACTTTAAGAGTGCTGTGGCGGGATTGTTTCAAGCCGAACATAAGGAGCACGAAGGAATGAATCTGACAGACTTGTGGTATTGAAACCCATCTATCGCATCTCCGTGGGTAACCGCTCGGATGCACGTGTGACACAAGCAGCCCTACCCAACGTGTGGCGTCACATCACCACCACTCTTTAAATTAAAGCGGACCGATGGCGTTCGTTGAAGAGCATGCAGTTGCACTGGCATTGAAAGAAATAAAGGAGCCATTGGTGCAACTCCGATGTTCTTGAGCGGATTGACACAACATCTGAGAGATGGTGCAAAGGACACAAGACCACGTTTTTAAACGACATCGCCCCGCCATGTGGAAGTGTGTTAGCTCCTTAAAAAGGCCCTGCTCCACCTCCAGGTACTCATAGAATGGCCTCATCATAGAATTTTATTGTATTACGAAACGACTGGTTCATCTTATTTAGGATGAGATAAGGAAGAAAAGGCAGGAAGGTGAACCCTATGTCCAAATTTTTTTCAGAATTCAAGTACGAGCGGTGTTACTAGTATTTGTCGCACGCTCAGCGCTATCTTATATCGTCCCAGCGAGCGCAGTGAAAACTACGTGGGGTGGGAATAGCAGTGCGTTAAAAAGATAGCCACGATCAAATCAGTCCATGACCATGTCCTTCTCCTTATGGGTGTTAGAAGCCGCGGATTCTAAGTGATAAGGTGACAATAATATTGTGTGGAGTTTTTCGTCCCAAAACCACGATATGATTAGGATTTGAATATTATATGGGGTTTAACGTCCAAAAACGACTATATAACTATGAGAGACGCTCTAGTGGAGGACTCCGGATATTTAGACAACTTGGGGTTCTTTAACGTGCACCCAAATCTGAGCACACGGGCCTACAGCATTTTCGCCACCATCGAAAATTCAGCCGCCACAGCCAGGATTCGATCCCGTGACCTGTGGGTCAGCAGCTGAGCACCTTAGTCACTAGACCACCGCGGCGGATGAATTTCGAGTCCTAAGGTATCATTTGTCTAGAAAAAAGCGTGCAATTTTTACCTGAATTTGAATATTTGTTTGCAAGTTTGACGCCGTGTACTCCACTGCAATGTTTGCCTCCCATGTTTGCAGGGCCCTCGACTTGAAGTCATCAGCATTCTCTGAACACTTTTCAAAAAGTGTTGCACGGCACTTTTAAGGACGGCGAACCTTCGCAAAAGCCTTTCACTAAGCTGCACAGTCAAACACGTGTCAGCAAACTCGTCGCGTCCCGTACTTCATCCTCGCTACTTCTAATCTCTCAGACCCCTTTTCCCATTCCTCCAGTTTACAGTACCCAACCAAAAGCTTTACCAGTTATTCTTCTCACTCTTTTTTTCTTTTTCTTTCCTTCCATGCCTATTTCTCACACATTTAACGTAGAGCAATCATCACTTGCATTTTTTATGTTTGTTTTCTTTGTGCACCTGCATGTTCCGCCTTGTTTGCGTCGGTGGCACAGCAAGTATTTGCCTTCTAAACGCCGTCGGACAAACGCCCCGATACTTGCACGAGCGCCAGAAATAGTTTCACTTTCCACTCTCATCCATGCAATGGCTGCAGTGCTGAAACCGCCACCTGTCTTTACGGGCATAAAGCAATGCCATCCGGCACAAGCTCTCAACACGAGTACCGAGCATACAGTTTCCATTTCGCGCTACATAAACGCAGAACGCGTGTCTTCACATTCACGACGCGTATAGGATGGACTGTTGGTGACCACTTATCTGAAGAGAGACGAGCGCGTTATCGGGGACTGTTCTCCTCTCCTCCTCTCCATTTCTTCGGCGTCACCAAAATTCGAAGAGCATTTCTTCGCCGGCGCTGCCAAGTATTGGTCTTTGAGGAACTAAGTTTGCCGGCGAAAAAAAAAAACAAAGGGAAAAAAAAAGAAACGTCGCACGCTCTGAGCAAACGCCTGGCCGGCCCTCAATGCGAGAATGCTGCCGCTCCCGGCTTGCAATACTGGCCATGCAAGAGCGGGAGCGAAAGAACCAGATAGAGAAAGACGTGCAGGACAGGAGGAGAACTCTGTTGACATCCAAAGTCTTAGGCAAATAGAGGTTCGTGCGCGCTCCTGCCGTCCGTACGGGCACCATTGTGCAGGACTCGCGTCTAATAGGGGTCCTTTCTCTGTCCAGTGGACTTTTAAAATAGGTTCCTCCACTCGCAGCACCCGCGCCGTGACCGTCTTTATTGTTGTTATGTTTCGTTTCGTCGGAGATTGTAATTAGCCACGCAGCACGCTATAGTATAACGTCCATTTATTTTCTTGGGTCGCGCACCAGACTTCTCATTTCCTCAGTGCTCTAACACTCAGAGATACGAGCCGGCATTTTTTTGAGAAACCAAATGAGTGACGTCTAAATAGGCACGCCTGCATTCAGCAATTATTCGAGCGAAGAAACTTGATTCGGACTGACCAAACACAAAGTTCGCGTCCGTAGGGGATTGGCCCGTGCGTGGAAGTGCGCGAGTCGTATGCGCGCCGTTTAATTATCGCCAGCCGGAGTTCCTTCGCTCGGCTCATTATTTAAATCGCGTTTACGCCGTGTTGCAACGTCCCGCATGCGACTTCCGAATTGCGTGGCTGCCTACAAACGAAGATTAGCGCGCTGAACAGTGCGCGGTTCCGGATCAGCGATCTTGCCAGTGCAGCGAACTCGACCGGCGCCTCGACTGAGAAATAATTGGCAGAAAAAACATGGACGCACCAGTGGCACACGAACGTATAGGTTTTTGTTTGTGAAATGCAAAGAAAGAATACCTAACGCATCAGTGCGCCCACATCTGTGACGCAATCTAAGTTATTGCTGCGAAGTATTTTACATTTTGTTCTGTGCATGCGGATAAACACCGGCCCGTAGCCTTATCATATCTGTTCGTGATACGAAGCGCGTTGCGATTGATCTGATATGATCGCCGCCCCGCGCATTGGCTTAGAAATAGTCCCGGACCATCGCCGAATGTAGCAGCTGTTTCAGCAGTGGTGAGAGGGAGGCTTACCCCGAATGCTCTAACCCCCGTATTCTAGAGAGTCCCTTCACTCAACGCTTCACCTCCACTTGAGAAAGCCGATGGAAGCGCCCTCGCTAGGCCCGGCAAGTCACTGCATATCAGCGATAATGTGGTGCGATTGTCGAGCAGCGCCGCGTCATTTTCAGCCGAGCGGCGGCGCAGTGCTCAACTTTGTCAAGTGAAGGGTGAAAGTCGAGTCGAGGAGCGTTTGTGAATAAGGGGGTAAGATGCCTTTCAAGTGAGCACGGGCAGCGCGCATTCATGTTCATCGACGACATGATGTTCGCTGCCGCAGCCGCAGAGTTACGCAGTATGTTTTAGTCGACGGATTCTCTTTCTTCTCGCTTATGAGACCTTGAGTCACCTGCCGTCCGACCTTCCGTCACTGCTACGCGACACTATATAAGCTAATGGAAATACGAATAAGTTAAGGGGGGGGGGGTATGTTAATGAAGCGTTTATTGTTGGGCATGTTGTTTAGGGCTGCGTCCGTGGCTGTGTTTTGATTCTGGACATAATCGTAGACAGTCCACGCTGGCAGAAGACGGAAGCGTGCTCGAGTACTCCGATGATTGGAACGCGAGTAGATGACGTCCACGCGACAGGACGCCTCCTCGCATCGAGAAAAAGAAAAAGCTAAGAAAGGCATACTTCATTTACCTTTCTCAAGTTTTTATAAAAATTGGATATAGCTTGCATTAGGCGCCTTGATCAGCACCCCATTGTGTGCAGACGACCACACCGGCGAGATTCCAGCGATCCGAGCATTCTCCTTAGCCGCCATTTTATTTAAACTGAAAAGTAGCCAGAATCACTTATGTATCTGATGCTGCCTTCTGGCAGCTGTGCATTTTGCCAGCTACGTGAGAATTGTAATGGGACGTGAGAAGGCCGCAGTCCACTTAGGTGTTCATTTAGCCATCTATGGTGATTTTGGAACACACACCATTCATCCACTTTTTCATCCATGTTTGTTTATTGCGCTATAAGAATGGAGACATCTTAGTGAGGCGCCAAATCTGCTTCACACTTTTACTCACTAAGACCTGTCTCGACATTGTTTGATGTGCAGGGCCAACACCACGCAGCTTTTTTTCTATGATATGGAGGCAGAGGAAGCCTGGGTCGTATTCGCAAAAGCACCTTGCGGTAAATATGTTCGTAAGGGAGTGTTAAAAGTCGATTCTGGAGCTGCTCACGTCATCAGAGAAGCCGAATGGCCAATGGAAAGTAGCGCTTACGAACTGAAAACTTTGTGAATACTGCCCTTATTTATGCTTTCCAAACACTGCGTACTTTCCACCTTCGCCCCCGGAAAGCCGAGGACAAAAGACACGCCATGGTGAGAGGGATGTAGTTTCTATATTTTTCGTTTATTGAACAGTTGCATGGCCTAATTTCTTTACGACTTGACCAACGGTGGCGTACATGAAGCTAGGCGATAGTTAGAGCGCGAGAACAGAACGACGACAAAAAGACAAGAAAGACATGAAGGACACAAGTCCTTCGTGTCCTTCTTGTCTTTTTGTCATCGTTCTGTTCTCGCGCTATAACTATCGTCATGTCATACCAACTAGCCCAAGTCACTTCTAAGTGACGGTAGGCTTCCCCTCAGGTTCAACTCCACGCCCACCTCTCCAGCTACGTGCACGCACGCATGTCCAGACTGGCTACTTGGAGAAAGGTAATGCACTCGTTCCTTCTAACGAGTAGTTTCCCAAATCCATCGACCCTTACTGCACTTGTAACATAAAATAGGACGTGACACGAAGAACTCGCAATCGTGTCAATCTATAGCTGATCGCAAAGCAAGAAAATCATGGCTATGAACCATTGCCTCGCGGGAGCAATTTCTCTCGCTTATGATAGTTATATAGGCAAAGTCTACGTGCGAAAAAAAAGGAGTCACTAAATCACAAAAATATGCGGGCTCACCCATGCGACATTGTTACGTGGTACCACAGTGTCAGATAACTCGGTTCAGTGAAGAAATACATGTGTTGATAGCTTGAGAATGAACTTAAAACTGTCAGTCTTTGGCAACTTGCAACAGATTCACCATGTGGCATCCGGAGCACCTCGGTGTAGGGATCCTTGCCTCATATAACAAAGGGCTGGCGTTGCTAGTTCACATACAGCCACTCCGAAAGCCGAAGAACCAGCTCAATAAAAAAAACAGGGGGAACTTATCTTTAAAAGAACGCATGTCTGTCGAGGTTATGGCCAGGGGTACTTGAATCACAGACAAGAGATATAGAAGTGACGGACAGTTTGACACCCGTTTAGAGTGCGTGTGCGTCAGGCAAAACTGCACATTTGCAATAGCCTCTTAGCTTGCCACCGCTGTACTTCATCTATGTAGCAAACGCAGCGGCTTTGGTGAGCAATGAATCATATGTTGTAGCAGGAGACTTCGAGTAAACAATTAAGCAGAACGTGGCTACCGGGAAGCCTTGATTGATTGATATGTGGGGTTTAACGTCCCAAAACCACCATTTGATTATGAGAGACGCTGTAGTGGAGAGCTGCGGAAATTTCGACCACCTGGGGTTCTATAACGTGCAACCAAATTTGGGTACATGGGCCTACAACACTTCCGCCTCCATCAGATATGCAGCCTCCGTAGCCGGGATTTGATCCCGCGATCTGTGGGTCAACAGCCGAGTACCTTAGCCGCTAGATCACTGCGGTGAAGCTACCGGCAAACCTAACTGTCCTAAATTTCACCGACAATTAATTCTTTCGAGCATCACGACTTAGAAAAGGTTAGCTTCATTCAGAATGCACGACAGTTCGAAATTGCAGCGTTCGACGGGTAAACTAGAAACTTTGATTTGTGCGAGTTGGTTCATAACTTTCGATGGCACAGCTCGAATAAAAGAAGCGAAGAAGGAACACACAACGATACCACAAGTGTTCTGGTGTCGTTCATGTTCCCTCTTTATTCTCTTGTGTTCGCGCTGCGCTTTCTAAAAACTAGAACTATACCACACGCACAGGACGGTACAATGGGAGTGTGAATGACGATACCGTCGATACGCTATCTCCACAGTAGCACGTAATCTTTCGAGTGAAGACGCTGTGACTCTTGTTCAAGCTGTTAGCTTGCATGGGCATAATCTTTCATGCTAAGCAGAACGCGAAAAGAGAGCCACATGAGAAGAAGAACGCCGCAGGACAAGCGACACACGACTACCAACGAGCGCAGCATTGTACCCCGCGGTTTAGTGCATTCTGGCAACATGTAACAGATGTCTTTTCAGCTCGTTGGCGGAAAAGACTGCCGCTGGGTGGTGCTCTATAGAGCTATTACATGTTTATAATCAGTGGTAGGCGTCGTCGACATACCAGAGGCACTTGCAGCGACGTCGTGACGCGTAGGCTCCACCCTCTGTGATCACGTGACAAATGGCACAGCAGCTGCAAAGCTGCTTCAACAGAAAAAGCGCGTCGGGAGCCTTAGGTGGGAGGTCCCATTTAGCATAGATAATGTGGTTTTGTCTAAATGATCATTGCTCAGAAAACCACATTTCCTTTATTACGACTGAGTACCCGAAGGTTCGCGTTTTTTATCTTAACAATGCCTAAATAACGGCACTGGCTTTGGATCAAGCTAGGTCACTCGAAGGTTGCCCAAAAAAGAACTTGAAGGCGTTTCATGCTTAAAAGATGACGCCCGCACTCACCGACTTCCTTGAGATGGTCCAGCACGGCATCCTCCTGCCCAACGTCATCCTTAGTCCCGAAGCGCATCTTGTTACGCTGATGCTGGGCCATCATTATTCGGCGTACGTTCTCCACCTGAGAGGCAAGCGCACGAGTTACAAATACGTCTCCATTTTTTCGTATAAATAAAACAAATCCGATAAACACTCGCTGGTAAAATGTTTGACAATTCGGACTTGATTTTAAGAGAGCACCCTCGTTCGAAGGGCATTTCCAAGCCTAAGAATCATAAATTGTAAAGAGCGTACCTCCTTCAGCGACAGCAAACTCGGTATGTATGCTTGTGTTTATATCAACAAGCTTTAGGTTTCTGATATGAACAAACGTAGCTAGGTGTTTATTTAAGTATTCGTGCACGAATACTTGAATACAAACACCTAGCTACGTTTCTACGTATAAAAAACTAAAGCTTGTTGAAAAAAACGTGCTTGCGCGCGCACGCGCTTGTGTGTCTGTGTGTGTGTGTGCGTGTGTGTGTGTGTTATTGTGTGTGTGTGTGTGTCTGTGTGTGTGTGCGTGCGTGTGCGTGCGTGCGTGTGCGTGCGTGCGTGCGTGCGTGTGTGTGTGTCTGTGTGTGTGTGTGTTTGTGTGTGTGTGTCTGTGCGCGCGTGTGTGTGTGTGTCTGTGTGTGTGTGTGCGTGTGCGTGCGTGCGTGCGTGTGTGTGTATGTGTGTCTGTGTGTGTGTATGTGTGTGTCTCTGTGTGTGTGTGTGTGTGTGTGCGTGTGCGTGCGTGCGTACGTGCGTGTGTGAGTGTGTGTCTGTGTGTGTGTATGTGTGTGTGTGTCTGTGCGCGTGTGTGTGTGTGTGCGTGCGTGCGTGCGTGTGTGTGTGTGTGTGTGTGTGTGTGTGTGTTCAGATATAATTTCATTTAATATTGCGGAGTATTGAGAAAAATGAAGTACAGTGTGTAGTTTTCGTCAAGAAGATAAGGGAAGCTGGGAGAAAAGTCTGAGACGCAGCTTGACTAGCTCCTCAACTTTCCTCCTTTCTGCAACCCCCCCGCGCCACCCCAAAAGTGCACTTTACCAAGTTTGCAGCAGGGCCAATCAACAGCTCTATAAACAGTGAGTAAAAGGAAATTAAAGCATGGAGAAACAGGATTATCAGCAACATTGGAAAGTACACTCATTGGAAAAATAAGTATTAAGAACACGTTGCTTTAATTTAAATGCAAAATTAAACGCTGATTTTTGAAGAACTAGATGTTTGCGAGAAATAAACTGCGATAAACACAACATTTTGTATAAAAATTTAATAAACCCTAGAAAATATCCTCTAAATTTCAAAAAAATAGGCTCTGGAAGCATAAAATTTTGTTTATAATGTACTGAAACTGACGTCAATGGCATGGTTAGGCCCGTCAACGCAGCATCATAGCGCGGACAACATCTGGAAATCTTTTTTCGTTACCCACGAACATATCGGCTGGTACTGCGCGCGTTTGACAAGAGCTATGTGGATTGCACATTACGAAACAATACCCAATAATTCTACTTGTAAAGCAACCAACTGTTTCAATGCTTTAGCATTTATTGGACTGAGCCTGATGTGTTTTAGGTGCGAAATTGAGATGAAATACAAGTGTTTTAGAGGCAGTCACTAAGTCAATAAATAATTCAAGAACTTTTACATTTTTCGTCATACTAAGCGCTTTATTTGGTTCTGCTATGAAAGTTGAAGACACTTATGTTCTCCAAGAATTAAAAAAAATGGGACTAGATGGTTACTGCCTGAAAAGTTACCTATACAGGCATGTTAAGGCAGGGTGCTAAGTCATAATTATCTCACGCGCTCTAATGTACTCGCCAATACACCATACCATGATAAGATTACTTTTTCACCAAGGTTTGACACACCTAACGTGAGTTTTCACCCCGCATTCCATTGTCACACATTGGCATGGAACATTGCAAAGCGCGACGTGGCGATGCTTAAGCTGCTGTTTGGTTTACGAAACTCCCTTATACAATTGCCCATCCACTAAAAGCTAGTTCCAGTGGGTTTAATAAGTTACAATGAGTTGCAATGACGAAGGTGCTCTGTTGCCAATACATTGGTGCACAATGTGGGACATACCAAGCGCTTTCGCAAGCGCTTACGACGCACTCATTCCGTAAATCTTAAAAACTGCTCCTTGTCGATCTGCCTTCTCTGTACGTATGCTCCATAATAAAAGAAAGTGGGACTCTTTCCTTACTTTGTTCCTTTCTTATTTTTCTGCACCCCCATACACCTTACCCATCACAAAATAGTAATGAAAATATTTATATTCCGGCTTATTTCCCCATTTTCTATTAGTAGTTCGTTTCTCTTTCTCTCTCTCTTCGAAACGCACATCGACATTGGAATCACTGCATTGTACTAGAAGATTATCATACTAGAACGTTGACAGGCTAAAACGACTTCGACAGGCTTAGCATGAGTATCGGCACCTCCCACATATAAGCCAAACAGCATCGAAGCACAGTGAAGCACTAACCTGATAATCTCCTTTTTCGGTCACTCATTTTTAAAACATCTCCGTGCAAGTTTTCAAAGCAACAACATCCTGGAATTCTAATGGCGTTTATAAATAGTCAGCACCACTGACATATCAACTAGTTCTCGAAATTCTAAAGAGCTAATTCTACAAGCTGGATAAAATGCACAGCGCTGGTCCGGTTTTTTTTTTTCTTTTCAAGTCGCACATATCAAAAGGTTGAAATAAAACCTCCGCAGACGCGCCTGAAGAGTGTATCTTTGACTAGCCACCGGAGCAAGCCCTGAAGACGATAAAAAGGTGAACTTCAGAACAATAAAACCAACACAATGAGCGAAGCTGTCGGTGAGCTTTCCGTAACGACGCTCAGCGCACTTATATAGCTCCGACCGATTCAGCGGTGTTCTCTTCGTCGTTTTTACACGCTCATGCAGTCTACACAGGCACACACATTACGTTGATTCTAAGTCGTTTCGGCAAATTCACTAATCGGATCACTGAAAAGCACCGAGGGGAAGTTGTAAGCAAGAGAAACTCCCATAATCCTTCCACTAAAGCGATTCCGAAGTGTCCTCTCAACGCGCCCGTCTCTTCAACGACGATCCATCCAATCTCTTCTTGCGTTCTCTGAACGACGAACTTGAATTGATAGTCGAGAGAAGTATAACACCAAGCTTCTTTGATGAAGGAAGAATGACTGGCACAAAGAACATCAAATCTCTCTATACTTGATCCCTCAATGAGGAACACATACGCGTGCTTAGCAAAGGTTAAAGCATGCCAGCGCGACAAAACTAATAGATTGCGCGCCTGGAGCAGCAGCCAAGAAAGTGAGGAGGTGAGAGGCTACTTGGAGAAATCTAGAATGTGTGAAAAACCGGTTGTTGGCTCAACGAGCCATGTTCTTGTTGGTATGCAACGCCAGAGTGTTCATTCCTTCTTTATATTTGTGAGAAGCAAGTGTGTGTCTTCACGCATGCTTCTTTTCCTCTTTCATTTCATTATTTTTCCCCTTTTCCTCAATGTAAGGTAGCAAACCAGATTCAAGTCGCGTTAACGTCCTCCTGTATTTCTCTCTCCTTTTTTTTTTGAGCTTGGTAGTTTCCGTAAGATTGTAAGTATACTAAAAATTGAGAACCGCCTTTCATTCTCTATATAGTCGTCGTTGGAGTCTAGTTCTTCATGAAGCAATACGTTTAGTTTATATGCAGTTGTTACGGTCAAGTAATTATGTGTTATTCAGTATACTCCCATTCATGCAAATATACGCACGCACATAAGCTAAGGGCAATGCTCCACAAACAGCGATCTTGTGATGGTTTCGTGCACTCTGGGGACGTAGTTAACTATATGCGTGCATGTATGTTTGCGTAAAGGTGGCACTAGTGCTAAGCTGCACCTAATTACTTCATCATGAATAGTCCCCTTACTGCAAATACTAATGAGTGCGTAAAAATGTTTTTTTTCTAGCGCTAATGAATTTCTAACTCTGAAGTCATAACGTTAAAATGTTTAGCCTATACTGTTTACACTAAATATATGGGGTATTGCAGACCCAGATGACGATACTATTAGAATGAATGCCATTTTAGAGGGCTACGGAAATTTCAGCAATGTGGTGTTCTTTAACGGGCGCTGACGTCACGCAGTACACTGACCCATAACTTTTCGCCTTCACCAAAGGCTGCTGCCGCGGCCTTGGGGTCAGCAGCCAACAGTCACGACCACTGACGCACTACGGGGCTTCTTTAGCTGATGTTCCCACTAAGCAAAGCTGGCAGTTGCGCGCTAAGTAAGTTAGTTAGTAAGTAAATAACTGAGTGAGTGAGTGAGTGAGTGAGTGAGTGAGTGAGTGAGCGAGTGAGAACATGGGCAAGCAGACAGCTCAAGGTAATTGTACCAAGTAAGCTCCAAACAGAAGAGGCTGTTTTATTTTGTACGAAAATGTAAATACCAGCACTTACAACTCTATAACCACAATGTCATCATAAGGACTGTATGAGGGCCGTATAGTTACGCAACAACGGAATAATTTGGACCCACTGGGGTTCTTCGAAGTGCACTAAAATACCAGTACAGGGTCTATCAACCTTCCCAGACCATCAAGATGCCATAGGAATGCATTGGATAGTGGTCTGTTGGTGTGTAAACTGTTAAAAAAACTCTATTCATGGGTGATTTCGCCTTCCGCCCCAATGGAAATGCGACCGTCGTGGCCGAAAATAACCAGCCTCCTCGCACTTAGAAGAGCAACACTCACGTTTTCCAGTGACGTCTCCGATGAATCGGGTTCGTGGTAGAAGTAGGTCGGTCCCGGCTTCTTGGTGTCGTAGCGCATAGGACGCCGGAATGCAGGATCTTGGCGCACACCAATGTCCAAGAGCTCGTCACCTTCATAGGCTCCAGTAGGGTACAGCGTCTCTTTCGGGAACTCCATCCAGCCGTCTGCACGGGCATATTTATAACAACTTAAGTTAGGCAGAAGAAATGAAAAGAGAAGGTAATCTGTTGTCCTTTATAAAAGGGAACGCGGGAGCACGTGGCCACTGCTCTGCGGCGGCCGCATACAGCACCATCAACCAACAGCGATAAAAAACACATTCGCTTTCAGCATTATCTATCGGCGAACAGAATAACCAGTCACGGCCAGTCTCGAGGCCCACGCTCGAAAGACTGGCCGTGGCCGGCCGTGACTGGCTATTTGTGCCGGGTGTCGTCCGCGAACCACGGACGATTTGCTCACAGCAGACGACGCGCTGCAGGCATCGCCGGTAGCGCTATCGTAGCGAGTGCGTAATCTAGCGGCGTTTCTCAACCGGCCATCACTGGTTATTCTGTTTGCTGATAAATAACGCCGAATGCGAACGTGTTTTATTTCACTGTTGGTTGATGGCGCTGTAGGGGACCACCGCAGAACATTGGTCACGCGCTCCCGTGTTCCCTTTCATGAAGGACGACAGGGTACGTTTAATGGATACATTATTTTCGAAAATATATACACACAGGCAATTCACGCTAATTACATTATAGCTCTAATGATAACTAATAAGTAAGGAAGGCATAAACAAGTGCTTACAACATTAGTTACAGTTAATGCAAACCAAAATTATTAACAGTTAAAAGAGAAAATGGTCGGTGATTTGTGGGGTTTAACATCCCAAAACCACCATTTGATTATGAGAGACGCCGTATTGGAAGACTCCGGAAATTTCGACCACCTGCGGTTTTTTAACGTGCACCCAAATCTGAGCACACGGGCCTACAGCAATTTCGCCTTCATCAAAAAAGCAAGTAAAAGAGAAAATATTAAAGTAAATGAAAACAATGGAAATATATGGAGACTACAACACACCCAATTGTAGGCGACAATCATTTGTCATACAAAAAAAATTTTGCTCGTTCTGGAGGTGATGGATTAAACTTGGTAGTGAGATATAGAGACTTGATCTATTTCTCTTTCGGTTTTGATTACTTAGCCATTACGTTGCCGAGCCTGCTTCGTGCAGAGCGTCACCGAGGTACTAGTGTACAGGTATGCTGCAGAACGCTAACGTCACCCTGGTATTGCCGCTATGATGTGACCTTGGTTGAAGTTTATGTGTAACTCTGTCAGTCCGGAGATAAAATCAACTGGTTGACAACGCGCTCTTCTTTTCAAGAGCTTTTCGCAAAGCTTTTCAGGAATGCTGCGAATACCAAGTTCTGCAAATACTTAGAACGATTCACAAGCCTTGTTTCCTTCAAAAGGAATGTTATGCAGAAAACATTGGAAAGATTTAGTTTCCTCGAAAGCTTAGCGCTTTCGTGTTATCCCATAACCGTATCAGTAAGCATGAGCAGCCGAATTAGTGGTGCCGCCTGACGGTGCAGAAACAATCTACATTCAAGCACAGAAATACAATACAGACTTTTGAAATTGCCACAGCGGATGCGCTTTTCTCAAAGCGGGAGTTGTTCGAAACGTTCGGCATGACCTCCTTATAGCACTTGGTCTCAGAAACTTTGGTTCAAGCTATGGGATCCAAACATCAACTTTGCACTATAACAGCGCAATCTATCTTCTTTCATCGTCAACTAGCCGAAAACCATTAACGCCATCTAGTGATACTATTTCCAAGGGCAAGATACACACAGCGCCATCTAGTAAACAGTTCATTAACTGGATGCGGCTACGTACATACTACATGCGAGCGGAGGAGCTAGGGAACGACCCACACCTAAGGAGCTTCGACCCTGAAAATTCACATCGTCCGCACGTTAACTAAAGCTGCACTGCGGGTCTCTGCGCCCAATCAGAGTCTCCTGTCTATCACTGCCCATAAGCAATGATTGGCATTTTCCAGTAGAAAACACCGGTCGATCACTGCGTACTTTGCGCCTCCCCAGGTTTCTTTACTGCTGAGCGGCAGCTTCAACGTCGCCGCCAGTGTAAGCGTTCGCAGATTCGCATCTCCAAATGATTCCCTTCAGTGGGAGATGGCGTAATTTGTTCCTTTATAAAAAAAACATAGCGATGCGCCTATATCGGCCGTCAATACCAAATAACAGGGAGCCTCGGGTTCACTCGTTCCTGCCGCCGCCCCGGTTGCGGGAGCCGCCGGGGACCTTCTTCGTCGGCGACTCCGCCGCTGGGAGGCGGCCCTTTAAAGCCAGAGCTGGACGACCATCTCTGGGCCGTCCGGCAGGCGGAGGATGCCGCCCGAATCCAGGGATTACGAGCCGCCACCTGAAGCCATCGAGACCAAATTACCAGCCCATTGTGTCCCATAAAGTCTTTTCTCTCTTTCTCTCAGTGTTCACAGCGAGGAACTTTCAGTACGGCCAAGTTCTTTTCGACACGTCAGACACATCAAGTATGATTGCCCTTTTCTCTCGCTTTTCTTTCTGGCAAGCGACAGTTTGATATAAAATTCAGTTTTCGATGTGGAGAACAGCTTTACTGCAAAATAACACTTGGACATATTGGCAGCTTGATTTAATAAATTGTTTTTTATTGCGCAAAAACCTTGTGCCCCTGTTTTGGCCCCACGGACAAACACTTAGATTCCGGAACAGATTCCATCGGTTCTAATTGTGCTAGCGTTATATCATGGGTGCTTTGCAAAACAAACACCGTAGCGCTAACGGTGCGCTATCTTCGGCGTGTGAGGCTGGACGGCCCACGGGACGGCTTTAGGCTCTCCCTTAGTTGAGTACCAAGTACTCTAAATCGTTACCCACTTTTTCTACCCCCCCCCCCAAGAGACATGGCTGCCAAAATATGCAGCGTAAGCTCTCCCATAGTAGAGTACCAAGTACTCTCAATCGTTACCCACTTTTTCTTACCCCTCCCTCCCTCCCCCCAAGCTCTCTGCAAGCTGCTTACCCTGCAATTCTTACTTCGCTTGTTGCATGATGATCAGTGTCCCGCATTTATTCTTGCCTGCTATTTCTTTTCACCATAATACGCTATTTAATAAACAGATGCATGGCTTAATTCTGCACCACAAGCACTTAACGTGGCTGCATTTTACTCCACGGCAGTAGCATTTTATCGTCACGCCCAGCAGACTTGTCCTAATGTGGACATTCTAGAAGCCGTATTTTAGATACGACGGCAGCTCTTCAGCTTCCTCTGGTTTCTCCAGCCCCTCTAGCACGATCGAGACATGTCTCGTGGAGCGGGATAACGGCATCATTTTTTTTTTTTTGCCTGGTCATCTCCGTGACTTCATGTGGCATGACGATAGTTATAGCGCAAGGACAAAACGACGACACAGAGATAAGAAGGACACGAAAGACTGTCCTTCTTGTGTCTGTGTCGTCGTTTTATTCTCGCGCTATAAGTATCGTCATGCCATACCAATTAGCCCAAGCTGGCACACTTCTAAGTTCATGTGGCGTCTCGGATAAAGAGTATACTCCCAACACGGGACAGACTGGAGAAGTGGGGCATGGTCCCATCTTCCACTTGTCCTAACTGCCCGTTACAGGAGTCTAACCAGCATATGCTGCAGGAATGTGTCATTGCAAAGGTGTTTTGGAAGGCAGTTAACACTGGTGTCCATGGCCTAGGTGTTAATTGCTTTGTCACATCTGTTCGCTGCTCGCGTAGTCGCTTTGCACGCCTCCTAGTAGCTGCGCGGCGTAATAGGTGCGAGGCAGTTGCAGCAGATCATCGTCGGCGTGCTCTCTTTCCGATTCTGGAGCGCTTATACTCTGAGCTTCTATCGTTTTTGTCGGAGGAATTGTTCTTCCTTGGGGAGGAATAATTTCTACGACAATGGTCGTGCTGCTTCCTGTCCATAGTTGATAGACGTGTTCGGTTAGTCTTCCACCTGGCCTGGTTCCTATAGCCAGGTCACCAGTTAGTATCTGATTAGTGCATGTAAACTGTATGTGTTTACTATTTCTATCTGTTTGTGTATGCCCTGTATGCGTGTTGGTGCTTCTACATATGCACTTCTTTCTAACGCTGTAAACTATGTAAATTACATGCATCTTGATAACTGTTGTATACATTTGCTAACATCTTCATCAAGTCTTGTAAACTCTGTACATATATAATCATATACATTGCCGATATTGTGTTTACTGTACATGTGTAATATATGTATTCATTAGTAACATGTGTTAGGGACACCCTCCAGACTTGGACGCTTTAATTGAAAGATGTCATACATGCGTTTTGTCGTTTGTTTGCTTTTGTGCTTGTTGTATAGAGCCTGGTTCCATAGGTTTGTAGCGTCCCTAGATAGAATACTGTTTTTTGAAACACTCTAAATCGTTAACAACTTTTACTAAACATTGTCCTCACTTTTTTTTACGGGTCGGCTTTATGCTCCCCCATAGTAAAGTTCCAAGTACTTTAAATCATAAACCACCTTCTTTAAACACACGTAAGAGCTAAATGCTGTTGTAACGCTCTTTCTTATTCGGAGCCTGGGTCCGGCCCGAGCGTAATTCTTGTCCATGCGGTCAAATGGAGTGTGGGCCCCACGGGACGGCTTTATGATCTTCCGTTGTCGTACTCTAAATCGTTAACCACTTTTTTTCTAAACCAACAAAAGTACGGCTAAAATTCCTATCGTGCGAATGCAAGTTTCGAGGGTTTGACAGAGGGCGACCTCGTGTCGAAATGGACAGTGCTTAAATTATTGTCTACGCCACCTCATCAAGTGTGAGGCTCACGAGACGGATTTCAGCTCTCCCATAGTTAAGTACGAAGTACTATAAATAGTTAAGCACTTTTTCTAAACCCGCAAGATCGAACAAAGTACGCCTGAAATTTCTTTCAAAATTTTATATATTGTTGCCCGATGAGTAGAAAAAAGAGATCCGCAATTCATTTAGGTATAGTTTTTTTTTTTCGTAGCACAGCAAATTAGTAAGGACGAAGAAGTGGCGTGCCACACTTACCTGCTCTGCTGTTTTTTTTATTTGGCTTTGCAAAACAAAGAAAAAATATTAAAACTACGGAACTGGAACTTGTTTAACTAAATATAGCGTACTTGCGCTTACGCTCAATTATATTGTTGTTCTCTGTGTAGGGTATATTTTTTTAGAAAAATTCCTAAATTTGACCTAAAACATTTGTTTGCCTGAATTTCGGGCCTTTATTTTAAGAAAAAAGACCTATGACAGAGTAGTGAAAATTTCGCGTTGTGTTCTCAGCGTGCTTATTTATAGAACTGTCGAAGGCTATATTAAAAACGCTTGCCGATAAAAAGATATAATCGTGCTAACTTCAAAAAAAGAGCATGCATGGAAAACTACTGGCGAGATAAAAAAAACATTCTTAATATTTTTATTCTTTCATCACTTATTCTCCTGAACATAAGCTTTCACAATCAATAAAAAAACATGGCGCACAATTTTGCTTTACTTGCAGTCACAGCCCGTCCAAAATTGCCCTTGCGCAAAGATAGGTAATTGTAGATCGGACTTCCTGCCCGCAAAGTATGGAATGCCGGCCTATACTTCGGTTTCTTGAAAGGCAAGCAGCACCGAAATGGCTGTCGACTGCACTTAGGACGCCAATTTCACAATGATTTGGTCACGGAAGCGGCCATGAGTACGGGATTACCGATCGAGCAAGCGCGCACAGTTCATGTGTCGCTGTGATGAGGACCCGTCGAATAAGGCCTTTGCGTAAGACTGAGCACAAACATGTGGGTCTGAAGATCATGAGAAATTTGTGATCGCATACGGCTTTCGAATTTGGCATTGAGTAATTATGTCTTGCCGCTGCTTATAAGCAGTGATGAACTTGGTCGTGAATGATTAGAGATTAGTGTTGCACGCGTGGGGTTCACTGAGGCACTGCATCATCAAGCTATCACGTGTAAGTCGGTAACTCTGCGAAAATGTCGTGTCTTTGAGAAGAGCTGCTTGTGCTTCGCATAATAATGTGCACAATAATTTTGCTAGGAGCCGTACTTTGCCACCACCATGAAACGCACAGCAGCAGAAAAAAGCGCGAGCAATATCGGAGTCCAACGAAATATGAGCAGAGGACTGTGCGCGCGGCCAGCACAAGTCGTCTGCTGCCGCCGTATGAGATAGGCGGGCACGCTCGGTTGTTTTTAGTTTGTCATTTGTTCCCTATTGATCTGGCTCCTGAAGCAGCACCTTTATGGTTCCCACTGAGGTCAATTCGTGCAGTGCAGTTTCTCTAGCTGAAGCGGCTGTCACCGGCTTGCAGGAAAAGAGCACTTGCTGCTTCCTGACAATAATTTTGAGGCGCTTCCCACCGAGAGAACGCAGTCAATTTTCAACTTACATGTCGACGCCTCGAAGTCTTTTTCGAGTGGGCGTCAAATGCAGTCGGAGAATTCGAGCTACAGACAGCGAATCTGTGGCCTTGGCCGATCGCCTCTGTTCAGGCGCCAACCACGTGCGTTAAAATTCTCCGATGACCAAGTAATATCAGTCACGTGGGGGCGCTTTTGTTTAAATATACAAGTACGTATTGAAGAGGCGCTTTTCTTCGCATTTCCTTTAGACACACGAAAAGCACAAACAATGTCTGCTACGTCTGCAATGCTAACAGCGCATGGCATCTGTGTGAGCACAGGGCGAATAAAATAGCTGTGCTCCAATGCCAATGCGTGGAAGTTACGCCTAGCTCTATCACAAGCTATCTGTCTTAGGACGCGAAAACGAGCCCTCTTTGCCCCGGAAAACGCCGGAATGGGCGCGCTCTTGCTTCGTTCATCCCGCACTCATGGCCGCTTCCGTTACCAAACTATTTCGAAGTCGATAACTACTCCAGTTCTGCTTGCCTTTTTAGAAACTGAAGTATAAACCTGCATTCCCTACTGAGCAGGCAGGAAGTCCGATCTACCGTTGCCTATCCTTGCGCAAGGGAATTTTTGATGGGCTGTAACTGCAAGTGAAGCCATAGTATGCGACTTGTTTTTATTGATTGTGAATGCTGATGTTCAGCAGAATAAGTGGGCAAAATTTAAAAATGTATCAAAATGTTTTTTAATCGTCGTCAGAAGTTACCCTTGCAGATTGTTTTCTTGAAGTTAGTTCTATTATATCTTTTCATTGAAAAGTGTTATTAACACAAGCTTTCGCAGTTTTATAAATAGTTAGCGTGCTGAGAGAACGACACGGAATTTTAGAAGCGAAGCTTCTTAAGGCGTAGGCTGTGCGTCCCTTGTATGTAGCCACCTCTCGTTTAGTTCTTGCAGTGTTCACTAGATGGTGGTACTTGTAGCTGAAGATGAAAAGACGCAACTTAAGATGTTATAAAATAGGAATGATGTCAGATATGGCGCGTGTCATTGCTGGAAGGCAATCGTTCGATTTAGTGCGGTGACGTACGCCAGGGGGAGCGTTGTAATAAAATCGAGTGGACAAAATGTACGGAGGATTCGTGGTTTGCATGCTTTACCTCCGGAGCTTCGCCCACTCATCATCATTCACTTCGTGGATATGGCGGCACTTTTTACCGCTTTGTCATTGGCCCTTTTTTGAAATGAAATCCGGCAAACAAGGCAGAAAAAAAGTTTTGGGTCAAGTTTGAGAATTTTTATTTTAAAAAATCTACATTACACAGAGAATCGAAATAAATTGATCGTAAGCGCAATTACGCCTGTATTTAAATAAACAAATGTGAGTCACGTGGCTTAAATATACTTTGTGTAATTTATTACCCGAATTCGAAAGAAACTGCAGCGCAGGTGAGCGTGGCACTTCACCTATTCGTTATTAGTGATCTACTGAGGTTCGAAAAACAATATTTAAAGCAAAACAAATGACAGACCTCTTCTTTCCAAACATCAGGCAACAATATATACATTTTTGTAAGACATTTATAGATCCACCAGTCATGCTTTGATCCATTTTACGTAGAATCACCTTCCTTCATCGTTCCGCAATGCCGTAGATGAGGACGGCTCGGTGCTCCTCCCATAGTTGAGTACGAATTACTCGAACTGGAACGTCTTTACAGTGAAAGCTGTATATGGCTATGAGAAACAAGAAAAACCCTCCGGCAGTGGTGTCATGAGCGGTCTCCATTGGCTGTGTTATCAGTTACTTCGTTCCCAGCGTCGTACCCAAGTGCTCGCTCCATTGGCTGCGTTGTGTGTGACGTCGTCCATTCCGTTGCAGCCGTGGTGCTGAGCACATGCTCATCGGTTTCTCCTGAAACCTTGAACGTGGGGTTTGCTATGGTATAGAAAGCTTCCTTTGGGCCCATCTGGGTGTGAACTAACACGTAGGCCGCGCTGACGTCGGGACTATGCCACGGACAACTCTATAAGAGCTCCGACAGCAAAAACGTGAGAGTGCTCGAATTGGCCGGGCCGATGGCGCAGTCCAGGCACGCAAAAAAAAACAGGCCCGGCCAGTCCGAGTGGCGGCAGCAACTGCGTACATGTGATCCGGCTACCTTCCAAGCCGCGCTAAATCACAAACGGGAACGGAAGCGCCGGTGTCGGGCCGATAGTGAAAACCACGCCGCCGAGCTATCTCGCGATGTCAAACGCTTGCAAGAGCACGGCGTTGCGGCGCCAATAGGAAGTTTTAGAACAGGGAGTTTTAGAATACCGTTTGCAAGCGCTGCGGGCGTTGCGGGCGTAGCGGGCGCCATAGGAGCTTTATAATAGCGTTTGCCCTGCTGCGATCCGCAACGCACGATCGCGGCAACCCCGTAGCCTCGAAACTAGCCAACGCCTCCTGGATTTCTCGTGCCTGCCGAATTATCGGCGGTCATTTGGGAAGCGGCCGTCGTCTCGAACCATAGAGTTTCTCAATATACACTAGAGGGAACTCTGGCTCTAGTGTCTATGGGAGCTGCAACGCACGGCGCTTCGGTGAACATGGGAATGATGGCTAGTACACACATTTGTCTAAACTTCGTACTTCTCGCCCGCTGTTGGCTCCGTGTGTGTTCGTGTGGCTTAAAGCTGTTTTCTCACGAAACAAAAATCAGCAAATGGTTAGCAATTGCGCTTCACCGCCATATTTCTTTTTCGAATTACCTTTACAAATTGGGTCGCGAAGTTCAAAAGGGTTGAATCTTTCTTTCAAAACAAAATCGAAACATAGTATTAAACGAAGCCGCAAGTACGATTCTCCGCCCGCAAGTACGAAGACTAGGCAAATGTGTGTACTACCCATCATTCCCATGGTCGCTGAACGATCGCAGCGCCAGAGTGCCCTCTAGCTAATTTTGAGAAACTTTATGGTCGGAACTATAGTGGTGGCGCCACTCAAGTAGGGGGTGTCTTCAAATAGGTTTTTACATTTTAGAGCTTATATGCAACAAAAATAATGTAAAAAGTTTTAAAAGGCGTAAACGTAATTATAATTAACCTTACGTAAGTGGCGCCGTCATTCAGCAAGCAACTTTTTTTAATACAAGGAATCCTCGAAAATTAGTAGCAAACGCCAAAATTGCCGATCTCAAAGGCCAAGTACAAAGACCATTATTCCTACGTAGGCAGCGCCGCCATAGATGACCGGCGTTTAGTGCTCATCCGGAAACACGGGAAATCTAGGAGGTGTTGAAAGAGCGCTTGCGTGCCACATGCGGGCCGCCATCACCGCCCGTAGCCTCGAAACCAGCGCTTGCGGGCCATGCACATGCGGACTGCCATTACCGCACGCAATTTCGGATTATTTGCGTGCGGTCCGGACACGCTAACGCCGACTTGCGTTACGAAGCATGCGCAGTGGCAGCGACCGCACCGCAAGGGCTCGTGGTGCGCTATTCTAAAGCTCCCTATTAACGTTTGCAAATGTTGCGGGCGTCGCTTTAGTTCCGGACGCCATGCGAGTTTTAGAATAGCCTTTGCTCCCACTAGAGAAAAGTCTAGGGACTTTCGCCCCGACGGCAAACCCATAATGCACGAAGGCTACACACAACACTTCGTGGGCCTCGCGGACCACGATCGCCGCCCGCTATTTCGAATTTTCTGCGGGCGGGCCGCGAACGCAAACGGCGACTCGGGTTACGACGCATGCGCAGTGGCAGTGACCACACCGCAAGGGCTCGTGGTGCGCTATCCTGACACTCCCTAATGTGATGATTGCGGGAGAGCGAACGCCCCCTTTCGGTGGTATTTTCTCCAGCGACACATCGGCTTCGGCAGCGATGTCTTTGGCCCCATGTGGTTCGAGATGAACCACTGTGACGAACGCATTGCCAAACGCAATAAACCCCTCATTTAACTTCTCCATGACCGTGATCATCCGAGGCACAATGTGCGTCATGCGACTGTGGAAACCCCAAGCCAAACGTGTGTGTGTAACCTCATTAAGAAGCAGGAACATGTGACTAATAATTGTGATAGGCTTCATTGCCACATCGGGTTGAGCCCGCTGCTTATGGTGCATTCAGACTACGGACCGAATCGGAATGTGACGGGACGGACGGCTCGTCACGTGACCTCACATCAGCGATTCCCCTCGTCCGCGACTCGTCCGCGCGGCTCGCGGACGGATGACCCCAACCTGTTTCTCACATCGGGATTCTGGCGGGAGAGAGCCGGTACTTCATCGGAATAGCTCAGGGTTGGTGGCAACCAGTACACATTTCGTCTGCTCGTGGCATGTCCTCCATGGCTCGCGAATAGCTACATGACTGGTCGGCATCATCTACGCTTGAGCATGGTTTACTTAGTTTCCGGGGGCTTTGTTCTCAGGTGATTAAATACGCAGAATTCACTTTTGCTGGTTCGGGAAATGTCGCCGGCGTCGTTTGACACGCGAGATTCTTAGCCGTCATGATGGTGAAATTTTCTAACTTCTGCAACCGGCGACGCGCCACTTCTAAAAAAGGATGGGAGACGCGTTCAGAAGTTCTAAGTTGGGAACAATGGCGTTGAAAGAAAATTCTGCCAGCAACTACCTTTTCTCCTGACAGAATAACACTCCTCGTTCATTTGTCACAACGCAACAGACATCGCAGTAAAGCGTCGCTTCTTGCGGGCATCCATGTTGAATACTCTCAAACCGGTCTGCTTTCAGCAGGCGCAGGTGAGCGGCGAACCTGCTGTCAAGGGTAATCCGGCTGTTTTCTCCTAGGAAACCGTCCGTCGTGTGGATGCGTCTGCAGGCGGATCATCCGCGGATTAGCCGTCCGCGTCCACGACAAATCCGGATTCGGTCCGTCGTCTGAATGCACCATTAACACCGGGGCCGCACGCTTCGGCTTTCGCTAGTTAACCATTTCTACGGAGTGCTTGGGTGGTGATTTTTAGGGGCGAAACTCCTTATGGCGTGGCTTGTGCGTCCATCGTAGTACGTAACCACCAGTGGCACATATTCGAAATAGGTATAATATTTGACCTCCAAGGTGGTGCCGGTGAGAGATTTCTTCTGTGCGTTGTTTAACAATAAAAAATAGTGCTCAATGTACATGCCAATGGCCGCTAATGGGAAATGAGACACAAGAGCATTCGGCTTTTAGTCAACGCGCACGCTGCGATCCACATTAGCAGCCATTGGTGTGTACATTGAGCACTATCGGACAAGAAAAGGTTGCTACATTATACTCGCTGGGTGTAACCTCCTTAGTTTTAGAAAGGTTTAGCGAGCGTTGAGCCGCAGTGCCATGAATACAATGAACTAGTATATACCATGAATGAATTCGAGCTGGTTAAAGGGGGGAAGCAGGTACGAAGTGCAAGCCGTAAAAAATTAAAAGCTGAATCCCCCTGTCTCTCATTTCACATTAGCAGCCACTGGCATGTACATTGAGCACTATCTGACAGGAGAAGGTTGCTACGTTATACTTGCTGGGCGTAACCTCCTTGGTTTTAGAAAGGTTTAGCGAGCGTTGGGCCGCAGTGCCATGAATACAGTGAACTAGTATATACTATGAACCCAAGGTGGTTGAAGGTGGGAAGTAGACCCGAAGCACAAGACGTAAAAAAGTGTGCGTGTGCCACCTCTCGTTTAGTCCTTGGAATGTCCACTGAATGGCGGTGCTTCTATATGGGGAATATATGATAAAAAGATGCGAGATGGTGGGACTTGGAGTGTTGAATAGATGAACGAACGGACACACAGACAGATGCATGGATGGACGCATGAACGGACGCAGGGGCGGATGCATGAACGAACGCAGGGACGGGCGCACCAACAGACGCATGGACGGTCACACAAACGGACGCTTGGACGGACGAATGCTTCGCCCTACTCTCCATCATTCACTCCGTGGATATGCTGCCATTTTTTTCTAAGCACACGGCAATGCCATATCATTGCTCTATACAGCATCATTATGAGACAAAAAAGAAAGAAAATAGGCAGCCGATCTACGAAGGGAATTCTGTTGAGGGAGTGAACCTCCTTGGACAATTACGAAATGTTTACGAAATTTGAAATAATTACCTCCATTGTTTAACCTCCTTAATTACGAAGATGCCAGGTGGCCACTAAGAGGGGGGGGGGGGCGCCCATGGACGTGCCCTAAGGAGCACCTCGCGTCGGAATCTGCAGCGCTCGCGCTTTGTTTGCGCAGCGTCACTTTGCTTATCGTGTCAAACCATGCAAGAGCGGAAACGCGCGCAGCACACTCTGTTCTGACCGACCCGCCCTAAAAGGCGTTCGCCGAAAAACAGTTTGGAGTTTACAAAGGCGGACGGATGCACAGACGGACGTTCGGACAGACTATAGTATATTTTAAGCCTATATGTGCACTATGAGCGTTCTGTGTACGGTATATAAAACGCCTGTGTTTCACATCTGACGGGAAACTGCTACAACGACGAGTCGACGGACATAGTGAGAGCCTGAAGCTCCGCTCCTCCTGCCCCGCCGCGGTGGTCTAGTGGTTAAGGTACTCGGCTGCTGACCCGCAGGTCGCGGGCTCGAATCCCGGCTGTGGCGGCTGCATTTCCAATGGAGGCCGAAATGTTGTAGGCCCGTGTGCTCAGATTTGGGTGCACGTTAAAGAACCCCGGGTGGTCGAAATTTCCGGAGCCCTCCACAACGGCGTCTCTCATAATCATATGGTGGTTTTGGGACGTAAAACCCCACATATCAATCAAAGCCTCGCTCCTAAAGTTTTGTCTGCAGTTGTTCTCTCGGAAAGGGAGTCGAGGTGGTGCAGTTATCCGGTAAACAGATATACTGGGCATTTCGCAGATTCCGCTTCCTGTAGTGGTGCGCCGAACAGCCTCACGCTACCCTCATGAGAGCACTCTGCAATGTTGGAATAACAACGAGCCCTTACGCATACTGATGCGCTGGTCCGTACACATGACCGACGAGCTTGCAGACAGTTGCCCCTAATCCATCTAGCCTGTCGCGGCTACGGCTCATTATGACAGTCGGCCACGTTTCGAAATCGTGCTCGATCTGTTCACCGCTTGCCGTACCAGGGGCCGCCGCGATGCTATCACCCACCGACTCGCGCAGGTAGGCGGGTTGATTTTCGCGTTGTTTTTCGTTTTGCTCCAATGGTGAGTAGACAACGCAAGCAACTAAGCGAGGCATTATATTGATGATAAACGATGCCCGATAGCCACCATTCTTTGTTTTTATTTTTCAACAGCCGAGCTATACTGTACTGAGGACAGCGGAGTGCTCGGAACGGCCGCAGAACCGATGTAGAGAAAGTGAGTACTCACTGAGTCGATCCATTTAGGGCTAGCAATCGGCAGCTTGTAATGTGTAGTCATTTAAATTTTGCGCGCAGAACTCCCAAAATAGTAAACGTGTCGAATTACCGCATCCCAGCCAAACGACCGTGTTCGAATCGCAGCTGTAAATGGTGCGGTTTTGTTTTTAATGCCACTTGTCAGAGTTGCATTAGTTTTTCTTTGTTTCCTGAAACTAATTTCATTTTCTACGCAAGGCTACAAAACATCACGCGAAACGTTAAGTCCCGTTTCGAGCCTCGTACTCACAAATACATCCGAGGAGATATTTTACGTTCTTGTTGAATGCCATGCTGTGGCATTTCAAATAATTGCACTCAATGCTAAGTTTCTACTATTTCAATTCACATTTCACGTTACTTTTTGGAGCAATGCGTAGCAACTGAAACCATCTTGCCTTCCATCATATATTGCCATCGAAACATATAAATATTGCACGCACCGAGCCTCAGCGAGTCTTCGCGGCTGTCGGCCCATCCATGGGTCTTGGACTCCCACGGAGACGGCGGCCGATCCATCGCAGCCGACGAAGACGACGCGTCGGTGGCAGAGGTTGCAGCGCCACCCGAGCTGCCATCGCTATTAGGTGAAGAAGCGGCCGAGGAGTCATCCGACAAAGCTACTTCGTTCAGCACTCGACCAATGTCACGGCTGCTTTCCGTCTCGGGTGGCACCGAGGCGGAAGGGGCAGTGGGCACCCGAGCCGGTTGGGCAACGGTTTCTTCTGCGGAGCGGCCCTCATCTCCTTGTCCTAGCGGTATCCATTGGATGCCTTCTTCGGTGAAGATTGGACGTTGGTTGAGGTCGGATGATAGCTCAGTCTCCACGACGGGAACCTGCATAAAGTATAATATTTTTCAATTAAACATAGATACATAAATACATACAAGGTTAGACAGACAGACAGACAGACAGACAGACAGACAGACAGACAGACAGACAGACAGACAGACAGACAGACAGACAGACAGACAGACAGACAGACAGACAGACAGACAGATCACAATCACGTGGACACAAATCACAAAATATTGCGCAATAACTAGTCACTGAAATAAACTCTCGTAACATTTCTTACCAATCACGTCCCTAAAAACACATGGCGAGAGGTTTCAACCAACTTGGATGAGGACAGAAGGGGAGATGACACACCGCTGGACTAGCAACTGAACCAAATGAACCATGTTCAGTAGCTCGTCCAGTGGTGTCTAAGTGGTTGGCTGAAAACTTTCGCTGTACGCAACCTGTGAGCTAAGGCATGCACAATACTAAAACCACCTTACATAACGTAAAAGCTGGTCACGTGAAATTATCTCGCGATAAGCTCCCTAACAACCACCCACGTGACTGAAAACACGTAACAGCTAGAGATGTGACTAAAGTCGCGTAACATAACGTAACACCACATAACTAGTCACGTGACTAAACATTCCATCATGTAGCAGCTAGCCCCATGAATGAGGTGACGTAAGAACTGGTCCCGTGACATGTTTCTACCAAGAGCCACATAAATGTGAGCAATACCCCAACATCGCTTAACGGCTAGTCACGACATATGTTCCCGCTATCACCACGTTGCAGGTGCGTTGTGTAAGAAACCGATCAGAACCGGATGATAGTCGAGCCTAATCATAGTACGACTAGCAAAAGCTTGGCTTCTCTAGCAAAAGCTTTACATGACTAGCAAAACTTAGAAAACGCTCGGTCGAACACTAAACAGCTCCGTTGTTTATTTCAGCCTTGTGCCACTAGTGCTAGTTGTGCTTTCCTTTAAAAGGCTCACAGAACAATTAAATTGACCATTGAAAGAAGACTCCAGAAACATGATGCATACACCAAATTAATATTTCAGGTTAAACGCTAAAGCAGAATGCATTTTGCTAATCTTCAAAAAGTATTCGGAATACACAGGAAGCCGGGGTCAAGGCAGAATAGTTCTTATTTTTTAGAGGGGAGGGGGAGGGCTGAGATTAACCATAATATTTGTACGCTCGTGCACGTGCTTGTATGTGTGCCTGCATACATTCACAAGCAACATGCAAACATTTTGGGAGAGAGGGTGTTTGAAACTGCCAACCACATCTCCCCCAGCAACACCAATCTTGCGAAGGGAGTTCTTTACCATTATTATGAGTGGCAGTGCAATTATGATTATGATTGACAATGCAGTTATGATTGACGAGCGTAAGAAATGCTCATCGGCATACCGTCCAAACGCGGTTCGCGTCCTGCAGCAACGCAAGAGGTGTCCATGTGCGCAGCAGAGAACGTGCACCGGCGTCTGTGAGAGACAGTCCGTGTTTGAGGAGAAGCGCCTGCACGGACTGAGAATATAGATGGTTTCAAGGTTGCAAGCGTTGTACAATAATATTGTAATAGAATAATGTAATAATGTAATAGAAAAATGGCAGCATATCCACGGAGTGAATGATAGAGAGAGGGGCGAAGCATTCGCCCGTCCATTAGTTCTTGCTTCCGTCCGTCCATGCGTCCGTCTGTGTGACCGTCCATGCGTGCGTCTGCTCGTGCGTCCGTCCCTGCGTTCGTCCATGCATATGCTCCTGCGTCCGTTCATGCGTCCATCCATGCATCTGTCTGTGTGTCCGTTTGTCCATCTATTCAACACTCCAAGTACCACCATCTCGCATCTCTTTATCATATATTCTCCATATAGAAGCACCGCCATCCAGCGGACATTCCAATGACTAAACGAGAGGTGGCACACGCACACTTTCTTACGGCTTGCGCTTCGGGTCTACTTCCCACTTTTAACCACCTCGAGTTCATGATATATACTAGTTCACTGTATTCATGGCACTGTGGCCCAACGCTCGCTAAACCTTACTAAAACCAAGGATGTTACGCCCAGTGAGTATAACGTAGCAACCTTTTGCTGTCAGATAGTGCTCAATGTACATGCCAATGGCTGTTAATGGGAAATGAGAGACAGGAGAATTCGGCTTTTACTTTCTTATGGCTTGCGCTTCGGGTCTACTTCCCACCTTTAACCACCTCAAGTTCATAGTATATACTAGTTCATTGTATTCATGGCACTGCGGCTCAACGCTCGCTAAACCTTTCTAAGACTAAAGAGGTTACACCCAGCGAGTATAACGCAGCAACCCTTTCTTGTCAGATAGTGCTCAATGAACATGCCAATGGTTTGTAATGGGGATCGCAGCGTGCGCGTTAACTAAAAGCCGAGTGCTCCTGTCTCTCATTCCCCATTAGCAGTCATTGGCATGTACATTGAGCACTATCTTTTAGTGTTCAAGAACGCACAGAAGAAATCTCTCGCCGGCACCACCTTGGAGGTCAAAATGTTATACTTGTTACACACTACAACGGCTACGAGAGATGAACGGGTGCCGCTATAAGGAGCTTCGCCCCCTAAACATCACAGCATTTCCACGGACTGAATTAAGATGAGGAGGAGGAGAAAAACTTTATTCATCCCAAGAGGGAAAGGTGCGGTGGTGGAGTGTCAGAGAAGCCTACCCAGAGTAGCTCTCCGCTACCCTCTTGGCCCAATCCAAGATCTGGTCCTGGACCTCGGGCGCCGAGCTGCACATAGCAGCCTCCCACTGCTCCTTACTATTAATGTGTAGAGAATTGGGTGGTGGGTTTCGAGTACACCCCCACATGATATGGTCTAGGTTAGCTCTTTGTTGACAGAAAATGCACAAAGGGGAGGGGTATATCGCAGGGTGTATAAGATGGCGAAAAGATGGGGTAGGAAACATACGGGTCTGTAACTGGCGCCATAGTATTTCATGGTCGCGCGGAGCTCCATGATGTAAGGGGTGGGGGGGGGGTATATAGTGCGCTGTAGGCGGTAGTGATTAATTAGGATGAATGGTGCGAAGCGTCCGCCAGTTTGTCCGCGCTTCCGTCCATCAGTCCATCCGCGCTTCAGTCTACCCGCGCTCCCATCCGTCCGTGCGTTCGTCCATGCATCCGCTCAAGCGTCCGTGTGTTCATCCGTTCATCCGTGTGTACGCCTCTGCGTCCGTTCATTCGTCCATGCACCTGCCTGTCTGTCCATCCGTCCGTCCGCGCTTCCGCCCAACCTTCCGCATCCTTGTCTGTCTGTCCGTCCATGTGTCCATCTAGTTAACACTGCAAGTATCGCCGTCTCGAATGTTTTTATCATATATTGACTATATGGTACCATCATCCATCGGAAATTCCAAGGACTAACAGAGAGGTGACCACCTACTATTACGACGACGACGACTACGATCCCTACACACATCGCGGACGCAAACCATTGGCAGATTCGCCTCTAAAATCTTTTGGTCACCTCATTTACCAGCTCTTAACGTCTAAACAGAAAGCACTGTTTCAGGTTTTTTTTCCTCAGTGCGAAGCATTTCTTAGCTAACTTCGGCTACTTTGAGCGTATCTATCTATCTATCTATCTATCTATCTATCTATCTATCTATCTATCTATCTATCTATCTATCTATCTATCTATCTAGCCGCCTACGACTTTTCACTCTCCTAGGCATTTAGATAATAGTATGGATACCAAACTTGGTATGTCATAACATGACTGTATGAAGAACATATTTGTCCAGTCATAACATGAAAATCATGACACGTATGTCATGAATGTCATGATTTACATTTCATGCTCCTGCAGTTCTAGCGGTGATTTCGTTCACATGACATGTTGCAAAACTGATATGGCATGATATGATTGCATGGCGAACACAAGCGACAGACCCTAACATGAAATTTATGACATGCATGTCATGTAACAACATGACTACATTCCACGCTCATGATGTGATGGCGGCCGTTTCGCTAGCTTCAATTATACCAAATTTGTTATTACGGGACGTGAATAGATGACGAAGGTATGATAATGGTGCAAACATGATAAACATGAGATGCATATCATGTAACAACATTACTACATGCCAAACTGATGATGCGCTCGCCGCCGCTTCGCTAGCTTCAGATATGCCAAATTTGGTATTACGTGACGTCCATGGATGACGAATGTATGTGATTGGTGCAAACGTGATAATCATGAGATGCGTGTCATGTGAGAACATGACTACATGCCACAGTGAAGGCGCCAATACATTACGTTGTGACACGGTGCATGTGCTCGCTGGTGGTCATTTTGTCGCGTCTTGCCGGCGTTGCCACGCCAGGCGCCGGTCCTGCCATATACTCGCCGGCGCGCACCGCACTGCGTTGCTTTGACGCCTGCGCGTTTCATTGCGTCCGGCGTGCCTCCATCCCGAAAAGAGGGAGACGCAGTGTTGTCTGGGTAACGCATCGGCGCTAAATGCAGCATGTAGCGTTTCACGCCTGATGCTGTCGCGCCGCGCCGACGGACGCTGGTCGCGCCTGGTGTCTGACTATAGAGTGCTCGCGTTTTGCTAACGTAGCGTCGCTGTGCCAAGGGTGCATGCGTGCGCGTCAACGCTACATTGGAGTATATTGGGCCCTTCATGATGTTCTCGCGGCCGTTTTGCTCTCTCCACATATACCAAATTTGGCGTTACGTGAGGTAAATGAATGACAAAATATATGACTGGTGCAAACATGATAATCCTGACGCGCGTTTCATGTAAGAACATAACAACATACCACACTCATAGCATGGTCGCGGCCGTTTCGCTAGCTCCATATATACTAAATTTAATATCAAATGATGCGAATAGATGACGAAGGTAAACGACGCATCAAAACATGATAATCATGACATCGAAGTCATGTACTGCATTTACCTCCACCTCGTAACGTTCGGTTGATTTTGAAATTATATAGCAACATTTCTCATTCGTGCTTCGCATATCATCGATTGCCACTGTACGTGGGATCTGCCAATTTTTTTCAAGGGTAAGAAAATTCCCTCTTTAGTTTTTTTTTAGATAAAAGGAACGAGCGTAAAGTTCAAGGGAATGTCTTACAATTTTATGTAACGTTTCACGCCGGATGCGTGAAAGCATGTTTGTAGCTGAAAATAACAGTTGTTTCAATATATTTTGCCAAATAAGGGTAGATAACTGTAGGAAATCAGCGGGCTATTTTCTAAAGCTCTTCTTGCCCACCGATGCTGTAAAGGCTCATCGGTGGACGAAATTACATGTCGCGTGTGCGCGCGGAGCTCTCTCTCGTTTCAGCCTGATGTTTCTCCTTAAATCGACTAAGGTTGCACGGCGGGCTTGTTGGTTATTCATGTTGTTCGAGGTATAGCGCTTCCAGGACGGGACAGAGAAGAAGACACAGAACACATACACGGCGCTAACTTTCAACAATGCGGTTTAATCCGAGAATCAGCAATACTTATACCCAAACATGGCGCGTCACAACCACGTGCTAGAACCAGAAAATTGTGATCTACTGCAACTCTTGCGACATCCAAATAATGCAATTTTTTCAATGATAATGATACCGATGGCCTGCTTATACATGCTTCTTGCAATTCACTGCAAAGAATGCGGGTGCCAACCCCTCTTTAATCGCACCAGCATAATCGGAACAAGCACTAAGCAAATGACAAGGCTCATCATATAAGCGAAATTCATTGCTAAGTTTGGGGACGCATGTATAAGCAAGCCATCGTTATCATTATCATCGAAAGAATTGCACTATTTGGACGTCGCATGAGTTGCAGTAGATCACAATTTTCTGGTTCTAGCACGTGGTTGTGATGCGCCATGTTTGGGTATAAGTATTGCTTTTTCTCGAATTAAGCCGCATTGTTGCAAGTCAGCACCGTGTATGTGTTCTGTGTCTTCTCTGTCCCGTCCTGGATGCGCTATACTTTGAACAACTCCTTAAATGCTCGTCTCGACGCCCTATGTGTTGGACTCTTGTAAACATGCAAATAAATCATGTGTTCTTGCCATCAGGAAGTCTTACAAGAGTTCTTCTCCCGCGCCGGGGTGGCCGCCTGTGCCCCGCTTCTCGATCACATCACCCTCCCCACTAAAAGACGTACTTTCAACAATCGACCATTTGAATTGTCATATCTCACCAGCAGTTGAAGCAGATTGATCACGCAGTACTGCATCACGTACTTTTATTTCGATCGCTGGATCATTCGCAGGCACCGAATACTTACACTCCATGTTTACATAGTATGCAATAAGCATAAAAATCACAAATAGAACATCTGCCCAACAACCGTTGCACATGTACCACCATATATCCACTAGTGCATTGTCACGAATACTATTGCTCAAATGGAGTGTTTTGTCGCATTGATTAGTTAATTAGAATAATTCACAGAACAAACTTCTCAAATAAATATTCAGTTCAAACTGAAAATAAGCTCAATGGGTCCTCTATGCAATCATATAGGACGACTCGAAGGGGAAATCCACTTTTTTATTCTTGTTCTCAGTTGATGGACTGATCCTTCCTGTGGGTTTTCACTGTCTTTCACCGCTGTCAACTTGGTTTTGCACTGCCCCAAGATCGAAGTCATTGCAAGTTTTCTACACCTAACCCGATTTTGCATAGTCACCGTGGTCGGCCCACCTCTGACAAAGCGCTGTAGCCACGTGATTGTGCCATTACAGGACGTTTGTTATGTGACGTTATGCTAGCACCATGATGAAGTCACAAGTTTTGGTGGTCTGTGAGGTAATGGTAACTTACTCACGCCATGATGATTTTTACTTTCGTCTCTGCTATAGACGCCTACGCCGTGAGACGCCGACGCCTAACGCGCTTAATCAAGCTTCTAAAGATTTCACCTGAATGAGTGCTGATATTTAAACCCGCTGCTTCATATCGGTACCTGTGCACAATATTGTCACGATGAATATTTTGTGTTTATTGGTTGTAAAGTTGCTTTCACCGTTAGATTTTTCATTCTGCAGAAATGCACGCTTTACAGGCAGTCGACGGAGCACTGTTTTCTGTCTTTACAAATAAGCATAAGGGGGTTAGATCAAAAGCTGGGTTATAAGCGTTGCTTAGACACTGAACTCTTACATGAGTAACAGTACTGGACTTTTCAGACTGAGAAGAAATCTGTTACTGCAAACACGAGATAAAATGTTAAGAACAGCAATGGATACATCTTCTGCGAATTAAGACCAGCGTCCGTAGACGAAACAGGTTAAAGGGTCCATTAACGGTTTTTCATAGAGAAAGAAAAAGTTAAGAGCGGGCACTCCCGTAAACCCCGGCGAACCAATCGACCCTTGCGCACTTGTTGGTTGGTGAGAGCAACTGACCTGCGCGTCTTGGTTCAGTTTCCCCAGCGTGAATAATGGGGCGAAATGTAATAATTTCAGACCACTCTTCTCAGCCAAAATGGCAAGGCAATTTGCTGCTTTTATTTAGCGATTCCTTATTTTGGCTAGCTCAAAATTATTCGTGTGAATTAAAATCATGACGTAGTTTATTCGAACGAAGTTATAATAGAAAGAGAAGCAGTTGATTACGTCCTTGGCAGCTGGACGCCACCGGCGTCGCAGGTGTGTCTGTTGCGCGTTTTCACAGCCTCCTTCTATGGCGGACGACATGGTGCACTTGGAAGCGTTGTTAGCAATCCTTGTCCGCTGTGAGATGAGGCCCCTCGCCGAGGGCCTCATCTTGGGCGAGCACTTGTGGTCTTCCGCAGGAGACGCGGTGGCGCATCCCCTGCAAATCATCTTCTTCGGGGCCAGGCACACGTCGGCACGGTGACTCAGCCTGCCACAGACGTAGCAAATGTCCGTCTGTCACCTGGAGAGCGTACAGCGAAGCACGCTGGGCGCGCGCCGCACGTGACGTGATTCGGCCCTTTGAGACCATCAAACATACGTAGTAGCCTCTTTGATGCGTTTCACTTCAAAGGCTTTCAGGTTCCTCGGCTGGACCACAGCTGGTTGGGGTCGAGGTCAATGCCCCGTTGTGTCGAACGTAGCCCTACGCTGACTCCATGCTGGCTTTGCGACGTGCACATCGAAAAATTCATGGTCCATCCGGTTTTTAGGTACTCTTCAGGGGTGACGTCCTCCCCCTCGACAGTCACTTGCACGGACATACTTGGGAGTAGCGAGCACACGGTGCCGTTCGAGAGCTAAGCCTCGACGCGCAAAACAACCATGCCTCCGCGTCGGAGTTATAATTTTCGGAAATTGGCGAAAATACCACCCACCGGCACAAACATGTTATCACCGCGGTACTCTGGGAGAACTGCGTTCAGTGATGGTAAAACTTGCTGACGATGAGACTCGTTTTAGATGCGGAGCATCTAATACTCGAGGCTTGTAGTGCGGCGCCGTCCGCAAGCTTCCTCCTCCTTCTTCCACCATCTGTGCATCCCTTCCTCCTCTACACACCGCGCGCGCTTCACTCCTCCACCATATGTGCACCCTTCCTCCTCTACACACCGCGTGCGCTTCTCCTCTTCACGAACATTCGCTAGCTGTATAATGTAGTGCGCATGCGCCGTCACGCTTCGAAAACATCGGCAGCTGACGCGCGCGCATGCGCTGTCGCGCTTCGAGAACATCGGCAGCTGACGCGCGCGCATGCGCCATTGCGCTTCTCCCCCTTCTCGAACATTCGACAGCTGACGCGCGCATGCACCGTCACCCACCATCTGTGCCGCGCGCGCTTCTCCCCTTCGAGAACATTCTACAATTCTCCCGATTCTCCAGTGGACGCGCATGCGCCGTCGCGCTTTGAGAACATTCAACAGCTGACAGTACATGCGCCGTCGCGCTGTATATATACTCAAGGTCGGCGCTCGCTCGCTCAGTTGCCGCTCGTCGGTTGGTTTGTACGGCGCGTCGACGTCCAAGGTCGCGGTGAAATGAATTCCAACGAATCCACAAACACAATGATCGACGTCCCTTCGACCAGCGCCGCCCTTTCGCATACGTGTGTACGTGTTCACTCATTTAACACCCCCTCCTACAACCACGTTAACCAATTTAGCCATCGACCCAAGTAAGTCGCAATTTAACACCCCATTTCACAACCACGTTAACCAATTTAGCCATCGACCCAAGTAAGTCGCACTTTAACACCCCGTTAACCAATTATATGCTCCGCATCCTCCTCAGTGTTCCCCCGAGGGAAGCTGCGGGCATTTTTTTTTATCGAAAACATTTACAGCAGCGTGAGCCGATGTTCACGCGTCCGAACTAGTCGACGCGTAGATACTGTGTACGGCAGTACGGCTAAACAAATTGTTTTTATGTATAAAAACATGCCAAATATGAGCTTTAATTATTATTTAAAAAACACATTCTGTGTGATTATTGATATCGTTTTTTTTCGCACTTGCGTCCTCTGGGGTTCGCTGAGAGCACTAGTTTGTTACGTAGTCGTAATGCACTTCCTGAGGCCAGATTTCGCAGAGTGTCTACTTTTAACTTTTTTTCTTTCTCTATGGTTTATCCGTCTACATTTGTGTTTGCAGACCCAATCAATAAATCATCGACAGAGAAAGCAAATTTTCAAGTTCAATTATCACAATCCTTCAAAATTTCTGGTGGCGTTTTCTCAAACAACACAGCTTCGTAACGTTCGCAGAAACACGACGGACAGTTTTTTCTTCTTTTTGTCATATTCATCATCTATTTTGCTACACTTCTTTTATCGAGAACTGACTCGTTGTTGAAATTCACAACGAAGAAACAAATTTTCTAAAGAACCCAAGAATCTAGGTTTTCTGAATTTGAACCCAGATTTTGGAAACAAACGTTCATTCTCTTTTGCTGTCGTATCGCGCCGAAAACGTACACTAGTCAGAAAACCTTGAAAACTTGGGTGCCCCACTTTTCAAGCAGACTCACAAAGTCTGCGGCCCGCGTGCGACGATGAGGTGTTTTCAAAAGATGAATGTGCGAGATGCAAAAAAGGAAAGAGAGCGCGCAAAAAAAACGCTCTAGAAGTCCGAGATACATAACGTGGAACAGAAACTCGAAAAGATGGGCGAACGCAGTAAGGGAGAGTAAGAAGAGTAGCGCTGCTTCTTTATTTTCATCGTCGCGACAGCGAACACGCACCACTGAGCCTCGTGTCACAGATCGCGAAAGCGACTGCGTCCACCAGACAACATCGCTTCGCAGCACAACCTGCAGAGCTCGCGTGCAGTACAACGAAGCCAGCGCGACAATCGTGCATGCGTATGCAAACGTGCAAGCACGATGGATGCCGTAGTGAAATGAAGAGACAGCAGTGACACAGGCCGCCGATTTCGTTCATTGTCTTTGTGTTTTTTCGCGACAGGTGACAACGTTGCACCGAATTCCACGTACAACGTGTCCCGAAGCGCGCGTGTAGAATGACCGAGAAAGAAAGAGCTCTTTAGTCTTTGCTTGTACGGATAGAGAACGCATTGCTGGTGGCGTCAGAGTTCGTCGACGAGCGGCGGATGTTGTAGCATGCTGACAAGCAAGCCGACAAGCCGGAGGGAAAGATGGGCTTGCCAGCCCTCCCCTTCTATTCTCCTCTATCCTCCCTCCTCATTTTTTCAATCCCACGGCATTCCGCTTTCCTTCTCGGTCTAGCTGTTTTTCCACGTCCCTACTGGAGCGGCGTTTCACACGCGGCCAATTTGCAAACGACCCATGCATACAAGCACGCGCGCGTGCGTTCGCCATCTTTCTTTTTTTTACGAACCACGGCATTCATGGTGGCTGCAACACAAACAGAGAGACTCTACACACGCGTCGCTAGCGCAAAGTTCCGAGGTTTCTCATTTCTATACCCGAGAGAAGAAACAACGCTCCCCTCGCATGAGTGCGGTGTATAAGCTATGAACGCTGCGCAGTGACTGCGAGCCGAGGTTTCCGTTCCTGCGAAGCATAGCTGGGTGGCGCGGAGACAAAAGTCGTCCCCTCCACTCCTCTCCCGCTCTAGTATCGCACTGCCAAAGCCACGGTGCTGCGGGTTTCCATGGCAACTCGGCTAATGCGCGTCGTCCAGGTATGCATAAGTGGCCCTGTCGGCTGGCTGCCGTCCGTCTCTCTCGCTGAACGCGCGCACGCGCCCACAACAAACGGGACGCCCATTGTTCACAATCGGCCGCCCGCGCAAGGCGGGGGCGATCTAGAAGAAGACGGCCAAGCCGATAGGTGGAGGGGCGCCTTCCTATGCTTCCACCTATGTTCGCCAGAGCTTTAGAAATAAGTCGAACCGTCTACGAAGTCCCCGGAGGCTCGGTGTTGGTCGAAATCTTCATTCCGTCGTGTTCCGTTCTTGTTTTGCACGATTTCTTCGTTCTTCTTTTCACGTGCTCTTCACGTTCTATCAATGCGAGCGACTTGTTCCGTGACTGTCCTAACAAACCAGTCACGCTAGAACGATAGGAATAACTGATCATACGGATGCGCGGGTGAAAAAAAGAGATCACGCCAAGAAAACGTCAACGCCGAGTGGAAGAAATGTAAATTTGGTGCAGTGTGGCACTTGTCGCCCACATTTTGAGTGAGTTGTTTCATCAGCTACTTTTTTAATTCAAGCACGCTACACAGTGGTAAACAGATTCTCTCCGTAACAACCTGTACCTCGCCATCGCCACTGTTCGCTTCAACTACCTTGTGTTAAAATTAATGACGTCGTATTTCGTGCTTTCCGCGCGTCTGAAGATTTTTACAGGCTGCATTACTCTGTGAATGAACTGACACACAGCAACTCTCTTGTGTCGTCGTTAAAGGCGTTACTAGGTTTCCAGCTGTAGCATAGCGTTTTTCTTCATTTCTTGGCTAAATTGTGGAACACTTGCGGGGCTGCTATTCTTCCCCAATATTTGTGTGGCGTACTAAATGTATGTTCTGGTTTTAATTGTTTCATATTTTCGAAAATGAGACAATCTTTTATATAAGAAGGGGGGAGGGGTATTGCATGAAGGGTTGTGTATATATAGTACCTGAAGTCTTAATTTTGTTCAGTGTCAAACATTAACAACAAGAGGATGTATTCGTTTAAACGCAATAAAAAATTGGCCCAGTATCTGCATGTAATCCGCAAATGTCGTCGAAAGACGATAGTCTTGCGTGTGGAGAGAGTGAACAAAACATTTATTTGATGTTCTGCGCAAGAAAATCGGTGAATGGTATTCTGCAGACGCCGCGTTAGAGTGCCTCGAGCGTGCAGCGGAGGCGAACGAGCGCATCAAGTCACATCACAAATGAGACATGAGTGCCATCTGGCAGTTCTTTTTGAAAAACAAAGGGCATGGCCCCGAGACGGGCGTACGCGTCCGTCTCAGAGGTGATAAGGTGTAGAACGCAAGGCGACGGGCAGGTGCCAGCACCGTGTCGTCTTAGCAAAGCGTTGGAAACACTCGCTTCTCTGTGCAAGCGTTGCATGGTCAGCGCAACGTTGTAAGCGCTACGATCCTTAGAATTACTTATGTATGCATTTTCTAGTAAAAGACGAACATGCAGAATATATATGTGTTGTTATGGTGCCTCAGATATGCGCAATAATTGCTTTTTAATTGACAATCGCACACGTATGAAGGTGATTCTTGAGCAACATTGGTGGGCGCTGCGGGTGGAGTCGGCCGTTCGGGGTGTCGGCTGGTGCTGTTTAGAGTACCCGGTTCGCGGTAACGGAGGACAAACAGACAAATGTACAGACAGACAGACAGACAGACAGACAGACAGACAGACAGACAGACAGACAGACAGACAGACAGACAGACAGACAGACAGACAGACAGACAGACGGACGGACAGACGGACGGACAGACAGACGGACAGACAGATCAAAGTTTTTGCGTGGAAGGTCCCAAGAAAGCCTATCGTCTTTAAAAAGAGAATTGGGCTCTTCAAGCAGTGCCCTTCTCCTTAAGGCAGTGTCTAACACCTTCTTCAAGTGACCTTATCAGCCTGCCAGGAAGCCAGCAAACTGACTACTGTATATCACTGTCCGTGTCTCTAATGTATGAATTACAGGAGCGAAGCAATTACACAGAATCTGCGTCCACATTCACAGCATCTACGAACCATCGGCGATGATCGGGATCTATTATCTGCAATCGCTCATGTCAATCTTCACTGCCCACGAACAGTACCACCAAACTATCTACATACACCACCAAAGCGTAGAAATCACGTCGGCTGTGCTTGGAATTGGAATTCGAGGATACTGCAGTACCCTCGAATTGCAATTCAAATATTTCATCGCGTATTGTCGTGCGCGAGTGCTCTATTACCAAGCATCCCGCGTTCTGTCTTGGCCCTGAAGAAACAAACAGAGCCCCACATCTGTCCAAGGCCGAGTGCTCACGCGTTGACGGCCCCCACATTCCAGCGCTTACACCCTCAGGTTTAACGAGCCGCGAGAAAGCCGCTTCGGAGCTTTCTCTACCAGGGTCACTTAAAGCCGTACCTCAGGCTTCCTTTTTCAGGTAAGGCAATGACACGCGCCAAACGTTAACGCGCAAGTTGTCCTCTTATCAGCGAGTTTCTCCATCAAGTTCCGATGAGGACGCTAAGCCTATACTCGCTCCAGAACTTGGGAACCGCAGCGGTAAAAGAAAGCACGACCACACCTTTCGCCAGGCGGCCACAAACCACCCGAACAAGCCATCCCGACAAAACGGCGCCACGGGAATCCTACCAGCGCCCGGGTCTGTGGGGACTCCCAATTTCTCATCCCGTTTCGAGAAAAGAAAGTTGGGGAGGACAGGAAAGTACAGTACGACGGCGGCCACCAATGAATAGGATATAACCGACTGTCGTGGTACATAGCCGCCGCTTGCAAAGCGAGCGCTCGGGCCAGCGCCTTATTTCCTTCCTTGTCTGTACTGCGCGCGTACGTCGTCGCCTTTCGTGGACATCTCCTTTAATGAGCACGGAATTGAACACCCGCCGTGAAACTGTGCCCTCCGCGATTTCTTCCCCCAACTTCCCTCTTGCCGGGCCCTCATTTCTTTTTCTATATGCACCCACCCGGTCTTTGCCGTGCATTCTTTCCAATCCTCTCCACAACCCAACCTCAAGATTGCGGAACGCGGGTATATATATATTGTTCATTTCCACTCCCAGCTGCCTTCCGCAGCTCAACGTGTGCTTTTCACCCTCACCCTTCGTCTCCATCTTCCTCGCCCCACATACGCCTTTCTCCGATTGCCGCCTGACTCGCAGCGTCGGGCTTTAATCACAATCTCCCTCTGTCGTGAAAATTCTCCATTCGGGAGTTTTACGGACGAGTCAACCTGGCGGGCCAAACCAAATCCAGATGAAAAAAAAAATGGAAAGACAAATCAAGAATCACGTTTCAGGGCAAAGAATGGCGAGAAAGGAATAACCGTAAAACGGGAAGCTGTTCCGTGTTTCCCGCAGGCAGGCAAGGCCAGCTGACTTCCTTTTATTTTACGATTCTTTACCGCTGGAACACGACGAATAAAAAAAGGAAATGGCACACGAGATGTCGACAACTTACGGGAAAGTGAATAATCAACTAAAGCTGGAAGAAATGAAAAAAAATAAGATGAATGGGAAAGGACCGATACTTGTTCGCCCATTTCCTGCGGATCGTTTCTTTACAGCTGGTCACTCTCACTACGTGACCGTTACGGCTTATTCTTACTGTTTTAAGGTACCTTGATGAGACGCCTGCGAGGCCACGCTTTTGTATGGGGCCTTCCGAAGGAAATGACCTTCTGCAGGTGATGCCTAGTAACTTTGCAGAAGTGCAAAGTTATTAGGCCCCTGGTTTTCGCTCCAACGCGAAATGAGGTCGGTGTTTAAAAAAAGCCACCTTCTTACAGCTCTCCTGGATTTTCGTATCGATTCTGTGTATGCATTTAAGGGCAACATAAAATTTCCATTATTATCGGGAATCATGGCCGTGTAGCCGGAGTGTTTGAGGTAACGCATACAATATTGCTTACTTGCGGAATTAATGCCGGGAAGATGGGTCAAAATAAGGTCGCACAGCGCACGTATCGTGGCTATTGAGAAGCATTTCTCGACAAGGCGCAATCTCGAATGACTATTAACTCAGACAAAGTCTAGCTCGTCTGTCCCATTAAACCACATGTTCTTCTGAACTACGTCATGTGTTCAACGCTATTTAAAAACCTCCAGCTCAGCCTTCATTACATTGGGAACAAGTGATACTGAAACAACATTTTCTATTGAATTTAGTCAATGAAATCTTTATTAACAATGCCTTTACCTCATCATACTGTCACGATGAGTCACAAGTACTGGGGGATTAATTAAACCACCGAGTAGCTCGCTCTAGAACGATGCGTCAGTCGTCGCTGGCTCTCCAGCAGTGAAGAAGCATGCGATCTTTTTTTCTCTAGATTTAGAGCCGCTCTTGCTATCGACCCACTACGTGCTGGTGGCATTGTCCTCCCTTTCGAAAAGAAAAAAAACAAGTCCCAAAAAGAGGAAAGAAAAGTACATAGCAGCACCGCGATGCTACAACATAGGCACGTGAAAAAAAGAAATAGGAAATTCGGATAAAGTGAAAGTAGAAATTGAAGAGCGTACCAATATAAGAAACGTCAATGAACGAGAATGCAAGTTCACAAAAATAAACAAAAAACACAAAGAACGCTGTAGAGTAAAGAAAAAGTTACGAACAACGCGCAATAAATGGTTTCATGCGCAACACATGAGCGACGTGCAGCCTCGGTCGTGTCCTGCTTCGTGCATGCGGTGTTGAGTCCGGAGCCACTTCCTAGTTCACGTCATTGACGTAGCGTAACACTTTATATGGGCCAAAGTACCGGCTCAGTAACTTTTCACTAAGGCCATGGCGGCGGATGGGCGTTCACACCCAAACTTGGTCTCCGGCGTTGTAAAACACTTCTCTGTGGCGGGTGTTATAGCCTCGTGCATCTCTCTGCTGTTGCTGGCCGATGTGCAGTCGCGCGAGCTGCCGGGCTTCCTCAGCACACTCTGCGAATTCTTCGGCGTCAGTTGCCAACTCGTCTTCGACTTGACACGGTAGCATAGAGTCCCGCATGGTCTGCACTTCGCGGCCGTAGAGAAGCCGAAATGGCGTGAATCGCGTGGTCTCTTGGACGGCGGTATTATACGCGAAGGTCACGTAAGGTAAGATTCGGTCCCATGTTTTGTGCTGTACGTCGATGTACATTGAGATCATGTCTGCGAGGGTCTTATTCAGTCGCTCGGTAAGTCCGTTGGTTTGCGGGTGGTACGCAGTTTTCTTTCGGTGTCTGGTGTTGCTCAGTTTGAAAACTTCGTCCGTAAGCTACGCCGTGAATGCCATCCCTCTGTCCGTTATTATACTGGAAGAAGCACCGTGTCGTAACACGATATGGTGCATGAAAAATTGTGCTACCTCTGAAGCCATGGCTCGTGGGATTGCCTGCGTCTCAGCGTAGCGTGTCAAATAGTCGGTCGCGACGATCACCCATTTGTTGCTGTGTGCAGACAGGGGAAATAGCCCGAGAATGTTCATGCCGACTTGGTCGAACGGCGTACAGGGTGCTTCGATGGGCTGAAGCAAACCAGCTGGCTTAACAGATGGTTGCTTTCGGTGCTGACATTCCCGACAGCTCTTGACGTTCTTCTTGACACTTGCCGAAAGTCCTGGCCAATAGTACCTCTCGCTCACTCTGGCAAGTGTCCTTGAGTAGCCCAGATGACCGGATGTTGGTTCGTCATGGCAAGCGAAGAGGACGTCGTCTCGCATGTCTCGAGGAACCACCAAGAGGTAAGCACGGTTGTTCGAACGAGCTTTATTCTTGTACAGCACACCGTCTCGCAGGCAGAACGACGTCAACGAGCGGGATAAATGACGTGGTATGATCGCGCCCTGGTCCTGTAAATGACCAATGATTGGACGAATCTCTGCGTCATCTCGCTGCCGTTTGCACAAGTCTGATGCGCTAACGACGCCCAGGAAGCCTTCGTCTTCCTCTGTTTCCTGACTGACGACATGAAGAAGTGCGCGTGACAGTGTGTCAGCGTCTTCATGCTTACGGCCGGACTTATGGACGATGGTGGCGTCAAATTCCTGCAGCCGCAAGCTCCACCGTGCTAGCCGTCCTGAAGGGTCGCGCAAGCTTGTAACCAACAGAGGGCGCGGTGGTCCGTCACTGTCTTGAAGGGACGGCCATAAAGGTACAGACGAGACCTGGTGATTGCCCACACGACTCGGAGGCACTCTTTCTCCGTAGTGGAATAATTCGCCTCGGCACGGGATAGAGAGCGGCTGGCGTAGGCTATCACTCTTTCGATGTCCTCTTGACGCTGAACGAGCACTGAACCGAGCCCAATGTTACTAGCGTCGGTATGGACCTCCGTGTCAGCATCATCGTCGAAATAAGCGAGAACGGGCGCTGATTGCATGCGCTGTCGAAACTCATCAAAAGCTGCTTGTTGCTCGTTTTCCCATACAAACGGCGTGTCGTACATTGTGAGACGAGTCAGAGGTTCTCCTATCTGTGAAAAGCCATGAATGAACCGGCGATAGTAGGCGCACAAACCAAAAAATGCCGGACGGCTTTCTTATCGACAGGAGCTGGTAATTCGGCAACAGCGGCAAGCTTGTCCACAGCGGCGCTAACTACATGTCCAAGAAATTTTAGTTCTTTATAGCCGAAGTGGCACTTCTGTGGCTTTAGTGTGAGGTCCGTCGATTGGATAGCCTCCAGCACGCTGCGCAGGCGGTGAAGGTGCTGCTCGAACGTGGTAGAAAAGACCATCGCATCATCAAGGTAGACAAGTCTGCCACTTGAGCCCTGTGAGGACAGTGTCCATCATTCACTGTAAAGTTGCCGGCGCTGAACACAAGCCGAAAGGGAGTACTCGAAATTGGTATAGGCCGTCTGGAGTGACGAAGGCTGTTTTCTCACGTTCTCGCTGATCTACCTCGATTTGCCAATACCCGATTTCGAGATTGAGAGAAGTGAAATAATGGGCACGACGAAGTCAATCCAGCGAATTGTCGATACGCGGCAGCGGGTACACATCCTTTTTGGTCACGTTGTTAGCATTTCGGTAGTCGACGCAGAAGCGTCGCGACCCGTCCTTCTTTTTAACAAGTATGACTGGAGATAACCACGGGCTGTTAGATGGTTCAATAACGCCATCGTCAAGCATCTCGCTGACTTGCGTACGTATCGCTTCACGTTCTTTAGCCGACACGCCGTAGGGGTTCTGGTGTATCGAGCGTGTGTCCTCGTACGTGATGATCCTGTGTTGAGTGATGGACGTTTGGCAGATCTTTGAGCAACTTGCTTCGCAAGTTGCTCAAAGTTTACAACTTCCGTAGCGCAGTCTGGTTATAACTGGACAGATCAGGATTGATGTCAATATTTTTCATTGGCGTGTCTGTGGTATCCACTAGTTCTGACGTGAGACAGTTGGTGACGTCTGCTACTTCGTGGGCAAGCGCTATCGAAGTGCCACGGAAAAGATGTCGACGCTCGTTGCTAAAGTTGGTTACAAGATATTCAGATCGGCCATCACGAAGGCGTATACACTTCTAGCTACGCAAATAAATGCCTTGCTGCAGGAGGTGTTCTAAATTTGTCTCGGCCACCACATCGTCATCGCCCAAACCACAGCATGTTACGTCGACTAGAACACTTGCTCGTTGAAGAAGCCTCACGCTCTGTTCAGAAATACGGAGTACGTCGACACGCCTTCCGTCATTCTGCACGTTGATTGCTCGCTGTGCTGAGAACGTGACGCGGCGCTCTTGCAGATCAATGATAGCTCCATTTTCCTGTAGAATGTCAACTCCCAGAATGACGTCACGGGCGCATTCGCGTAGAACAAGGCAGCTTGCTACGAATGTATGCCCTTCAATCTGTACTCTTGTTGTGCAGGCGCCCAGTGGAGTAACGACGTGGCCACCAGCTGTCCGAATCTGCAAGTTATGCCACGGCGTGATGAATTTCTTCAGCTGCGTTGTCAGTTTCCCGCTCAGTATGAAATAGTCTCTGCCGGTGTCCACTAACGCTTTAACTGCACAACCATCGATCGTCACTGCAATGTCGAATGAAAGTCGGCTAGTTTTTGCAGCAGTAGGTGATGTCAGACTGGTTTCTGTACGGTTATGCGTCAATAGGAGGTCTTCAGTGCTTCAACGTTCAGCGACACCACCCCCAGAGGTCGCTTCGGCAAGTTTTCCCGGTGGCGGCTGGGAGACTGTTGTGAGTGAAGTGCGCGAGTCAAGTGACTTTCAAATTTGGCGCGTAAGATGAACTACTGACAATGTGTGCAAGATGGCGTATTGCGCCAGTGCGGCGAACACTGGCGATTGGAAAAAGAAGAAAAATTCAAGGAAATGGGAGAAAAATCCAGAGCCAGGGCATCGAAGAACGAGGAAGAGGAGATTCGGGCTCGTGCTTGGGAGAAGACGGCTAGGGTGCGGCGTGCGAGCTCGTCGGGTGCGAGTACCACCTGGGCGTCAGGGCATCCACCTAGCTGGCGACTGTTTCCACGGGGTCCTGGTGACCATTCAACCGCAGCGGCTATTGGCGAGTCCTTGGCAAGACCTTGGTCTGATGTTCGAGCTGAAGACAGCGCAGCAGATGACGTCTACCGGGAGCGGGAGCAAGCCGTCGGGCTACGGGCCCGAGCTTATGCACTCTCACCACGGCAGCTTCCCCACTGGACTATTGAAGGGCGTGAACCGCTGGTGAGCCGTATCCGTCTTCTTTCGCGTCCGGACTCAAACACGAGGACTTTAACGAAAAGGACTGTTTAGACTCTTAGAGGTTTCCGCTCGCTAACGAAACTGACAGTGCTAATTAGTTAACATTTTTCTGATCTTAGTATTTTCCTTTTTGTGTTTTTGTGTGTTTGTGAAAGTATAATTTTTTTTGCAAATCAAACGCTCACTTCCTTTTCTCGTGAGAGAATAACGTTTCACAGCTAGCTCGACTGGCTTTATTTACTGAACCTGTCACAAATTGGCGTCCGCTACGACAGGACGTGAGTGTTTGCCACTAAAAAGTAGATTTGAGTAAGGCTAACTAAAAAAGTAAAATGGGCTCGCGAGAGTTGATGGCGCTGGCAGAACGCATGGGGTTGGAGGGAGCAGAATTGCAGGCTTGGTTTGACGCACGAGAAGCGCGTGAGCGCGATGAACGAGCCGCGGAGAGAGACGCGAAGAAAGAACAGTTGGAGCTGGAAGGCCGCAATTTACAGCTACGTCTTGAAGTAGCAAAAACGGAGAACCAAACCCGAGAAGCAAGCCAGCGACACTTGGAAGTAGAAGAGAGGACGCTGCAACTGCGCCTGAGAGTAGCTGAGGCCGGTGTCGGTCAGCCTACGGTGGCTGACACGGGCAACCAAAGGAACGCGCCTATGGTAGTGAACCCGCATAACTTTATACCCGTTTTCAACGAGGACAGAGACGACCTTGACGCCTACCTGAAAAGGTTTGAGAGAGTGGCGACAGGTCAAGATTGGCCACGGGAAAAGTGGGCCACGGCTCTTAGTTTGTGCCTTGGCGGAGAGGCTCTGAAGGTATTTGGACGGTTGTCACCGAACGATTCCCTGTCATACGACGAAGTCAAATTGGCACTGCTCCAGCGTTTTCGCTTCACGGCTGATGGCTACCGTGAGAAATTCCGGAAAAGCAAGCCTGAAGACGGCGAAACTGGAAAACAGTATGCCACGAGACTCCAAAGTTTCTTTGACAGGTGGATAGAAATGTCTCAGACAGAGAGGAATTTCGATTCAGTCCGTGACTTGATTGTAGCCGAACAATTCATGGCGAACTGCAGTAGGCAGCTGGCGCTCTTCTTACGGGAGAAGAACTGCAAGACTCTGGAAGCCATGGCAGAGGCAGCTGATATATATATAGAGGCAAAGAGATTGAAGAACTTATTAATAGTTCAGAATAAGAGTGAGGACACAACTGGGAAGGCTAAATTGATTTCAAGCCCAAGAGCAGAGATGCAATGTTTTGTTTGTGGCCGTAAGGGGCACAAGGCTTCTGACTGTCGAAGTAAACCTAAACAAGTATTTTGTACAAACTGCCGTAAGTGGGGGCATGATGTGAAGGGCTGTCAGAAAATGACTGGCACTTCGAAATCAACTACATCTTGTTTAATGCTACCCAAAGAAGAGACCGGTCCACAACAATCCATGATTGATGGCGACGACTCGGACCGAGATGACAATGTTATGGGCACGGTGAGGACGCAAGCGCAATGTAAGAAACGTCCCATGCCAGTGTTACCAGGGGAAGTGAATGGACAAATTGTTCGAGTCCTAAGGGACACCGGAAGCAACACGTTGGTAGTACGCCGGTCATTAGTACCTGATGAAGCACTAACTGGCACTACCGCGACGTTGTGGTTGGCTGATGGCAGCACCATCGTAGCCCCTGAGGCGGAGATACGTATCAGATCTCCATACTTTTCCGGCATGGCCATCGTCAAGTGTATGCCGTCGCCACTGTATGACGTCATAGTTGGGAACGTACCGGGGGCCCGTGACGCCAATGACCCCGACGTTTCGCGGAAACTTTCTCAAGATCAATTCATTAAGAAAAAAGTTCATTCTGCGGACGAAGGTAACCACCCAAATTCTCAACTGGTTGGTGCCGCACGTCTCAATAGTTCGCGAAGGGCCATCTCTGTTGGGCTCCCTGGCCAGATGTCTCGCAAAATGTTTCGCGAAGAACAAGAAAAAGACCAGACGCTTGACATCTGCAGAGCCAGAGTGGGTAAGAAGTTTGTTAGAAAGGGCTCGACATCTTTTTCTTTCGTAGCCAAGAATGGTATTCTTTACCGACAATACTTCCTGTCCCCTGGTAAGATCATTGAACAAGCCATAGTCCCGAAGTCCCTGAGAGGCCAAGTGTTACGTTTGGCTCATGAAAATGTCATGTCAGGTCATCAGGGTGTCAAAAAAACAATAGATCGAGTTCTGGACGCATTCTACTGGCCTGGGGTACAAGAAGATATCCGCAGATATGTCCGATCATGTGACGCCTGTCAAAGGACTTTACCGAAAGGCAAGGTGGGCAAGGTGCCTCTAGGGCGTATGCCGTTGATCGACACCCCTTTTGAACGTGTGGCGGTCGACATCATTGGACCGATAACTCCAGCCTCGGCAAAAGGCCATCGGTATATTTTGACTCTTGTGGATTTCGCCACTCGCTACCCTGATGCAGTGCCTTTGACAGCAATTGACTCAGCTACAGTGGCCGAGGGACTTGTCGAGATGTTTTCTCGCATTGGTTTTCCACGAGAAGTCTTGGCTGATCAGGCATCGTGCTTTACCTCAGATCTAATGAAGGAGGTGAATGAACTACTGGCAGTCAAGCATCTTAGCTGCACTCCATACCATCCTATGTGCAACGGGATGGTAGAGAGGTTTAATGGAACACTCAAGCAAATGCTCCGCAAAATGGTTCAAGAACAGCCTAAATGTTGGGATCGCTTGCTAGCACCTCTTTTGTTTGCTTATCGTGAAGCCCCACAAGCAAGCTCCGGGTTCTCACCATTTGAACTTATTTATGGCCGACATATTCGAGGACCTCTGAGCATCCTGAAAGAGCTATGGACTCATGATCAGGAGAACGAAGAACTTAAGACGACGTACGGATATGTCCTGGATTTAAGAGAGCGAATTGAGAAGACACTGGAGCTGGTACGACAAAACCTGAGCCGAGCACAGGTGTCGCAGAAAAGGTATTACGACCGCCACAGCAAGCAACGGGACCTGAAAGCTGGTGACCGTGCATTGATCTTGCTTCCCACAAGCAACAACAAGTTATTGATGCATTGGAAAGGGCCGTTTCCAGTCATAGAAAAGAAAAACGACTATGACTACTGGCTGGACCTTGGACACAGCAAAAAACTTTTCCACATAAACATGCTGAAAAAGTATGAAGAACGCCGTGAAGAACAGCTTCCTCAGACATCATCTTTTGTCGTTCTGGAGGAAGAGGAGTCTGAGAAACCACTACCAACTTTCAAAGTACAGGGTAGCTGCGGTATTGACTCCATAAAGCTTGGAGATGAAATCGGGGAGCGACAGCGGGTGGAGATATGGGACATCGATTGGGAGACGGCAACATACGGCCAGTCGAAAGCACGATACAGAAGATCACCTGTGCTTCTAAGCCTGAAACAAAGAAGCAACTCCGGTCATTCCTTGGACTGGCTGGCTACTACCGTGACCTGATACCTCGGTACGCCGAGAAAGCACAGCCGCTCACTGAGATGACGAGGAAGATGGAGAAAAACAAGACTACGTGGACCACGGATAGAGAAGAAGCGTTTGAATCACTCAAAAAGGCTTTGTCTTCTGGGCCAATCGTCAAAGCACCCGATCTGAAAAGAGAATTCGTGCTTCGGTCTGACGCCTCTGATTCTTGTATAGGCGCTATCCTTATGCAAGAGCATGATGGCATCCTCCACCCTGTGTCATATGCCAGTCGTCAACTTCAGCCTCGCGAAAAGAGATACTCAGCAATCGAGAGGGAATGCTTAGCGTTGGTCTGGGCGATAGAAAAGTATCATGTTTTTCTGTACGGAACGTCATTTGTCGTACAGACCGATCACCAACCACTGCAGTATCTCTTAAGGGCAAAACACCTGAACAGTAGGGTATTACGGTGGAGCCTCGCGTTACAAGAATATTCATTCCGAGTCGAGCACATTAGAGGCTCTGAAAATGTCGGCGCAGATTATATGAGCCGGTTGTGAATTTTTACGTTTTCTCGAGACAAGCGACTACTTCAAGTTGTTTGTTTGTTAAGGACATCTTGTGAATGGACGACGCGTGGTGACTTCTCGCGCACTGAACTGCAGTTTATTTTTCTTCGCAAAAGAAACTTTTCAAAGGGGGGACTCTTGTTGTGAGTGAAGTGCGCGAGTCAAGTGACTTTCAAATTTGGCGCGTAAGATGAACTACTGACAATGTGTGCAAGATGGCGTATTGCGCCAGTGCGGCGAACACTGGCGATTGGAAAAAGAAGAAAAATTCAAGGAAATGGGAGAAAAATCCAGAGCCAGGGCATCGAAGAACGAGGAAGAGGAGATTCGGGCTCGTGCTTGGGAGAAGACGGCTAGGGTGCGGCGTGCGAGCTCGTCGGGTGCGAGTACCACCTGGGCGTCAGGGCATCCACCTAGCTGGCGACTGTTTCCACGGGGTCCTGGTGACCATTCAACCGCAGCGGCTATTGGCGAGTCCTTGGCAAGACCTTGGTCTGATGTTCGAGCTGAAGACAGCGCAGCAGATGACGTCTACCGGGAGCGGGAGCAAGCCGTCGGGCTACGGGCCCGAGCTTATGCACTCTCACCACGGCAGCTTCCCCACTGGACTATTGAAGGGCGTGAACCGCTGGTGAGCCGTATCCGTCTTCTTTCGCGTCCGGACTCAAACACGAGGACTTTAACGAAAAGGACTGTTTAGACTCTTAGAGGTTTCCGCTCGCTAACGAAACTGACAGTGCTAATTAGTTAACATTTTTCTGATCTTAGTATTTTCCTTTTTGTGTTTTTGTGTGTTTGTGAAAGTATAATTTTTTTTGCAAATCAAACGCTCACTTCCTTTTCTCGTGAGAGAATAACGTTTCACAGCTAGCTCGACTGGCTTTATTTACTGAACCTGTCACAGAGACCGTGTGGTAGAATACCGCTAGGGCGTTGATGAAAATCGCCTCGGTGATGGCGATAGCGACTGGCGCCCGGCAGACGGTGGTGCATGCTGCTGGGAGAAGTAGTTTTCAATCTCGCGTGGTCTCTGGCCATAACGGGGTGGCGGTGAGTACGCAGAGAAGCCGCGAAGCCCAAGACGGCAATATGGGCACTGGCGGTACAAGTGATCAGCTTCTCCGCCGTGAAAGCACAGAGGCCGGCGATCAGGTGTGCGCCAAACATCAGACTTCCGAGGAGATGTGTGCCGATCGTTGATGCACTGAACTGGTTGCACCGAACGATGGGCGACCGAAGCGCCAAGGACAAAGGGCAAGGGCGGTGGCGCGTACGTGCCTTCGTAGTATGGTATGTGCTGCGCTGACTGGAGTGAAACAGCAGGGACAGGATGAACGAATAATGGCGGCGATGGAGCAGGGCGTTTCAAGGCTTCCGCATAGGTTGTCTCACGGCGGTATTCAGCAGGAGCTGGCGCAGCTGTATCAGGAGACAAGGTGTCCCGGAGGGCCTGGTGCAGCTTGATCACAGTTGCAATAGAGCTAAGCGTAGGATGAGGTGTTACACCAGCCTTTTGCAACTCCTCACGTACTATATTACGAATGAGTGCACGTAGACAGTCGTTGCCGGTTCTACTGGCGGTGAAAATGTCGGCAGTGGACATGCCACTGACTTGCCTGTCGTTTTGGTTGGATCGCTGCTGCAGCATTTTTTTCCATTGTCACGGCCTCGGACAAGAACTCCGCGACCGTCTTTGGAGGGCTTCGCATGAGGCCGGCAAAAAGCTGGTCCTTGACCCTGCGCATCAAGTGACGCAACTTCTTGTTCTCCGTCATTCTTGAATCGGCCCGTCAGAAAGGGTGCGCAATGTCTTCGACGTACGTGGTCACAGTTTCGTTTGGCAACTGGACGCGGGCCAGAATCGCTCGTTCAGCTCGTTCTTGGCGATCAGCACTGGCATAGGTCTGCAAAAGTCTACGAGAGAATTCGGGCCACGTCGTCAGCTGCTCCTCTCAATTTTGATAGCACGTACGTGCCCCGTCTTCGAGATAGAAATACACACGACCCAGTTTCACCGCGTCGTCCCACTGATTCAAGGTGGCTACGCGCTCGAAGTCCTCCAACCAGTCCTCAACGTCCTCGTGCTCCGTGCCATGGAACGTCGCCGGTGCCCGTGGGCTTTCCCACGTATAGCGGTTTGACGTCGTGCTTCCCGTGCCGGTTGACGAGGTTTGCACCAAAGCCCTGGTCATATTTGTCGACGTGGTGGGAGCAGTATCGTTGACTTCCGGAGGCAATCGCCTGATTCGGCAGCTGGTCGAATGCACGGGAGTATTGACTGGCACTGGACTCGTATCACGGCTTCCTGGAGAGGGGGAGGGGGGTCTGCAGCATCCCTGAGATTACCCCGCACCTCCACCAGTTTGTCACGATGAGTCACAAGAATTGGGGGATTTATTAAACCACCGAGCAGCTAGCTCTAGGACGATGCGTCAGTCGTGGCTGGCTCTCGACCAGAGAAGAAGCACGCGATCTTCTTTTTTCCTCAAGATTTAGAGCCGCTCTTGCTGTCAACCCACTACGTGCTGGTGGCAACATGGTACTCTGTTGAACTCTCGACTACGCATGCTCAAGTAATGACGTAGTACTCTACAAACCTTTATGGGGCCTACAAGACGTGGCAAAACCAGTCACATCCGAGGCGAAGAACAAACTCAAGAAGTGACCCCACAACCGATGAAGATAAAGAGAACCGTGTGATGACAGATATGTATAGGTGACAAATTGCCTTATAAATGCCCCCAATATCTGCCATGTCTCCTTGATTTGTTGACCTAGTTTACATTGCAATGACATTATTCAACTACACACATAGTGGTTATCTGGTGTATCCTTGAGCCTTCAAATAAATCACGTGAACTTTATCACGGTGAATAGGCTACCTCCCTTTTTCTTCTTTTTGCTCAAACAGCTTCTTGTTTCGTGCTATTTCCTTCTGCAAAACTTGTGATTTGTCGATTTCATAGCAGTACAAGTTAAACAAGCATAAAGAACAAAGTAATCAACACTTACGGTTCTTCAGATCTGAGTTTAACGCCCGATGTATCCGGCAGTTTTTTTTGCTTTTTTACTTCAGCACTGCAATTGGCTTCACTCGAGAACTTAGAACTGTATAAAGTAATGCGTAATTTAGGTTAGCCGTAACTGTGGCCCCCATGTAACAAGCGGGACTTTATTTCACGTGAGAATAACAATCGTCAGCAAAGCAATAGTTTATCGATGTTGCGTATAATGTCTCGGCATAACGGAATCATGTGAAATTAGCGAGTCACAAAGTATGGGAGGTCAGCGTTTGCGTCATTTCTGCAGATACAGAGTTGCGTGGGGGCGTTACAAAAAAAAAGGTGGGGAAGGGGAGGGGGAGCTTCTGAAACCTACTGTTTCCGTGGTGTCAATCGCACGGTTGCTTTCGACGATGACAACTGCTGTGTAAGTGAACACCTTGCGTAAAGGCAACGCTCAACTCTGAGAACAACAAGTGGTGTACCAACGGAGACTCACTCTCCCTTACCTTTTTTTTTCTTCACCGAAAGTACTACAGCCGGTCAAGTAAGCTTTATCGCTTTTTTTCCCAAGCCACTTGAATAGATATGCATATTCAGCGCCCCCAAAATAATTTGCAGCTGGTATGGATTTGAGTCCTCCCCGTTCATCAATGACGAGTTCCGATCCTATTTAATATACATTTCCAAGTGAAAAATTATAGCGCACATTCACGGCCACACTCACATCTGGTGGTACGAAGACGTCGTAGCGTTCCTTATTTTCGTCCAGCAACGAGGCCGTGTCCTTAGCCACTTGCTGCAGGTAGTTGAGCACGCCAGCAACGTCCTCGCTATCCGCCGACGCGTCATCGGTCTCGTTTGAGTCATCTTTGGCTACCTCTGTGTTCTGCAAGGGGTACAAAACAACTGAGGGCACACTGATCTATGACTACCCCGTCTGTCACACAGAATCGATTACACAGTACGAATAACGATAACAACATATATTAACGAGATCTAACAGACAATCATGCCAAGGAAACTATAGTTGATGTTATATGAGTTGGTTGTAATGTAAGTGTGAACAGGTAAATGTAGATGAAAAGATAACTTGCCGTGGGCACAGACCGAACATGCGACCTTAGAATAACGCATTCGATGCTCTAGACTATCCGTGCCCACGACAAGTTAGCTTTTCATCCACTTTTCTTTATTCGCATTTACATTACAATTACCTCATATAACACCTTCTATACTGTCCCTGTCATGGTTGTCGGTTAGAGCTCATTATTATTCTGTTTAATTAAGAAAGCGAGCCTTTAAGTGTACACTTCCTCCCTTCATTAGTGACAAAATACAGCAATTGAGTGGCCGAGGTTATTAAACCTGGGCCTCTTCACAACGAGAAAATCAACACAGAACAAAATATTAGTAACTTTTAAGGGCTAAACTTGCTCATAGGGGTCGTGGCAGCAGCAAACTTTGTAATTGAATGTATATTTCTTCTTCTTACAACGCCGTAGAAGGGAAAAATTAAGGACGAATGACGCAACACAACTGACATTCAAGTTGTATACTGTTCATTCAGTCGTTTTTTTATATATAAATATTTCGCGATGTAAGGACTAACAAAAAGCAGAAAATCCATTCCTTCGTAGCTTTACGTCATATTGGAATAAACAAGTAATCGTGATGCGATGCCCATATCTCTTAATTCATAGTTTATGCCCTCAAGATCACTTGAAGTGAAGACGCTATTAATTAGCAGCTTGAGTGAGTTCTTGCGTCCAAACGTCAGGCAATCACAAGAACGTGGTCTAACGCTTTTTTTTATCTGACGAGAAACGACGTGAGCGCTGCGACACACATTTAACCCGATCTCTTCACTAAAGGTGCGAAAGTACTCAGTCGCTTCAGTAGCCCAATCATGGCTCAAACACATCCATGCATACATACACCCTGTGATTGATTAACTTTTGTTGGAAGTGTTGAAAACTTATTGCGTTGATTTTTCGCCCTACAGTCTGTTGTAACGGAAAAGCAGAAATATAAATATAAAGACAGGCAAGAAATATCCACCAAGATCAATTGAAAGTATGAAACAAGCGCCATTGCAATGTTCTTCGAATTGCGGCTCGTCGTTGTTTGCAAAGAGCATGTCATTTCAATGACAAATACAATTATTGGGCATGCCATATAGTGTTGGTGCACTTGGTGACCGCATGCTAACTAGCATCTTTGAAAGCTGCACTGAAGCAGCTGTAGTCCAGCTTGCCTTAGCTTCGACGCACCACGCGTTCATAAAGGGTATGACCCATGCACAGCGTCCTACTGGAGCAACCTAATAAACACACCCATAGGTCTGGTGATATCAACTGTATACCTAATGGTAACCTACTACCAAGGTTAGATATGAATTTTTTTTCTAATTTATTTTATATCTCTCTATCTCCACCTCTTTCCGACCCTTTTCCTCATCCCTGTACAGGGTAGCAAACCAGTTCTTCATGTTAACCTCCCTGTCTCTTCCTTTTATTTATTTCTCTCTCTCTCTCTACATATAGACAGCAGTTGTAGCTATGATTGATTGGTTACCTACTGCATAATTGTTGACAAACTATATGGGCACACCTACAGGGGCAGTCATTCTGTTACTCTATTAGGACGCCTTATTCGGAATAATAGGTTCCCTTAAATGGTTACCAATATGTGCAGAATAGGTAGCCAAATTGATTGAATATACACCTCTCCATTCGATTCACAGCTCAAGCGGCGCTATGTAGTGCATAAGTGAGTACGAAACAAGCTTAGAGCACGAGGTGACATGATCAAGAGTTAGGTATGTCAGCGCAAATTGGCATTATCTCCTCTTGCATTGGTAACGTCAAAGCGGTGAGATGGAGTACCACAAGTGGCACTTTGTATTTGCTACAGACGGAATCATAACGAGCCAGCAATAGAGGCTGGCTCTTTACGCAGATTTGAACAGCTAAAACGCTTGTTATGCAGCTGGCGTTAATAATAAAAACACTCGCCACTGATCAACCGAAGAAGGGGCTACTGATCATAGCAGTTCCTTCTTTGAAAAATGAGCTCACGAACAAGTGAACTCCATGGCATTTCGATTAGCGTATCTTCTGCGCAGTATCATGTGGAGAAGCAGAAAAAAAACAGGAGGATGTTGGTGAACAAGCGGAAAGAGTCTACAAGAGCAAAGCAGACGAATAACAATGCCGGCAACTTGTGAGATACCCAGCGTATGATGTCGTGCATTTCCGCCAACCTTACAGATTCTGCACGCTTTAGAGCGACCTGAGAAGCTGTTTCTTCCGTACTGGTGGTGTCGAAACAAAGAAACTCCTTCCTTAGCTCATGCTGACTGTCTAGTGATTCAAGACTTGTCCTACACTGGTCCTGCACGCCTTTCGACCTGTACAACCATCGAGCTCGTTAATGCTAGTGTCGCCCTATCCAAAAGCTTATACCCCTTCTTTCATCGTTGTTTTAGTGTAAGATTATGCATAAGCATTACCATTATACTGTAGTAGAAGCTAAAGGCTGGTGAGACTTAATTTTTATGGGCTGCGCACAAAATAAATCATACAAAAGCAGAAAACAGGAAAACCGCTGGTCGAAACACTCAAAATTTATTTAGAAGAAAGCACACACACACACACGCACACACACACACACACACACACACAAACACACACATATATATATATATATATATATATATATATATATATATATATATATATATATATATATATATATAAGGGAAAGAAGTGTATACCTAAGGGCTCGTTTTTCTGTGTTTTCACACAATATTATTGAGATCTAACAGACAATAATGCCAAAAAAATTATAAGGAAAGTTAGTATCTAATATCTTCCGCTATACATTCCTTAGCATTATTGTCTGTTAGATGTCATTACACACACACACACACACACACACATATATATATATATATATATATATATATATATATATATATATATATATATATATATATATATATATATATATATATATATATATATATATATGAATACACCTGATCGATGAAACAAGTTTTTTTTTCTGTTGATGTGACAGATGGCTGGCTAACGCAATTGCAAACACACTTCACCGTGTGATATACCTCAACAATCTCACGCATTCATTGATAATTAGCATCACCATTATTAGCCTGGCTACTGTTGCGATCCGGATTCGGTGACTCTCATCGTTCGTAGTTTTCCACTCCATTGGACTAGTCACTAACAAATAGGAGCCACGCTTCTACGGGAAAAGAGAGTGCAGACGTTTATTTGCATTCGAGAGAGGGATAGAAAAAGGAGGGTTAAATTACTTAGTGGCACTTTTTTTTCGAATCACCTCCATGTAGTCCACAAGGGCTGATTATATAGAGACTCCTTTCCCCAGACCCATGGGCAAAAGAAAGGGATCCGAATCACGCTTTCCGATCCAAGGGCATGCACCACTTTCAACGGGGCCACGTGCAGCCACCCACGTCAGCGTCCTTGATGGTGCATTTAGACGACGGACCGGATCCGGATTTGTCATAGACGCGGACGGCTAATCCACGGATGATCCGCCTGCAGGCGCATCCACACGACGGACGGTGTCCTAGGAGAAAACAGTCGGATTACCCTCAACCGCAGATTCGGCGCTCCCCTGCGCCCGCTGGCAGCAGACTGGTCTGAGAGTATTCAACAACATAGATGCTGACAGGAAGCGACGCTTGGCTGCGATGGCTGTCGCATTGGACGAAATGGATGAGGAGTCGAGGAGTGTTACTCTTTCAGGAGAAAACGGAGTTGCTGGCAGAATGTTCACACAACTACATTGTTCCCCTCGTGTGGCACTTCCGAACGCGTCTCCCGTTCTTTTGTTTACAAGTGGCACGTCACCGGTTCCAGAAGTCACCACAATCTCGGCTAAAAATCTTGCATGCCAAACGATGGCGGCGACATTTCCCGATCCACCAAAAGTTTTTTTCTGCGTATTTGATCACCTGAGAACAAAGCCCCCGTAAACTAAGTAAACCATGATCAAGCTTAAATGATGCCGACCAGTCATGCAGCTGTCCGCGAGCCATGAAGGACATGCCGCGAGCAGACGAAAAGTGCCCTGGTTGCCAGAAACCCCGAGCTAATCCGCTGAAGTATCGGCTTTCTCCCGCCAGAATCCCGATGTGAGAAACAGGTTGGGGTCATCCGTCCGCGAGCCGCGCGGACGAATCGCGAACGAAGGGAATCGCTGATGTGAGGTCACGTGACGCGCCGCCCGTCCCGCCGCATCCGGATTCGGTCCTTCGTCTGAATGCACTATTACTGAGGCGGAGTCACTAACTGCGGCACCACGGTTTCTCCTCGTGAGAAGTTCCCTGCGGTGATGGGTGTCACGCTCCTACCGACGCACTGAAATTGCAAAAGCGCTGTTCCTTCGAGCAAAGATGCCGCGCCTAAAACCCATTGTAGTCGATTGCGATGCCGGACTGCAGGGTGCCTATCTCCCCTGCTTGCAATGACGACGCCCGGGCTGGAACGGCTTTCCGAAGGCTAGCAGCCTCTGGGTGACTTGTTCGCAGTACGTGAAATTCAGCTTCCCATTTCAGTCTAAGTGCTGAACGAAACAGTGCGCCTACTGCGGGCCAAAGAGTCTTTCCACGTTTCGCCAATTCACCCAATCCTGTGCTCGCTGCGAACCCGTTCTTAAATCTCATCCATCCACCTTACTTTGTCTCCCCCTGGTGCATCCGCTTTCTCAGCAGCGGCTACCTTGATTTCTGCTATATGCCCTACCATGCCTATTTATTTTTCATTTCGAGTTAGACGTCCTTAACACCAGTTTGTTCACTAAACTCCTGTGGTTTCTCCCATCGCCTTAAGGTTTGTTATATCAATCATTTACTTTCCGCATCTCGATGCGGTGTTGTCAGTTCAAACTGAACCCTTTTCGTATACCTGTATATTTCTGAACCGTGAATACCGATTAGATGGAGCTGTTACATACCTCTCTCTTGGGGATAGTAGTAAACTACCATTCATGCTGGGGTAATCTTGGAATTCCTATTCTTCTGGTTACCTCAGTCTCATGTTTCCCACGTGGTAGGCTACGCCGGCGCTTGCAAGTATTCTCACTTAGCAGCTCAGCAACCGGTCTGCAAGCTTCGGTGACAATCAGTTCAAATGAAGGCTCACCTTAGGCTTCCTCTTCATTGCCTGAGCTTTGAGGGCATCCTTGAGGGCAGCGATAGAGGCCGCAGAAGCAACTGCAGCATCAGCCTTGTCATCCGCACTAGAGAGAACTTCACCGGACGTGAGGAACGCACCTTGAACGGCCGCACCGTCCAGAGGAGGAAAGTACACCTCGTCGGCAAACTGAGGCGTGGTACCTTCTTTCAGACCGCTGTTCGGTGTGAACCTGCGGCGGTACGTGGAAAGAAAGGCACCTTTAAACAACGACCAGGTGTAGAAAGTTTCGCTTTGTGCACGTGAGAAAGCTCACTGTGAAACCTCGATATTACGCAAGGGTAGAAAAAAATAATAATTTGAGGTGATCTACGCGTTAACACAACGAGACAATTAAGAGGCATGCTGTAGTGAATGGTTCCGGAAATCGAAACCTTCCAGTGTTCTTTTACGAGCTCTGGCATCGCACAGTAGACGAGCCTCTAAAAATTTCACCTTCAGCTAAATGAGACCGCCACAGCCAGTGTCGAACCCATTACCAACCCGTCACGTACAGATTGGCAGCTGAGCATCGTAGCCACTGGACTACCATGGCTAACATAGCTCAAGAGAGAGAGAGAGAGAGAGATAAAGATGCAAGGAAAGGCAGGGAGGTTAACCAGACGCACATCTGGTTTGCTACCCTGCACTGGGGAAGGGACGAAGGGGAGAAAAGAGTTTGCAGAGAGATAAGAAGGTACACACAATCACGAGCACACTCAGGGGAGCACACACAGTCTACAGGCGGTCGCTCAGGTTTGTTGTCTTAAAGTAAAGTAGGAGTGATTTAGTCGCTTTCTGCGCAATTGAGGCAGATGCAGAAGGTCCCAGAATCTTCTGCACACCGAATGGTCTAGAGTCAAGTTGATTCAAAACCATCCGGAGCTGGCATCGCTGCGTGTCGTAGCAAGCGCAGCTGCACAGGACGTGTTCAATAGTCTCTTCAGCTCCACAGGAGTCGCATGTAGAGGTGTCTGCCATACCAATGCGAAAGGAGTACACCTTCGTGAAAGCGTGAAAGCAACACCCAACCAAAAGCGGCATAACAGTGTCGCATCGGAGCGGTAAAGCTGTGATGGTAGCTGTATCTTGAGCGAAGGATACAGTTAATATAAATGACACCTTTGGAAGCTGGTAGAGGACCAGAACGTGCGTGTAATATCTCGAGCCAGCAAGTAAAGTTGTCTTGCTGCATCAGTCCTTGATAAAGGAATCGGGACCACACGGGTTCCTTCATGGGCTGAGCGGGCTGCATCATCGGCTAATTTATTTCCGGTAATACCGATATGTCCAGGCAAACATTGATATATATCATGACCTCGTGCTAGAGCTTCATGATGCCAATGTCTTATTACATGTACCAATTGTTCATGATTCCTCCTACGCATGGAAAACTGCAAACTCTGAAGTGTTGCCTTCTAATCACAGAATATGACCCATTTTCCTGGACGCTCTTGAACGAGATATTGTAAAGCAGCTCTTATAGCAGAAAACTCTGATGCCGTAGACTTAGTCATGTGCGACAACTTAAATTTAATTGTCATTGCTGCAGCCGGAATTACAGCGGCACCTGATGAGCTGTTGGACAAGATGGACCCATCAGTGTATATCTGCCTTCGGTCCAAGTAAAACTCATATAATAATAGCAGTGTTGCTTGCTTCATTGCTACTCTGGAGTGATTGCTTTTTTTGATTCCCGGAATTTCTAGACGTACTTGCGGCTGGTCGAGGCACCACAAAGGAGATGCAATTCTCGTAGCTGGCGTATATCCTGATGGAATGCTGTTTAGGTTCTTGGGTATGACGTCTGAAAAGGTAGCACGTGGTGACGGGCGGGAGCGACGGTCACATAGAAGAGATTTTACAACAAGCAGTAAATACGGTAGAGCGATACGTGGAGAACAATGGCCTAAAATGCTCTCCTCAAAAATCGGAGTTATTACTCTACAGACCTACAAGCAGAGGTCGCAAGCGCATTCACGAACGACACAACATCACAATCTTAGCAGGAGGTTACCCAATACCACAGGTACAACACATAAGAGTTCTGGGACTCCGAATATCCGAGAACGGACATAACGGGGAAGCAATAAAGCTCCTGGATAACAACACCCAACAAACCATTCGAATGATTCGAAGAATCGCCAACAAAAACTACGGCGTGAAAGAACACAACTTAGTGCAGCTCATCCAAGCCTTCGTCGTCAGCCGCATAGTGTATGTGACCCCATACCTCAAGTTGCAAGTGGCGGAAAAACAAAAGATAGAATGCATAATTAAAAAAGCATATAAGCAAGCCCTCGGATTACCGATCACCACGTCTAACGAAAAGTTCGAAGCGTTAGGAATGCATAACACGCTAGACGAACTTATTGAGGCTCATATGATAGCGCAATATGAACGACTCGCGCAAAGCAACACGGGAAGACACATCCTGCACAAACTTGCAATAACGTACGCTGGCCAAAGCGGCAATAAATACGATATCCCAAAAGAAACCAGAGAGCGCATCATAATACCTCCGTTACCCAGAAACATGCACTCCGAACATCACCGGGAGCGGAGGAATGCAAGAGCGAGAGCACTGCACAAGAAGTTTCAACATGACGCGGACGTGGTATATGTAGATGCAGCCGAATATACAGACGGTCGACACATGGCAATAGTCGCTTCAAATCAAGCGGGCCACCTGCTTGCTAGCGGCACCATTAAAACAGGAAATTCGGAAATCGCTGAAGAAACGGCCATAGCGCTGACGCTTGCGTCCACAAGGGCCAGCGTCGTAATCAGTGATTCTAAAACCGCGATTCATAACTTCGCTAACGGAAGGGTCTCGAAAGAGGCGTTAAGAATCTTAAATAACTTTCGCGGAGAGCGCGACGTTTATGTTATATGGACGCCCGCCCACTCCTCCCTCCCGGGCAATGAAACCGCACACACCCTAGCTCGAGAGTTAGCGAGCCGAGCAGGGGCAGGAATGACGCGGAGCCCGCGTGCGGAGAGAGACCGCATGTTCAGTTACAACGAAATTACCAAGCACTACAGATTAGGGAGGCAGCATTACCCGCCACCACACTCCTCATTAAATAAGCAGCAGGCGACAGCGTGGCGCCTATTACAAGCAAACACGTTCCCAAACCCAATCGCTTATAATCATTGTTACCCGGACCTCTACTCAGACAGATGTAAACACTGCAATCAGCGGGCGGACCTCAAACACATTATCTGGGCTTGCCCCAACATCGTGAAGGGGCCAAACACATACATGAATACGGAGCAGTGGGAGACCGCGCTGCTAAGCTCAAGCATCGAGGACCAACTACAGGTCATCAGGCAAGCCGAAGATGCCGCTAGGGCCCAAGGACTCCTAGCTGCCATCTAAGGGAGGGGAGTCAACTCCTCTAACACTTGCCGTTTCAATAAAAGTTGTTTCTCTCTCTCTAAACAAATGTCGATAAGTCAGGACACAGTAGATGTAGGAGCGACCCCGACGGAAGCCTGCCATGCAGGAAGGGTAGCTGGTGTATCGTTACAAGTACCACTCGAGACGAAATAGAACCATTCTTTCCATCGCTTTGCCGAGGCAGCTTGCGAGGGCAATAGGGCGACACGCTGTCAAGTCCAATGGTGATTTTCCCGATTTCAGAAGTGGTATTAATCGAGTTATTTTTCATTCTCGGGGAAGACTGCCGCTGAGCCAGGACATAGCTCAAAAGAACAAGAAAGGCTTCCAGGTGGTGCACAATACCTCACGTACGCTTACAATCTCCTGCGTGTACGAGATTAAAAATACTGGCCGCTATGCCACCCTGCGACAATAAATGTCCAGCGACGTTGTGTCAAACACCAAAGATGCAGGGGGAGGGAGAGATGTTTTATTTATTATTTTAGAGTAATATAAGTTATAAGCGCTTGGAAGTCCATGTGCTAGACCGTGGTTAGCTCAGCGATAATTTTCATCAAGACAAATTTGTTATTTTCATCGAACATTGAATTCACGCTGTCGTGGCCTAACCATCAGTCTGAATGAACCGATTGAGTTGCTTGACTTGTCTCTCTTTTATAAATGAAAGCGAGAAACACGTAGAAAGAAGGAAGGACCATTCGATGCCACTCTAAGCCCTCCTGTGAAGTGCCAAGTAGCTGCACCTAAATCTTCACTGGAAACGCGTGGGATTGTTCACAGGCGCCTTTTCAACAATCACGACATTTTTATGCTTGTTTTATGAATTTCTTTATTGAAACAAGGACTCAGGTCTACGCTCTATATCTGATTACAAAGTAAGATATGGCGTTTGTCTTCAATTTCAAAAGGCCCCTGAATGACCCAGAGGTCGATATTTAGTTGTAGCGTTGCAGTTATGCACAAGTCTACAGCGAGCGCCTTCGTCGGCTCATCTGTCCACCTCTCCGAATGCCTTTTCTCAGTATCCGAACACAGGAGCAAGTCAACGTGTCTTGGTGGTTTCAACAAATTTTTTCGAATAACGAAAGATAAATTTATTTTGAAGTTGAACGTCCCAAAACCACCATATGATTATGAGAGACGCCGTAGTTGAGGGCTCCGGAAATTTAAACCACCTGGGGTTCTTAAACGCGCACCCAAATTTGAGCACACGAACCTAAATCATCTTCGCCTCCATCGAAAATGCAGCCGCTGCAGCTGGGATTCGATCCCGCGACCTGCGGGTCAGTAGCCAAGCACCTTAGCCACTAGACCATTGCGGCGGGGCAATAACGAGAGATAGATGTCTTCGGTTTAATAAATAGGGAATCAGTATGATAGGAAACTACATAAACAAAGAGATAGCCCGACTCGACATACTTCTCTTTTTCATCTTCATCCTCATTGAGCCGAACTGCCCCACACGTTATCACAGAGGTGGATCAAGAGGGGAGAGGATGGTAGGAGTGATCACCCCCCTTCCACCTAAGGCCTGTTTATGCACCTGAATCCCCTACCTTCTCTTCCTCTCGTTCACCTGCTATAACCAATTAGGACGACCACTTTAAGCACAAAATAACAGTATTTAGTGATACGGTTTTTGCGATGATTCTACAACAGCTGAAAACTAAATAATCAGGAGTGTCACCCCACTTCTACAACTTTATTTCAAATGACCACCCCTCCTGGTCTAAAATGAGTGGCTGGATTCCCCCTTGTGTTTTCAGGAACCAGGTAGCTGACCATGTCCCACTTATGACACCTCGACTGCATGTCGAGGTGTCTTGAGTGGTTGACGTGTCATGAGTGTCATGGTTAGCGCACCATGCGATATTGAGAATTACTGCTGCGCATCCACATTCATAAACTAAGCATAATCGCGGCAACGTGACGACAGCTGTGACTATAACACTGAAACAATTTTTCCATTGACAATGCCTTAACAAAATTTCTACGCGACAATTAATACAGTGCCGGCACTGCTGAGCTGTCTGGTTGACTGCCACAGGATATCAAGATATCCTGTGGCAGTCACAGGGGCTTGTAGCGTATGCGACGCTTTTTAACAATTCCAACATCGCATTTTATGCTAATTTGATAGAAAAAAGATTCCAAGGCTAATGTCTACAATGGCTACGTCACATAAAGAAAACAAAGCACTCACCGAGTGCCCTATGGGACTACTTTTGTATAGTGTACCACCTACTTGATGTTAGCTAACTAATATTTTAAGGCTATGGAACAAGTATTCGTACCACTATGTGGAAATGCAGCCCTTTCTATTCCCGCAGCTCACCTTCATTCAGGGAAACCGACAGAAAGTGCACAGCATGCCACCTAATGCAAAATAAACATTCATCGCCATCATCATCACCAGCCTGACTACTCCCACTGCAGGGCAAAGGCCTCTCCATGATCCGCAAAGTCAAGTCAATCATGTACTGCCTGTTGCCTTGTTAAACTTGCCATCTTTTTTTAGTCTCATCAGTCCACCTAACTTTCTGTCTTCCCCTCGTGCATTTGCTTTTTCTGGGAATCCAGTCAGTTACCCTCAATGACGAGTGGTTATCCTGCCTAGACACTACGTGCCCGGCCCATTTTAATTTCTTCTTCTTAATTTCAACATTGATATTTTTACCCTGGTTTGTTCTCTGACCCACTCTCCTATAATCTTGTTTCTTAAGGTTACACCATCATTTTTCTTTCCATCGCTCGCTGCGTCATCCTTAATTTAAGATGAACCTTCTTTGTAAGCCTCCAAGTTTCTGCTCCGTAGGTAAGTACTGGCCAGATGCATCTCTTATATACATTCTTCTTGAAGGTTATTGGTAGATTACCATTCATGATTACAGAATACTTGCCAAATATGATCCACCCCGTTTTTATTCTTCTAGTTATTTTACTCTCATGGTTCGGCTCCGTGGTTACAACCTGTCCTAAGTAGACATATTCGTTAACAAATTACGTCTCCCCACCTATCGCAAAGATTTGTTCTTTGTCGAGACTGTGCATATTTTATTAGTTTTATTCAAATTATTTTCGGATCTGCTTTTCTGCTTTTCGTGTCCAGTTTGGTAATCTTTAGCTGTAGTTCGTCCCCTGAGTTACTCATCAAGGCAGCGTCATCAGCGAATCTCAAGTTACTAACGTACCCTTCAATAACTCTTATTTCTAACACCTCCCAATATAGGGCCCTGAAATCCTTCTGTAAAAACACGGTGAATAGCACTGAAGATATCGCGTCTCCATGCCTTACAGCCTCATTTATTGGGATTCTGTCAGTTTTTTTTATTTTTATGGAGAGCTATGATGACTGTGCATCCGACGTATATTTATTCCAGTATGTTCATGTAGGGTTGGTCAATGCCCTGATTTTTTAGTGCCCGCGTCACTGCTGATGACTCGACTGAGTCAAACGTCTTCTCGTAATCTATGAAGGTGGTGTATAGGGGTTGGTTGTATTGAGCGCACTTCTCTATCACCTGATTGACAGTGTCAATATATATAGTCTATTGTGGAGTAGCCTATACAAAACCCTGCTTGGTCTTTTGGTTGATTGACCTCTAATGTCGGCCTTATTCTATCAGCTATTATTTTTTTAAATAGTTTGTAGAGAACGGCAGCAAGCCGATTGGCCTGTAATTTCTCAAGTGCTTCACATCTCTTTTCTTGTCTATTAGGTGATGTTGGCGTTCTGCCAAGATTCTGGTACCCTTCCCTTCATGAGGCACTTCGTATATAAGGTGGCGAGTTTTTCTGACACAATTTCTCTGCCATCTTTCAGCAGGTCCGTTGTCACCTTATTCTTACCAGTGGCTTCGCCTCCTAGCAGTCCTTCAAGGGCTTTCATTTCTTCCCCTGTCGTTACTGGTAGGATGTCGAAATCGTCAGGCCTATTATTGCTTCTCACGATATCATACTGGTTGTTTCTGTTTCTGTACAGCTTTCTGTAGAAGCCCTTCACCAACTCTACTATCCTTTCCATATTGGTTTTGACATTGCTTTCCTTGTCCCATAATGCATACATCCGATTTTCGCCTATGCACAAGTTTGCCTTTTGAAGCTTTTATGCTTCTGCCACTTTTTGCAGCCATGCTCAGTTTTCTCCATGTAACACCGTCTGATGTCGGCTGCCTAACACCTATTTATTAACTTTAAAAGCTTCACCAGCTCTAGTTTGTCGGTTGCATTTGAGGCTTTCCTGGTTTGTCGTCTATTAACGAGATTTTTGTGTCCTGCGACATTTTGATAGTGTCCAGTATAGTGACTGTACCTTCGACTTCTATTGTACACTCTTTGACGATACTAGTAAGGGTATTGTTCATTCTTTCAACGCTAATGTCGGTTACCTCTTTTAGTGCCTCGAATATATTCTAAAACAAACCTTTGAATTCCTGTACTTTCTCTCTCCCCGCTAGCTCATTGATTGGCTTATGCGTATCAGTGTATGCCTTTGATTTCTTACATCTAGGTGAATTCTAACTCTTGCCATTCTATGGTCATTGCATCGAATCCTTCCGACTTCGTCTACATTACGTAGAATGCCTGGGTGTGCGCAAAGAATGAATTACATTTCATTTTTAGTTTCGCCATTAGAACTGCACCACGTCCACTTACGGTTAGCCCATTTTCTGTAGAAGGTTTTCAAGATCCGTAAACAAGAACGTTCTGCGAACTCTTCTAATAACTCCCCTCTGGGATTTCAAGAGGTGATGCCATATTTACCCCCTGTGTGGTCTCCGGTCTGTTTGTTGCCTACTTTGGCATTAAAGTCGCTCATCAGTATAGTATATTTTGTCTTTACTTTAATAATTATTGACTCTACGTCATCATAGAAACGTTCAACCACACAGTCATCATGGTTCAATGTAGGCGCGTAAGCCTGCACCACCTTCCTCTTGTTTTTTTTGTTAAACTTAATTATGATACTTGCTACCCTCTCACTGATGCCGTAGTATCCCTCTATGCTTCCAGCGATAATATAGTGTATAAGAAACCCACCTCTATTTATCTTCTCTCTACTAATCAACAATTCCCGCACTTAAACACCACGCGATGTCATCTAGATGCCAGCTGGAAAAATAATAGGAATAATTCAATCCAATTGGCATGGTCACGTGCAAAACAGTGTGTGCCGTACAACGCTTATTGCTTCATATCGTGCATGTATATCGATGTCGTATTCTGGGTAGAAACCGGAACACCTTAGTTGCTCTCCTATAGTAGCGTATATCATATTCTCAATCGTCGACCACAAGCAGGCGTCTGCCACGTGATGAACACATCACGTGGCAGACGCCTGCTTGTGACATGCTGTCAAGTTTACTTCGCAGAGCTCTCATTTTACAACTATAACAGACAAAATGAAGAATTTCGGTGAATAAAAAAAGTGAGCGAGACAAAGGCAGTTTGTGTGACCTTAGGTCTCCAAAAACCTGCCATGTAATGGCGTTACATAGAGGAAACAGGCGCTTATTTGTGATGGGCAAGAAGGTAGAGATAGAATGTAGACAGAGAGGGAGGTTGTTTCGAAAACATAAAAGCGAGAAAATAAAACAGAGTAAAAAGCTGCGCTCGTGTGCAGATAGGCAGAGGCGGTACGCCAGAGCCTGAAGCTACTGGGAAGCAGTCGAAGCGAGGAAACGGATCCGTATACTCCCGAGCCACGGGCTCGGGTGTCCTGCGGGAAAATTGCCTTTTCGGCACCGAAACGAGCCGAGGCTGGAAAGAGGAGAGGCAAGCCTTGGACTGCCGAGGCCGATCCGCTCCCGTGGCCCGCGGACACTGTGAGCCGGTGGCAGCCTTCGGAAACTTGGTACGTCGCCACGCGATCGAGGAAGAAGGGTGGCTACACCGGCCGACGTCGTCACACTGAACAGGCTGCCGCGTGCCGAACCGCCCAATAAGAGAAACGAACGACCCGCCACGAAGCTGCGCGAGGAAAGCAGCGGAGAGCAGCAGAAAGAGAGAGAGGGTGTTGAAGAAATGAGAAAAGGAGGTGGCGAGAGATGCGTGTGGCGACACTGACGGCAGCAGCCAGCGTGAAGATTGAGTAGGGAGAGAGGTGATGGCTGGGGGGAAGGGGAGACTTGTACGGATAGACAAGAAGACGAGGCCCCAGCGTGGCATCTAATTCGGCTCCGAGGAATTCGCGAGATTAAAGGGACAACAGTTTGTTTAGGCGGCAGGCAGGCGTAATCGTATACCAGCGTGGCAGGATGCTTCTGCTGGTGTCGTAGACTTTGTTGTCAGTCTAGTTGAGCTCCCTCTGCGTTTCCGACCTGTTTCTTCATTTTCTTTCTTTCTTTCCTTCTTTCATTCTTCCTTTCTTTTTTTCTTTCTTTCTTTCTTTCTTTCCTTATTCCTTTCTTTCTTTCTTTTCTTTTTTTCTTTATTTGCGTCTCTCATAATCATATGGTGGTTTTAGGATGTTAAACCCCACATATTCTTTCTTTCTTTCTTTCTTTCTTTCTTTCTTTCTTTCTTTCTTTTTTCTTTCTTCTTTCTTTCTTTCTTTCTTTCTTCTACCTTTCTATTTTACTTCATGCACAGCGTCTGAGGGACAGCTGTGGCCACTTTCGCGTGGACGCCACGTCCTGTAAGACAAACTAAAGTCCACGCAAATCTATTTTACTTGCCTCCGCCACTCCTTAGACATTTACCTTTTCTTTAGAGTAGAATAAATGAATGGCGGTGTAGAAAAGAATTTTTGCCAAAAGACTGATGGCATTGCATCAACACAGCGTAAACACGAGAGGAAACAAGACAGTAAATGATTAAGAACATTAGACAGCACGTAAACAAACGTAATTTGGACAACAATTATAAACTCTCTGTCTGACGTTCGACAGAAATACGGTGTTTTTTTTTTGTTCAGGTTATAGTGAGGAGTTGAATAGAAATTTCCCTGGACGTTACCTGACGCGCCACGCTAACGTAGTGGATATTTTACACTGCAGCTGTAACACTTCGTAATTCTTTATGCCTCACAATCGAACAGATTCGCGACACACCGCGTGCGCACACGCATCTCCTATCACGCACTACCTTGGTGGTATACGTATGGCTGTGATCTCGCAGTGAAGTACGAGTGCACACGCTATACCCTTCGGCAGGTCTTATCTTCGCACTACGTCTCTGCCTCGACAGCACGAGGTAAAGAGCGATAAATGCACATGTGTGTCACCTCGGGCTGAAGACGAGCTATTAGATGCTCTTTTCATTTTCTGGGGCTCCTGGGATAAGCTTCCGAACATCCGCAGAAGCGTCGCCGTGCTTGATTTCCAGCCACATGAGAGGGCGACATACGTAGCTAAAGCGTTGTCATGCTTCGAATAAGCACACCTCCCTAACGACCATACACGATGAAGATGGGCTGGAGTTTGGATTTCGCTTCACGTCTAACGCGATCACCTCCCAAGTAGTAGTGCATGCGAAGTGGGTACAACCTATCGCGTATTATGGATTGCTATCATGACCTAATGTAATTGTAAGTAGGACAAACTTCGCCTTTAGGTGTTATTAAAGAGGCCTTTGACAATTGAAGCATCAAATGCTGCAGAAATGTTTCAGCATTACCTTCAAATAAACCTTATTGCCTACAACTATCCAACCATAGCCAATACTAGACAACATTTGTTATTGAATAGCTTAAATTAGTAAGTGCTTATATCATGCGGCTTCTCATAGTGGACTTTAAACGAACTCGAACAACTGTTTTAACAAAACTTTGTTAGGGTTTATAGTTGGTGCATATTCCTGAAGCAAAAGTAACAGCGCAGACACACAAGGCTCCCCAAATAGAGAAGGCATGCCACGCACGAGCGCTGACTAATAATTGGCTTATTCATTCGGTTGCGAATGCCCGCGACGAGCGATCAGAAATGATCGTCATCATGAACGGGCGAGCACTCTATTCGACCTTTCTCGCACAACACGTGCGCCAGTATGCCTGGCATGAAATCTAGTAGCTCTCAGTGGGCGAGAGAACGAATACGGAGAGAGACAAAAATCGAGAAAGGAAGAAAGAGAAACTTGGGGAAAAAACTTTTTCGGTGAGGCGAGATTCAAACCCACCTACCCAGGATGCGAAGGCTAGAGAAATAGAGTTATAGAGGGGGAAACGGGCAAAAAGAGAGAGAAAAAATTGAGAGAGATAAATAGAAAGACGAAGCAGGTGAGCTTGAAAAAAAAAGAGATTGACAGAGAAATCAAATTGAATAAACGGGGAAAATAGGTAAAAAAAGCAGTGAAAAGAAAGAACAAAAAAGCTAGAAGTAAAGAAACAGAAAAGTAAAAATAAATAAAGCAGGCCGCTCAGCTCCGCTCAGCCTTCATACTTGACACTCCTAGTGCTCAGCTACAAATGACTTTTCTTTTTCGCATTGCACCAACTAGTTCTCACACCCCGAAAAACAGAAATACGGGCTCAAACGTGAAGCGCGATAAGCCCTCCGAAAAGCCCGCTTTATAGCCGTTAGCGGTAACACCGATTAGCACTCACTTGATGAAGGCCAAGTCGTCGGGGCTCAGGTGCTCAAGCTCCATTGCTATTTCGTCGGACTGAAAGAGACAAGTCATCGGCGGGATCAATATCAATCATTTCGCGAGTATTCACACTCCTTTCCGGCAAACGTAATCACGCGCGCCCTGTCTCAATGATGTTTCGATGAGCAATCAGGAGCTGCATTCAAGACTGACAACGCTTTAGTGTAGAGTGTCCACAGGATTAAGCATGTCAATTTAGATGTAAGTAATGTGCGTCCTTCTGTATCTACTACCTTTAGATTGCGCCACATCGGCGTACTAACAGCTCGTTCACTTACATCAGAGCCAACGTCTGCCTTACTGGTCACAGCCACCATGACACGACGTGGTAATCTTTAACAATTGCACATCCCCAGATGCACTTCAAGATTTGTCGTCTAAAGGAAGGCAAGAAAGCGAAGGAAAGTACAGGAGATGTTAATTGTAGTAATTGTGATATGAATGAGAAGAAAGTATACTGGACGAAAAGATAGCTTTCCTCTGACATGGACCGAAGCTGCGACCTTCGAATAAGACGTTCGATGCCCCATCTTTTCGTTCACTTTACTTTATTTACAACTGCATCAGTACTATTAAAAGTGACATCCCCTGTAGCTGCCTCGGTTTTTTTTTTGTGTGCGTGAGGCTGCTTCCTAATAATTCTTGTGCGTAACAAAGAAAAACGAGCCCATAAGTTTAGATTTTGCATCTCGTTCTGTGAGCACTACACGTCTCTTCACTAGACTCAACAAAAGATGACTTCAGAAACTACACACGCAAGCGTTGGCTTTCTTTCTTTGTACACACGTGTATTGTACCAAGGCTCTGGGCCATGAACCACGCGAAGAGCGACTTTGGCAGTATTTAAGGTCACCTCACGAAGAACGAGAACGGTAAGACGCTGATAAAGTTTTTGTGTAAAGGTTCTTTCAGTCACACTATTAAAAATAAGTTGCGCACATACGGCCACAAGTCCGCGATTTTCCACATAAACGCGAAACATATGTGAACACGACTACAACGCCTATCTTGACGATGCAAAATCAATAAACCCAATTCCTTAGAGGTATTTTTGCGTACGGGATGGCACTTTACGGCAGAATTAAGTTAATCTGTAGAGGTCGAAATTTGTACGTCATTTCTCCAATATCAAAAAGAGTGTTATTTCTTAATACAACAAGCAAAAAAATCAGAGCCAGTTCAAGCCCAATCGAAAGCTGTAAGAACCGAAAAGCATTGATACACCTGTGTTTCCCTTGTGTTTAGTTTTTGTTTATTTGCCTACTTTCGTAGGCAAATATCTCTGCTTTTTTTTCGTTTGATTGCGGCACATTTCGAATCCAGTTTGTTCCTTTTTTGTGAATATCTGATTTGTTTCACAATTATCTATTTTCGGTTGCAAGGACTCCTTTCTACTGCTCTCCTAGTCGCTGCTCCGGGAGCAGTACGTACAACTCTTGGCATTGGCGTTTCACTGTCACTTCGCTGACTCGGACAAACCAACTAGCCCTCCTGCGACACTGACGGAACTCAGATTCCCGGGCAATCAACTCCCGTCAATCCAAGCGCGCAACCTGCTCAGCTTATATCTTCATAACGGTATGTGACGCTGACGCGAGACATGGGACCTCATGACAACATGAGAAACGAGGCGATCACAGGGCTGACCCTTAAACTGCTCCAGGCTATTACACTAGAGCATCTCATTGTAGGTGAAGAAAAAACGTACATTTTAATGCACGATACTAAAATAAATATCCCATAGTTTTTGGTTTAATTAGATTAACCGAGCATTCAGAAGTCACTATACTCACCACTATGGGCAGCGTGATGCCCAATGTCCGCGCGCAGAATCCCGGGTCGTAAAGTCGTCCGTGACGGATCGCGGAGAGGGCCGATCGCACCACGCACTGGCTGTACACGTGGCGCCAGCGGTAGCCCTGCTCCCAGAGGCGCTCCAGTTCGGACTCGAGCAGCTTGGCACCGCTGACGTCCAGATCGGGACGCCACAGGTCGGCCGCGCCCAGGCGGGACTCGCTTTCGCAGCGGCCGAACAGACCGTCTGCACAGAACATAACAGCCTCAGTGGCTTGTTTTAGGCCATCGGGACATATTGTCACGGAGTCGTGACGTTGCCGAAGACCGGAGACTGTGTGTTGAAATCAAACTGTTTATTTGGGCGAACATGTGCCTGGTAAACGGAAAGTCGGATTACAGCAGCAGTCTTGCACTGATAGCGGCGAACGCTGCAACTGCGCATGCGTTGTGGTGCGGTCGCTGCAACTACGCATGCGTCGTAACGCGAGTCGGCGTTACCGTTCGCGGACCGCACGCAAAAAAATCCGAAATTGCGTGCGGTAATGGCGGCCCGCATGTGGCCCGCAAGCACTGGTTTCGAGGCTACGGTGTCGCTGCGATCGTGCGTTGCGGTTAGCAGCAGGGCAAACGCTATTCTAAAACTTGTATGGCGCCCGCTACGCCCGCAACGTCCGCAGCGCTTGCAAACGGTATTCTAAAGCTCCCTAATGTGAAATGTTCACGTTGTGAAAGTAATCTTAACAAAATGCAGTCCTGAAGCTTCTAGAACACTGTAGGCGCGATTTGCGCTCAGCATTGCGCACAGCGTAATGGGGTGATAAGAAAACTTGAGGAAGGAAGGTGGCAATATTATATTCACCAAGCAGATAAAGTGTGAACAAGCACACTACACTACAAATGAGCAGGCGAGAGTCCTGTCCTCAGACGTGCAGCCTCCCCTGTCCAGGAAGCCATGTACCACAACCACCAGTCCACACTGTCCCCTAGTAAAAAAACTGGTGCTTTAGATCAAGTGGGGCTGGCTAGACGATCTTCGTGAAAACGCTCGTTGAGCCTTCGTGAAAGCTCAACGGACGTTCTCCTTAGACAGTTGGACTGTGCATCATGCATCCGGCCGCCGCAATATAACGCGAGAGCAATAAACCAACCTCATACAATAAGATTTCCTTCTTTATTTTTGAAGACGATAGTTTTTCTTGGGGACCTTCAACGCAAAAATTTCGGTCTGTCTGTCTGTACGTTTGTCTGTTTGTCTACCCTTAACGGTAGCCTAAATGGCACCAAAGTGACCAAACGCTACTCCAAACGGCCGACCCCATCCGCAGCGCCCACCAATATTGCTCAAGGGTCAGCTTTCATACTTGTGCGATTGTCAATTAAAAAGCAATTAGTGGGCATATCTGAGGCACCATAACAACACGTCAATATTATGTATGTCTATTTTTTACTAGAAAAGGCATACATAAGTTATCTTAAGGATCGTAGTCTTTATAACGCTGCGCTGGCCATGCAACGTTTGCACGAAACGGCAAGTGTTTCCAACGCTTTGCTAAGACAACACGGGGGTGGCACCTACCCATCGCCTTGCGTTCTAAACCTTATCACCTCAGAGATGGGCGCGCACGGCACGCGCTCCGTTTTCCAGGATAATTGCCAGATGGCGCTCATGTCTCACGTGTGACGTGACTTGATGCGCTCGTTCGCCTCCGCTGCACGCTCGAGGCACTAACGCTGCGCCTCCAGAATACAATTCGCCGATTTTCTTGTGCAGAGCATCAAATAAACGTTTTGTTCACTCTCTCTAGATGCAATACTATCGTCTTTCGACGACATTTGCGGTGTAACATGCAGAAACGAGGCCAATTTTTTTCGGCAATACCTCAAATGAATGTAAAATCCACATACCACAGGATAACCAGTTACACGATCCAGAAGGTGCCCCAACACATTTCATTTTGAATAACTCTCATACACTCGCTTGCTGCTGCCAACAAGCACGCATTGCCAATATGGAAGCTTCGTGGTTACCTGATATTGTGGAGAGACCGCCCCACAAACGCACCTGTCTCACGTTCGAATCGAGTCAGAAAAAAAGCTTTTCGTGAGACGCGAACTTTTCTTTCAAAGAAACTTGTATATACTTCCTTGTAACTTGAGGGACGAAAAAGAATCTTCATGAACTTTCCCTTATATTGCAGGCTTAAATTATCCTTTGATCCCTTTGCTCTATACTCAGGTAGCAAATTACACGTGTATATCATTGGTCCCCCGTCGCTCCTTCTGCTTACGCTCGACTTCTGACCGAAATGTGGCGGGATCAAATCCCGACCACTGAAGTCACCTTTCGATGGAGCCAAAACGCTAGACGCACGTGGGCTTAGATAGAGGTGCGCATTAAAGAACCACACTACGCGGCTGACATTTCTGACGTCCTCAACCGCATCATCTTTCCTAATCATAACGCAGTTTTGGGACGAAATATCCCAACAATCTGACTTCGCCGTTGCTACACCTATTACTGAGTAACCCACCGTACCGACTCCTTCTACCAAGTGAAAACCTACTAGTAATACTTTCTGCGTTTCCTTTCGACTGCGAGGGAAACACCGGTACAAATACGGCCGCATGTTAACCTTCCGACGATGCATTGAAATTACGTCACGCTTCTGCAGAACCCCGTTTCAAATGTCTGTGCGACTGACGTGGACACAGGAGACCGGCCTAAGGTTGCAGAACACAGTCCCTCGGCGACCGACGCAGGACCATCCGGCTTATATATCCTCGTGCCCAGCGCTCCAATTAGGCCAAGCCCGGATGGAGACAGCGGCGTCCCCTAGAGCGCCGAGAAAGCCGCTAACACAATGCATGGAGGTCATCGAATGTCTGCGTATACGATATTCTCGGCACAGCGTCTCTCTCAAGTTCCGCGCACCGCTGCTATAGCGTTGAATACAACTAACTTACCAGAGAGAGAATAGGCGAAGTTTTGGCCAAACAAGCCCGACAACAGTACGCTTTTCTTTAAAGCGTCTTTACGCAGTGTCTCGTGTCCTGTGTAGGTATTACGGTGCTACGTTTACCGGATGGCATAACTTCGACTTGGAGCCGACCGGTGAAGTGGACGTCCTGCGGATTGAAGTGCCTGAGAAGATAAGATTTACAGCGTGCAAAGGCGTGAAGAGGAGTTGTAAAAATGTGTTTCGCATCTATGGCACGCAACTACACGGTCCAGGGCGTCGACAGCGAGCGCTGAAGTACGCGGACCTGCATACACCTCCGTAGACACAGAAGCGAGAAAATACAGTACAGCACGGATGTCGTAATGGGAACTCCTCGCGCCTCGCCTCTTAAGCCGCGTGGCGACAGCGAGAGAGAAAGAGGAAGGAGGGAGGGGGTAAGCACTGGCACGAAGCAGGTTTTGCGAATCGTACAAATTTCTCGCGAATCCTGCAGCGCCGGCCAGTGTGCGGGCTTAATTACTGCGCTCGACTAACAATGGGACCATGCGAGGCTTAATCCGCCCTGATGCATCGGGGCCTCCTTTCCCACCCGATGTCTGCACTGCGCCTTCTGCAGCCCAAGCCACGCACCACCTCTCCTGCGCTGGCCCGGACAAACTCCGATCGCAGAAGCTTGGCCGCCGGGTCCCTTGCTCGCCTATATATACCAGTTCGGCCGCTGCGATGCGCCCGTGTTTTCCGGAGGCGTGGATTTATTAATTAGCTCCCCGGGACCAGCATGACCAACTGAAGCTTCACCTACCATCTCTGTCCGATGGACGCACTCCAGTCGATACTTTATGTGCGCAGACCCTCGCACCCCCTCGCCCTAAAGAAAAGGATAAATACACGTTACTTTTTCTTGCAAAATGCACAAATGCGTTTAGCAATGTACAGCCTACTGGTGATTATTATGAACTGAAGCACTCGAAAGCGACCATATGCATACCCTGTGAGGCTAGGAATTATATTTGGATACGCAACCTGAAAAATAGGTGAGGCTAGGCAAAACACGTGCATTACATAGGCTCCCTTAAAAATCTATCCGTGTCCGAACGTCATAGGCTAACAAAAACTAGAAATGCATTCGTGGCCAAGGAACGTATACATATCACGAGAGACGCATTAGCGCTCCACGCAAGGTGCTTTAATAAGAACTCCTGTGTAGCTCATTCCACGATCATTGCCAGACCAGTTAAAGCAATGACTTTAGCTCAGTCTATTGCCAATTATATAATCTGGCATTGATCTATGTGGTCACTAACATTCTTCAGCTGCCTTTACACAACGTTTCAGTCGCACCAACCCTACCTTCCTTTTCTATCCTTATTTTTCTATCCCCTTTCCCCTTCCAGAGCGCAAGGTAGAAATCCAAACATTTTCTTCTGGTTCACCTTTTTGCCTTCCACTTAAATTCTCTTTCTCGATGCCAACGCGTCATTCACTTTCGTTATAATTAAAAAGAACACATCACTAAAAGTTATTGGCAAAATGATCGCTGACCATCTAGTTATTTTCGATGATTTTTTTTAAACATGACGTAGACACAGCTTATGCTTCACCCTCTCTCTAAGACTACCTTAATCACTCATGACGAAAAAACGAGGGAAAGAGTCGCCACCGCGGAGAAGCTGTTGAGACAAAGTGTTGATTCTCTGTTTGCGTTGAAACACACAAAAAAACCTTCGCAACACAAAGCCATCATGACTCCAACCCAAACTGAAGATTGCGTCGCTCACTCAGCATGAAATAAACTTATTGAGTATCTATCTATCTATCTATCTATCTATCTATCTATCTATATATCTATCTATCTATCTATCTATCTATTTATCTATCTATCTATCTATCTATCTATCTATCTATCTATCTATCTATCTATCTATCTATCTATCTATACAGCTTCGTGCTCTTGTGGCCAATAATTGATGTGATGTACACGGTATATGTCATGAAAATGACATGAGTAAATGACGAAAAAAATGGCATACGATACTATAAAAATGATGTTATACGTGTCGCGTCTGACATGATTCACCTTGTACGGTGTTTGTGCTCTCGCAGGCAATTCAGCGGCCCGGCGTATACTGAAATGAGCTTGAAAGGTCCTGAGTTTGCTTATTCTCTTTATTCTTTCAATTGTTTTGTTTTTATATTTTAATAGTTAAGTGGGCTCTTTTAATACATCTTAGCAAGGAGAGAGAGAGAGATGACAGCAGCGTATACAGTGAACTGTGGAAAAATACGGCGTTCGCCCTACTTGATTTATTTATTTTTTCTACATTACCGAGTAAATTTGAGCGACCGGTTCTAGTATACCATTCGGTCTTGCCGAGTTGTTGCGGAAAATGGCCACTCTGGAAGCCGTACGAAAACCTACTCTGCTTCGCATCGTTACGATGTGGACGCTTCGTGTTGGAGTTGCGCTTACCGCATCCGTGACCACCCTATTGGCGCAAAGTACCGAGACCCGTATATAGCACATCATGCCACATTTGTGACGCCCCAATGCGGGTTGTAACTGCCTCAGACCTAATGTGGACCTGCATTGGTCTACAATTAAGTAGTCGTCGTTACCTCCGTGCTACAGGTCTCAGGCCTCGCCAATCACCCGACTTTGACTGCTGGCTTCGTAGACCTAACCGCCGTTCGTTACTAGACTGTATACACAAAGTAAACTTGTATGTGTATTCCTGAACCAAAATTATTATGCCTAGGTGCAGACTTTCAAAATAAAAAAAACTGCTGCATAAGTTTGGCACCAGCCTAATTGGGAACATGTTGCCTTTTTTCTGCATGTTTTCGGAGACAACACGGGTAGATCAAAGGGTAGAAACCGATAGTATAACTATGACTAGACTAACGTTTACAAAACATTCGCTGCTACTGTCGGATAACCCATCATTTACTATTTCCCCTTAGAGAAGAAACTGTTCACCCGAACCCACGCGGACGCGCACCTTGTCAAGCTATACTCTCCGTTCACTCAATTAACACTGTGACAGTACGATCTCATTTGGCGGATACCTAGTCTCCCTTATAGACCATCTTACGGGTGGGTTTCGGTGCCGCCGCACTGGGCTGTTAACTTCGGCATCTTGTATCTTAAAGAAGTTTGCAGGTATAATGTGGCAGCAGAACGCACAGGACCGGAATGATTGACGGAGCATGGGGGAAGCCTTTATCTTGCAGCAAGCGTAGATATTATTATTATTATTATTATTATTATTATTATTATTATTATTATTATTATTATTATTATTATTATTATTATTATTATTATTATTATTATTATTATTATTATTATTATTATTATTATTATTATTATTATTATTATTATTATTATTATTAACAACTCAACAAACTGTCATCCGATAGGCGCATACGCATGAAAACTGTTGAGTGGCTGCATTCAACGCTAGATGACGTTATTATTCGTTTAACAGCCCCAAGTGGCGGTGACCATGTAACTTGTTTGAAATGGCCTATATACGGACAGCACACATGAACGAGAACTAATTCGTAGCGTTGAAGTTCGAAGTCTGAATTGAGCGGCCTCTGATTTCCACGCGCAAGTCCTTGAGAGGTGAACCCACCGATATTACGACGCGTACACCAGACCAAAAAGAATTATTTGCACATGTGCCTCAGGCTCCCTAAGTTTACTTAAACCACTTCATAGGACCCGGTTCTCCTTGTGTACCTTAACCTTGCAGGGGCGAATAGGGCATTTAACAAGGAAAGCCCGCAGAAACCAAACGTTAAAGGGAAGCCTATTAAGAACGCATTGGCGTATGTTTTTCATTAAATCGAGCCTGGACCTAGCAGTATGGCTCTCAATTCGCGCTCCTATTTCCGCTTTTCGCGGTTTATAATTCTCCACGTTCTGTTTCTCTTACTTTCTCTCAGTATTTGACTTTGTACGCCCGTTGAGGAAACTTGTAAAACTTCGCTTCGAAAAATGGGACTACTTCCTGCTTCCTCGGGCCACTGCACCGCGAAAGCAAGGTTTCGTCAAACAACACAAGTCGGTCGCTTGGTCGACTGGTCGGGTACGCGAACTTTTGTACGGATTCTCGCGTCTTTTCACTGCAATGGCCTCCCGTCAGCGATCGCCACTCGACCGGGGCTTCTTTTTCGCTTCGGCGTGACCTCCAGCGGAAAGGCATAGACCACCACCAGCCCTCTCCTTTTTCCTCTTTTCCCTGCAATGCCCTTTCAGCCTCGGACAAAGCGGCTAACCATTGGAAGTTTAGCAAGCGCATCAAATGCAAAAATACAATAATGAAAGTTGTGGAGAAAGCAACCAGTAAACGAAGACCCTGCAACCTCAACTTTCATAGGCTGTCTGTACCACTAATGAGTCGTAGTGCCGCTGGAAAATAGAATCAAAGCCGAAAAAAACTGTGACGGAAGTTTCGGTTTACGGTCAGATCACTGCATTCAGATGTCATCAGTACCCATGAATGCCGGCGCAAATGCAAGGCTTCCGAGCGAGAAATAAGGTGCATTTATTGATGGCCTATTTGCGCGATACGGAGGTTGCGGATTTGGTAAGCACCGATGCGGCAAGTTCACTCTAAGCCGGAACTGAGTGCGCAAAGTTGGAATAATTGCAGCCTTTACATCAACAGATAAACGGTTTCTCAACAAGGAGCAAATAGGTGGCAGTGCTTGTCGTACGCAAAGTGCCGGCAAGAAAGAGACCCAGAGGTAGGGTAAACGCGAACAGACTGCCTGCTGTCGTGCTGCGCGACTTGGCCCTGTAAACTAGGATTGTACAAAAGAGTGAAAGTGAAGCGCTATGACAACGACTATAGAAGCTGTTAGAGAGGCAACTTCTTTTGTTCACTTGGACTTCATTAAACCTCGGCTTCAATAGGTTTTCGGGAGTGTATGTGTGTGTGTTTTCTTTATCAAACGGTTGCGTAATCATAATAAAGCTAGTTTATTTTACAGCAAGAGCAGCAAAATTCAATTTTAGGCGAAACGAAAATCCCTTCCAAACAATATAGGTCTTCGTTGGCTGTCCTGTCAGTTGTCTCGTTCCCTACATTGCACCAAAACACGCATGCCACTGCAACCGCCGTCATTCATTCCTGCGCAGCCGTGCCTCCAAGCCCACACGCAGCAGCTTCAACTTAACTTCCACATGTGGAGGACGCGGATCACACGAACGCCTAAACAACAGACAACTTTCCAACTGCGCCGATATCTGATCCGTGAGATAATGCACGTTCGCCGGGCCGACTCAGCAGTCCGGCCCCAAGAACAAGTCCGGGTGGCGAACCGCTAGCAGCGACTGCGCACCGAGGATCCAGCAGCTTTTCGAGCCGAATGAAAACAACGACGGCTAGAGGAGGAGGCGGCGTTGCAGGCACAGCAGCATCAACGTAGTAGTGGCGGGAACGCGTTCGCCGGGGCTAACACCTCCTTTCGGTGGGACTTTCTCGAGCTGTACTTTGGCTTCGGCTACGACGTCTACAACCATCTGCGGCCGCCCGTTCAAAATTTGTTGTTTAACCATCAGTACGAATTGCTTGGGCGGTGTTTTTTTTATACGCGAAGCAGCTTATGGCGGAGTTTGATCCGGTGGTGAGCGGCGTGACCATCCTTACTGTGCATGCGCCAACTCTATCTACCCTTATCCTCGCGCGAGCGCGAAGAAGTGAGTGCTGGTGAGGTGGAACAGGTGGCAGAGCAATGCCACTGCTTCGTTTCTCTTCTGCCGTTTATTTCTCCGTCACAGCTGTGCGATCGTATATATTGCTACGCGTACTCTCTCCGTTTCAATCTCCTAGCAGCGCTGGGTGTTCACTTTGCGGCACACACGTAGCAATACAAACAAATAGGAAGGGTAACATAAGCGGTACGCAACATATACACAACTTCACGCACAATCGAAACATACCAGGAAACATATGAATATGAACAACAAATAAAAGCACAAGTGCACACCAGCACTTCTTGGTATCCCCAGATGATTCCATTTTGTGGGAACTGGTGTAGTTTATTATAAAGCTCGCGCAAAGACAAGGCCTTCGTTTTACTCTGCCTGAATGTTACATAGCGGTATCCGACACGAGATGGTCGCTGAGCTCAAGTAATGTTGATTACCCAACAAAAAAATATGGTTACTGTTTTTCATTATCTCGTGAATGTCTTTTGGCGGTCGCGAGACGGGCCACTTATCCCGCTCTTCCCGGCTCCCCCTAGCGAACCGATGGGGTGTCTCGAACCCACTCCACACCTTTACACAGTCACACCTGCCCTCTTTTTGACGACAGTGGCTGCTTCCTTCTCAACTTTACCCCCCCCCAGAAAACCACGGACTGGAACACAAATCACTAGCTCGACTAGAGAGCGAGTGACAGACGAGTAATGCGAAGAAGCAAGCCGTAGCTTGATTGTCACTGAACAGCAGAAACTCCTATGAGATCACAACAGTCGTTCTGGGCACCGTAGCTGCCCTATATTGCCAGTGTTGGTCACCGCTATTGCGCGATATAAAAATAAGCAAACAAAATAAATAAAAAAGCCTCAGATTGAACGGCATTAAAACCTGGAACCTCTGCGTGGCAGCAGGAGTCATGCCGATTCCTGATACATCGTTCACAGAGAGACCCTCGCATGCTTCGTTTCGAGGAAAGGATAAAGTTGACATTTGTAGAGTTCTATGGTAGTCAAATAACAACCAAGCATTACACAATTCGAAGTGCGTAACAAGTGGACCGTTTAAAGCTTTGAAGGGGCTCAGCCATAATTATCCACCATCATCAACCAGCACGCCAGAAAAGTGCACATAACTGTTTACATAGACGGCAGTCTCTGCGCAGACGGCATTTCGAAATAACACCACCGCCACCTATGTCATAACTGGGTAGTGGAAAAAGAGGCGTCCGCCCACGAGTCTGCACACACCACAACAAAAACCCCTCACCCCTCTATAATTGGTGTTTACAAGAAAAGTAGAAAGCTCATCAAAGCCAACTGTGGGTACATTGAAAAGATGCGAAACGAGAGCCCAAAATAGACACAACTCTGTTTGTGCCGGTCGATGCGGCTCATAGTCTCAACAAGCTCAATCGTCAAGCCACGTCTAGGTCTCTTGAGGAACTCGCTTAGGGACAGATCGCGGACATGCGGATCAATGGCCGAAAGAATATTGTCACGTGCTTGTCAAAAAGAAAGACAATGACAGTTGTGCATGTGCCATGAAGTACAATGAAATGGATGAAAAAGAAGAACGCTCTTGCGCGTTCTATTAAAAGAACCTACCTGCTTCTGGTGTCTCAATTTGTGCGGCAAGACCTCTGTTTTGACGTGGTGACACTGGTGGAGGTGCTGGAGCCTACAACCTGATGCAGGACAGTCTTGCTTGGACCCGTTTCCCTAGTCCAGGGACTCAGCCCCTCGTCACGACTCCAGTGCACCGATTCAGTCGGCGCCTACTAGGCCTAAGTCCTGAGTCCGCACCTGTTCCGCCTCTTTCCAGCATGGCAGCTCCTACGACATCCACGGTTATCCCGCCAGCACCGACCACTCTTCCCTCGCAGGTAACTCTTGGACATCCTCGCGTTCCTGAAGTTTTCCGTGGGGAAGAGTACGAGGATGTCGAGGACTGGCTCGAACAGTTCGAACGGGTCGCTGTATCCAACCACTGGAGCGAACAGCACAAACTTGGCCGTGCATATTTCGCACTGGAAGATAGCGCTCGCACGTGGTATGAGAACCGCGTGGCTACATTCGAATCTTGGCAAAACTTCCGTCGAAATCTCTTCGTTACATTTTTGAACTCGAACCGACGGGATCGCGCAGAGCAAGTGATTGAAGCCCGCGTGCGAAAACCCAATGAAACAGCCGCCATGTACGCAGAGGGTATGATCCGTCTGTTTCGACGAGCTGACCCTGACATGCCCGAAGCGAAGAAGGTGCGTGACCTAATGCAGGGTGTTAAGGAACAAGTGTTTGCGGGCCTCGTACGAAATCCACCTACAACAGTAGATGAATTCATAAGAGAGGCGACAGTCATCGAGCGCGCACTGCAAAAACGACGCCGAAACTTTAACCGCCTGCAGAACCACATGGCAGTAAGTGCTGCAGCTCAGAACACTGCCGTATGCGAAAGTTCCCTGTAATAAATGATTAGGGAAATACTCCGTGAGGAACTTCAGGCCCTCTGCATTCCCCCTGCTCAACCGCCAGTCGCATCTGTTGCCGAAATCGTCCGCCGGGAGTTGAGGCAAGCCATTACACCACCCGCGCCAAGTCCTCAGTCACATCCAGCGAGCTACGCTGATGTGGTCCGTCGCCCTCCACCGACATTTGTGGCGACGCCTTTCCAGCCAGGACCCGCTGCCGTACCTTGGTGGCAACGGGATTCTACGAGACGACCACCAGTTCGCCGAACTGACTTGTGGCGCATAGCCGACCGTCGACCTATTTGCTACCGCTGGGGCGAACCCGGTCACATTGCCCGCTATTTCCGTCACGGCGATCCTGGCTTCGGGAACTTTTCTCGTCCCGCTTCTTTCCGCTCCGAAGACCGTCGTGCCCACGATGCCGATCAACTATCGCCTGCCCAAGCAACCCCAACGCGTCGCTGGCGATCTCCATCACCTGCACGTCACCGTGACTTCCCTCAGAGCTACGCAGACGTCACCAGAGGCCGTTCGCCTAGCCCGCGCCGGAGAATCTAACGGATGCGACCTCGGGGGGCAAGGTTGCCAATCGTAGAGACACTGCAAAGTTCCCCCAATCACCGCAAGAAGGTATGACGACAACGACGAATACGACGACGAATAATAATGCCGATGAAGTTGTACGTGCTGATCTGAGCATTCTCATTGACGGACATCACGTTACAGCACTGGTCGACACTGGCGCAGACTTCTCAATCATGCGACAAGAGCTCGCCGACCGCCTTAGAAAGGTCAAGACACCATGGACAGGGCCGCACATAAGGAGTGCTGGCGGTCAGCTGATGACACCCATGGGTAAATACACCACTAGACTTCGCATCGGGGATTCTAGCTTCGTGGCTTCTTTCGACCTGTTGCCAGACTGCTGTAAAGAAATAATTTTGGGCATGAATTTTCTTCAAGATCATGGCGCTGTTATCAACATCTCTCAACGTATGTTGACGTTTTGCGCACATCCTTATGCTGACAACAGCAGTGAAGAACCACGCGGCCGTTTGCGAATAGCCGACGATGTGACACTCCCACCGAGATCCTGCTGCCTTGTGTCGGTGTCCAGTGGGTGTCCTTGCTAGTGATACCGGAGCACATAGTCGCTCTTTTGTTCACGCAAGGCGTTTCCATCGCGAGGGGCGTCCTGGCGCTTACTGGTGGGCAGGCAGAAGTTCTCCTCACAAACTTCAGCAACGAGCACCGTCAAATCCAGAAGGGTACCGCAATTGCCTATTACGACGACGTAGACCAAGCCGGGGATTGTTCTACCTTGCAACCAGATGACGCGACTGTCCCCGCCTCGACAACTTTGTCGGTGGATATCTGCTCTACGCTACAACCCTCTGATAGGAAGCGCCTGCTTGAACTTATACACCGATTCGAAGACTGCTTTTCGCGTACGTCAAAGGTCCCGCAAACACCATTGACCAAGCACCGCATCATTACTGAAGACAACACGCGACCGATTCGGCAAAATCCCTACCGTGTGGCTCCGAAAGAGCGCGAGGAGATTCAAAAGCAAGTACAGAAGATGCTCGTGGATGACGTCATACAACCTTCGAAAAGTCCTTGGGCGTCCCCCGTGGTTTTGCTGAAGAAAAAAGACGGCACCTTGTGCTTCTGTATTGATTATCGCAAGTTGAACCAAGTCACGAAGAAAGACGTCTATCCACTGCCCCGCATAGACAATTCACTCGATCGGCGGCGTCATGCGCGCTATTTCTCTTCAATGGACCTCCGGAGCGGCTACTGGCTACGAGAGAGATCGTGAAAAAACGGCCTTCGTGACGCCCGACGGCCTGTACGAATTTAAGGTGCTTACTTTTGGGTTGAGCTCGGCGCCAGCCACTTTTCAGCGTCTCATGGACACCGTACTATCAGGCCTGAAGTGGCAAACATGCTTGGTCTATCTGGACGATGTTATTGTATTCTCAGCAGCATTCGAGGAACATCTCAGCCGTTTATTCACCGTCCTCCAAGCCATACGTTTGGCCGGCCTTACATTAAAACTGGAAAAATGTCATTTCGGTTTCCCTACCCACGGTCGACGTGGGTAGGAAAATAAGGCGAAAATACGATAACATCATCGAGGTAACATAAGCATATCTGCCATTTAGGTCCGCGTAAAATGCTGTCCATCATTCGCTCAAACGTTGCAGGTGCATTGCACAGACCGAATGGCATAACCATGAATTCGTAAAGGCCATCCGGCGTAACGAACACTGTTTTGGGACGGTCACACTCTGCCATCGGAACCTGCCAGTAACCTGAACGTAAGTCCAGCGAAGAAAAGAATTCGGCACCTTGTAGGCAATCGATAGCGTCGTAAATGCGGGGAAGAGTGTATACATCTTTCCGTGTAATTTTGTTCAGTCGCCGGTAGTCGACACAAAATCTAATCGAACCATCTTTTTTCTTCACTAGCACAACAGGTGAAGACCAGGGGCTAGAAGATGGTTTGATGACACCGCGCTGAATCATATCATCCACCTGCTCTGCAATTACACTTCGTTCCTTGGGTGATACGCGGTAGGGGCGTTGCCGCAAAGGAGGGTGCGTTCTGGTGTAGATTGTGTGAGCGACGGTGTTAGTTTGACTCAGTGCCTTTTGAGGAAGGTCAAATGAATCTCGGAATTCATGCAGAAGGGCTATTAGCTGGTCCCGTTGATCCGAAGGAATCTTGCTGTCGATGGAACGATTGAAGATATCCGAGGAGTAGTCATCCCGCGTAAAAAGAGGAGTAACGGCGTTCAGTTGAAGTTGCTGGCCAGGGTCATGGGAATCAATAGGCACAATAACGTTGATGTGCACAATAGGCACATCAACAGGATGAACATAGCCCAGTGTTTCGTGAGCTCTTAAGGTGAGAGGGAATGAGCTAGCATTGCAAACGACAATTCCGGAAGTATCTTGGTGAGGTGGCAGAACGGCGTATGGCAGAGACGTACCATGGCGGCGACTGAAAACGTCAGATGGGGAGAACACAACGGTAGAGCCGGACAATTCAGTGCGATTGACGGGGACAACGATGGCACTAAGAGGAGGAACATCAACGTCGGAAGCAACAAGAAGCTTGCCCAGGTGAGTGCGCTCATTGTCGGTAGATGGCGCATCTGAAAACACAGATAATTCCACCTGCGCGCGAGCGCAGTCAATTACGGCGTGGTGCCGTGACAAAAAATCCCATCCTAGTATCACGTCGTGGGCACAAGTGGTCAACACGAGAAACTCGATTTGGTACAGGACGTCCTGAATGATTACTCTCGCTGTACATGCTCCGACTGGTCGAATAGGTTGCGTGCTCGCAGTATTCAGCAATACGTCGGAAGGCGGCGTCGTTACTTTTCGTATCGAACGGCAGAGTTTTTGACTCATCACAGATACGGTGGCACCCGTGTCAACAAGCGCAAGAGTTCGTAGACCTTCAACAAACAGTTCCAGAACGTTTGTGGGGTACGGGCTAAGACTTTTGCAATGCGATGATTTCGCAGCTCGTGCCTCCGGAGCTGCGGCAGTCAGTTTTCCGTCTCTGCGGGGTTCGGTCGGCGACGCAGCGGGGACGGAGAACGGTAGCGGCGTGGTGAGGTTGAGCGACGGAGACCGAATGGTCGGTAGTCGGCAGCAGGATGGTGGTCTATTTCGGATGGGGACGGGTCGCGTTGCACTGATTGTCGGTCGTATTGACGGGGCATTTCTCGTTGCGCGTTGTACGGGGCCGGGAAAGAGTCGTCAGAGTACCTCGGAGCTGCAGCCGGGCCCGTTGCGAAGCGCCGGCGACAGATGCGCGCCACGTGACCTGGATATCCGCATGCATAACGATTGGACGATTGTCAACTGTGCGCCAAGGGTTTGCGTGATAGCGCTGTTGTGTTGCTGGAACTGGCGTCGTTGGTACTCGTAGAGGCTGGGGAGTCGGCCGAAGTGGAGGTCGTGGTGAAGTAGCAGCAACAGCAGCGTAAGTCAATGGCGCGGTGACAAGTGTTGTCTAAGAGACGGGCGGCAGTGCCTCAGAGACCTGCGCCTGTATTACCTGTCTGATGGCGGGCGTGAGGCGCTCAGAAGAAGGTTCCGTTGCCGGTTGATACGACAGACACGAAAGTTGTCGGGCCACCTCCTCGCGCACATATCGTTTGATTTCCGACATGATTGTGTTGTTGTCTCCACCTAGGGTCAATGCCGCGAGAGTTTCGTCGGTAGTCGCTGGCCGCCGTGTCATGACCCGTTGCTTGCGCAATTCCTCGAAGCTCTGGCAAAGAGTGGCGAGTTCAGACACGGTACGGGGGGCCCTTGGCCAGCAGCATCTGGAAGGCGTCGTCGTCTATCCCCTTCAAGATGTGTTGGATCTTGTCTGCCTCGACCATTGAAGGGTCTAGGCGCTTGCACAAGTCGAGCACATCCTAGATGTAGCTTGTGAAGCCTTCCCCCTGAAGCTGTGCGCGTCCCCGTAGGCGCTGTTCGGCACGGAGCTTGCGTACCTCGGGGCGACCGAACACATCGGTAATGCGTAGCTTAAAAACACCCCAAGTGGCGAATTCCGAGTGGTGGTTGTTAAACCAGAGACTCGCCACCTCTTTCAGGTAGAAGGGTACATATTGAAGCTTCGAAGGGTCATCCCACTTGTTGCTTGCGCCTACCTTTTCAAATGTCGACAGCCAATATTCTACGTCTTGCTCATCGGTACCGTCGAAAAAAGGTGGATCGCGCACGCGTAGCGAAGTGGGCACGATGACCATCGGAGGCTGGGTCGTACCTTGCTGGATGGCTTCTTCAGCCATTTCTGGGATGGCAGGTAGTTTCCTGTTGCGGAGTTCCAGGTTGAAGTACCCCGCAGATCCACCACTCTGAAATGGGGTTTATTGGCACAAGTAGCACTTGCACAGTAGGTCTATTGATGCGGAAAGCGGGCGGCAGCAACGGACTCGGGAATCGCAGCTATCGGGGCAAACGCTCGCACTTCGCTCCTCTTGCTAAAGGCGTGACCCACTTCGGCACATATTCTTCTTCCACTCTACAGTTTTAATGAACTCAGCTTCCTAGGCCACGTCGTCAGTCACGAGGGTGTTCGACCTGACCCGGCCAAAATAGACGCCGTAGCGCCATTTCCTGCACCACGCGACAAAAAGGCCGTGAAACGCTTCTTAGGGTTGTGCGCCTATTACCGGCTATTTATCGAAAACTTTCGTCTATTGCGGCGCCATTGACACGACTCACACGTGAGGACGTCTCCTTCTTTGGGGGTGAACAACAGCAAATGGCGTTCAATGAACTACAACAACGCTTGCAAACACCTCCAGTCCTCGCGCACTTCGACCAGCTAGCCCCTACAGCACTTCACACTGACGCCAGCAATGTAGGTCTGGGTGCCGTTCTGGTGCAGTGGCAAGACGGCTGTAAAAGAGTAATAGCCTACGCCAGCAGAACTCTCTCTCGCATGGAGGAGAACTACTCGACTACTGAGAAGGAGTGTCTCGCCGTGGTGTGGGCGGTCATCAAATTTCGTCCATATTTGTACGGCCGCTCCTTCAAGGTTGTTAGCGACCATCACTCTTTGTGCTGGCTCACCAACCTTAAAGATCCATCTGGCCGTTTGGCGCACTGGAGCCTAAGGCTTCAAGAGTTCGACATGACGATCGTCTATAAATCTGGGAAGCGGCACACCGACGCCGACTGTCTATCACGGTCGCCAGTGGAGACTGTCGCTCGTGATGACGAAAACATCGATGCGGCATTCTTGGGAGTTGTCAACACGGCCACTATTGCACGGGAGCAGCACAGTGATCCCGAGCTGTTACCACTCATTGAATATTTAGAAGGACGACGTAAGGACGTGCCGCGGTTATTTGCCAGAAGATTGCCATCTTTTTGCTTGCGAAACGATGTTCTCTATAAGAAAAACTTCTCACCAACCGGCAACCCGCACTTGCTCGTCGTGCCTGTCTCTCTTCAAAAAGAAATTATGGAAGCGTGCCATGATGAAGCAACTTCTGGTCATCTGGGCTACACCCGAACATTGTGCCGACTACGATGCAAGTACTACTGGCCAAAGTTACCCGCTGCTGTTAACCATCACGTGCGAACTTGCACCAACTGCCAAAGACGCAAAGCACCTCCCAGCAAGCCAGCCGGTCTTTTACATCCAGTCGAAGCACCAGCGAAGCCGTTCACCCAGATTTGAATGGATTTCCTGGGCCCCTCTCCAACTTCCACAACAGGGAACAGATGGATAATCGTGACCACCGATTACCTCTCCCGTTATGCGGAGACAAAAGCTATGCAGCGCGGCACAGCAGCAGAGACCGCTCAGTTCTTCATCGAAAACATCGTCCTTCAGCATGGCGCTCCGGCAGCAGTGATCACAGACAGAGGACCTGCCTTCACAGCAGAGCTTTTGGAGTCGGTTCTCAGACTCAGCGGTACAGCTCACCGGAGAACAACTGCATACCATCCGCAGACAAACGGACTGATGGAGCGCCTCAATGAGACCCTCACAGACATGATTAGCATGTACGTTGACACGGAACATAAAAACTGGGATCTGATATTGCCGTACGTGACCTTTGCCTATAATACCGCTCGACAAGAAACCACTGGAATGACGCCGTTCAGTCTGATCTATGGTCACGAAGTCACGACAACGTGGGACGCCATGTTGCCGCATGAGTGTGACGACATCTATGTAGACACCGAAGAGTTCACTCAGCGCGCCGAGGAAGCCAGACAGCTCGCGCGTGTGCGCATCTGTCATCAACAGCATCAAGATGCACAACGGTACGACCCCCGACACAAGTTTATTAGCTACACACCAGGCAACAAGGTCTGGGTCTGGATTTTGATACGTCTGCGTGGACTGTCGGAAAAACTGCTAAGACAATACTTTGGCCCATACAGCGCCACGCGACGCTTGAACGACGTGAACTATGAAGTTGTTCCCGACACTGACTGTAGTTCTAAGCGCCAAAATCATTTACCCGAAGTCGTACACGTCGTGCGTATGAAATCGTATTTATCCAGTTGACGCGACCACTTCATACACCTGGTAGAGTGCCTAAGTTGCGAATCGGGACGATGCCTCTTTCGGAGGGAGGCAAATGTGGCGTGCTTGTCAAAAAGAAAGACAATGACAGTTGTGCATGTGCCATGAAGTACAATGAAATGAATGAAAAAGAAGAACTCTCTTGCGCGTTTCATTAAAAGAACCTACCTGCTTCTGGTGTCTTCATTTCTGCGGCAATACCTCTGTTTTGACGTCGTGACAATATCCTCGCCGTAGACGTCACTCAACGAAGCACATTGGAAATGCTGAGCAACGTCAAAATGTTCGATAGCATCAATGTTCGCTTATACATACCTCATGGCCGCGACTATACTGCAGGCGTAATTTACGATGTCGACATTTCCATCAACGAAAGTGACTTTGCTGCTCTCATCAAACCGGTGTCTGCAGAACTCACCATACTGCAAGCTCGTCGCCTTGGCAAATCACGCTGCGTGAAGCTCGTGTTCAATGGAGACAGCCTTCCATCGCAAGTCAAGGTCGGCCATTTTCAACACACAGTGCGACCCTTTGTACCGAAGCCCCGTCAATGCCGGAAATCTTATCGATTGAAACATGGCAGTGCTGTTTGTACAAACATGGCTGTGTGATCGCTATGCTCAGAATCACATAGCGCCGACGCTTGCCAGGCAGAACTTTGAAAATGCCATGGCCCTCACGAAGCATCGTCAAAAGCTTGCCCAATCATGAAAAAGGAAATGCAAGTGTTTAGGCAAATGGTCCGGGACGGCTCAACTCACAGGGAGGCCGCTGCCAAAGTACGACGCCGGCGGACTCGTCGCCGTAGGCCTCTGAGGAGACTCAGTGCCGAAGCAAGGACTGCACCTCACCAAATGATCGCCGGCATACCACCTCAACCGTCCAGACACGCCGACAACAAATCATCCAAGCAAAACAAGAGCATCACCGGTTCGCCTGAAGCATGGCCAGCGCTGCCAACGATGACCCGCCGTTTGAGCCGCCGCATCGCTCGTCTACAATCACTTCGGAACGAGAACGCGGTGATAGTCACGATAAAGAAATCGTAGCCATGGTAAAGACCCTTATGGATACCATTCGTATGCTCCTCACTATCATTGACAGTCCGGCTGCTAAGAGTGCATTTCTGTTAGTGGATGCGCTGAAGCCGGTGCTATCAAGTCTGGAAAGGCACCATGGCTCCGCCTCTGCAAGCCTTTCGTAACGAAGTCAAAGGAGCTTCGATATTTCAGTGGAATTCCCGAGACCTCAAGCGCCGTATTTCTGATATCTGACAGTTTGTGTTTAAAGATCAGATTCCAATTATTGTTATCTGTGAGCCACGGCTACACAATGCAATACGACTATCCGCGTACGAAGCCTTCAAGTCCACTACCTGCAACGAACAGAGTAAAGTCATTGTATATATCAGATGTGACCTTACCTATATCGAGCACCATGTAGCACCTCGCGATGACAGCCAGTATGTCTTCGTGACAGTAAAACGTAGAGACCTTAATTTCACGCTGGTAGGCGCATATATATCACCTTCAAGCCGTTTTGAACCTGAAAGACTACGTGCACTGTTAACAGACACGCCTGGGCCATAGATCATCACCGGAGATTTCAACGCTCACCACCCACAATGGGGAAGCCAGAAGACAGACCATCGCGGAAAGCAAGTATTCTCCTTTGCTCTGGAGCAGCAGCTGCTTCTTGTGAACGACGGAAGCCCAACGTTTCTACAGGGAACGACATACAGCAGCTGCCTTGACTTGACATTTGTGTCACGAAGCTTAAATGGAAAGGTTAAGTGGTTCGCAGACTATGAAAGTCATGAAAGCGACTACATACCAACTTATTTAAAGATCAAGGGCCTGGGAAAATCGCCTAACTACGACACTTCGACTCGCATCGACTGAACAATGTTCAGGTCACTGACGGAAAAGAGGTGTCAAGAAAATGAAGCGCCTCCTCTTGACACCCCCGAGGATATGATTAGAGGTGCTACTCAAGAAGCGAATTATCATATTGAACATACTTCAAAATATTGTCAACATGAAGCGGAATTCGAATGGCTCAGAGCAATACGTCGTCGTGCAGAACGAAGATATAGGCGCTTAGTCCATTCACGACTTGAGGGAGGCAAGGCGCCTACAAAAAAATTCAGCGGCGAATCAATTCACTTCAGTCCTTTCGGTGGAAATATCTGTGCGAATTGTTGAATCCACGCAAGCCTTTGAGGCAGACATAGAGGATTGTTCGTGACCTACGAACATCGCCACATCAACATCACCCCTTCAAGTGTCTGTCTCTCAACTAAGACCGCACCGAAATTGAAGAAGCAGAAGATTTCTGCATGAAAGTTGCCGGTCAGGCGTCCGCGTGCACCACGCGTCACCTAGAAAACACTCCAGTCTCCAGATATTCAAGAATAGACGCCTTTTTCTCTCTAGAGGAACTCCAAGCGGCCTTGACGACATGATAACGATCTTTATCGCCTTGTCCGGATGGGATCACGTACATGGCTCTTTGCAACCTCGGTGAAGCAGCTCGACAGGCCCTTCTATCCGTGTACAACGACTCGTGGAGCAGCGAATTTGTCCCTCATTCGTGAAAATCCAGCCGCCTCGTCCCTGTGCTTAAAACAGGTAAATCTCCTCTGGACTTGACCTCTTATCGCCATATTGAGCTTACCAGCTGTTTCGGGAAAGTGATGGAGAGGATGATTTTGACTCGCCTAGAGTGGTACCTGGAGCACCACGAGGTATACCCTGATGCTATGACGAGATTTCGGTGTGGGCGGTTTGCAATTGATAACGTTATTGACCTGGTCTCATCTGTTCAGCATCAAAAAAGACAGAAACGTTTATCTGCGGCGTTGTTCTTGGACGTGAAAGGTGCATTCGATAACGTATCACATGAAGCCATTCAGGATGTCATGGAAAATGTTGGATTAGGGGGTTGGGTTTACCAACCCCCTAATTTGAAAGGCAGAATTTTCTTTGTACAGACGGAGAATGGCACAAAAACGCATCATTGCATTTGTCGTGGTGTGCCTCAAGGTGGCGTTCTTAGCCCCACACTTTTCAATCTAGCACTCCTCGGCCTGGTTGACGCACCTCGAGAATCTGTCCATCTATCAATATATCCAGATGACATCTGCATCTGGGCGTCAGGCGTAACACACCTTCATTTGCGTGCCCGGCTTCAGAAAGCGGCTACACTAGCGACAGAGTACCTGGAAGAACGGGGACTAGAGCTGTTATCAGAAAAGTACTCGCTTATAGCATTCACGCGTAAGGCGATGAGCCCATATGTTATTAAAATCAACGGACACACGATCAAATTCATGAAGACCCACCGGTTCTTCGGAGTCATAGTTGATCGTGACTTCTCCTGGAGCCCTCGCATCGCCCAAATGAAAACTAAACTGACCATGGTCATCCACGTGCTGAGGTTTTTTGCTGGAAAAACGTGGGGTGCATTGGTACGTAGAATGCTTCAACTCTACACTGTTCTGTTCCTCGGTAATATGCGATACAGCTCACCCGTGCTCTGCGGTATACGGAGAACAAACTTCTGCGTCCTCCAGTCGATCCAAGCCCAAGCACTGATAATATGCCTTTGTCTCCCGAGATGCGCGTCTACAGCAGCGACAGTCGTCATTGCGCGTGATTATCCTGTCAATGCATACGTCCGCGTAGACGCTTTGAGAATGCACATAAGACATATCACTCGGCTTCCATCACATCACCGCGCCCCACTTCGAACTTCTAGGTCCCACTCAACGTTCAACGCAACTGTAGCTCAGCATTGCGCAGTGCTTCCATTTTACTTCACGCGTGCAGCACGGCTGCCGATACAATTATGGTGCCCACACCAACTCAAAGCCCTTCTTACAATTCCTGGCATCCAAAATAAGAAAAAGTCGTCGCTTCTAGCCCTGAAACAGGCCATATTACTGTTCCTGCAAGAGGAGCACAACCAATGCCTTCACATTTACACAGAATGCTCGGTGTCTTCAGTAAGCTCCACAGGGGCGGTGGTTATTCCCGCGAGGCATATCACGATTAAATTCATGACATCGCATTTGACGTCGTCGACAGCTGCAGAACTCGCCGTCATACGTGCAGCTCTGGAGTTCATAGTTGAAGAACGTTCAGGAACTTGGTCTATCTTCTCGATTCGAAAGCAGCTCTTCAATGTCTTATGTCACGCTTTCACCATGAACCTAATGAACAGTTAGTAGCCGAAATAAGGCTACTTCATCACCAAGCAATCGAGAAACAGCACAGCATAGTGTATCAGTGGATACCAGGTCATTGCGGTATATATGGCATTGACCGCGCAGATAAGGCCGCTAGATATGCACACGACGGCACCCAATACACAGCCATCCCATTCTCAAGAACCGACGCAGCTACAAGACTTTGTTCGCTTGGACGTGACCTCACACTGATACAGTGGAACTCAACAGACTTTACAAACGCACGCCTTCGTAACTTGGATCCCGATTTGCAGCTTCGTCTTCCCCCAAGGATATCACGAGCTGAGGAGACACTTCTATGCCGCCTGTGGCTTGAAGTAGCCTTCAGAAACGCATACTCTTTTCTCATTGGAATGGCCAGCCCTTCTACAAGCACTTACTGCACCTGCGAAGAAACCATCGCGCACCTTCTGTGTGAGTGCACACATTTCAACGCGCAAAGACAAGAACTCACTGCAGCTCTTGATAGACTGGACGATCGGCCTTTGTTGGAACAAAGGATTCTGGGTCATTGGCCAAGCCCATCCTCAGCCCAGAAGGCTTTGAAAGCTTTGCTGCGCATTTTGCGGACAACTTGCGTCAGAGACAGACTTTACTGTCTTATACTCTATGATGTTGCCTTTCCTCTGTCGCATTTTTTTTAGGGGCGAAGCTCCTTATGGCGTGGCTTGGGCGTCCCTCGTATGTAACCGCCAGTGGCACATACCCGAAATAGGTATAACACTTGACCTCCAAGGTGGTGTCAGTGAGAGATTTCTTCTGTGCGTTGTTTAACAATAAAAAATAGTGCTCAATGTACATGCCAATGGCTGCTAATGGGGAATGAGAGACATGAGCATTCGGCTTTTAGTCAACGCGCACGCTGCGATCCCCATTAGCAGCCATTGGCATGTACATTGAGCACAATCGGACAAAAAAGGGATGCTACATTATACTCGCTGGGTGTAACCTCCTTAGCTTTAGAAAGGTTTAGCGAGCGTTGAGCCGCAGTGCCATGAATACAATGAACTTGTATATACCATGAATGAACTCGAGGTGGTTAAAAATGGGAAGTAGATACGAAGCGCAAGCCGTAAGAAAGTAAAAGCCGAATTCTCCGCCTCTCATTTGCCATTAGCAGCCATTGGCATGTACATTGAGCACTATCTGACTGAAAAAGTTTGCTACGTCATACTCGCTGGGCGTAACCTCCTTGGTTTTTGAAAGGTTTAGCGAGCGTTCGGCCGCAGTGCCATGACTACAGTGAACTAGTATATACCATGAACTCGAGGTGGTTAAAGGTGGGAAGTGGACCTGAAGCGCAAGCCGTAAGAAAGTGTGCGTGTGCCACCTCTCGTTTAGTCCTTGGAATGTCCGCTGGATGGCGGTGCTTCTATATGGGGAATATATGATAAAAAGATGCGAGATGCTGGGACTTGGAGTGTTGAATAGATGAACGAACGGACACACAAACAGATGCATGGATGGACGCATGAACGGACGCAGGGGCGGATGCATGAAAGAACGCAGGGACGGGCGCACAAACAGACGCATGGACGGTCACACAGACGGACGCATGGACGGACGAATGCTTCGCCCCACTCTCCATCATTCACTCCGTGGATATGCTGCCATTTTTTTGTAATTTCTCTCTCTCCTCGCAACATTTATATTTAACATCTTTTATTCCCCTCACCCCTTTTCCCAGAATAAGGTAGCCAGCCGGTCTAAGAACTGGCTAACCTCCCTGTCTTTCCGCTTAAACTTTCTTCCTCCTCCTTGAAAAGATGTTTAGTTATTTCGGTGTGCTAGCGATTAGCAAATAAAAGCGAGCATCGCTTGACATCGCGTTCGAGGCAAGCATTCCTACGTGCGTTCTGTAACCCCTTGATGGGTTAATTTTGCCATATACAATTTTAAAGTGATGATGCACAGGCGTGGGCATAAGTTTGCAGTACATGGATCGCGTGGCAAACGCATCGACGCGCTATCTAGTGACGACTGCGCATGCACGTCCCGTCATAACAGTTGGCCTCTCATATCGCTCTCTCCGAAGCACTCGTACACAAAGCGACAACTGGTTGTCGCTTTCTGCGCCTGGCTTGGCTTGGCTTTATCAGGTTTTGTGAGGCTGGCAACGCTAAGTTATGCTAATAAGCCGCTATAAATAACGACGCGAGCATGGCGCTGAAACCGGCGCCATCGAAGACGCTACGTAAAAAAGCATAAATGGTGTATGTTTGTGTGTGCGTGCGTGCATGTGTGTGCGTGTGTGCGTGTGTGCGTGTGCGCGTGTGTGTGTGCGTGTGTGTGTGTGCGCGTGCGTGTGTGTGCGTGCGCGTACGTGTGTGCGTGTGTGAGTGTGAGTGTGAGTGTGAGTGTGAGTGTGTGTGTGTGTGTGTGTGTGTGTGTGTGTGTGTGTGTGTGTGTGTGTGTGTGTGTGTGTGTGTGTGTGTGTGTGTCGGCATCGGCGTCGTTGCTTGAGAGCGAAAAGTCATCAACTTGTCCGTGACCGAAAAACTGAGATAGATGCAAGTAAGTAAGTAAGATGAGTGGGCACGGCGAAACGGCTGCGACCATGCCGCTAACCAAGAAGTTTGTTCTCGTTGTGCAGGTTTTCCTGTTAGCGATCGCCAGCGTACCAACTTCGTGCAACGTGTGCCTTGGACCCAGTGCGACCAATGCAAGCTCAGACACACGGCAGCAATCAAGATCAACACTCACGCCAGGCATGTTGGACACCCCTCTTCAGGATCTGCGCATGTCAGTGACGTCATGCACCATGGACAGTATAGAAACTACCACAGAACTACTTCACCAGTGGGCACGGCGAAAGGGCTGCGACCATGCCGCTAACCAAGAAGTTTGTTCTCGCTGTGCAGGTTTTCCTGTTAGCGATCGCCGGCCTACCAACTTCGTGCAACGTGTGCCTTGGACCCAGTGCGACGCAAGCTCAGACACACGGCAGCAATGAAGATCAACATTCACGCCAGGCATGTTGGACACCCCTCTTCAGGATCTGCGCATGTCAGTGACGTCATGCACCATGGACAGTATAAAAGCACTACCACAGAACTACTTCACCAGTGGGCACGGTGAAACGGCTGCGACCATGCCGCTAACCAAGAAGTTTGTTCTCGCTGTGCAGGTTTTCCTGTTAGCGATCGCCGGCGTACCAACTTCGTGCAACGTGTGCCTTGGACCCAGTGCGACCAACGCAAGCTCAGACACACAGCAGCAATCAAGATCAACATTCACGCCAGGCTTGTTAGACACCCCTCTTCAGGATCTGCGCATGTCAGTGACGTCATGCACCATGGACAGTATAAAAGCACTACCACTGAACTACTTCACCAGTGGGCACGGCGAAACGGCTGCGACCATGCCGCTAACCAAGAAGTTTGTTCTCGCTGTGCAGGTTTTCCTGTTAGCGATCGCCGGCGTACCAACTTCGTGCAACGTGTTCCTTGGACCTAGTGCGACGCAAGCTCAGACACACGGCAGCAATCAGGATCAACACTCACGCCAGGCATGTTGGACACCCCTCTTCAGGATCTGCGCATGTCAGTGACGTCATGCACCATGGACAGTATAAAAGCAACCCCACAGAACTACTTCACCAGTGGGCACGGCGAAACGGCTGCGACCATGCCACTAACCAAGAAGTTTGTTCTCGCTGTGCAGGTTTTCCTGTTAGCGATCGCCGGCGTACCAACTTCGTGCAACGTGTGCCTTGGACCCAGTGCGACGCAAGCTCAGACACACGGCAGCAATGAAGATCAACATTCACGCCAGGCATGTTGGACACCCCTCTTCAGGATCTGCGCATGTCAGTGACGTCATGCACCATGGACAGTATAAAAGCACTACCACAGAACTACTTCACCAGTGGGCACGGCAAAACGGCTGCGACCATGCCGCTAACCAAGAAGTTTGTTCTAGCTGTGCAGGTTTTCCTGTTAGCGATCGCCGGCGTACCAACTTCGTGCAACGTGTGCCTTGGACCCAGTGCGACGCAAGCTCAGACACACGGCAGCAATCAAGATCAACACTCACGCCAGGCATGTTGGACACCCCTCTTCAGGATCTGCGCATGTCAGTGACGTCATGCACCATGGACAGTATAAAAGCACTACCACTGAACTACTTCACCAGTGGGCACGGCGAAACGGCTGCGACCATGCCGCTAACCAAGAAGTTTGTTCTCGCTGTGCAGGTTTTCCTGTTAGCGTTCGCCGGCGTACCAACTTCGTGCAACGTGTGCCTTGGACCCAGTGCGACGCAAGCTCAGACACACGGCAGCAATCAAGATCAACACTCACGCCAGGCATGTTGGACACCCCTCTTCAGGATCTGCGCATGTCAGTGACGTCATGCACCATGGACAGTATAAAAGCACTACCACAGAACTACTTCACCAGTGGGCACGGCGAAACGGCTGCGACCATGCCGCTAACCAAGAAGTTTGTTCTCGCTGTGCAGGTTTTCCTGTTAGCGATCGCCGGCGTACTAACTTCGTGCAACGTGTGCCTTGGACCCAGTGCGACGCAAGCTCAGACACACGGCAGCAATGAAGATCAACATTCACGCCAGGCATGTTGGACACCCCTCTTCAGGATCTGCGCATGTCAGTGACGTCATGCACCATGGACAGTATAAAAGCACTACCACAGAACTACTTCACCAGTGGGCACGGCAAAACGGCTGGGACCATGCCGCTAACCAAGAAGTTTGTTCTCGCTGTGCAGGTTTTCCTGTTAGCGATCGCCGGCGTACCAACTTCGTGCAACGTGTGCCTTGGACCCAGTGCGACCAACGCAAGCTCAGACACACGGCAGCAATCAAGATCAACATTCACGCCAGGCATGTTGGACACCCCTCTTCAGGATCTGCGCATGTCAGTGACGTCATGCACCATGGACAGTGTAAAAGCACTACCACTGAACTACTTCACCAGTGGGCACGGCGAAACGGCTGCGACCATGCCGCTAACCAAGAAGTTTGTTCTCGCTATGCAGGTTAGTTGTTCCTTCTCTACAATTAGGAGTGAAGATGAGTTGTTTTTATTGGTTTTGCCGTGCCCAGGCGCTTGTTTGAGTATTGCCTATGACTGTTACGTAGCTCTTGAAATTTTGATTTGTGGCGATGTTGAAAGCAGCCCGGGTCCCTCCACAGCTGATATTTTACAGAATGTACTGAAGGGACAGGCCGATATTCACGCCGAGGTTACTGAAATGAAAAATAGGTTTAGCGAGTGTGTACAGCTCATTCGTAATCTTGACTCACGTTTAAAATCACTAGAGCAACTTATGAAAGAATCAGAGGAAAGCTTGCCGCAAATTACAGCGCTTCAATCATCGTCATTATCCCTTCAAAATTCAGTGGCCTTGCAAAGCAGAAAACTTGTTGACCTTGAAGATCGCAGTCGAAGGTCAAACATAATCGTTTATGGCATTTTGGAAAATAGCGGGGAAAACGAGGCATCATTAAGAAAAAGCGTTGTTGGAGACATTTTTGAGAAAAAACTTGGAGTTAAATGCGAGTCTATAGCCCGTATTCACCGCCTTGGCCGCCGCGCCGGCCGACGCCCAGTAATAGCCTATTTTCAAGATTTTAATGAAAAGCAGGCTGTCATTCAAAATACAAACAAACTTAAAGGGACAAACATTTTCATTCAAAATGACTACAGTCATGAAACACTACGCGTGCGCAAGCTTCTTTGGTATAGCGCCAAAGTTGACCGGGTGAATAAGAAGCGCGTATATTTTTTGCATGATAAGTTGAAAATTGATGACACCATCTTTGTATGGGACGATACCAGAAATGAACGTGTAGCACTTCCAAAGCAGCGGGACGCCACTCGTTGACGTACAACGCGTGCAGAGGCAAAATATTTAAGGATACTAAATTTTATTGCTCGGAGCCTTGTAAATAAAATTGGAGAACTTGAACTGTTGCTTCTTGAACATGATCCACACATAACAGTAATCACGGAAACCTGGTTAAATGACAACGTTTGTGATTCCGTTTTAATACCGCCAAACTATAGCACTTTTCGTTGTGATCGGCCAAGTAGGGGCGGTGGCGTAGCCATTGTTTACGGCATCCGTTGACAGGTGTTGTTATAAACCAAATCGATGGTCATGAAAGTTTGTTCCTCAGAGTAAACTGCTGGGGCCATGTCTTTATCGTGTGTGCTGTGTATAGGCCTCCATCGGCTTCCCCTGAATACATTTCTAAACTGTGCGATCATATGGGTCAGTTTTCGAACAACAGGGTGATACTCGCCGGTGATTTTAATATTCCGTGCATTGATTGGCGTGACCCCGTTTCCTTTTTCGATGTGGACATAAACCCTCTTGTGGATATCATGATTATGTGTGATCTAAAACAAACTGTTACAGAGTACACCAGAGAAGCTGGAAGTGCCCGTTCGGTAATAGGTTTAGTTTTTATTAGTAATGATATTTCTACATACTCTGTGGATGTGGTTGATGGTGTGTCGGACCCCAAGGTGGTGTACCTTTCCTTTCCGTTTGGTGATGCGAAGTTGCGCAAAAAACAAGGAAAAAAGTTAATAAAAGATTTCGCTAAAGCCGATGACCATGCTATACTTGACTGTTTGTGGGAATTTTGTGATAACATGCCGGGCTGCGTCACAACTCTCTGGGATGCTCTGAAAGAAACTATTCATTATTGCATTGAAAAATTTGTCCCCTCCAAATATGTTCGCACTAACAAAAATAACCCGTGGATGACAAGAAAAATCATTCATTTACACCGTAGGCTAAATCGAGCCAAAAAAACATAAAAAACCAGTTAGTGAGATATCTGAATTAAAAGTCAGCCTTGCTTCCAAACTCTCCGACGCAAAAACTAGGTATTTCACTCATTCATTACCTGAATTTTTTACAAATAGCGCTGAAAAATTCTGGCGATATTTAGAACAAACAGATGCTACGCCCAGTCAAATAACTGTTGATGGTTCCATTGTAAATGATGCGTCGGTTGTCGCTGATCAGTTTAACAGATACTTCTGCTCCGTATTTTCTGCTCCCCAACACGAATCACCACATGACAATCTTTTTCCACTAATGTCTTCCGAGTTCATAACTTATGAGGGCATATTTTCTTTGCTGCTTAACCTGAAAAATAAATCTTCAGCTGGTCCCGATAATATCCCAAACACATTCTTGCGTAAATATGCCGAACCCGTTGCGCACATTTTAACAGGCGTTTTTCACCTCTCCTTCGAAAATTCCTTCATTCCTGATGACTGGCGCATGGCACGTGTAGTACTACAGGCCTATTTCCTTAACGTGTACGTCATGTAAGCTATTAGAACACATAGTCGCACATTACATCACAACATTTCTTGAATAAAATCGTCTGCTGTCGCCATTACAGCACGGATTTAGAAAAAAATTATCGACCACAACGCAGCTAGTTACAACAATTCATGAGTTTACGTCGTCGCTGGATACGGGGAATCAAACTGATGCTATTTTTTTAGATTTCAGTAAACGTTTTAATCTTGTCACGCATAGCAAACTCATTTCTAAATTATATGTCCTAGGTCTACCTGTTAACCACATTGACTGGATCCGTTCTTACCTTCACAATCGCAAGCAGTATGTTAAAAGTAAATGACTGCATGTCTGGTATTCTACCAGTATTATCAGGAGTTCCTCAAGGTAGTGTTTTGGGACCTATTCTCTTTCTAGTGTATATAAATGACATTGCTGAATCAATCGACACATCACAAGTCCACATAAAGCTTTTTGCAGATGCCTGCATACTTTATAAAACGATTACTGCTCCGAATGACCAGAAGTGCCTGCAATCCAACCTTTGTGCCATTTCTAAGTGGTGTGAAGATTGGTCAATGAAATTAAATAGCGATAAATCAGTTGTCATGCATATAACAAATAAGAAACACTGTTTTAGTTATACCTATTCTCTCAACAACTGTCCATTGACTGAGGTTAACGAATATAAATATTTGGGCGTCACAATTACAAGCCACCTAACATGGTCAAGCCACATTAATAAAACATGCTCATCTGCTTCTAGAAAGCTCGGTTTTTTGAGACACAAATTAAAAACAACGCCCTCAGAAATCAAAATGTTGGCCTACAATGCTTTTATAAGACCAAAGTTAAATTATGCTAGCGTCGTTTGGGACCCACATATAAAGAAAGATGTTAAGAAGCTTGAGATGGTGCAGCGAAAGGCGGTTCGCTTTATCTTTAATGCCTACCGCAGAAATGACTCGCCAACAACGATCATGGCTATTATTGATATCCACACTTTACAATACCGAAGAGCTGTTGCCCGGCTGAAATTTCTACACTCACTTTATTTCCGTAAATTTAACATTTGTCCAGAAACTTATATAAGAAATCGAATCTCAAGACAAACTCGACATACTCACAGCTACACTCTTGAACCTTACTTCGCACGTACTAATCTTTTCATGAACTCATTCTTTCCTCGGACGATCAATGATTGGAACGCGTTACCTTTTGAAGCATTCTGTGATAATGAAAATCCTGACTTCGATAACTTTGTATCTTTCCGTTTTTAACCGTACAACTCAAGATCTCGGACTGTCTCACGTTGTATTTGATTTGCATTCTCCGGTTGCAATTTGCAATTTCTTGCTGCCATTTAACTTTGTTCAAATGCTATCCTGTGTTCTACTGCCTTAACATGTTTTTATTGCTTGAACTTTCTTTTATTTAAGTTACATTGTGAATCATTTTTATTATGCCCCCCTGCTTGGTCTTTCGACCGCAGTATTCTGTAAATAAAAAAAATAAAACAAATATTAAAAATGCCGCCTTCAAGTCAGAATCGAGCCCTGGCCGTCTGCTTTGCAAACAGCTATTCTACCCCACACTTACGCGCCTGCTTGAAAATACCAGAAAAAGAACTTCCTCTGCTTGTAAATGAGGGGAAAATAATGAACATTAATGCTAGTTACAAACGCAAGCATCCTGTATACAGGCTTAACAATACAACACGTAATATAGCAATAATATTGGGTGGTACATTGGCTTGGGTCGTCAGAGCACGTGATTATCAAAATTACCTCATGATCTAAAGCCAGCCACCCATTACGAAAAACACCCGCGTTACTACGCGTGTTACCTTCAAGTACTACTGACACGCGTTTTAAAAATCTTTGAACCATATCTCGAAATAAAAGTACTGGTGTCGAAAAACCTAAAACGGGTATTGTGGTGCTCGGCAACGCATCAGATATATTTCACTGCCGCTGCCTTAATAAAAAGTCACCTTTAATTCCGATAGTGAAGGGTGACTTCTCCGTGACGTGTCAAAGCAGTGCGACTTCACGGGAAGACAGCGACTGGCAAAGTACTAACTGCAAATCATTCATCTGGTCAGGGTGCGCGTAAACAACGGCGGGTGAATTGTCGCCCAGTCACCCTGACAATTATTTCTGGGGTATTGCTGCACGCAGGAAACAGAGCCCGCCAATTAAGAAACCGTCTTCTTTCATCAGTGTAATGCCCACTGCAACGGGGCCGGCTTGCAGATGCTCAGCGACTGAAATTTTAAAAGCAAAATAAAATATTTTACACATTTGCCGACTCCGGTGTATGGAGAGTATTGACGAAATATGTCTTTCTCACGGTGCCTTGAAATTGTGTCAGGTCGCCTTCAAGATAATGTACTCATGGTTTAAAGAGTGCTACATATTACACAGAATGCAGCCTTATGCGAAAGTTTGACTGACGCACGCCAACTTCAATTTTGTCAATTGCATTGTTGTAATACGCAAGTGAAACTTCTCGTGTATCATCATACAATAAGAACTATGCACCAACTGATTCAAGTACTCACTAAAAACAGGATATTGCTATCATGTTCAACTCTTACAGGAGAAGCTTAAGGACACTCCCCTCTCCTCCCTTTTATTTTTTTCTGTCAACTGCGAATGCATTTTTTATAGACTCGACTGAGGGGCAATTCTGAAAATTTCACCTCAGCCATTCCACCTCCCCTTGAAAAAACACTAAAATATGATTTTTGTTATAATAAATTACTCTACCACAATCTCAAAATCGTCGCAAGAATACGCTTGGCAAGCGAGTGTGCGCGCAAAAAGAAAATGCGGGTGACAACGCCACCTTGAATATCCCGCACCGAAAGTCAAAACGCCATAAATTTTATTGGCGTACGTTAAGACCCGCGTTGCTACCAATCGGTGAAAATGAGTGTGTTGTTCTCTTCGAGGGCCATAGATGTAACGCACCCATTTTCAGAAAAACGTTTTGGGCCAATATTAACAAAATACGGTGAAAAAAAAAAAGACACTTTGCAACCCGTGTCGCAATGCGTGCGGTTTCCGACAATAGGAAACCGAAGCTTCACCCGTAATTTTCTTCTCCATCAACAAGCTTACGATGCTGAAATTAACGGCGTTAGAGTACTTAGAGTAGAATTCATCATTCTAATCCCATTCATTCTTTTACTTTAGCGTCCTTTCAAAGGAAAACACTGCCCACGCCCTATGCTTTTCAACGTTATCCCAGAGGGGCAACAAACGTGCGGCTTACCGTCGTAGCAGAATTCGTCCTCCTCGCACAGTGTCTCAACGAAGGAGCAACCTGCGAGCGAAAATAAAACATGAGAAGCTTTAGACACGGTCACCAGACATATATAACCACCAGCACGTTTCAAGGTTCCTAAATTAAAAAAAAAGGACTAGCATCGCGAAGAAGAATTGACATTCTTTTTCCGCACCAAGTAATCAAGCAACTTTTATTCAGGTAAATGAGAGAAGCACAATAAGCTTTTGTTCTTTCTTTTTTTATAGCGCATAGTGTTATGTTCTCAACTTTTGCACCTCAACCTTTTCTCCTTGAAGTGAACCTGGGTAGACTGGCAGTTGCTTCTTCTGCGTGTTATTCTGACTGTTAAGTTGCGGCACAGTTGTGCATATACTCACTCATACAATCTCTTCATTTTTCGTCGCACTCATTCAAGCTACGTGCCGTTTCTCATGCAAAATTGCGTGTGCGCGCAGCAGGGACTCGTTGGCTACGTGGTCGCGGGTGCGATTTGCGACTCAAAGTGATTTAAGCCATAAGCGGGCTGGAATAAAAAAAAATTGCCGCCCACACATTCCCAGATATCGTGGTTTCGGAAAGTAAAAAAACAGAAACAAAACAGAAATGTGCACGCAAAGACAACGTCACTAATCCTTAGAATCATACTCTTTATCTTGTTTCGTGCCAGTACCGCATTTTAAATGACCGGTCCATCGAGTACCAACACCTGGCACGTGGTATCGTTAGGGTAGCCTCATTGGGGGAGGAACGCTCCAACACAGTGGAGAAACTAGGCACGTGCGGATACTAACACTTTTTTTAGGTCACATTATCTAAAAAAATGAAAGAAACTAACAAACCGTTGCAAAACTAGAGGAATATAAAGTAAACCAGGGGAGAACATTTTTTTTTTTCGAACTGCAAGCATGAAGCGCGGCGCACTGGCACGGGGCGTCGGTTTACGTCGCCCTGCGAGCCCAGCACAGACTCTGGAGATGGCGAAAGACAGGAACGTTGGATCGGAGAGAGAGGGAGGAACGGCGGCGCTTCTTTCAGTCCCTGTGACACGCGGGAGCACGCTCCATTCAGGTGATCTCTCTGCGAAGGCTTCCAAGCTTCCAAAGAAAAGGCGGGCGGCGGCCTTTCGGACAGGGCCTCCCCCGGTCGCCGAAACCTGATCCCGGGCGCTCGGGTGACGTTCTTCTCTGCTGCTCGAAAGTCCCCCTCATCCCGATCTTCCCTTCTTTCTCATCATCATGCTTTCCCCAAACTCCTCCCCTTGATCCATGTGTCACCCTCTGATGTCCCGCGGGCTGTGAACAAGCGCACGCTCGGGTTCCCTCGGTGCACACAGAGGCTCACTGCCCTGTGAACGTTGGCGCGAGGACTTCGATGCCGTTGGAAAGCTCCCATGGCAAACTATCCCTCCTTCTCCCTTTTTTAACAGAGATTTCTGCTCCTGCGTCTCCCGAACTCATCGTGTCTGGACCATCAGTGGCGCAGTGCGGGTTTCCGCCACCCACCACCCATTCTCGTTCGGTACCAAAAGCGTTTCCTATTGAAACGAAGCGACTCTATCCACACGGAGTCGCTGGGCCGGAAAATGCATTAAAGAGCCCGACCCCCCCCCCCCCCCCGCCTGCTGAACTTTTCAACCCGCTTCATTTCTTTTTTTTAACTGTATTAAAGCGCCTGCCTTTCTTTGTGTACACGAGTAATTAAATACCTTCGGCGAGTAGTAGTCTTTTCATGGTCAGCTTTGTCTCTCGCCTCTGTCAGCACTGAGTTGCTAGATTTTTTGACATTTTTTGTCTGCATCAGTTACTTTTATAAGTGCAATCATTCTTTCGCATCTATTTTCGAGGTTTTTTTTTTTTTTAGGGTAAGTAAAACCACGAACACCATGTTTCCTCCGAGGCTTTCAAAAGGTGAGTTCCCTGGGCGCCATCAATTAAAGAAACGTAAAGCAAACGCATAAATCGTGCTCCTTTCAAGCGTGATTTTTATTTTGGCAGATAAAAAGCAAGGAGAGATACCTAGAACCAACCGCGTTCGAGCTGTGCCCTTTTCAACGACAACGCTAACAGTCCCCCAAGGTTTTTGTTTTCTTTTTCGCTCGTTCCCTTTCATCCACTGTTTTTCATTTCAATAAGGTTTCTGTTATGGGCTATCAAGTTTTCATGTTATCGAAAACGGATCGAGTAGTGTATCGAGAAGAGCGCCTGTAAAAAGTACAGCGTTACTCCATAAAAGTTTCACCTGCTTCTCGCATGTTTCGTACAGACAAGCAAGCTTACGCCAGTGATCAGAACAAAAAAAAGAAATTGTTTAGAAGAAACGGGATATGCTTCGGTGTGTTCAAGTGTGCGCTCTTAATGCAACCTCGAGTGGGCAGATAGTTTTTTTATTCACTTATTTAAATTAATTATGCGTCCTACTGCACGAAGACACGTATACTTTAGACTGTCTGTCAGACATAAGGCAGTTGAAAAGAAAATCGTACCTTAATCAATACACAAATAAAAACTGCACGAGGATGACGGTGCTGTTATAATACACAGCAAAACTAGTTGCCGTTAGCCACTCTTTCGTTAACATTTTCACTAAACCATGTTTAGCCAAGAATTGGCTGTAGCTAAATATAGGCAACATTTTCTCCCCCATGATACCTGTTCACCCTTTTTTCAAAATTATTCAGTCTAAAAGAAAGGTGCCACTCTGCTTCAAACTACAAAAAAGTCACTTGTCTGTTTTTATCTTTTATTATGTGAGAGCACCCTTTCTTTTAGGAGAAACGGGAACTCGCTTTTGGGAGTCATTGCACACTCATAGGAGAGTCATGGAACCCAAAAGAGAGAGTGTCTCTCTAAAGAGAGTCATATACATTGAAAGTCAGCATTCACCTAAAAAACCGAGACACTTTTTTTAACTGTTCCTGTACAAATATAAGTGCATCCTGGACCAAGTCCTGGAGTCGTATGAAAATGCTTTCGCAATACACACTCGCATTTTTGTCTTCCGAGCAGCATTAATGCAAAAATGAGCAGCAGCGTCGATTTAGAGGCGTAACGCCCCACCCACTTAACGGGGCGTTGGCATCGCATTGGGCGAGATGTTTCCTTTCAGTGCAGTCGATGCAGTCTCCGCTACTGCCGAAACAATCGAACGACGCTAGCCTGATAACAGCATGGCCTTATCGGCACTGGACAAACAAAACGTTGAGTGCTGTCGTACAATTTGCGAGAAACAAGAACACTATACGCAGCTCTTTTTTCATCTTTCACTGTCTACACAATTGGAAGAAGGCCATCTGGATAGGTGCTCAAAAAAGTTTTTTTTTTAACTTGTGAACGTGAAAAAATGTTACGATGGTATCTTAATACGGCTTGTATTGCAGTAAGAGCGCGACAAAAATACAACCACGATGAACCAACTCATCCAAATTAAGTTGTTGTTGCGCAATACGGCATGATTACCAGCGTAAAGGGTTCGGGAACCTAAACAGGAACGCGGGGCCACGCTATACAAACAATAAACCGTATTCGCTTAATTTACTGGCTATTGGCTGCTGACCCCTAAGGTCGCAGGTGCCATACTGGCCGTGGTGCTCACAGTTCGATGGAGGAGACACGCTGGTGGCCCCTGTAGTGTGCGTTGTGAGTGCACACTAAAGAGCACCATGTGGTAGAAATTACCGGAGCCCTTCAACACGGCATCGCTTGTAATCATGTCATGGCTTTTGTATGTTAAGCCGCAGATGTTAATATTAATAATAATAATCTTTATTAAATTCAATATCCAAAGCAGGACCGGTGTCGGTGCCACCATGCTGGTCTATTAGTATTGTCATTTCGTGCCTCTCAAATGAGAACAGTGCTACCATAGAGGCGTATGCATGAAAGCTGTAATAGGTTGGCATGTAGACCATTTCATGACCATATCAATTCGCGTCACGAAATGCAAGAATAAGAACATATATTTAACTGCCCAAGATGGGAACGCCGTTTAGTCTTGCACAATATCGTCAATACGTACATACAAAATCAGTGACCACATGCTAAAGGTCAGTTTTAACTAACAAAAAAAAAACTCATATGGTCGCAATATCTTCGCGCATGATGAAGCCGCTTTTCAGGGAGACAACGAGAGATTACTAACGCAAGCGTCAGGTTGTGTGTCCCCCAGAAGTTTCGTAACACATGCAGTGGGAATGTAAACATTAACGTTTATTGAGGTACTGAAGAAGTCGGGCCCAGCTTTTATTGAAGGAAGACCACGGGCCACTGCCACGTCGGGACGGGAAGCGCAAAACTCGGAGCTGCGTCGTGGGCCTTCTAGGCTTCCTGGAGTTGTTCGAACAAATAGCGGCCCTCGAGCAGTGAATAAAAGGTGTCTGGCGAGCTCTCATCATCCGTTAAGTGTTGTATGAAGCTTTGATTAGATAGAAACGAAGCCGACGCGTGTGTTATTAGTGCCTCTTTGGCACTCCTTGACAAGTAGCTTGATTAAAAAAGGAAAATGATGTCATAAGGTTTATCAACTTTTTCTCAGTTATAACGCACCGTTTAGCCCATGGTGGAACGCTGATTGTACGAGGGGGTATAGAAAACGAAAAGCGGCGTGGAAGCAACTTATCCACAACCAATGCCCAAAAAACTGGTGTGACTATAAATACGTGGCAGCAGATTTTAAACGCACAGTACGCAAAGCAAAAGATGACTATGACACTAACAAATTTAGCTATCTTTCAAAACCATACAACAGAAAGGCGCTTTTTAGATTTTTGCGTTCCAGAAAAATGATACCACCATCAGACAATAGTGATTCTTCAATTCTATCGCCTAGCGAACTCACTGAAATCTTAGAAAATGTTGCTAAAGGATTAGAAGAAAGATTCAGATCAACAATGCCAAGACACATAGTAAAGCCAATTGCAGGGGAGGAGTTCAACGAGGTGACATTAGCGGAACTAGCGGGTGTAGTGAGGCACTTACCTCCTACAGCACCTGGACCAGATGGAGTAACTTCAGCAATGATAAAAGTACTATATGACATTTCCCCACATGAACTCTGTAATATGGTTAATTACTCTTTGAAAACTTCTTGGATACCGGCGGATTGGAAACTTTCCAAAATAATTCCGATACTTAAAAAACAGGCGCTTGGGTATACACTTGACAATGTGAGGCCAATTTCTCTTACATCTAATTTGGTTAAACTAACTGAAAGAGTTTTGAATGCACGTGTAATAAAATACATTGAGGAGAAATCAATCTTGAACCCCAGTCAAATTGGCTTTAAATCGGAATGCTCCATATGGTGTGCGCACGCGGATTTGGAGAGTCGTATACAGTTGGCTAGGCGTAGAAGAGAGTATTGTGCATTAGTTACTCTGGATTTGGCCAAGGCGTATGACAAAGTGGAGCATAAAATACTAATAGAGCAGATGGAAAGGTCACACTTACCAAAATACATGACATCATGGGTAGCAGAGTTTTTAAAGGAGAGAGAGTTTTATTGCTTTCAAAGGGGTTGTTTTTCTAACAGATATCGACAATACCGTGGCGTACCACAAGGTGCAGTGCTCTCACCGGTGTTGTTTAACATCTTCCTCAGTTCTATTCCAACACATAGCGATATTCATTTATATGTTTATGCAGATGACATTGCTTTCTTTGCGACAAACAGTGATCTGCAATTACTTTATCAGACATTACAGAATTACCTAAACATGATAGAGGAATGGCTTCAAAAAATTGGAATGTCTCTAAATGTAAACAAAAGCGCGCTTCTAGCGTTCTCGTTCAGGGATCCTGTCAACATCTCCTTGATGTATGGCACAGAGCAGATTCCCCAGGTGGATTCACTTAAATACTTAGGCATCATATATAACAGCTCGTTAAATTGGAAAAGCCACATCGATCACATTGCGTCCAAAGCAACACGAGCCATGGGGTGGTTACGCAAGCTCAGCAACATAAAAAGGGGGTTGCGAAGAAATACATTGGTAATGGTCTATAAAATGTACATTCGTCCTATAATGGAATTCGGCTGTGTCTTATTTTCGGGCAGTGCGACATATAAAATGAGACCGCTAATACTATTAGAAAGGGAGGCTTTACGACTGTGCCTTGGACTGCCCAAGTTTGTTGCTAACAATGTGCTATACATGGAAGCGCGTCTACCGTCATTATTGAATAGATTCAAAATGCTTACTATCCAAACATTTTTAAAACTATACACTGTGCCCCAGAGAGCATCATTTTATGCTTTTATTAAAGAACCAAGTTTATTTTTTGAAACTTGGTGGTCACGATTCCACTGCCCACAGATCTTGTTCGTTCAAGCGCTGCTAGAACCACTGCACGTCAAAATCAAACATATTTTCACAACAAGAGACGTTAACTTAGATCTTAAGATAGAATTTGAGAATATTTATCCCTCTAACGCAAAGCAAATGCCATTTCAATATTTAAATGATCGGCTGCAGGATTACTTGGCGCATGTGAACTTGAACAACATAATTGCGACCGATGCATCCGTATCAAATGAAAAGGCTGGGGCAGGTATCTTCTCACGTTCCCTTGACTGGTCCTTTTCGGTTAGACTCCCAGATTACACACCAATATTCATGGCAGAATTATTTGCTATTGTACTGGCACTACGGAAACTTCCTTTGGGCGAATCGGAAGCAGTCGTAATTACAGATTCTTTTTCAGTATGTGCTGCTCTGTCTTCAGGAGCCAACTTAACACTTATGCACATGTTTCGACAACTCATACCGACAAATGTGAAAAAACTGCAGCTCTTATGGGTACCAGGTCATCGTGGCATATATCTCAATGAGATGGCGGATGCACTAGCCACAGTATCTCTTAGCGGTCCCATTATCCCGGTTTTGCCTGATACGGCTTACGCGACAGCAATAAGGTTTAGAAACCTCTGTTTGCGTGAATACGACTGCTACTCATTGGATAAATATCGAGATTTCGCACATCTAAGATGCCGCTGGAATAGACAGTGGTGTGCAACACGGCACTTGGAAGTTACTTTTACAAGATTGCGTTGCAGAATTCCTCAACTGAATTATTATTTGCATAAAGTTGGTCTAAAGGCGTCACCTTTATGTCAGACTTGCGAAAAAATGGAAACGATAGATCACTTCTTTTTGTTCTGTCGCCGGTATTCTCATCAGCGGAAAAGATACCTGGTAGCTCCACTTGAAAAATTGGGATTAGAATTAAATGTGGCAGTAATTTTGTCGTTTGGCAGCATTAAATTCGGTTATAGCCACAGGGACGTCTGCTCTGCGGTATTTGAATACATAATTGAAACAAAGCGATTGCCATGTTAATCTGCCTATATATATATATATATATATATATATATATATATATATATATATATATATATATATATATATATATATACACATCATTTTAGACCCACCATTACCTCTGTCTCAAATCGCATCTGATGGCCTGCATCGTTCCCTGCTCAGATATACTCCTTTTTCGATTTTCGGCTTTTCTTTCTATATTTTTTTTCAGCCCAAAATTACGTTTTCTTTGAAAAACCATTAGCCTTTTAGTTAAGATCCTGCCGCCCGGTTCTTGGCCGATCCCCCTTTGTGGGTGTGCGCCAGAGTGTCAAGGATCATCATCATCATCATCATCATAACGCACCTCCAGCGCTCATGGGGACACCAATATTTACGTGTAAGTGCTTGCATGCAGAATGTAATAAGGTTTTCTTGAAGTATGCCATGGTCACGTGTTCATTCTTCGCGTTCTCGTCCCCTCTAACCTAGTAATCCTGTCCTTTGTGCAAAAAGGAAAATATAGGAACAGAAAAATATCTGTGACGAGTCTAAGACTTTTGAAACTTTGCAAGATTATATAGATATGTATTCTGTAGCAACTCATTGGCTGTAGCATTTCTGCATAATTTTGATCTATTTGAGCTGTAAGATAGAAAAGGCTACACGGTAAAAGTGTTCGTGTGCTTGGGAATATATGCAAAAATGAATGCGATGGGTGGATTACCTTTATTTGGTCCAACGGAACGTGCTTTAGCACATTGCAGGCAGCTCCCACGTCGGGACAGAAAGACCAAGTCTCTCTGCTGCGTCGTGGGCCCCGTAACTGTAACCTCACTGTAACTGTGTGACGTGAGCTGCTGCATGATGCCCCATTTTTACGAACGCCAAGGTTGATAACGGGTATCATGCATATAAATATATCTGATTGAAAGCAATATCTTTCTTGCTGCGAATAATAGCCGACAGCCATCTCAAAGAACATGCCACCTGTGTTGCGTGTCAGACCACAATGTTACTTCGTCGATGTAGAATGGAGGCGTTTATGGCGGTAGCACCAAGCGACACTGTGTTCTTCAAGCACCTTCACGATCGGCACTCTTTGCGGAGCATTCTCTGAGGCCACGTCAATACCAGAATTCGCCCACAGCCTACCGCAAAGCAAGCGTTGGTACGATCGAGACGAAACCAGAAAATATAAAAATTGGGTTACGGCGCAGGAGTTTTGTAGTATACATATGACATCACATCTTAAGGTTTATGTAAGATATAGGTCATTGTACTGTCAGAATAATCAACAAAATTTCACTGAATGGATTCATTGCAAGATAGCGGTGTTTTCTTGGGAGCAGATGCGATCACTGCGGCACCTGGTGCAGCCAATCTTAACCAAATTATTTACTCTTCGTGGCTTCCACGATCAATTCTGACAATGCGTCTTCCTTCTGCCAAGGTTGATCGCAGAGGCCACGCAGAGTTAAGCACAGCTCAACTCGTCAAATGCGCTTAAATTAATTCAGTGAGTTTACTGAAGCAGCATGCTGCTGCACTGCATGTGTCGCCTGAACGGTGCATACCGACTTCAGAATTAATTTATTTCTCTCTTAAAGGGACGCTAAAGTCAAGTAGCAATTTATGTCAGAGTGGGAGCTCGATGTATGACAACATCTAAAACAACAATGTTATGAACAACAGGGCCCTACTTACCGAGAAATCAAGTAGATGCACAAGAACACATGCGCCGCAGTAGGACATTCTCAAAGGGATCCCGATGACATCAGGACCGCCTACATTAATCATTAGTAATTGATCTAGCTGCACTAAATAAAGAACCTTACATGCATCAAGAGACGCAATAAAATGCTGCTTGTTCGTTTCTGTTTGATTCATGAAAAATAAGAACCACCGAACGTTACTATAGGGAACAGCGCGAGTGGTTCGAAAATTCAATTTTCGCGTAGTTACACTGAACATGTGGGGCCATCTAGCAGGGCGCAGTTAAACCAAAAACGCCTGCAATCTAGGAGTCAATGGCGGGAACTCGATCAATGGTCATTGTTGCTGCTGTGGTTCCCTCTGCTTTCGGTATGCTGCTCCAAGCGCAGTAAAGCCGCGCAACTTTGTGCACGCCAACAGTGACGTGAGTCGGTCCGGTCGGTTCGCTTTTTGAGGCGGGTAATTTGAATTGCACTAACCCGATGTGGACCACTAAAACATGATTTTATCTCAAAATAGGCCCTTTCTTGGCAAAAAAGTAACACTACGACGTTTCTGGACCACTATTTCAACAATTAACATCAAGTTAATAGTTGCCTTTAGTTTCCATTTAAGTGTTCTCAAGTAAAGCAAAAAGTTTTCCATGCGCCAGAGGCTCTGCCATTAAAAAAAATTAGGTGACCTTTATTGCACCATGAGACACTTAAGTAGGACATTTGGGTCACCTAAAGTTTTTTAGAATTCATCAGCGTAGTTGAAGTGGCGAATTATTTGCGTTAATACTGCCTATAAAAATAGAACGCATAAGTTATTGCTCCATTGATTAATTACGAACAGAAAATTTTATATACTCTTCACGCTCGTCGCGTTTACTGAAGGCGGTATAGGTCGCGAACAGAGAGATTTCTCAATACGCCTGCTATAGCACCGTGAAAATGAAGTAAGAGCGATTGCCACATGGCGCACCAATAACGAAGGTGATAATTCAATAGCCGCATCAAAGGTTAAACAAAATCAGAAATAATAATTTTGAGGAGGTCAAAGTTATCTTCGCTTGACGAAGAGGATATTTCAGTGCGCTGGCCCCCGTAGAGAACGCAGAATAAATAAGTATTGCGCAGTGTACATACTTACGCACCTATAGTAGAATCACTCTCTGATTCTGTATGTAGGCACTTAAAATACCATTGCGAAAGTGGAAGTATTTAATTAAGCAAGTTAATAGGCAGAGATCCCTTCATCAGCGATGGCAGAAGAGAAGATAAAATTCCATATGCACGTGAGTCGAATGGTGTGCAAGCCACACATCAGGGTGCACCCCGACAATATTATCGCCTTCAACTGGAATGTGTGCCAACCTAGCTATTTTTTATCAATGACTCGGCGAACTACCATCGGTGTGTTACGAGTTATTTTCCTGTTTCCTCCGCATTATTTTCGTTGTACTTTTCATTCTATTCATTACACGCTAACCTCTACGGGCAAAAAGTACGGGAACACTAAACAAATGAGTGCCTTTCGATTTTGGAAAGTGTTAGTTTAAATTCCACCACATAAGCTAATCCCTAATCATGTATAGATGACTTCGTTTCCTGCCGTTTCAAGCGTGGCCGCTCTTTGCAAGGTTCCACAGTGTACTCAGCGTGCGGCTTGCAATTTTCGCAGGTCTCAGGCCATCGAAACGACCTCAAGGGGCACTCGCTATACAGCCTTGAACGGAACTTCATTATTAACAAAGGAAGTGGACGTTGGGACAGCCGTCGTGATAACTAGTTAGCCTAAGCATAGCACCTGATATGCTTGCTTCCCTAGATACGGCTCCTAGCGCCGGCAGCAAGTCATGTGCTCTTTCCTCCGGTCACTAGTTCTACATTTAAATGCATAAAACCGGTGCGCAGATCAGTCCTCCGGAACCGCGAAATGGGAAGAAGCGTTCATGAAAAGAAATAATTAACACTCACACGCTCGTAGTACGAAACTTACTACTGAAATCTACGCGAATGTCTCACGATATGCTAGTCTCCTGGTTAGCTCACGTGAATGGTAGAGTGAGTCATAAAAAATCCATCCTGGAGATCCCGATTTCTCGAATTGAACTCGGGAAGATCTCCAGAAAGTCGGGAGCCTGACTGGAGGACGCAAAGTTCGAGCGCAAAAACAAGACGAGTCCTTTGTCCATTAGCAAATTCTTAATGGAAGATGTGTTTGAGTCACCCTGCAAGCTTCATGTTACGGACTAATTATCTTAATATAAAGGCAGTGATGGCTTATTGATCTATTGCCCTCACGTATCGTTGCGGTTTACCTCGAACTTAGAGAAATTGGAGTTCCCCGACCTCTCTCGTTACACAATTAAAACACACGGGTGTATCACAAGATCATTCTCGGTCGCACAGGTCATTGATGTGAAGTCACACACACGTGCTACAGTGGCTACGTTACTAGACTGTTGACCCGAAAGACGCGGATTATAAAGCCACGGCTGTTGCATTTTGTCGGAGCCGAAATGTCAGAGGTCCTAGTGCTTAGGAGTATGAGCCACTTATAAAACTCCAGGACCTTCAAATTTCTGTAGCCTTCCAGTACAGCGTGCTTCATAAACAACCATGTTTATGTCACGTAAAACGGGAGAAATTATGACCAATTACAAAGCTACATGTGCGCTACTATGTTTTCATGCTAAAGCCACCATGCTTCAGCGACGTCGTAACCGAGTTCAAGCTATGACACGCGTCTTCGGTGATGGCACCGCAGACTCACAAGTCCTCTACTCTGATGCAGAACGCTGCCCAGAGAATCTACCTATGTGTTTAGGTGTTATACATGACACAGACGCCCTCATGGCATCTGCCACACTACGGACAAAAGTTCCTCAGAAGAGGGAGCTCTCGCTCTGGCCAATGTTACCGCCACGACATTGCGACATGACTCCCCTGTCAACATAGCGACAGGCTCACAGTCTGCTTGTCATGCCTTTGCTCAGAGACTTGTGGCTTCTCATACACAAAGAATCATTTCTTCTGTCTCGCCACCCTCATTACGCCTGGTGCAGTGCGTATCGTCTGGACTCTTGTACACGCTTCTCTCCATGGTAATGAAAGCGTTCATGCGGTTGCCCGACGTCTGACCGGCCGGACATCATCGGAGGAGCGGTCCAACCCAGAGGAGGCTCCATCAGAACTACTAAACTACGACGCGACCGTGGATTACTACCGACAGAGCCGTTCTACATATCCTTCTCCTCATCCTTCACACAACAGAGAAGATTCTGTCGCTTGGCGGCAACTACTGATCAATTCATTTGATTGCTTGTACATCATAAATCGTTTTCATCAAACTCCGTTCGCCTCCTACAGCCCCTTCCATGACTCTGTACCGACAGTACACCACTCTGCGTGGGAAAGCTTTGCGACATAGGGTGTTCCTCCCATCCCCAACCCTACACCTTCTTTTTGGGAGTCTGCACTGCTCAGCTTACGCCTGCAGGAACAGCAGCAGCTGGTCCAGCGGGCTCAGCCAATGAAGGCTCTCTGTATATACATTCTCAAAGTTTCTTTCTCACTCTCTCAGTGACTGACTGCATAGTATATATATATATATATATATATATATATATATATATATATATATATATATATATATATATATATATATACATTCTCAAAGTTTCTCACTCTCTCAGTGACTGACTGCATAGTATATATATATATATATATATATATATATATATATATATATATATATATATATATATATATATATATATATATATATATATATATATATATGCGTGGTGGCTGGCATTGCACTACGGCCACTTCTCTATATAGTGTAGTCACACGTATTATCTAATTTGTGCTGCCCTTCCACGTTAACGCCTTGAGTCTGTACATACTAACTGTAGGGAGGATGCGAACGAACTCAGACCTTTCTGCACGCACCGCCAAGATTGTCACGGGTATTCAAACGTACGTCGGTTGTGGTTCTTCTCCCTCCGAACTTGTCGGTACCCGGTCGATCAGTGACGGATGTCATGCGAAAAATCCCTGTGTTGAAGTCCACGCCGCCTGGAGGCAACGCAGTGGAAATACGAAGGAAGAACAAGCTCACACGCCATGGGCCAAAGCTGGCGTATATCAGATTTTTCTGGCTGGGGCTTGTGCACGGTAATTTGTTTTGCTGGTACTGGAATCTCGGAATCCGAAAGGTGTAAAATAGAGTCCTGCTCACGGTCGGCATCGGTGTCGAGCACACCTCTTTCCGCGTCCGTGATTCCGTCTGCGCAGGGACTCCGGGGTACAGATGGAGATGGGCAGTCGAAGTATTTACCGTTACAAGTTCTTTCGCTGAAAAAGAGCTGGTTGGCGGGGTGTAAATCTGCACCTTCACGACGACGTCCTTCCCGAGCTTCGATGCCAAGAGGTGCACTGTCGAGGTGATGAATTGCAAAGTTCCCGTCCGTGGTAGAGTCTGGGCTAACAGGGATAAGGTCGGATGCATGGGAAACCGTCCGGAATGCATACGTTAACCTGCCACACCATTCCAGCCAAGATTATAGCCCAATGCCTTCGTAGGCACACCAGGCTTCGGCAGCATCGATGGCCCCCCTCGATTTCCTCTGTTCGGTCCAGACTTGGCGAGCTCCGACTGCGTTGATAGACGCTACCCAATTTTTAGGGTGGTCTTGAAAGGCGTGGTTCTCGGGTCAGCTGGCCTCAAAGACGTGTGAGACGCCTACACAAAACATTACATCGACTGCATACAATTTGGGCGAGTCGGCAGGCGACAGTTTGGAGCTCGACGCAATTAGGGCGTTAGTCCCGACGTGGAGATGCGAGTGGTACTTTCATCATGAGTGGTACTTTCATCATCATCATCATCATCATCATCATCATCATCATTATCATCAGCCTGACTACGTCCGCTGCAGGACAGAGGCCTCCTCCATGTTCGCCAGTCAACTCAGTCCTGTGTTTGCTGCTACCACTTTACACCCGCAAACTTTATAATCTTATCTGCCCACCTAACTTTTTGTCTTCCCTTCATCCACTTGCCTTCTCTTATTTTGCCTTGGAGCTAAGTGCTTCACTTTAAATCTAATTGATCGGTTTAATCTTAAGGTTCAATTATTAATTCTTGCCTTTAACCAACATCTTGTTATCTTGCATAGTAATCACCAAAGACACGTTGTCAGCTAAGGTTTTAAGCTAGTTTCATTGCAAGTCGTCCTCAGTGTTGCTGGGCGAGATAAATTGAACGGCAGGTCTTTGAGAGGTATTCCTCTGTGATCCCCCTACCAATAGCGATCACCAAACTGTTCAAACACTTCAATGTACGGCGTGAATAACACTGGATATACTATTCCTGCTTCGCTAATCACCTTTTAGATGCGGAAGCATCTTATACTCGCGCCTTGTAGTGCGCCGTCCGCACCGCTTCTCGAACATTCGACAGCTGACGCGCGCGCATGCGCCGTCGCGCCGTCGCGCCGTCGCCCACCATCTGTGCCGCGCGTGCTTCTCCTTCGAGAACATTCGACAGCTGACAGCGCATGCGCCGTCGCGCCGTCGCCATCTGTGCCGCGCGCGCGCTTCTCCTTCGAGAACATTCGACAGCTGACAGCGCATGCGCCGTCGCGCTGTATATATACTCAAGGTCGGCGCTCGCTCGCTCAGTTGCCGCTCGTCCGTTGGTTTGTACGGCGCGTCGACGTCCAAGGTCGCGGTGAAATTAATTCCAACGAATCCACAAACACAATTATCGACGTCCCTTCGACCAGCGCCGCCCTTTCGCATACGTGTGTACGTGTTCACTCATTTAACACCCCCTCCTACAACCACGTTAACCAATTTAGCCATTGACCCAAGTAAGTCGCAATTTAACACCCCATTTCACAACCACGTTAACCAATTTAGCCATCGACCCAAGTAAGTCGCACTTTAACACCCCGTTAACCAATTATATGCTCCGCATCCTCCTCAGTGTTCCCCCGAGGGAAGCTGCGGGCAATTTTTTTAACTGTATTCTTACACAGAGGTTTCTCTGCGTGCACTACCACCATGACGACAATATAAACAATCATTTGTTATCCATGAAAGGAACACGGTGTCTCCGGTTATTCTTCGAAGCTTAGAACGTGGTTTGTGACATGTTATTATTATTATTAAATGTCTCCCAACAAAGCAAACTTGTTTCGGCAAGCTAATTCATGTTACCTTTACTCGTTTACAATTTACCTGAAGTAGTCATCGATTCATATAGTACCGAATCCAAAGTATTGAGCTAGTACTTGAATTCATTAACATCTCAATTTTCGCAGATCAATATGATGGCGCCGTATCTACGTTAGACCACATGCTCTGGCAGTGCCCCTCATCACGCGATGCTCGGCACATGACCGAAGAGGAATGGAGCTCTGCGCTCAGGAGCTCAGAACTTGCACATCAACTCTGGGCTGTCCAGAGGGCCCACGACGTGGCGGTGAGGCCCGCCCTACCCGTTCCGACGTGGGAGCGGCCCGCTGCTCTACCTCCTTGAGGTAGTGTTCCTCTGGACCTCAATAAAGTTCTGTGTCTGTCTGTCAGTACGATGGTATTCTTCCTGGTTTGTGGGCAACTGTGGGCGCAAGTTAGCCAGATGAGGACAGAGGACGTTCGATGACAACGAGAGACTTTTATATACACGAAAACGGACAAGGGGATACACACAACATAAACTCACATATATATACACGAGTTCACGGTCCTACGCGGAAGGGAGTTAACGTTCTTGTTTGTCCACTCACATTCTACTCTTTGGGCGTGAACGTTGTGCTTGACCTTGAGCTCTCTGCTAGTCAGAACGCGGTGTGCCTTTCGCTTGCGGAGTTCGTACCGAGGCGGGGCCCGGACTAGAAGATAACCGCCAGGGGCATCCCAGTACGGTGGTCAACGCCTGGGCTTGCCTGTGCACCACCGAGAACAGCGTGTCGCCGACTGCCGCGAACAGACCTGGGACAGCGTCTCGCTCCGAGGCCAGAACAGCAGCTGAGACCTGGGACAGCGTCTCGCTCCGAGACCAGAACAGCAGCTGGCCGTGACGAACGCCGCTTCAGACCAACGTGGGAGCGAGGTTGGGCGATGCCCAGTCCAGAACGCACCCTAGGACTTCAACGCCGGGACGAGGCCCGGCCACGGAGGGTCAGAACGAGCAGCCGGGGCGTGGCCCGAACTTGTACTTGCTCTCTGCTCTCTGGGGTTAGGTGGGGCGATGCCCAGTCCAGGACGCACCCGAGGACTTCAATGCCGAGACGAGTGCCGGACACGGAGGGTCAGAACGAGCAGCCGGGGCGTGGCCCGAACTTGTGCTTGCGCTCTGCTCTCTGGGGTTAGCCGAGCTGTCCCCGTGGCTCGGGAGCCTTTCACGTGGTACGCGCACGAGCACGCGCATAGGCGCGCTCATAGTTTTAGTGCTATCACCATCATAATGATTCCCGCGCACCTTGAAATACTAAATCGGCCCCGCACACCGATTTTCTACGTCAAATCATGACGCACACTCTCCAGGGCAGCGTTTTTTTACCACATCTTCCCCCCAGTTCAAGAACAGCGAAACGGTGGGGTAAAAAGTATAGGCAAGTTCATAGAGTAGGCAACGTATTACCCGCGTCATGAGTTCTTTGTGTAAACACACACACACACACAAAATATATTTACACGGAAAAGGCAACTATTAATAGATCATCTCTAACATGGTCTGTCAAATACAGTTCTATACGAAATCTCTCACTTAGTTAGACGTCTCTCGCCGTTTTTTGATTGGGCTTGGACGCCGATCGCTCGCATGACATGTCGTCTGTCCCGTTGACGTCTTCAACATGAGTTAGCCCACGCCATCTCACAGCCTTCTGCCGCCGTAGCAGCAGGAGGGTAGCGGTCGCTTGGAAGCTCCGCCCTCGAGCAACAGCTCTCAGCCGCCGCGTTCATCCCAGTAGCACGCCTGGGTCGTGCCAGCCACCCGGAACGGCAGCAGGACCAGCGGCCCACAGCAAACGGGAACTCGTAACCACTCGGGACGGCAGCCGAAACAGCGGAACCTCGCCTGGTCCCTGGGCCAGTCACCAAGCCGGAGTCGAGGCCTCATTCACCGGTTGTGCAGCTGTCAGGAACAGCAGCCGGAACAGCAGCGGATTGCCTGGTTCCTGGGCCAGTCACCCAGCCGGAATCCAGGACAGTACAGAACCTAGAGGACGTCTCCTAGTTCCCCGGACCGGTCGTCCAGTCAAGAACCGTTTGTCTTTGCCCACTTCGCTGCTTTGAACGCTGTCACGTGCTTCCCGGTGTTGAAGTGTTGAAGAATATAGGAATGCCTTTAGCTTGGTACCTTTGTTGTTGTTATGCATCTAGTTCGAAGTCCATTCTCGTGTCGCAGTTCAGTTCGGAATCGGTCAACCAGGTTTGTACTCTTCCTCCTTTTCTTCCACGTACTAGCGCAGAACCAGAGTTCTTTCTTCCTATGTGCTTCTGTGTACCGCGGTGGCTTCTCGATGTTCATATAGATGGAGCAGTATTCAATCCAAACATTTGGGTCCGAGCGCCAAGCTACGCAGTCCAAAGCACGCCACATCTTTCGGTTGTCTCGAAGTTCATTTGCCTCCGCATGGTACGGAGTACCATGTTTTGGGCTCACAGCGTTCCTACCTCCACTACTACTTTTGGAGTTCCGGCCCCTTTTGCTCGAATTATGGTCATCTTCTGGCTTTGTTTTAGGGTTTTTCAATGCCACCCGCTTTCCGTTGGCCTCCGAAGCAAGAGTCTCAGATGCGCCTGACGTGCTCTTTGTATGGCCGAGAGGTTTCAGCTGACCACTGCAGAGGCCATGCTGCTCTATACTTCCGTCACCTTCAATGCCATCACATGTCTGCTTAACACATTCACTAGCAGACCGTTTACCCAGAGCTACATCACCACGTTTTCCAACACACACTTTTTTGGGTGTACCTGACAGATTTGTGTTAACATCATGGATAACTATCTCATCCTTGAGATTATTGACTTGGTTCTCTTCATTAACCTCCTTAAGCGCTACCCTATTTGCAATCTCTCGGATTTCCAAAATAGCTGTGCTGATCTCAGACAACAGCTTCTCTCCTTCCTGTCGCAAACGCACACGCTCATTGTCATTTTTGCATATGTACCGCAGTTCGAAATCAATTCTCTTTTGTTCCTCATCAAGGTCTTCTTGCAACATTCGCTCTAAGTCGGCGCAAGACCACCCGACCTCCTCTCCAATACAAAGCAGTCTTTGCACGTTTACAGGCATCCTGTGTGCGACCAATTCTCGTCTGAAAGATGTTGAGTGCCGATCCTGGCAAGGCCCATGTCCGTTCCGATCGCGTGCAATTTCTCTAAATCCATCGGTTCGTACCGCCCGTCTGGCTCTCGGCAAGAAGGTAAGGCCGATATGTCCTGGCAGGCTCGCCAAAATTTTGTGGGCAACTGTGGGCGCAAGTTAGCCAGATGAGGACAGAGGACGTTCGATGACAACGAGAGACTTTTATATACACGAAGACGGACAAGGGGATACACACAACATAAACTCACATATATATACACGAGTTCACGGTCCTACGCGGAAGGGAGTTAACGTTCTTGTTCGTCCACTCACATTCTACTCTTGGGGCGTGAACGTTGCGCTTGACCTTGAGCTCTCTGGTAGTCAGAACGCAGTGTGCCTTTCGCTTGCGGAGTTCGTACCGAGGCGGGGCCCGGTCTAGAAGATAACCGCCAGGGGCATCCCAGTACGGTGGTCAACGCCTGGGCTTGCCTGTGCACCACCGAGAACAGCCTGTCGCCGACTGCCGCGAACAGACCTGGGACAGCGTCTCGCTCCGAGGCCAGAACAGCAGCTGAGACCTGGGACAGCGTCTCGCTCCGAGACCAGAACAGCAGCTGGCCGTGACGAACGCCGCTTCAGACCAACGTGGGAGCGAGGTTGGGCGATGCCCAGTCCAGAACGCACCCTAGGACTTCAACGCCGGGACGAGGCCCGGCCACGGAGGGTCAGAACGAGCAGCCGGGGCGTGGCCCGAACTTGTACTTGCTCTCTGCTCTCTGGGGTTAGGTGGGGCGATGCCCAGTCCAGGACGCACCCGAGGACTTCAATGCCGAGACGAGTGCCGGACACGGAGGGTCAGAACGAGCAGCCGGGGCGTGGCCCGAACTTGTGCTTGCGCTCTGCTCTCTGGGGTTAGCCGAGCTGTCCCCGTGGCTCGGGAGCCTTTCACGTGGTACGCGCACGAGCACGCGCATAGGCGCGCTCATAGTTTTAGTGCTATCACCGTCATAATGATTCCCGCGCACCTTGAAATACTAAATCGGCCCCGCACACCGATTTTCTACGTCAAATCATGACGCACACTCTCCAGGGCAGCGTTTTTTTACCACATGGTTCCTGGTACTCTTAAGTCATGGGGTACTGAGAATAAAAACTGATGCCCAGATTTTTAACGCCACAGCGTTAAATAGCTAGTTACGCATAAATTGTGCCGTCGGCGTTGGTGTAGGCGTCCTTGGTTGTGAACAAAAAATTATCTTGTGCGTGACCTAAATATCAAAAAAGATGCAAATATAATAAAAAAAATTTTGCGTGCGAGCGGGGATTAAGACCACGGTCGTTTGCATGACGAGCGTGTGTTCTACCACACAGCCACGCGTCTACTTGTGACTGCAGTGAAACTACCTTCCTCCACTTGGTAATGCAGCGAAAGTAACTTTCATGTTTTACAAACACGTGCGTCCTGTATACATGCCTCGTAATACAACATGAACTGTTGTCGTAACAAAGAGTGATACAAGAGTACATTGGCATCGGGAGTTGATAATTTGATTTGATATGTGGGGTTTAACGTCCCAAAACCACCGTGTGGCTATGAGAGACACCGTAGTAGAGGGCTCCGGAAAATTCGACCACCTATAGGGTTCTTTAACATGCGCCCAAATCTGAGCACACGGACATACAGCATTTCCGCCTCCATCAGATATGCAGGAGCCGCAGCTGGGATTCGATCCCGCGACCTGTGGGTCAGCAGGCGAGTACCTAAACCACTAGACCACCGCGGCGGGGCGTTGGAATCGGGAGTCCTAACATCCGGTTCTCATAAAGACACCATGGTTTAGAGCTGGTCACCCACTGCAGAAGGCGCACACATTAATGCGCCTATTCCTTTATTGCCACGTAGTCGGTGCATAGCAAGCTCGAAAAGATTTCACGCATCGAATGTTTGAAGTACAACAGGATATCGCTATCACGATCAATTCTTAAACGCGAAGCTTAAGGGCCTTCTATTTTTATTGCAATATCTTCTGCATCATTTCGTAAATCGACCACAATACCTTTTTTCCCTGTCGCTGTTGCTCAGGCCATCCTTACATGGTTTTCTATGAAGGGCTGGCCTATGTTTAAAAATAATATAACAAGCTGTGTGTGAGGTATTAACAATATTGTTTATTTTAAAAAACCTTGTACGCCGATACATATAGAACATACCATCGCTCAAATGCCTGCCGCGACTTCACACGGTGGCACAGATTCGAGTGCTACGAACTTCAGTGACTCTGCCAGAAAATCCCGTCTAAATGTCACTGAGGGCCTGGGCTTTGTTGACTAAAAGGGCATCATCAATTGTGGCTTATTGGTATACACCTGCGACTTCAGGCAACCCCGCCAAAAAATAATCTAGCTGGAGGAAACCACAAAATCTTGGTGGGCATAAATCACATCTGCGCACACCCACAAACCATTCACACAAAATGTCCATCGTTAAGTGCGCTGTGTGGCCCGTGCCACAATTCTGTATGAGCCACATGCCATCTACGTCCATATTGTTTAGTTCGGGTCAAACGAAATCGGTTATAATTTTTCAGTAACCATCACCGTTGACGTTGATAAGCTCATCAACGTCGTTCTAAAAAAACTGTGGAGCGATCCAGAAATTCCCACCAAAACAGTAATACGAGTGTTCCAAGGGCTATTGTGATCGCGATTGAAGGTCGATCGGGATCGTATTTCTCGATCGCGATTAACAATAGTCGTTCCTACATGGCCCAACATAATCTATATGCAGTTTGGCGCAGACGTCCAGATCGAGATCGTAGTTATTCCGATCGGGCCTGATCGCAACTTAAAATTACCGCGTAACAGGAACTAATCCGGATCGAACCTGATCGGATCCGGATCCAGCTTAACCCAGATCGTGATCCAAATCGCCCGTGTGGAATTGGTATAAGTTTTTTCTGGATTGACTGATAGACGGTTAACATCGTGTTGGCGGTCTTCGTCCCGTATATATCATTGAGAAACAGGTTTGAAGCCCCAAAAAATAAGGACGTGATAAAAAGCGTGGACACGCACAGCGGTGCGCTCTTCGTGTCCGCTTTATTTTCTTCCATCCTTGTTTTTTTTAGCGCTTCAAAGTTGTTCACTAATGTCTCACAAACTAGCCCAAACTTTCGTGCTTCAAGGCTATCATTTCTCAAAATGATGGATCATTTTTGAGGTCATTCATTTCCTACCTGCTTTTTCAGTTTTAAATGCGAAGCATTTCCTAGCGAACTTCGGCGACTTTGAGCGTATCTATCTATCTATCTATCTATCTATCTATCTATCTATCTATCTATCTATCTATCTATCTATCTATCTATCTATCTATCTATCTATCTATCTATCTATCTAGCCGCTTACATTTAGGCGCTCTCCTGGTCACCCCCTTAACTTAGCGTGAACCAAAATTAGCATGGTAGGGTAAGATGGTTTGACGAATATGATGCGCTGGTCAAGACATGAATAATTTCGCCATCCCGTCCCGTAAGTCGTCAAACACTTCCCGCCAGACAGTGGCACATACTCACGGCGGGTATGTACCACTGGTATGCGGGTATGTGCCACAGATGATCTACCCAGGAACGACGAGAACACACTTGGGCAATTTTAACGCGTGAGTGTTAAGCGCTACCCGACATCGGTAGCGTCGACCCAACGCAGGCATAGAATAAATGTCAGTGTTAAGAAAAACCTGACATAAGCACCGTTGACCACCCGACGAATGCAAATAATAAATTTCAGAGTCCCAGCAAGAATCCAAACCCAAGCATTCTACCACAGAGCTACGCCAGGTCACGGAACTACTTTTACAATAGACGCTAACCTTCATGAAACGTCAATAGTGGTTGCAGTGCTGCCTACCAAAATTTATAAACATTACATATGTACTCCTTTCATACAGCTGTCACGTCGAGTTAACGTCAATTGTGGTAAGGTGCCATGTGCTGAAATTTATTTATGTAGCAGTGTGAAGGGTCAGCATCTTCGCTAGCATCAGCGCTTCATATCATCTTCTGGTGTCGCTAAAACACATTTCCAGCAGGCATCGTTGGCAAGTGGAATACTGGTTATATAAACATCTGCAACTCTTCAACATATGACTCTGCGTGCAGCATTTGTACATATATTTAGAGTTATTTCAGTACGTGTCGTTCAATAAAAAATGCAACACGGCCACCTTTTTCCGCGTGCTTCGCATAAAGTTGATTCCCAGATACGTAGGATCTGCCGAATTTTTATCAAAACTAGAATATCCGTTATCTTCACCATAAACGACAGCGGCAGTGATGGCGTTGCGCTCGTGGTGCTCGGCCACTGATCCAAAGGTCGCGGGGTAAAATCCAGGCCACTTGTTTTAAGTACGTAAATGCCACATGCCCATGCGCTTAGATTAGGCGCACGTTATGGAAGCTTAGGTGGTTAAAATTTCCGGACACCTCCACCACGGTGTCTCTCATAATCATATCGTGGCTCTGGGACGTAAACCCTGGCAGTTATTACCACCGTTAACGACGACTGTGTTCTCTGTCGGGCATCGTCAACAACTCTCACTCTTACTCTATGCAGTAGCGCTTCTGAAACTTCGGCACATGCTCGCCAAGTGCGCACATGCAGGCATACTGGCGGCACCTATGTGAGCCGAGCGCCACTGGTGGCTCGGAAACTGCCGACAGTCGGCCGGAGATGTCGCCAACGACAACGCCGACGTACGCCGACGTGCGAAAGAGGCAGGCTGAAAGAGAGGAAAAGGGGTGGGCGGGCCCTGAAAGGCGAAAGCCTTATCGATCCCGGCGTGCCCACGCCCGCGCTATCCCCCTTCCTTCCGAACTTCCTACAGTTCCCGCCCCGTTAAACGCCAGCAGCTCCCATATCGAACGAGTGCACCTTTCAATGGGTCCGCTGGCATCGAGAAAGGCGGGAATAAGCGGACAACCATGTGCGCGTACTACTCTTTTCATGGCGCCTTCCCCCACAATCATCCCCCCCCCCCATTTTGTTCGAGCGCGTGCTCGCTTCACGCCACCGTCTGCATAGACAGGGACAGGCTTCGGCTCCGCTGACAAGCAGTGTTCGGTTGCAACGCTTCCGAAATGATATCGGAAGCCTGACAGCGCGTGGCGGCGCTGGCCAGTCGCGTGAGCTTCCCCAAGCTAATCAGTTATGCGGAACTCTGGCAGTGACAAACAACCTTCCAACACTGAAGTAATGGAGTGCTATGACGGTTAGTGTAGCAGATGAGATGAAAATGATAACATGGATGGAAATATACTATCAACGGGTCGTCTACAACCTTTCCACTCAAGCCAGAAAACATTTCAAAGAACCAAACTGGTTTAAAAAAAATACAATCAACAGCAGTGTACCGTCGAGAATTATAGCATTGTGTCTGCAATATTTTCACCCAAACATGTCTCTCTATTATTCTGCCGTCTTGTGTAGCGCGTTTGCGACAGGCCTACGTGAAATGAAACGCGTAAACTTCCTTACAAGCATTAGGAGAAGTGCCTTTTCAGAAATGTCTGTTGTAGTGGCTCAAGCACCATCGGTTCTGAAGAGGTTTCAACGCACCCTAATTAGACGCAAAAACTGTGTTTACCCCCTCACTGTTCGGCTTATTGTTCCAGGTAACTTATCAACACTGCTGTCGCCGTCGCCGTGGCGTCCTGACTAAATTCCAGTTGTGATAAGATTTCTTTGAGCCCATCGCCACTGTGCGTACAAAGAAAGGTGTGTGAGAGTGACGTCATAGAAGTCACACTTCTAAGCTGCTCCCCCTTTTCTGTATGCCCATTAAACGCATAGAAAGGATCCTTGTGAGAATACGGTAAAGTAAGGCGATGCTTGTCGCGGAAGTGAAGCGTGCTTGAAGAGGGAATAGCCCGTCAGAGGGGGCAACTGTCAGAGGGGGCAAACCACTCGTCAGAGAAATTGATAGATATTTCTGTCAGCAAACACTTCATATATACAACTCCGTGCTGCTGGCTAAAATTATGAGCCAAGTCTAAAGATGTCCTTGGACTAAACTTACAGATCATTCGATGTCATGCTTTGCGAACAATAACCTAGGGTCGTGCTTTGCTTCGGAAGCTAAGCAGACTCTCGCTCACTCGCTTGAGGTGATGTTCGCGCTTGTGCTCGAAGTGTTTCAGCACTACTTCACCAAATGAGCTACATTTGTGTGCCTCGACATCATACACTTGGCAACTACGAAAGACCTGCTTAACCGTTCATTTTTTTTTAACATTCTGATACTGACATTTACAGGGTTGACACCTGAAGTTACATTTACTAACTGAAGAGCGCTGTTCTGAGCGACCACACAAAGCCCATGCAAACTATTGTAAACGCAGGTATTCTATCGGAAGCGTAGCGTAAGAAAAGCGGCAAATCTCCCGACTGACATGCGTGCTGGATGAGCGACCAACCAACCTCTGAGGTCTGCCGAGTTCTCATTCAATTGGTACGGAATATTGTTGAAGGCGTCATAGCAGTACCGGAACATGAAACCCTTACCCGTTTCTCTTTTCACGCCAAGAAAAATGTTTGCATCCTCTTCATTCACAATGTCTTTCGAAGTGCCGGAATCGGTGGCCACAATCCCAGTAGTAATGTTGTCGGATACTTTCGGGACAGCGGATGAAAATTCCTATCTCACTATGTATATGTTCATTGGAAAATTTTCAGAGTAAGAATGGGAACCTGAATGTGCCAGTGAATGAGTGTTGGAGAGGAAAAAAAACGCCAGGCCAGCGGGCTATACGCAGCACAGGCACAGCGAAAGCTAGAAGAGCGGCCTTCCAGAGCCTTTTGAAAACACTCATTGGGTAACTACTGCAAGCACACTTGCTTCATACCCACTAGGGCATTAATAATAAACTTTTGGGTAGAAGGCTGGCATTCACTATGCTATTCTTCGTCATTCTTCTGAGAAGCGTGGTATCCGCTAGACACTCGCAAGGAATTTCGTACCAATTGTTCATGCAGTGGCTGACGACGGTGAGGAATGATGGCTGAAGTGGGTATGCGCCACAGTTAATAGGGAGAACAAAAACAAGCTTTTGTAATGGGTTGGATCAGTGGATGGCCCGCTCGTTACGCTATATGCATTGTGCGACGAGGGGTTGTTATTTCGCTATTCTAAAACGGTTTATAAGTCGCATTAACGCGATTGCTCTCCCGACACCAAGCCTGCCTAAGGCAAGCTTGTCAACAAATCACAAGCACCATGCGTGTCATTTCAACGACATTCTTAAGAGAACCATAAAAAAAATTTCCTATTATAGCTCATGGTGTTAGGTTCCTACCATTCAAAAAGACCCTTAAGAATAATGTTCCATACTATTGAAATATGCTATTGGGCTTTTTTTTTCATTATGGAGGAGCCGCATGATTGACCGACATGCTGAGCTAACTCGCTCGACCAAGTCTATTTTCCTAGAAGAGGCAGCCAATGTGCCTAGCGTTGTAGAGACTTTCGGCCCCGTTCCGGAGTGGGATGGACTTCTGGATATGTGTGTTTGTTTACCAGACTTTTGAAGGTTCGTTGTACTGAATGTAATTGTGTTTTGTGCATGTGTGCACGTGAGCATATATTTGAAACGATTGATTGAATAGCTATACATCACATTATTTGATTCCGTTATTTCCATGCATTAAAAAAGCACCAGCGTAGCTCAGTGGTGGAATACTGGGGCTGGCACCCAGCAGACCCGGGTTTGAGAGGCAGTGTGTCTTTGGTGCTAGGTTTGCCAACAAGTCACATGCACAAGCGTACCTGAGTGGTAGAGTACTGGGCTTGCAGCCAGCCGACCCGGGTTTCGAGCCCCACTTTGTCTTTAGTACTATAGGTGTTTTTTTTTTTCAGTGCAGCTCAGTGGTAAAATACTGGGGCTGGCACCCAGCGGACCCGGGTTCGAGAGCCAGTGTGTCTTTGGTGCTAGGTTTGCCAACAAGTCACATGCACAGGCGTACCTCAGTGGTAGAGTACTGGGCTGGCACCCAGCAGACCCGGGTTTCGAGCCCTACTTTGTCTTTAGTACTAGGGGTTTTTTCAGTGTAGTTCAGTGATAGAATACTGAGGCTGGCACCCAGCAGACCCGGGTTTGAGAGGCAGTGTGTCTTTGGTGCTAGGTTTGCCAACAAGTCACATGCACAAGCGAACCTGAATGGTAGAGTACTGGGCTTGCAGCCAGCCGACCCGGGTTTCGAGCCCCACTTTGTCTTTAGTACTATAGGTGTTTTTTTTCAGTGCAGCTCAGTGGTGGAATACTGGGGCTGGCACCCAGCTGACCCGGGTTCAAGAGCCAGCGTGTCTTTGGTGCTAGGTTTGCCAACAAGTCACATGATGCACAGGCGTACGTAACTCAGTGGTAGAGTACTGGGCTGGCACCCAGCAGACCCGGGTTTCGAACCCTACTTTGTCTTTACTACTAGGAGTTTTTTTTAGTGTAGTTCAGTGGTAGAATACTGAGGCTGGCACCCAGCGGACCCGGGTTCGAAAGCCAGTGTGTCTTTGGTGCTAGGTTTGCCAACAAGTCACATGCACAGGCGTACCTCAGTGGTAGAGTACTGGGCTTGCAGCTAGCCGACCCGGGTTTCGAGCCCCACTTTGTCTTTAGTACTATAGGTGTTTTTTTTCAGTGCAGCTCAGTGGTGGAATACTGAGGCTGGCACCCAGCAGACCCGGGTTCGAGAGCCAGCGTGTCTTTGGTGCTAGGTTTGCCAACAAATCACATGCACAGGCGTACGTACCTCAGTGGTAGAGTACTGGGCTGGCACCCAGCAGACCCGGGTTTCGAGCCCTACTTTGTCTTTAGTACTAGGGTTTTTTTTTTCAGTGTAGTTCAGTGGTAGAATACTGAGGCTGGCACCCAGCGGACCCGGGTTCGAAAGCCAGTGTGTCTTTGGTGCTAGGTTTGCCAACAAGTCACATGCACCGGCGTACCTCAGTGGTAGAGTACTGGGCTGGCACCCAGCAGACCAGGGTTTCGAGCCCTACTTTGTCTTTAGTACTAGGGTTTTTTTTTCTTTTTTTCTAATTTCGCGCGATGTGGTTACGGACATCGGCGGCGGCAATGGCGGCGGCGGACAACTGCGCGTGACTCTAGTTGTGATCTCATAGCAGCTTTCACTGTAAAAATAATGCGGGGGTTTCTATTCAACTGTGCTGGAAAGGACGCAGTAAGTACTTAGTCTAGCACCTGACAGGGTTTTGACAGTTCTTCACATTTTTTGTGGTAGTTGACAGCCGACGCGCCACTCATTCATTATTCATTTTTCTTCTTGATAGGTTCTTTCTGCGTACGTATCTTTATTTTTTTTCTGTTAGTATTTCTGTTGGTGTATTGATGCATGTTTTCATAAGCCAATACGTATGTGTACCTAATTTTTATAAATGTTTTATTCGTTGTATAGCAAGATCAAGTTTACAGCTTCCATGTCGCTAATTCTTGCTACCATTGGTTTCATCAATGCACGTGAAATTACCAAATTTTTGTAGAACCGATTTTCCATCACCTATTTAAGTAACATTCTTTTAATGTGCATTCTATTAATTTTTTCAGTGGTAAGGCGGTGCTAAACTTGACAGCGAATTTGAACGTCTTTTGTGCGCCTATTGGCGAGGCTTCCCCGCTTCTTAAAAAACACTTTCGGCCCACGCTCTCTGCCTTTCATGATGTTGTAGCAGTCCATGTACTCCCGAATTTTGAGCATCCGGTACTCAGTTGCTAGGCCGGATTGCCTTTCGTCGCGCTCAAGTCCAGCAAGCGTACAGTACAAAATTAGGGAATGGGGATTGAATAATTACTTTCATTAGATTATCAATGCTTACCTCGCCATCGTCACAGCTCGAAACACACGGCAAACAGATTGAGAGTCCATGAACACGACAGTCGAGTCCCCTTTCTGTCTGCTAATCTTATCGCGATAGCGACCGCCACAGATTTGGACTTACTGCCTGGTGGGATTTTATCGATGCCGTCAAGGATGTATACAACTCAGCTCACTGCAATAATAGTGTAACAACTGCCGTGCAGTCTGCTGGCGCCAGCGAAGATGAAGGTTGTGTTAATACAGCAACGCCTTTGTAGTCACACAGCCCTGCCTCGCTGTCCGCTTGGGTGATACTTCGAGCTTATGTTCTTAGGGGCACGGGTTTTTTTCACGCTATCACGTTGAACTGCCCAAGTGCCGTTTTGCTGGAAACGCCGGGATGCTTGATTAATGTGCGGAGTTGAACGTCTCAAAACCACCATATGATTATGAAAGATGCCGTAGTGGAGGGCTCCACAAATTTCGACCACCTGGGTTTCTTTAACGTGTGCCCAAATCTGAGCACACGGGCCTACAGCTTTTTCACTTCCATCAATAATGCAACTGCTGCAGCTGGGATTGAATCCCACGACCTGCGGGTCAGCAGTTGAGTACCTTAGCCACTAGACCACCACTGCGAGACAACGCCGGGATGGCGAATCTAAATAATTTGCGCTGTGTCAATCTTTGACTACCTATTGTGCCGTGATTTTTTTCTGTAAAAGAAAAGCGACATGACAAACACATAATGTTCGTTCATAACTAAATGCTATTAACTGCCGAAGAGTACGAACTTTTACACGCCAGAGAAGCTCTAGCCACCCTTGTCAACGCGTTAACGCCCGTTCGTAGAGGCAATTAACACCGGTGATTTCTTTGATAAATACGTTGCGAAGTGCTTAGCTTAAGTTTTCATTGCGCAGGTTTTCGTTCTCGCTAATTGAAACGACTAGCCGAGACGTGTAGCTTTGGTCCACATACTGCAGCAACAAGTTTATGCGGACCTTTGTCACTTGGGCAGAACAGCGGAATAATCTAACTGAAAAACCAGACTGCCGAGTGGCCGTCAGTGTTCTCACAAAATAAACTGAAAACTCTTCTCGTGTGTCCAAGAGCTGTTTATCTGGGAGCAGTGGACGGGGAAAAAAAGAAGAGCGAAGCGAAATCACAATCGCCACCAGACCTCTACGGCTGATGTCACCCTATCTGCGAACTCTCTCCCATTCGCAGACTGCACAAGCGCAGAGGCTCAGATAAGGAAACTCGAGTGCGGAAGGCGTCAATCGGGACACTAACACCGTCAGCTGGCTTGTTGGTTGTGTCGCACTCTGCGTTCATTTGGTGCTGCTGGCGTCTTCAAGCCAATACGCCAGTGTGCTTTCGTTTTGCTACAGTAAGGTGCCATCCTGTGCTCTGCTTTATTTCGAGAGCGGGCGTTCATCGAGGACCACGCATATAGCTACAACTGCGTCTTAAGCGTGAATTATGAGTCAATTTACAGTTCTGGGCGTAGGATGTCTTTTACTCGTCGCCTTGGCAGCCCCATCAACGGGTCGTTACTCGCCGGACTGGGACTCCCTGGACACGAGACCAACCCCGGACTGGTACGACGATGCCAAGATCGGCATCTTCCTGCACTGGGGCGTCTTCTCCGTGCCCAGCTTTGGCAGCGAGTGGTTCTGGTGGGATTGGCAGGGGGGAAAGGTACCGGCGTTCCGCGAGTTCATGAAGCGCAACTACCGGCCCGGTTTCACCTACCAGGACTTTGCTCCACAGTTCAAGGCCGAGTTCTTCGACCCGGACCACTGGGCGGCGATCTTCAAGAAAGCGGGTGCCCGCTACGTGGTACTGACCAGCAAGCACCACGAAGGCTTCACTCTGTGGCCCTCCGCGGTGTCGTGGAACTGGAACGCGGGAGACGTTGGCCCCCGGCGCGACTTGGTGGGGGACCTGGCGCAAGCCGTGCGGAAGGAAGGAGGCATCCACTTTGGCCTATACCACTCACTCTACGAGTGGTTCAACCCGCTCTACCTGGCAGACAAGGCGGCCGGTTTCAAGACGAACAACTTCGTCGCCCGCAAGACGATGCCGGAGCTCGTCGAAATAGTCACCAAGTAAGTGCACGCAACACACTTGGAGATTCACGGGATGATCCTGCGCACTCTTCCTTGTCTTACTTAGCCCTTTCTGCGTCACCCGCAATTGTTTCAAGTAATAACCTTTTGCAAAGTTAGTTCTGGTCTATCACTTTCTAAAGCAACGATGACGTCATAAGGAGGCATGACGTCATGGGGAGCTAATTTCAACTCCCTGAGAATTTTAACATGTGCGTGAGCCCAAGTACAAGGTAGTCTTGCACTTAGCTCCTATCTGAATGAGGTCGCTGTGATCTGGAATTGAAATCGTGTTTTCGAGTTCAATAGCGCTAGACCTTACCTGTTAAGCTGCTACAGCGCATTCTGTTCACCTTTACACTTTAAACGTTAAAATGGATTGCTTGTTCAAGCTCAGTATCTTTGTTAGATACGACACCACGGGCTCCATAAACATCTCTATCTCGTTTTTAACAAGCACGCTTGTATACAGAACTTGTGATCGTGTGGACTGCAAGCTTTCATTTATATATATTCATAAAATAATATTCTATTTGAAATTTCCTGATTGGGTTTTCAACTTATTTTTATGCATCTTCACAGCCGCAAATGTTTCTGGAAGTGTATTGTCACATATGAAAATTGTGTTTATAAATTTATTTGAAGTCTTACCAAAGGCTATTCTTGAGTCAATCATGAGAAAGGAGGAACACCAAGCACGGTTAACGTTTTTTTATATTTGTTGCGATATTACCACGGCTAACGAGCACACACGTTTAACAGCCGCTAGTGATAATGTAATGACCTCTTTCTGCATCCAACTTTTGGCTCCCCATCTTCAAGTGTGTGCACGTGATTAGCTTCTAGCCAGAAAGGCCCCATGCATCATCATGATGATTAACAGTAATCAAGCTCTACTATCAATACGGTAACTTCAGGACAAGAAAAAAGAATGCCAACTGTAATAAGATGTAAAAGGTCTAGCTTCTATAGGTCACGATAACAGCTGCAGTCCGATAAAGTCTGGCGACTCTTCCTTGAGGGCTCTATCTGTTTACTTTACGCAAAGGGGCACACCCCACATGGAGTTTCACACCGTGTGTACTTGTTTCTGCGTTTCCCTTGCCATTCAATGTTCGTTTGCATAATCTCGCAGGCATTCTGTCTGTGCCGGCCGTCAGGCAGAGGAAGCGGGTGCTGCAGCCTGCAGAGAATAATTTATTTTATCACCCATGATACTTCCTGCAACTTTATATGTGCTGCAAACGAGAATGAGGAAACACTTTTAATTTGCAGAAGCGTTTCTTGAAGGGCCAGTTGGTACATGATACTGAGGAGAACAGCGCAAAAGACGGGACGGAGAAAGAATAAACACACGACACAAGTGCTTGTGTCGTGTGTTCAATCTTTCTCCATCGCGTTTTCTGCACTGTTGCCCTCAGTACTTCTAATTTGTCCACGGTACATAAAATGTTTAACGTAATGCAAGCAGAAGTTCGGTGGTTCACGCGACATCATCATAAGTATGCGCTTTCATTCGCAAACTCTGCTTGGTATAACTGCAGCCTCCCTCGCCACGATAATAGAACTGAGAACGTTGCGCACACACTTTGCGTATATATTATGAGAAGACCTAGAAGAAATGTCGCTAGAAGCGGCATTGCTTGTTCTAAGTGCCGTTCTACACACTTTCGCATTACTATCAGCCTTAGTCTGATTCACGTTTTTTCCTCCCGTTTACTCGTATGTTTCCCAAAGCAGTATCGTTCATACACCATTTCAATATTTATTGATCAGAGGCGTGAATTGCATAGCAGGTGCCTTCACCTCCCCAGCCAATTCATCCGGAAATGTTCTTGACAAATCTATCTTATGCTGTCATCTGTTCCAAGAAAAAGGTCCTTACTCGTTTGCAACTACTCATGACTCGTTTTCTAATGTACTATATCAAAAGGTTCCAAGAAAGACACCGATTACGTCAGGCGCCGGTTTTAAAAAGAATTGACACCATGTGCCAACAAGCTAATTTTAGGACACACGGACTCACTGAGACTCAGATCAAACCGAGAATCTGAGTGAGTCCTGGTGGTAATAATTTGGGTGAGCTTGAGTCTGAGTGAGTCCTGGTGGTAATAATTTGGGTGAGCTTGAGTCTGAGTGAGTCCTGGTGGTAATAATTTGGGTGAGCTTGAGTCTGAGTGAGTCCTGGTGGTAATAATTTGGGTGAGCTTGAGTCTGAGTGAGTCCTGGTGGTAATAATTTGGGTGAGCTTGAGTCTGAGTGAGTGCGGTAGGAAAAAATTTGGGTGAGTTTGAGTTCGATTGAGCCCAAGACGCAAGACGTATTTCCCGAGTGTGTTTGGATGTGCTCCGAAATTTCTGCACACCTATATAGTCCTAGCACGTTTTGTTGTTGTTGTTGTTGTTGTTGTTGTTGTTGTTGTTGTTGTTGTTGTTTCACTGAAGTTATCTCCCATTCGCATCTAGTAAGCATGTGTCTAGAATGCTTCTACACAACTATACTGATGTTTCGGAATAAGTAACAGAGTTGGCTAAGAGACTGTAACAAAATTACATACAATATCTATGAAAAGGCGCTGCACCTGTCATAGCAGCGCAGTTCAAGAAACAACTGTCAGAAGTTTCAGACCTCAAAATGCACCTGATTTCGGGCGTTGTGCTTTGCAAATACTGAGCAGACAACCGTAATAGTCGCTACTCGTTGAGCAGCTGGCTGCCCGATGTGTGATTAGAAACACTACAGGTGGGTGTTATGTCCGGATGCTTCGAAATTAGCCGGTTAGTTATAGACCTTTGTGTATTGGGGTGTTGCTGGTATCTACGAGCCAGCTGTTCTTGCTCTTCTAGCTACGATTCCATAGGAATAATAATTTGTTCTCTGTTATATGTTACCATACTGAATGCACACAGCATTACAGCTTGATGGATCCCATTTTGAGAGTCTGCAATTTAAGGTTGCCGCTTGAATACAGAGAGCCAAGAAGTGTGTTATCTCTACTTAACCACGCTACCTTTTCGCTCTCACCGTTCACTTGTACTTATTTCTTCCCTTTTTATTCGAGCTTTGCTGGCATTTTGAAGCGAAGTCATCATTCTGATCCGCGCGTGGCTGATGGGTATTGCGTATTTTCATAGCATATTTCTACCACTTCTTCAGTAGAGGCTGCCATTGTGGATGCACCGATAACTTACAGACGAAAAAATTGCTGCTAAGCACAGGCAAACAAATAGGACTAGTAAACATCGCAAGACTTGGATTCTACGTGAAAAAGGACTTCATAATATGCCGTAAGGTGCACATTCGCCTCCACTTTAGTAGTTTCATATGGGGAATGATACAAAATAAGTGATAAGCCTTTCATCATTCACATCCTTATTTCCTTCGTAATGAAATTTTACCCCCGAAATCGCAGGTATCGTCCTGAGATCATCTGGTCGGACGGTGACTGGGAGGCCCCGGACACATACTGGAACAGCACGCACTTCCTCGCCTGGCTGTACAACGACAGTCCCGTCAGGAACAGTGTGCTAGTCAACGACCGGTGGGGTAAGGGAACGCCGTGCAAGCACGGTGACTTCTACAACTGCAAGGACCACTACGACCCGGGAACCCTGGTCGTTCACAAGTGGGAGAACGCTATGACCGTGGACAAGGAGTCGTGGGGATACCGCCGGAACGCCCGGCTGACCGACTACCACACCATCGAGGAGCTGCTCGCCGAACTGGCCTCCACGGTCAGCTGCAACGGGAACTTCCTCCTCAACGTGGGACCCACTAGCGACGGCGTCATCCTCCCGGCGTTCGAAGAACGACTCACGCAGATGGGCACCTGGCTACAAGTGAACGGCGAGGCCATCTACGGGTCTCGGCCTTGGAAAAGCCAGAACGACACCGTCACGCCGGGGGTGTGGTACACGTCCAAGAACGACACCGTCTACGCGATCGTGCTTCAGTGGCCCAAAAACAACAAGTTACCCCTGGGGTCCCTGTCGCTCAGCAAGGGAGCTACGGTCTCCATGCTTGGCCTAGACGGATATGACTTCACGCCATACACTGCGACTACGCCAGATAATTGGAACAACGTGGGTCTGACTGTTATAACCTTCCCGTCGCTCACGCCAGATGTCTTGCCGATGCCTTGGGCCTGGGTGCTCAAGATCCGTGGCGCGTTGTAGTGGTGGCAATTGTAGCGAGTCAAATATCTGCGTACGTTGCTCTAGGTTTTCTTCTTGATACAGCGGTAAAAAGAATTGCATTAACAATTCTCTATGACGTGAGCTGTTGATGCAGTGAGCTTTCACAGTGACTGCGTTGTAGATCGGTATTCACGTGGTTTTGAGACGTGCTTAGCACTGTCACCTCGTTATTAATTTCAAGTTACATTTACAAATACCTCAGTCAGTGGACTCTTAAGACAGAGAATTAAGTGAATTAACGTAATTTATTTTAAATGAGAAGACAGGAAGTAAATTTAAATGATTAGTGTGTACTTATTAGCACGTCAAATGAAAACAACTTCTAACGTGCAATTTGTGCCTAATCAAGCGTCAGACACTGTGCACAATGCGCCTCGTTTTCGTCACATCGCTGAAGTAATGGGCAAATAGCTGTTTTTTGTTGGTGTGCTCCTTCATACGTGTTAATAGTAATAATTGATTGCGTTTAACATCCCAAAAGCACGGTACGACTATGAGAGACACCGCAGTGAAGAGCTTCAGAAAGTCCCACCACCTGGATTTGTTTAGCATGCACCTAAATCTAAGTACACAGGCCTGAAGAAATTTTGTCTGCACCGTAAATGCGATCACCGCAGCCAAAATTTGATCCCACGACCTGCAGGTCAGCAGTCGAGTGGCATAACCGTGTAATATATCTACACGGCCCATTTTTTATACTTGTTTTTTAAGAGGCATTCCTAAGCAAGGGAAACAAAAACTTGCGCTTCGCAGACTTCAGGTGTTTTAGAAGACATTTCGTTCGGTAATATCTATAACACAATAATGGTATCGGCATTCTAGTCATACACCTCACACGACATAGTGCAATTCGTTATTTCGCCCGCACTTTCGTATAGCCGCCTACACCTTACACAACATAATACAATTTGTTATTTAGCCGAAATTTCTTGTAGCCGCCTATTTTGAGACACCGGTCAAGCCTAATAACAACCGTACACGAAATCACACAAAAGTTTAGACATTGCGTAAATGTGTCCGTCGCTGTACTGTGATAGAGGGAAAAAAAAGCTTAAATGAAATTCAAAGCTGCAACATCTTCCGCAAGCAATAATACAAGAGTACAATTTCGAGGCGATATTTATGCGGTGACCAGGTGTTTTATGCCTTAAATTAAGCACGCATGTTGAATTTGAAGCCTCAATGAATGTGTCGGTGAATACATAAACTGTAGTAAATATTTTAGCTATAGCTGTAGCTTGTTCATATTTCAAGTGCCTGTGACTTTGTTTTGTTGTTGTTTTCGGTGGTGTTGTTGGTTATTGTAAATCTTCGTTGTACAGACGTACACATATTACTTTCACCCGGCGTCACAGCTCCTATTTGCGTTCGCACACTATTTTTGGGGATTTGTTTTTCTAACATGCGGTAAACTGATTAAGGAAAAACTACATTGAGTAAGTATCTTAAGCATTCGCCTAAGAGCACTACATGGTGAAAGACATCCGGCATGACTTCAGTATCATCCTCATTTTCCCCATCATCGGAGCTTGAGAGCTCCCGTGGGTAGCAGCACCCTTTGTTGATGCTGTGCTTGATGATGGTGAATCATATAGCTCGACCCTTTTTGATGGGCTGGCAGCTTTCAACCTCCCACTGGTTACGAAATTCACATCATGTGACGCCCGGTGCGATTCTATGCCTCTGGCACGTAGCATTACGATGATGACTGTACATGGTCTTTTTTCCAAAAATGGTCTCAAGCGCTGGCGTCACTCAGTTCTAGAATTCTTGACTGTCTTTAATGATATCTGGTTCATCTTACTTCTTTTTTATTTAGGTCACTACTCTTTTTGTACCACACGTGGCGTTTTGCAAGGCCATCATCTGATGAGTCACATAAGGATTTCACCTTAAAGGGGTACTGACACAAGATTTTGTGGCCGGAATAGCCTGTGGCCCCGAATTCCGTGAACATGCTTATCTGCAAAATGTGAACGGTGAATGTAGCTCGGAAGGTATTTTACATGAATTTCGAAGAGTTTGCTTGCGCGATGGATGGAGCACCTTGCGGTGCTGACACCCTCAAAATTACCCCATGGTGCCCCCCCCCATTTGTACTTCAGTCACCCCGATGGTAGAAGTTATGATAAACGCCATAGCCTTTTTTTTAGATTTGAAGCAGCTCTTTGACTCACGTGTGTAACGCCCTACGCACGTACGCCTGTACAAACGAACGCGCTGCAATGCGTTCCCCTCGCCGCAAGTGTTGGAGCTGTGCCAAGTAGGTCACGCCACAACTGCGAGTGGACGTCACATCCCCCTCCCGCACGCTTCCCTCGCACGTGCGCACTGACGTCACTCTACCCCTCACCAGAATCAGGCTCGGCGTAGGGCCCGCACCTGCCGGCTCCTTCACCCGCTTGCAACACATCCCTTTGACTCCCCCCTTTCCACCACCCGCAACACTCGACCGCACGTCGAGTGGAAACACTCTGTCGGCTCGTTTATCTGCATGAAGCTTACGCTAAACCCTACCCGCCATCCGTGTCTTTGCGTTTCAAACGAACGTTTACTCGAGTAAACGCTACACCAAGTTTCCCTTCAAACCGTTCTTCCAGCACCTGCTCGAAGCCGTTTCAACTAAAGCCCCCAAAATATAGGGGCTTTAGTTTCAACAGGGTCAACGCCGTGCGCACGCACCACTGCTGTTTCGCATCCCATCAGGGTTCCCTTCAGGGAGATGATTTTTTTGTTTTTTTTTGCCGCGTTTGCTGCAGCAGACTGCTACTCGGTGACTGCTCAGCAGTCCATTGCTGCAGCGGACGTGCTGAAAGCTTTGTGTTTGGCAACACTGCTTTTCCGTCTCCGCGTGTTTTGACGTGGTCGAGCGTTGCACTCACTAGGTCGTGATAGTCGCAACCGGTGGCTTGTTTTTGCAGCTCTTTAAACCTAAACTAAGACTGTTTGGTAACGAGGAGCCTTTAATTAATTGTCTTCCACGTACTGCAGCAAACTGTGAGCCGTGGTATGATTAACAGGCCCCATCAACACAATGCAGTACAAGAAAAAGAAAACAAGAGTAAGGATGAAAAATAACTTTATTGTGTCCTGTGGAACGCGACAAAAGCCAAAATGTTTTTGTCAATTTTGTCAGTACCCCTTAACTAACAGTGAATGTGCCAGATTCACGAAGTTTTCTATTCACAAGTGAGCCTTGTCATTCACCGGTAACTGCTGATATAATTTTGATCATCAGGGTCACTTAAGTTTAATTTAGTTTTTTTAATCGAAGGTGCTCTAGGTTTCTTAATAATGTCTTAGTATTTCAATCAAGGTAATCAGTTGATTTAAATGTTAGAAGACTGAAGCTATCCACTGTGGTTGGCCACTATTAAACATTCACTCTCGCGAGACCAGAGAAGAGCGTGTCGACCTGATTTGAGCTATTGAATGAGTAATTGAGTCAGCGATTTGCGCAGTTATAGACACGCCTTTGAAACAATGTTTCAGCCAGTGAGTGCTAGTAAAAAGGATGAAACTCATTAAATACTGCCGCTCAACATTACAATGTTTGATATAAGCAAGTGTCTTGACCAGATTATGCAGTTGTTGATCGAAATAATTCAATAACTACAAGACGTTGACATTCCACGAGTTGCATAAGGCGCAGAACCATGACGCGGGTTTGCATAGATAAACAAGCATTTTTAGCATAAGGTATGTGCGAGCTTCCTTTTGATTTTCATTGGTAACTGCATGAATATCGAACAAAGAGTGTCCCATCAATACACAAACGTTACTCCTTAACCCGAACATTCCTACGCATAGGCCACAAGAAGACATGTGCAGGGAGACGTACGATGTTTAAGGATTGAAAGGTGGTATGAAAACATTCATCTCCACGACTGAAATGTGTTATGCCAGTATTATTCGCGCCATTTCACTTCGAATGTGACCGCTGGCTCTCACCTATAAGTGTAGGATCTACTATTTCGCGAGCTACTAGCTGCTATAGGTGTACCAGCCTGGGGTGCGGGAATGGCGACGTTTCTTGAAAGATATCAGTCGATGGCGACTACCCTCGGGTGATGTGTTTTCATCGCTTATTTTGGCAAAAAAGGCGACTGACAGCACGAAACCACTTCGCGAACTGGAGCAGCCGTATTCCATTACGTCACCATTTCGTAGAGTTACGCGAGATGGGATCCTAATTCAGTTAGTGTCGGCCTTACTTTGCTAACAATGCGATTTGTTCATATCGGATTCATCGCTCCACTTTTGCGGCAAACCTGCTACGCTTCAATTTATTTATTTATTTATTTATTTATCTATTTATTTATTTATTTATTTATGTATTTAGTGGTCCCTTCCACGCATATGGGGTGTTGCAAACAAATTAGCTGCTATGGTTATCCTTCATGGCTTTCTTTTCTTTCATATCTGTAACGAACAATTTTGAACGGGTGTACTTACTTTTTCAAGAAACTTAAAATATGAGGCAAAATTATACGTACAGCGTGGAGAACACCATGCAGTAACTCCATTACATTGATCGGCAAAGCCCGCTCACCGTTTCCACGCACTGCAAGGGCTACATCCAACATATGCGGTCGAAGCAAACTGTGAAAGTTTGGGGCCGAAAAAAGAAAGGCTTTGACGTCAGCCTTTTATGAAAACAAGGTGTAACTCCATTTTTCTTCCTTCCGTTTCAAGCTAAATCGATGCAGATGCCACCCAGCAACCCACATACGTCATGCACACTTCCGTACGAGTGCTAGCACAGGCGCCCCCGCTTACGCGCTCGATAAGAAACGCATAAGCAGATAGAGAGGTGCACCAATCCAAATACATAGAAACGCCAACGTCACATTTTTTTCTAAAAGTCCACTGCACAAATTTTCGTTGAATAAATGTGTTTAAAAGAATAGGGGGAAAGGTGTCAAAATTAAGTGATTGTGGAAAACAACTTCATGGTCGCCTTTTCAGTATAAAATGGAGGAAAGGCCGAAATATATACTATTTAAAAAACGATATTACCAAACTCAGCTATATGACTAAGCATTGAAATGTACAGTCGCGGCCACGTCTGTGTAGAGCCCGCGAGCAGCCCCTTTTCGCCCGGCGGCGCGACAGCTTGAGGTACTTTCGGGCTCTAAAGTGGTGTATGAGGAGTATGCATGGTCTAATTGCTAGGCTGACCGCGTCAGAGCCCGATACTTCCTCAAGGTTTCGAGCAGCAGGGCAAAAAACCGACGGCTCGCGTGCTCTACACAGATGTGGCCACAGCTGTACTATCACAGTTTCGTAAGCTACACTTTACAGCCCACCTAAAGCGCAAAAAAAAACTAAATCCGACATTGTACATCTCTCGAAAACATAGCCTATAGTGTTATATGAGCGAAATTTTTTTAAAACCCGTGTGTGCTTTCATCGCTTTTCAATACCCTTGTGTGATTTCATCACCGATTACACGCAAACTGGGAAATTGTACATGAAAGGTGCTTATGATACTGTTACGCGCGCTATTTAAAAGATGTCAGAATCTCGTTCTTTTGGCTAATAAGAAGCAAACGTTCTGTTGTAGTTGTTGTCAGCAGCTAAAATAGATAAGAACTCACACTGAAGATTGTTACCTTTAATAGCGCGCTTCTGAAGTGGACTTCTAACTTTCTAAGTGCAACGCACAACATAATCACCTCAAACAAACAGAAAATTGGCCCCAAATATGCATGTTTCACTGTAAATGCCGTTGAATGGCGCTAGCCTTCCGTCTAGAGAGAGTGAATGAAACATTCTTTTTGCGTTCCGAGCGAGAAAATTGGTGTATGGGATTCTGGAGACGCTGCGTCAAAGCGTATCGATGCGCACAGCGGGAAGATTCCACCCGTTTTCGAAAAGCGTAGCAAACACTCGCCTTTTCGTACATAGCGTTGCATTTTCAGCTCAGCGTAAAAAACGCCACGTCACTTATAATAACTTATGTATGACCTTTATAGTACAAAGGAACACGCCATATTATATTGACGTGTTGATGCTCTGTCTAAAATATCCGCAACAACTGTTTTTAATCGATACAACGCTCAAGTATGAACGCAGAAATTAGAGCAATATTGTTGGGCGCTGGAGATGTGGTTGGATTTTAAAGCTAAAGGCAAACAGCATAACAGGCAAAAGGACAAGCTGTTTCATGGGACAGACTGACACACAGACAGACCAAAACTTTTGCGTGGGAGTATCTCAAGAAAGACTATCGTCTTTAAACGAATGTAGAAAAGTACAGGTTTCTCGTATCCAGCTTACAGTGACAAGCAAGATGTGTGAACGGGGCAATATTATATTCTTTTTTCAATGAAGCTTGCTATTACTGTTATATGAAGACATCTGTAAGTGGCGCAGGTGTAAGCTGCTCCTGGCGCTTATGAAAAACAATTCGGTAGGTCATCCGCGCTCTTCCTCCCTTGCGGGTATTTTTATTAAAGATGGAGGCTTTTGACGCGAAAATTTTGGTATGTCTGTTTGTCCACCCTTAACGGTACCGCAAACGACAGCAAACGATACTCCAAACAGTGGGCCCTATCCACAGCGCCCACCAATATTTCTGAAGAATTAGCCTTCATACTTGTGCGATTGTCAATTAAAAAGCAATTATTGCGCATATCTGAGGCACCATAACAACACGTCAATATTCTGTTTGTCTGTCTTTATACTAGAAAAGGCATACATAAGGAATTCTAAGGGCCGTAGCGTTTATCACGCTGCGCTGATAATGCAACGCTTGCACGAAAAGGCAAGTGTTTCCAACGCTATGCTAAGACGCCACGGTGGCGGCAAAAATATGAAAGAAGGTTCTCGCTTTCAAGGAGTCATAGGTGACTGTGTAGGAGACTAAGTTCTCGAGGGGTATGCAGAGAAGACAGATGTTCAGAAGCAGATGGATGCTCGAAAATGTGAAAAATTCGTGAACTGAGGGCGTTCCCTGGATGGCAGGTTTCGACAAGAGATCTTGCCAAAATGTTGGCTTTTACCCACCCTGTTCAAGGGAATTTAAGTAAAGCTAAAGCAGTTATGAGATCACAACTAGGGTCACGCGCGGTCGTCCGTCGCCACCGCCTCAGCATATCCATGGAGTGAATGATAATTGGTGGGGCGAAGCGTTCGTCAGTCCGTCCGTGCTTTCGTCCATTCATTTGTTCTTGTTTCCGTCCATCCATGCGTGCGTGCATCCCTCCATTCGTGCAGCCGTCCCTCTGTCAGTTCGTCCGTCTATCTGTATGTCCATCCGCCACCCAGCGGACATTCTAAGGACTGCTCTTCCGGGTATGTGCTACCGGTGGCTACACACATGTGCACCTTCGGAGGATGGACAGATCCCCACCCTAAATAGCTTCGTCCCTAAAAAACCTAGCACTGAAGGCACAGTGGGGCTTGAAACCCGGGTCTGCTGGGTGTCAGCCCAGTATTCAGTTACTGAACTACACCGGTGCTTGTGACTTGTTGGTAATGTAGTGAAGAGAATTGCCCACTTATTACGATCCGCTCGTACTCTGTTCACCGTGAGTCGCCAGGATGGCTCCTTTTCCGACGGGGGACGAAGTGTAGTGAAGAGGAATGCCCACTACTGCAGCGACATCGACACGTTGGCGCGAGGCATGAGCTAAGACTGCCTGGTTGCTGCTGCGACGCTGCCCGTACACCCGGCCAGCTTTTGCTGGTTCTGTACGGCCGCTGATACCGCTTTTGACCTTGCATTTACATTATAGTAAACTTAGCACTAAAGACACAGTGGGGCTCGAACTCGGGTTCGCTAGGTGTCGGCCCAGTATTCTACCACTGAGCTACGCTGGTGCTTGTGACTAGCTGGCAAACTTGCCTTAGGCAGGATTGATGTCGGGAAAACAATGGCGTTAATACGACTTATAAAGCGTTTTAAAACTGCGAAAGAACAACCAAGCAACGCACAATACGAATATCGTAACGAGTGGGCTGTCCAATGCTCCAATGCATTACAAAAGCTTGTTCTTGTTCCCCTGTAAGCTGTGGCGCGCACCTACTTCAGCCATAATTCATCATCTTCGTCAGCCACTGCATGAACCATTGGCACGAAATTCCCTGCAAGTGTTTAGCGGATACCACGCTTCTGAGACGAATGACAAAAAATAGCATAGGGAATGCCGGCCTACTATTAATATTAATTCCGTAGCGGGTATCAACCAAGTGTGCTTGCAGTGGTTACCCAATGAGTGTTTTGAAAAGGCTCTGAAAGGCCGCTTTTGTAGCTTTCGCTGCGACTGTGCAGCGCCTTCCGCGCAGGCCTGGTGTTTTTTTTTTTCCTGTTACCCAGAGTGCAGGCGTTCCGTCCGAACGCGTGTGCTTTTCTTTTAAGCAACACTGCCAAGTGCAACCGTTCCGATAAAAGTAGAATAAATTACTGTACGCCGTGTTTCTACCTGCAACCTTGATGCCGCGTCATCAAAGACATCACTCACATTGTCTGCACGCTTCGTCTCATATTGGCCCATCAGCTTTCATGGCAACCTTGTTACTTATCTTACGCACTGTTCGTCTCTGGTGCTGCTCTTGTTCGTAATTTGCTCGACGACGGGATGACACACGCTTACCGTCCTGTTTCTTCTCTAAATTATTCTTCGCATGTCTCCTCCCCACCTCTAGTACTTCCTTACTTTAACCTCGTAAAGAAAGACGACGTTCCTGAAATAAACATGACATTATGTGCCAGTGCGAAGGGGCAACAACAACAACAACAAACATGACATTTCCACGCCATTCATTAGCCTAGCGACATGCTTTGTTAATCGACATCGCTCCCCCCCCCCTTTTCGTGTCCCGCCGGCTGAAGATTAATGTGAGTTGGAGGAAGCGGGATGGTTGCTATGTCATTAATTAGAGCCATTCTATAAGAGGCCACTGACATTGTTGTCTTTTTGTCAAATGTGGAACGGTGATTTAACATCCGTGTGTGGCCACGCTGACACGTTGATGAAGAACACAAAGGAAGGACACTGTGTCTCTGCAATCTTGCCGGCTCGCAACAGTACAAGACAGTTTCACTGCGGCTCGACACAAAGGTAACACAAGAAAAAAAGGATGAATACGAAGACCTTGCTTAGAGCTCTAAGATAATTAGTAGATAACTAAATTATTAGATTGAAATGACATAAGACGATGTTCGTGTTATAACAAATAGCCAGTTCTCATGAGTGAGTTAGTGAGTGAGTGAGTGAGTGAGCGATAGCTTTACAAACACATCATTGGCAATACATTGTTTACCACGATATCGAATGTTATGTGCGCCCTTACGGCACCTGCAGATGTACTGATAAGTACAAGCTCATTTAACCAGAACCTCCATTCGGGATTGGCAGCGGAAACGGCAAATGAGTAGGGCAGACATCGGTAGAAATGTCTTTTTTTTAAAGCATTAAAGAGTGAAAAAGGTCCCGTGTTCCCTTCTACATTATAAATGCACTTACAAACGAGCCAATGAAAGAAAGAAAGAAAGAAAGAGAGAAAGAAAGAGAGAAAGAGAGAAAGAAAGAAAGGAAGAAAGAAAGAGAGAGAGAAAGAAAGAAAGAAAAGAAGAAAGAAAGAAAGAAAAAAAGAAAGAAAGGAAGAAAGGAAGAAAGAAAGAAAGAAAGAAAGAAAGAAAGAAAGAAAGAAAGAAAGAGAGAAAGAAAGAAAGAAAGAAAGAAAGAAAGAAAGAAAGAAAGAAAGAAAGAAAGAAAGAAAGAAAGAAAGAAAGAAAGAAAGAAAGAAAGAAAGAAAGAAAGAGCAATGCAGTTTCTTCAGCTTTCTTACGCCAAGCGCGACCCAAGCCACTGCAAGGAAACGCCGCGCAACTTTGACCTAGCTTCTGTTTACTGCGTCACGGCGATCTGCTTGACGATTTTGTAGCTGCGTAGCCCCGCGTGCTCGCTAACGTGTCCCCGCGGGGCGGCCGCCGAGGTCGTTTCCCTGATCACCGCCATTGTCGAGAATGCGCCCCGGTGCCTCCTGCGAGCCTCCCCGCTGGTTTTATTTGCGCGGCCGGCAACGAGCGCATCCCACCTCTGCGCCGTGTTCCGCATTCGGGCCCGTTACCGTGCACATTGCGCGGCACGAGGATCGCAGAACGCATTCGTCGACGTCACTGCTATGACGTGCGTCGACTGCATGCGGACGTGGTACCATCTCTTCATCTTTTAGCCTGGAGTGAGCACACTATTTAGGAATAGGAGAGGAGGAAGAAAACAATGTCTACTTGCAAGAAAGGCTATGGTCCTGCGAGGAGTGTTGGCTGAGCCGGAGAGAGAGAGAAAATGAATGAATAAAACAGAAGGCAGAAGGCTCGGAAGAGAATGAGAAAAGCTTGCGATTAGCTGCACTGAGGAATGGGGAGAGGGAAAGAAGGCTGTCAAATTCACCAACAAATGTGCGACTGCACGAATAGTGTTAAGACTCTTTCACACCTGCAAGTCGCCACGGTCATGCGACTAAGACAGCCTCAGAGCGAAAAATATCAAATGGCCCTTTTGATCGCAAAACGACGACTTTGCTCTGTCGATAACTGCTCGTTTTTGTTTTTTTTTTGTTTTTAGTCGCGCGACTGCAGTCACTAAGCTCTGAGCCAATTACGTGTGCAGAAGCAGCAAGTTCACTTATTTTACGAGGCAATGGCATTGCGAGCTACATACTAAGAGACGTGAATACTGGTGTGGTGGCGCATATCGACTTATTCCACGTTTCGAAACATCGGTAGTCACGGTCGACATACAGAGGCGCTTGTAGCCATGTCGTGGCGCAGGCGCCGCCCAAGCCAAATGTCGTCACTAGCCTTTGCGACCACGTGACAACTGGCACAGCAGCTGGGCACAACGCATCGGGGAGCCTCCCGCGCGGAGCTTCCGGGCCACGACGTCGCTACAAGTGCCTCAAAGTGCCGATGGCGCCTATCCGCTGTATACAAGTATAAAATTGATCTGTAGGTCACCTGCAGGTGTGAACATTGGTCGCTTTGAGTTGTTTTTTCACCGTCAGTCACAAAAAGGCACGCGACCAGTATTTGTCGCAGGGATGATGGAACATTTAGGCGTTTGCACAGGGTACCATGCTCTAGCACAAGAGTGGCTTTTGTACCTTGTGAGCCGACCAGAGAGGGCGACGGAACAATAAAGTAAGAGGAGGGGTACAGTGTTAACGAAAAAAATTGGCAGCATATCCACGAAGTAAATGATGTAGTGTGGCGAAGCATTCGTTCTTGGTTCCGTCCGTCCATGCGTCCGTCTGTGTGACCGTCCATGCGGCCATCCGCCCGTCCGCGCGTGCGTCTGTTCATGCGTCCATCCCTGCGTTCGTCCATGCATCCGCCCCTGCGTCCGTTCATGCGTCGAACCATGCATCTGTCTGTGTGACCGTTCGTCCATCTATTCAACACTCCAAGTACCACCATCTCGCATCTTTTCATCATATATTCCCCATATAGAAGCACCGCCATCCAGCGGACATTCCAGGGACTAAACGAGAGGTGGCACACGCACACTTTCTTACTGCTTGCGCTTCGCGTCTACTTCCCATGCACCTTTACCACCTCGAGTTCATGGTATATATTAGTTCACTGTATTCATGGCAGTGTGACCCGACGCTCGCTAAACCTTTCTAAAACCAAGGAGGTTACGCCCAGCGAGTATAACGTACCAACCTTTTCCTGATAGATAGAGCTCAATGTACATGCCAATGGCTGCTAATGGGAAATGAGAGACAGGAGAATTCGGTTTTTACTTTCTTACGGCTTGCTCTTCGTATCTACTTCCCACCTTTAACCACCTCGAGTTCATTCATGCTGCGGCGGCTGCATTTCCGATGGAGGCGGTAATGTTGTAGGCCCGTGTGCTCAGATTTGGGTGCACGTTAAAGAACCCCAGGTGGTCGAAATTTGCGGAGCCCTCCACTACGGCGTCTCTCATAATCATACGGTGATTTTGGGATGTTAAACCCCACATATCAATCAAATCAATCAATCGAGTTCATTCATGGTATATACTAGTTCATTGTATTCATGGCACTGCGGCTCAACACTCGTCAGATAGCGCTCAATGTGCATGCCAAAGGCTGCTAATGGGGATTGCAGCGTGCGCGTTAACTAAAAGCCGAATGCTCCTGTCTCATTCCCCATTAGCAGCCATTGCCATGTACATTGAGCACTATTTTTTATTAGTCAACAACGCACAGAAGAAGTCTCTCACTGGCACCACCTTGGAGGTCAAAATGTTATATTACACACTACAACGGCTACGAGGGATGAACGGGTGCCGCTATCTTCGCCCCTAAAAATCTTAACCCCTAAAATGTCACAGCTTTGCCACAAAGGCGAAGCAATGAACACGATAGCAACAAATTGGAAAGTAACGCGCAGGATGCAAGCAGATCGAAACGTGCCCCGCGTTTCTCATGTGCACGCAGAAGTGACGCACGAAACGTACTCACAGGTACAGATGATCGTTACTTCGCCCTGTCTGAAAAGCGCGCCCTTTTCGCAAACGGAGGAGATGCAACGATTGCAGTGAACTTTGTGCGCTGGGTACGTGCGATTCTTCCCACTGCAAGATAAGGGCGCGCGATCGAACGTACACCCTCTTATACTATACGCGGGCCCAACTACGCGTGAGGGATGAGAGCCACCGCAGCCACCGCGAGCTGACTGCGCCATCTTGCTGATGACGCTAAAAACACAATAGTCCCCCCCCCCCCCCCCCGAGATGTCCGCTAACAGCGGTAAGTGGTAGATATAAATAGCTTGCCGTTTGAACGTCAATGGAGGTACGCCACTGTGGCTCAGTTGTGACGCCTGGCATTCACGACGCAAAGGTCCCACGTTCAATTCCGCCCACCGGAGTCTTTTTAAAGACGATAGTTTTTCTTGGGGACCTTCGACGCAAAAACTTTGGTCTGTCTGTCTGTCTGTCTGTCTGTCTGTCTGTCTGTCTGTCTGTATATTTGTCTATTTGTCAACCGCTACCGCGAAGCAGGTAATCTAAACAGCACCAGCCGATAGCCCGAACGGCTGACCCCATCCGCAGCGCCCACCAATGTTGCTCAAGAATCAGCGTTCATACGTGTTCGATTATCAATTGAAAATCAATGATTGCGCTTATCTGAGGCACCATAACAACACGTATATATTCTGCATGTTCGTCTTTTACTAGAAAGGGCATACAAAAGTAATTCTAACGACCGCAGCGCTTATCACGCTGCGCTGACCATGCAACGCTTGCACGGAAAGGCGAGTGTTTCCAACGCTTTGCTAAAAAATTGCCCGCAGCTTCCCTCGGGGGAACACTGAGGAGGATGCGGAGCATATAATTGGTTAACGGGGTGTTAAAGTGCGACTTACTTGGGTCGATGGCTAAATTGGTTAACGTGGTTGTGAAATGGGGTGTTAAATTGCGACTTACTTGGGTCGATGGCTAAATTGGTTAACATGGTTGTAGGAGGGGGTGTTAAATGAGTGAACACGTACACACGTATGCGAAAGGGCGGCGCTGGTCGAAGGGACGTCGATCATTGTGTTTGTGGATTCGTTGGAATTCATTTCACCGCGACCTTGGACGTCGACGCGCCGTACAAACCAACCGACGAGCGGCAACTGAGCGAGCGAGCGCCGACCTTGAGTATATATACAGCACGACGGCGCATGCACTGTCAGCTGTTGAATGTTCTCGAAGCGCGACGGCGCATGCACGTCCACTGGAGAATCAGGAGAATTGTAGATGTCGAACGCGGTGTGTAGAGGAGGAAGGGTGCACAGATGGTGGAGGAGTGAAGCGCGCGCGGTGTGTAGAGGAGGAAGGGATGCACAGATGGTGGAAGAGTGGGCGACGGCGCGACGGCGCATGCGCGCGCGTCAGCTGTCGAATGTTCGAGAAGCGGTGTGGACGGCGCGGACGGCGCGGACGGCGCACTACAAGGCGCGAGTATAAGATGCTCCGCATCTAAAAGACGCGGTGGTGGCCCCTACCCGTCGCCTTGCGTTCTACACCTTATGTGTTTTGGCAGAAAAAAACATGCTGAGCTCAATTTTGTCACTTTTGCTAATGTGCTGCGCTAACTGTTTTAACTCTAGTTTACGACACATTTCTTTGGCCTGCGTTTTTACTCTATCTAGACGAATGTCGTGTTGTACCGACATTCGTCTAGATAGAGTAAAAACGCAGGCCAAAGAAATGTGTCGTAAACTAGAGTTTAAAAAGTTAGCGCAGCACATTAGCAAAAGTCTACACCGTATCACCTCACGCCCGTCTCAGAGGTGATAAGGCGTGCGCGCCCGTCTCAGGGCCACGTGCTTTGTTTTCCAAACAAAACTGCCAGATGGCGCTCATGTTTCACGTGTGACGTGACTTGATGCGCTCGTTCGCCTCCGCTGCACGCTCGAGGCATTCTAACGCAGTGCCTCCGGAATACCATTCACCAATTTTCTTGCGCAGAACATTAAATAAATGTTTTGTTCTCTCTCTTCATACGCAAGAATCCTCCTTCGACGACGATTACATGCAGATACGGGGCCAATTTTTTCTGGATCTTTTTCTTTCTTACGTTTAATTATATATATATATATATATATATATATATATATATATATATATATATACAGAGCATTACATCGCCGTTGACGCCGACGTCGGCTGCAAAATTCAGCTGACAATGTCCATATAATTGCTATCGCAATAAAAGTTGGCGATATTGCAGCGCATTTAATCGAGAACGTAATTTATATTGAGCACACTTAAAAACACAACCTGCCGCTGCTAAAAATGAATCACCTGCGACTAATAAACGTTAAAAAACTGCCATACCAATTGACACTGAACACTTCTTTATAGATAGGTTTACAAGTCGTACGAATATAAATAAGTGCAGGATCATTTAAAGCATTGCGCTTTTCCTAGCTGTGCAATTAAATCACTGATTGCGTGCACATGACAAGGGAAGCCTTCTGTAGAAGCCACAGCACTGGCTGCTTAACGGTAGCGCCACTGGTAAGAGATGACAGAAGGGAGGGAAACTAATTCAGTTACTCGCCGCGAAAACCAATGTTTGTACTTGAAGATCAAAATAGGTCTTTCACTCACTTTCTTACAAAGTAACGTGGAACTTTCCGTTCAAAAAGAGACTGCGAAAGTCATGTTGCATAATAATTGGCCAGTCGCAAAAAGGTTACAATCTCCAAACCGCATACTATTCCCTCAATATATAAAAATGTGTATCGCGCGTTCCATCTTAATCCGTACGATTCTATAGACTACACAAACAGGTTATTACTATATATATATATATATATATCCCCTCCTTTGTCGTCTGTAGTTCAAGCGTAGAAAAGCTAGTTAGCAACACCCTACCCCAGAAGAGCTTCTCTACCTCCTGTCAACCTCCGTGTTTGTGTCCTGCCATTCGTCGTTTATATGCGACAAAAGAAATAGAAGACTCAGTACGCGACAGAGATCGTATACACGATTCTAAAGATGAGTCGAGTGTAGACGACTCAAGAACCTACCACATGGTCGCAGACTTGATCAAATATCACGCCTAAATCAACTAATTTCTCGCCACAATAATTCCGACATTCAACGTTAATTAGACAGGTACAGAGATAGAAAAAAATTTGAAACGAGCTACAGGATATTTTAACGTGCATGCAGCATGCTTGGCGCTGTCGAATGCTTCATAAAAACGCCGTCGCCGATACAAGAGTGCGACCGTCTCGCCGGTTTCCATCGATCGACGCTGTGTACACTGTCTGGCGGAGGAAGCCAGAGACCCCGCCGGGAACATGAGAGGGCGCCGAAATAATTCACGTGTGGCGTCGCTCCCGGCTTCCTCAGTAATTTGTTTGTTTCATTTGCTAAATATTACGTTACTGAGCACCATGTATGGGGCATTGAAAAACAGAGAAAAGAGAGAGAGAAAAAGAAGTGGTTCGTACAATTGCAACTTTGTACAAGTGCGATAGTTGCATAAAGATAATGTAAAGAATAACATGATAAGGGGAAGAGGAGGATGTTTTAGGTTGTTTGCGGATTTGCCCAGTATTCTAGAATGTCCCTTCACTCAACGCTTCACCTTCACTTAGAAAGCCGATGGGAGCGCCGTCTCTAGGCACGGCAAGTCAGTGCATATCAGCGATAATCTGCTGCGATTCTTTAGTAGCGCAGCGTCATTTTCAGTCGAGTGGTGGCGCAGTGCTCAACTCTGTCAAGTGAAGAGTGGAAGTCGAGTCGAGGAACGTTTGTGAATAGGGGGGATAGCCTTGCGAGATATAAGGCTCGACCCGGTTGTCTCCTTTCACGTCATGTTCAAAACTTTTGTTTAGTCGAAGCATGGGCAGCCTACCAAGAAAGCGCCCACAGCATGATCCTACATTCCCCATGACAGTCACCCACGAGCCAGCCCGTGGACAGTCCTGTGACGGGAATCCGTAACATGGCATCCATACCCTAGGGTTTCTCGTCGACATTCACATACGAGGTCTGTAGCGTTCAACTTCAAAAGTAGAAACACTGTAAAGATAACACGAGAAAAGAAGACTCAACGGGGGAAACAGCCATGTTAACATTGCGGTGAGTCGGGGAGAAACAGCTTCGGAATCAGAGAGAACACAAAGGCGAATGCTTATATTGCTTATAGCATGTCAACAGAAACCGTAAATGAACAAAATATTCCGTAGCCCTCAGCTAAACCACAATTAGCGTGTCATAGCTTAGCATTGCTGAATAAGTCAGTCAGTCTAACGCCACACATTCGCGTCTGCTGAAATTTACGAACGATTCAAGAAACACTCGGAATGTGCAATATTGAAGTTCGAAGTACAGTATCGTATGGCTTTTTTACAACTACAGCGCTACGAGCTGCGCGTTACTGTGCTTACACCGAATCAGAAATCAGAATAAGAAGTTTTATTATTTTTATAAAATCTAGTTATTGCGATTGAGTATACAGGAGGAGGTCCCGGAGTCAGGGATTGAATTGGGACCTCCTATGCAGGCTAAACACGGAGAAAAATGTGACAGTTGGCATCAACAGGAAAGAGGAAAATTTTCAATGTGCATTTTGAGAACAGTGGATAAAAAGAATTCTAATACTTACCCCCGTATTCAGAAACACTCATCCACACGACTTTCACCCTTCACTTGACAGAGTTGAGCACTGCGCCACTGCTCGGATGAAAACGACGCTGCGCTACTCAAGAATCGCAGCAGATTATCGCTGATATGCAGTGGCCTGCCGTACCTAGAGACGGCGCTCCCATCAGCTTTCTCAAGTGAAAGTGAAGCGCTGAGTGAAGGGACGCTCTAGAATACGGGGGTTAGTATAACAAGAAGAAAAGTGCGATACACTTGAAACAGGAAAAAAAGGGTTTGCAATATATAAAAAAATAAAGAATGACATCAAATTATTCTTAGGGGCTGTGTTAATGAAAAGTTATTTACGTTGTACTAATTAAGAAGGAACTTTTTTGAGAAGGAATTCTTTGCAATTGAGCTTAGAGTCATTGATTTTAAGGCAGATGGCAGTGAGTTCCATAGAAAAAATGCACTGAAATGAGCGGTTTGTTTACCGTAGTTAGTTCGAATTCTCGGCAAAATGAAGTTCTTGTATGAAGCTTTATGAGGATAGCGCAGAAGTTGATGAGGGAACATGAGAAACCACTGGAAAATTCCTTCATTAATGCGTACGCCTTGGCAAGAATTGATTGTACAATCACGTTGCACGCAGAAGTGCTTTTTCGGCTGCAGCTAGTTGCGACATCCCAAATATAGGTCGCTTGTTATCTCCACGCGCAAGCGTGCCTCCACTGCCACCATCGTCTTCCGTGAAAAGACAAAACGTTCGCGGCGAGTTGTTCATGTGTACAGTGTCTATTTTTATGAAAGGGAACACGGGAGCGCGTGGCCTGCGCGCTCCGGCGGCATATATTATTCCATCTGGACGTAGAAAATATTATGCGCTATTGAATACACGACCGATTTATAAAAATAAAGTTTGGTCACCCAACAAAGAGGCGAACTAAGTAAGGTAAATCTTTTTAGGTTTTATTTACACACACACACACACACACACACACACATTCCAGAACCACACAAAGCGTTTCTATTATTTGCTAAACTTCTGCAGTTTTCTCTGCTGAGTTAGTGCGTTTGTTCTCTTGTGCATGTTCGTGGATCGGGCTACTTGGTAGTCGACGTGAAGTATTTCGGCTTGAAATGAAACTCACACGCATTAAAAAACATATAACAAAGCGCTTTATCACAAGCTTGCCGCTACACATACACCTAATTGAGAAGCTACAAAACAGGAAAATCATTCAGGTATGCACAAGCATCCAAATCAAGTTAAAGAGCAGCAGCACATATTTCAAAGGCCACTGTGGACCTGCGTCGCCGAGGCCGCGAAATCGTACATGTGGATCGCCTCAAACCATATCACGAACCACTTGTCCTCACGACACCTTAGAACACTTACTTGGCACCATCTTCAGCGAGGAGGAAATATGTAATGATGAATGTAGTGGGTCATGCAAATCTCGGCAAACACATTGTCAGTGCTAAGCACGAGACGCTCGGCCCGGACTGTCGCTGATTTCGCTAGCTAGGCCTACGCTCTTACCTGGTCTCGAATAAGTTTTGACTGTCTCAGTTCTTTATTATACTTTATTTTGATGCGTTTGCGGTGCCAGCAGCAGAACCTAAAGCACAGCTGGTTCAGAGGAGCGAGAAGCTGCCTCTACTTAAGTTCACCGTCAATTTCAGCCAAACAGACTGCTTCTCGGCAAATGCGCACGTAAAAACGCAAAGTCTATGCAGTTCCTAGCACTATCTCGGGACGATACGTTATTGTGGTGGTGAGCGCCAGCGCCGCTCAGCTATAAGTGTTCAAGGCTTCCTCCAACAGTTCGGAAGCGTACTACATGACACCATTTCACAGTAAGAACTGAACGTGCTAAAGGTGGTGCCTCTGAAACAACTCAAAAATTGAGTAGTAGAGACACACACACATACCTTCTAATCACGGAGAGAACGCTGATTGAAATGCTGAAATCATCGGCGCATTGTCAATATCGGTGGCGGTTGGGTCCGCAGCCAACTTGCGAGAGCATGCGGGTGTACGTATACGCTACGCGAACATTCAGTGAACAAAGCACTTGAAATCACCTCGCAGCACTTCATTATACGCTAAAAAACACGTTCATCTTCACGCAGTCGCCAAAAAAAACACGAGCACTCCACGAACAGGCTTAGCAATCCTGCTATCTCGAACGGCGGCCGCATGCATGCGCGCGTCTACTCGGCAGGAGACGAGTGTCAAAACTGAGTGACGTCAGAGGCAGTTTTTTGAGTAGTGAGCAGGCCTGAATTATTTTTCTAAGTGGCAAGTGTACGGGCGATTGCCGTCCGTGTACCTATGCCGTCCGCACCATATAGTTGCGAGCCATCTGCCGTGGAGAGCATTTTTTTGACGAATTTCGTCAGAGCATTGCTCTCGACAGCAGTTTGTCAGAGCAACAATTTCGACAGCAGACGAGTAGACGACGCAGACATCGATTTCGGTGCATACTTCCGTACTTCATATTCGCTCGCGTGTGCGCACAAGTGCTGAAACGAAAGTGACGTGATCGTAATTGATTGATAACGACTCATTGATTCAACAATTGCTCTTTAATCAACAATTTGTCACTGCAGCGAGCAACGGTTTTGAAGGAAATCGTTATGGTTCCCCTGAGTTTTCTTTTTTCTTCACCTTCGACACGCCTGCCATGTTGCCACCATCGCTGGCCAATATAATTATGGCCTTCCATCAACATTTACCACGTAATTTCAGTCATGAACGCAACAGAAAATCTTTACGACCGTAAGTGGAAGCAAATCGAGGACAAACATCTGTTTTTCAGCAATTTTTCCGCCCTTGTTTGCGCGAGCAGATTAGAAAAGCTTCTCTGCTGCGAGCATGCCAAAGATGCTACCCCGCGCACAATGTGAGACCGAATGCCCCTTCGTCACTTGTTCCTCCGCTTTGCATCCATGGTACAACCCACTTCACGTTGCAGGAAACAAAATCTGCCTTGCCGTGCCAGCAGCCGTAATGGAAACGAATGAAACGACCCCAGCCTTCCTTCGCGGACGTCCAGTCTCGGCCGTTATGACCCCGAAAGAAGAAGCGCATGAAGTTTGCCCAGACGGGCCATATAAACCTCTCGGACCATCGACCTCCTTCGGCGAGGGGTGCGAATAAAGAAGACAAACGAAATAAAGGAACCAAGAACGCGTTTGTAGCGCAGCGTCGTTGCCAAAGATGCAGTAAACGACGGCAACTTTGCCAGGCGCCAGCGAATAGCCGAGCTGGTCTGCGAGGCGCGGACGAATCTATATCGATGTGGCGGCGGCCACCACCGTCCCCCGGTGCCACATTATCCGACGTCTCGAGCTGCACCGCACGCAGTGCGCCTACTGTACACGCCGAAGCCGCATATACTGCAACCTCGAATGCTGGTGCATGCATATATGCGTTCACCGTGTCTCTATATCGCGAGGCTGCAATGACCCTCTTGGAAGAGATGAACGAAAAAAACGCTGCATACGAAACGACGGCGCCATCGCCCGCCCGGTCTCGATAAAATGGCTATAGAGATACACATGGTACCATTATAGCCAGTAACGGGAAATTAAGCCTACGAAATATTTACCCCCCTCAACCACCCTGCTAAACTCTTCCGGGTACGGTTTACTCAAATTCTTCTTTTGGAACTTCCGGTTCCGGTATACAATCAATCCACACGTAACTTTCGGTTAATATGCCAGCGCCAAACGTTTATTTGTAAACTGTGCGTCGGAGAGAACGTGAGGTAAATTTTGCAGCACATACACACCGATTTATCTACATAAGTCTTATCAGTCACACATAACAGCTACGTCAGCGCCACAGATGAGACGATAAACTAGACTATAAATCGCGTTTCTTTTTGGCGTGTCGACTCGCAAATGCGGCTATATATTAGACCAAAAGCGTAACGACTCGCTCCAAGACAACGTAAGGAGACCATCGAATGGAAAGCGCTGGCAAACGCGTAGATCTGTCAAGCAAGTACCAGTGACCCTCTTTATTTGCACTCTGGCGCTGTTTTCTTAATTTTTTCAAAAATATTTTTTCCGCAGAGCTAAAATGACACAACTCTGCGCCTGCTGAAATTGAACGGCATTTATTGCCCTAAGGATGGGCTTTTTATGATGTCGATAAAGTGAAACCGCATCCATCGTTGTTTATGGCTCTACTCATTCAAGCACTGCTCAGCACATATTTGTTGTTTCAAGCGCGTTATTTTGTTTCGAGCACGATGCCGTGCAAATAAATTTCAATTCCTAGCAGCTTCCGACGTCTTTCATAATAAAGCTGCACGACGCCACTGACGCACTAAGCGACTCCAAGGAAAGTTGGGACGATGCGACGCCAGATGGCGCCCCAGAAATGTCGCGTGTGAGAGATAGCGTTTTATCTCTACCTAGCTTTCTAAAAACATTAAAGCAAAAAATTTGGCAGATCCGACGTACCATGGGAATCGATGTAATGCGAAACCTGCGGTGAGAATGTGACCACAGTGAATTTTCCTTTTATTGATCGATTTGATCACAACCTTTGGAAATGACGCTACAGAGATAGTGTCACGTGGTCATGTAGGCGAGTGTGGCGGCAATATGTACACATGTGCGCACCCACGTTTCTTTACAAAAAAGATAAATCCCTCGAGAGGGTGAAACAGCTTCACAATCGTGTGCAGCTAAAGGGATCAATGAAGCGAAGAAACACTGTGCGACACGGCACAGTGAAAGAGACGGACGAAGGGCTGACTCCGTCTCTTTCACCGTTCCGTGTATCGCGTTGTTTTTTCACTTCGTTTAATGTACCAACTGGCCCAAATAAGCACTTTAGATCTAAAGAGAAATTCACGCGGTCAAAGTATATTTGCCCATGACGACTCCAATGTGGAAGCCATGTTATCCAAGATTCTGCTCAGTCGGTAGTATGAGGACCTTTTTGACCCGAATTCGGTGCACTGCACTCCCCTCCATCTCACTTCCCGGAAGACCTCCCAGCTCTAATAGGTACCACTTAAGGATCCTGCGGCCACACGGGCCATGCAACAGCGTTTCTGCATGCCTATAAGCATCGTGCATTGTAATGAGGTGGTACTACGCAGTACATCACGCAGTACTGCGGTGTACTGCGGTACGACAACGGAAAACAAAGAAAGCATAAGACGCAATCATTAAGGCTAAATGCTTGGGTCAGGATAACTGCAAAAACAAGGGGAGAAAGGAGTTTTGTGGTCGACATATGGAATGAATACCTTTGTAAAGAAAATTAATAGATGAAAAGAAAGAGATAGTGATAAATACCAACACGTATGTGTACGGATGATAAGAGCGAAAAGCCTCAGCCACAAATTATGTTTGCATAATTCAATTGTCTCAATGCACTTCGACAAAAGGGCGGACAGTCACTAAAGAAACTAGGCCTAAAGAAAGAAAGAACAAAAGAAAGAAAGAGAGAAAGAAAGAAAAAAGAAGGAAAGAAAGAAAGGGAGAGAGAAAAGAAGAAAGAAGGAAAGAAGGAAGAAAGAAAGAGAGAAAGTGAAAGAAAGAAAGAAAGAAAGAAAAAGAAAGAAAGAAAGAAGAAAAGAAAGAAAGAAGAAGAAAGAAAGAAAGAAAGAAAGAAAGAAAGAAAGAAAGAAAGAAGAAAAGAAAAGAAAAGAAAGAAAGAAAGAAAGAAAGAAAGAAAGCGCAACCTATACTCATGCTGAATAACATTTTTACACGGAGCCATTCCAATACACGAAACAGGAGTCCGAGAAAAAAAAACAAACTTCGTTATTGCTAACAAGTTCCGCATCTTCCCGCAGCCGCACATACCACCTACGCGGCGGGGACACTACCATGAAGACGACATTGCTCCGTACAGAGATTCCGGACAACCAGGCTTCGCCATAAGCAATAGACATTTTCTACGGAGGGGAGAATTTCCTCCTTTCTGGGCTGGTGCACGGGAGTACGAAAGCTGACGTCACAGACTCGGCGGGGCATTTTTGTGCGGTTACGCACGCTAACGACAGCCCAGAGAGGACTCAGGCGGCGCCCAGGGAGCTTTTCGCGAACAGGTCTACAGCACACTAGTAGGAGGGAAATGGAAGGCCTGCCACAGTGTTCCTTCACGGAATTCCAGAGCCTTTAACGCTTTCACTGTGAAAGAAGTCACAGTTTTATAGATCACTCTCGTTATGAGTCGCGCGAAACGTTATGTGTATCCCGGCTCAAAACATGAGCGAATGAGTCATATCTCTAGATTTTCGGGCCCCCTATTTTAGAACGCTTGCCTGTGTTTCCTGTAGCCTTTGTTGCGTTTCCATGCTACTATACGTTATAGATTATGCAGTGCTAGCTAGTACGAACCGCTATCATTCTACATTTTTGACGCTGCAAAGTCGCAAATAAAAGCTTCGCATGCATCGTCCTGTAAGGTGAGTGAAGCGGCCCCCTCTGTCTCACCCTCTTTCTCTCACGTTTTCCTACACATACAAAAAAAAACATGAGCGGATGTTTTTGAGGTGTAGGCTCAATGCAGTCTCAGGTGCAATTCACAAGCAACAGTACACCACTAGCCAGCCATTAAGTCATTACGTCCGGCATTCAGTTTATCAAGGCCGCCACCATCACCACCCACTCACGAAACTTTGTTTACCGTTAAGATATCTCAAGACACTAAACTCTCTTTACTGCTGCAGTTTGCGGTGTTGTTAAGAGCGAGGGTTTTCATTAGCAGGAGGGCTTGTTGTGCGTGATCGGAACTGAAGCTGCATAAAACTCCGGGAGTTACAGCGAGGGTGGGGGGGAGGGTCAAAGCGCTGAACTCTAACTAAATTTTGCAGTGTGACATATGAACACGTTTCAAAGAAAGCACTGCAAGAGCGAAAACGTGTTTTGGCGAGCTCCCTACATTCTTTTATCTGCTGATAACCCAGTCGTTCATATAGACGGACACCTGAAACTTCGAGCTCCCCTTTCAGACTTGTGTACTACGCCGTCCATCCTTTACTATCTTCATGACACCCACGTAATGCTCTCATCTGGTAGATGAGTGGTCATGATTCGAAAGACTTGGGATGGAGTTCCGGCCGCGGCAACCGCCTTTTCGACAGAGGCGAGAATGTTTTAGGCCAGTGTAATCACATTTAGGTTCACGTTAAGGAACAACAAGCAGTCGAAATTCGTAAATCCCTCCACTACGGTGGCCCTCACAATCATATCTTGGTTCAAGCACGTTAACCCATAATATTTATATGAGATGGGTGGTTATGTTGACTTTGAAGCCAGTGAGGCAACGTCTCGTATGGGAGGTGTGAGGGAAATGCATGCAAAAAGTAATTAGTATGCCTTAGGAGCCAGCTATATCGTAGTAAAAAACGTTTCTTCAGGTTGACTTCTCTATCATTCTTCTTTTCCTCTAAATTCCACATATCTGATAAATTACAGCTGTGTAACGGAGAACCAGATAGATTAAAGCAGTGTAACGTAAAATCTACATAATACATCGCAATACACGAACAGGCGAAGCTACCACTTCATTTCATCTTTCTCGTCATGCAGTACCCATTCCAGAAGGTTATGCTGGTGTTAACACTGAGTACGAGCATAGTCGGGGAATACGACACCGACTTAAAGAAAAGATATCGAAGGCCGGGAAACTTTGAAGATTACCAGGTTGCACAGAAAGCATATTCTGCAATGCAGAACCAGCTGCGAGAGCGTTTAACGAAAAGGTGGCAAGATCTCTGCACTTTGCCTTTTTCATTTATCACGGCATTCAACTGTGGATCATGGTGCGTGCCCTCCGACAGCAAGTACTCCACTTGAGACCACTCCTGGCTCTAGCACTGTCTTGAGGAGCTGGCGAACGAATGAATGCCAAAGGATTTTGCGTCTAATACTGAGAAATGGCGAGGCCATCCAAACGGGAGAGTGTGAATCATCAGCATAATCGGTTTTGATTGCTGTAGCGAAGTTTTCTGCGGTCAGTTCATCAAATCTGGACAATCGCTTCACACCAGATGCGCTCCAATACCGGATGTCCTCAGTGAAACGATGGAGTTCACCAGGACCAGGTGGAGTTACATACATCGCACTTGCTAATTTGTGTGAGAAAAGAAAGTTACACCTCTTGGACATATACAAGAAATATTGGCAATAAGTAAAGGTCCCAGAAATTTGGAAGGTATCAAAGGCAGTGCAGTGCCATTTCTAAAACCAGAAAAAAGCCTTATGAAGCTGGATGTGTATTGGCCAGTGCGTTTGACAAGTTGTATTTCGAAAGTGATGGATGAAATGATTAAGAACGACTTTTATGGTGGTAAGAGATTAAAAAACAAATACCGAAAAGTATTGACAGCTTCACAAGAGGTAGATGCACAATGAACTGCCTTTTAAGTTGATCATAGCTGTGGAAAACCAGCATGCTCGAGGAAACATTACCGTCGCTATATTCCTTGATGTCCAACAAACATATGACACAGTAATCCCCGTACACATTGTAGAAGGCCTGAAGCGTTCCAGGGATTTGCGGGCAAGATTATGCGTTAGATGGCTGACTTCCCGAAGCACCCGCCAATTTTCGTGGTTACACAGGAGGGCCCGAAGCCAGAGCACGCCCTCAACTAAGGAGTGCCACAGAGCAGCGTGCTAAGCCTGACGCCCATTGATGGAGTCTTGGCACAGCTCCCGTGTAATCGTCCACGTAACATAAGATGTTCACACATGTTGATGATATAAGTATATGGACATCTGGCCCATTGTTTTCGCACGTCCGACAAACTTTGCAAGAAGGAGCCACTTGCTATTGAAAGGAAGCGTGCGCGTATGCCTTGTTTTTTATTGTCGACTTGTCGACTTCCAGTGATTTGGCGTATGCAGAAGCTCTAGAACCACCTTTGGCAATACTCCGAGCAAGAGAATCATCCAGATATTTCTTTATAATTTTCGCGCGACATGACAGTCATCCTTTATCTGACGAACTAACGTGCAGGACGGCAACGCGACTACAGGATAGTGTGTCATCATTCCAAGCAGAATATAAACAATGGAAACCGTCAAATACCACATACAACGCTGCTGATTTTCAACGGTATGAGTGAAACAGAAGGTTTACGCAAGAAAGCAGACATGGTGCCTCTAGCGTCCGTTATTTTCATACAATGCACAATAGAAAGACGAAGAAATATACAGATGGGTCCTGTACTGAAGAAGCATCAGCTTTTGCGGTTTTTAGACCCGAGCTTCAAGAAAATGGTGTATAAATTATCGCACAAATCTTCAACAACGATATCAGAATTGCTGTTTTTTTTTTTTGAACCAGCTGAGTACTTTCTGCGACAATTCTGGAACACGACAGAGGGTAGTATGCACGGATAGCAAACCGACCCTCTAAGATATTTATTTGCAATACCCTCAGGGGCCAAACATCCATCATCAAACAAAATCCATCATCAAACAAAGATAATCAAGCATGCCAGATCACCTTGCGAAAATGGCAATGTAGCGCAATGTATTGCAGAATATGGGGAATATGCCTCGACGCAGGGTCACAACATTGTATTTCATTAGGTACCCAGCCACATTCAAATCGATGGTAATAAAGAGGCCGACAGCCTCGCCAAAAACCTTGAACTAAGGACGGGACCACGCAATCCCTGTGTCTTGGGCGGATATTCGAAATTTTATAACACAAAAAGCTAACCACAGTTCTATGAAGAAGTGGTTTGATTGCTCTCAGTCGAAGCAATCATCACTTTATGAAGTTGTTTCACAAACAAAATCTTCAATAGCGACGGATCTCCCACGACACTTAGAGATGTTAATCCACAGACTTACACTGGATACAGCATATACAAACAACTTCACGTACAAAAAACATCAATCCAGCTGACCGGAATGCCATTGTTGTCACTAAGATGAAAATGTTCATATTCTCTTGTAATGCGTAATATACGTAAATAAAAAAAACAAATTCACGAAGAAATCAGCAAGTTTAGACAAATGACCCCTCACTTAAAGAAATCACTTGAACCATGGTCTGGGATGCATCGTCAGAAAAACGTGAACATGCTCCTGAAAGACTTCTTGATGGAGAGGAGCTGGATAAGCGCTTGTGATATAAAGCTATATATTGCGATATACCGAATGATGATTTAATACATATACTGTAAGTAGAGTGGTGTGCGTGTGAACGTTTTATGGCAGTGTGAACTGCTACAAGTAAACTGTAGATTGTCATGTTATTTCATGTTGTTTCACTGTGCTAGCTATTATGTATTTTTTCTCTCTTTTTGTTGCTAATTGTTGAATTTAGGTGAAATTCGTTATTTTGTTTTGCGCTGCAGAACTTATCGGTATGGAGTAGCCAGGGGTAACATCGACCTCAACTTCCTCACAGCAAAACGGTCATAACCGAACAGAACATTATTTTTCATGCCTGTACGTTACATAGGAAGGTGAAAGCCTACAATCATAACGGCATCCGTGTTCTCAATCATATACAGCGTCAAAAAGTTATTCGTATAGTGGTAGCAGAATGTTTATACATCATATAATGCTGCATTGCAAATAATGAACATTTCTCCTTTTTTCACGTGCAAACTTCTTTAGGGCGAGACCTGGCCGGTGCTCGAGCGGCGTCGGTCATCGACCGTCCTCTGTGAGGTGGTGTGGCCTCGCCGAACCACATTCTCTGGAGCTGCCCGTATAATCCCCACCCACTCACCGAGCTCTTTCGCTCACCCCCCACCGTGGAACAATGAGGGGCTCTTTGCAGCACCGACAGAGACATCGAAACACGGATCCTGCAACGAGCGCAAGACGTGATCGAGAAGCACGGACTGGCAGCCTACTAAGCTTAGCCTCCCTTACTCCTCCCATCTGCGATTAATAAAAGTTGTTACTCCCTCACTCACTCTACTCACTAACTCACTATCTGTGCTGTTTGAATTTTAATGCATGACCCCCCTCACATAATATTCCAAATGGGAACCTGTGATGTACTTGAATAAAATAAATAAAAATACAAATTTTCTTTAGGGCGAGAACATTGTATGTCTCATTAAACATGAAAATTGACCGTAGGCGACGTCAGCGTCTCGCGGTGTCGGGAGCCATACGAGTGGTGCCAAAATCGATGACGTCATCCCGTCACCATACGTCATTACACGTCACTGATCGCAAGAACTTGTGACGTCATCATATGACATATTCGCTTAGGAAATTGTGGATCGTTCTCGGAGGCAATGTAAAGCCAAGTGAAGTGCAGGGAGCTTTCAATACACCCGATCTTGGAAGCAGCGCAAATCCACCTTACGTGCAGAAAGCTTTCGGAGGGAGCAGGGGAGGATCAAAGCATTGAGTGAGAGAAACAAGAAGCTAGGTTTTGGCCCTCAAGTCACATTAGGCAAATCGCATAAGGGACAATAGGTTGCTGTTTTATTTTTTTTTCTACACAGTTTTACTGTTATAATATTTTTTTGTTCTCTGCCCTAAACTTACCGCCACCAATACCGAAACCTTCACTGATTGTTGTTCTTTCTTATTTTTCGCTCATTTCGGGGCCCTCGATGCACGCGCGGGCAATCCCCTCTAAGCGCTCAGCTTTGCCAACGGATATCGTCCGTGCCCCGTCCCCACCGAGAACTGAGCTCTCGTTCCGACGTTTGCCGTCGTGAGAAGGGTTTTTCCAGACAGCGCTCGGGATCGGACGCAGAACGGTCGTCGTCGCATTGTCCTCCGCGTTAACTTCATCGCGCCGAGGGGCGCGTGCAATTAAGCCTATACTCAACGACGGGAAATTAAGCCGGCACCATAGAGAGCCGAGCGGATGGGCCCAGACCCCATATAGTCGGCGCCCCTCCAATAGGAAACGCAAGCCATCGCGTCCAAGGGGCACAGGCCAGCGTGGTTATAACGGCGATGCAGCGCCTTATTGCAAGCCTAATGAGCCTTGCGATGGCTGCCTTGTTCTCTACTTGTGGATGAGTCTGAGAGGCTGCACTGAGTGTCGTTCCGTGTAAGAAGAAGTTACGCGCAGCTGGTGGAAGGCGTGGGTGCGCAGTGGAACACGGAAGAAGCAGGACAGGATTGCACCTATAGCTTGAAACAGGGGCCAGCAAGTGTAGCGCTGTGTGGTGTTAGTCTGCGTTACTTAGTTTATGCCCACGTCCTTTCTTTGTTGTTTTTTTCATCGTCGTGCCTTATGGATGTCGCTGCTTTCTTTCACTTTGCTACGGGTTGGTAATGAGCTTGTTAGAGCACAGGCTCTCTGGGCGCTGGTGGTTTTCGCGATGAAGCTAATAACGCGTGAAAATTGAACGTTCGGGTGGCGAAACAGAGCTAGCGCGTTGTTGAGGCATCGTAATAGAGCTATCTTTGGCTGAACGATCTCTTGCTTAAAAAGAGTTGGTTAGTTTATTTAAAACATGTTGATCTCCGGTGCCGCCGTTTTAAAGCTTGAAGTCGTAGCCTAGATAAGATGGATGTTCCGCACTATGTCGAAGCATTGAGGCACACGCTGATGACTTGTCGTTTGGCATTTCTTTTTCATTTACTCAGAGGAGAATTCGGCTATCCCCGTACTTTAGAAATCGACGTTGTGTGAAGTATCCGGTGGTATAGAATACTTGATCGCCAAGCAGAATGCTAAGGTCCGATTCTTGCTAGGACATTGACATTTACTTTTTTCCATTCGTCCGGCTAACGCTGCCGATGTCCGCTTTTTCTTAATGATGAAGCGTTAAATTTACCTATGCGTGTTCTCGTCGTTCCTGGGTAGATACTAAGGGTCCAACACCTGTGGCACATACCCGCATACCGGCGGCACATACTTTCCCGTGGGTATGTGTCCAGACGGGAAGTGTTTGATAACGCACGTGACGCGATCGTCACATTATACGTTATTCATGTCTTTACCAACTTGTCATATTCGTTAAACCATCTTGCCCCCCATACTAACTCTGGTCACGCCAAGTTAAGGGGGTGATTACGAGAGCAACCAGACGTAAGCTGATTAGATAGATAGATAGATAGATAGATAGATAGATAGATAGATAGATAGATAGATAGATAGATAGATAGATAGATAGATAGATAGATAGATAGATAGATAGATAGATAGATAGATAGATAGATAGATAGATAGATAGATAGATAGATAGATAGATAGATAGATAGATAGATAGATAGATAGATAGATAGATAGATAGATAGATAGATAGATAGATAGATAGATAGATAGATAGATAGATAGATAGATAGATAGATAGATAGATGTAGATAGATAGATAGATAGATAGATAGATAGATAGATAGATAGATAGATAGATAGATAGATAGATAGATAGATAGATAGATAGATAGATAGATAGATAGATAGATAGATAGATAGATAGATAGATAGATAGATAGATAGATAGATAGACACCTCCTATTTTAACCTCCTATTATGCGAGCCCCAGTTGCGATTGCACAACCATTCGCAGGGATAACGGATGGTTTTGTTTGATGTTTAGTATTGTACGGGATAAACAAACGCCCCAAAAAATTAAACGCTACCCTTTGCACAACGCTACCATTTGTATTTTAAAATTGCACAATTCTCGATTATTAAGCATACTAAGCAGGTTGCTGCTTCATCACGTGTGTTTAAGCTTACCAATAAACGTTTGATGGAGTAGTGACGCAGAAAAAGTGAGCTAAGTTGGACAGCGCAGTTTTGTTTTTCAGCACCTGTTTCGCATCCGTTTACCTGTATTATCGATAATGTACAAGCCCTCACGAGCCTCCGATGCGATAACTTGGCAGAGTTGAGCAAACAACAGTTCTACCAACAAACAAGGCAAGAGAGCCAAAAAAGGGGGGGGTTGTAAATAACGCTTTCTATTGTTCTCCCGTTTGTTCTTGTTAGTAAGAACGCCAGTTCTGGCGCAAGCTTCCGTCGAATGCACCAAGATGAGCCTCTAACGTAAGCCCCATTTCCCACGGTTCTCCTGCTTCAACAAAAACACAAATGGTGATGTTACAGTGGTGGCATCCGCGCACGAGCCTCGTAACGAATGCCGTACTACATGCCACACACCTCGGCCTTCGACGCTCCTGCGAAGGCATCGCGGGGGGCCCCATGACCGTAACGCAAGTTTCGACGATACTTGGACACGCCTCCACTCGATCTTTCGGTAGCACTCTACATCGCGCCGCGGCTCTGTGCAGACCTGGAGCGGCTGCAACAATGGGCCTCCTCGTAAACAGGGGCAACGATTTGCCTCGACGCTGCAAGACCGATCCGTCTTCCCCTATAGACCCGCAGCCCGATCTGCTCCCACGTCCACTCATTCCACCCATCTTATCCCACCGCTCTGCCTTTCTTTTCGTCTCCGACCAGAGCTCCCTTCCTTCGCGGTTCTTCTCTCTTAGCGCTGCGATGGAGTCCTCGGAGCCACAAAACAGTTTGCCCGTCCCTTGGGCGTCTACCAGAGCGTGAAACCGAGCGTGCCGCCTAGACATACGGACACCATCACTGACTGGACGGAGAGCAATGAAAGATAAAGCACCCTCATCCCAGTCATCCCGTCTCACGAACATAAGGAGTATGGTAGAAAGGGAAAGGTGAAGAAGAGCTATGGACGTCAATGGTGTCTTGGTGGCACCTTCCTTCCTTTTCACTCTTCATATAGGCGTCCAGACTTCATCGTTCGCACCGCTGACCCTACCGCCTCTTCCTCCTTTCTGACGACACGTGAAGGCCGAGCAGGGATCAATAGAAAAGGTTCGCCGAGCCACCGACCCTCGAGAAAGCAAGCAAGCAGGAGGCGCGGACGGCCTGGCGATCAGCGAGAGAAGGCGAGGCGTGGAGGCGGACGGCCGGCTCTGCTATAAGAGACAGCACCGGTTAGATAGATACATCGCGTGATGGGAGGAGATGAAGAAAAGCCCAAAGCTGCTGCTGCTGCGTTGTCGGCGGCGACACGAGGACACGGTGGCGAAAACCGATACGTTTCAGTTTAGTGGTTGCCCAGCAACCAGAGCGGCCTCTCCTCTCGTTACCGCGTTATTTCCCGCCATCGTACGCGTATTCTTTACCTCGACGGCCACTCGCCCTGTCCATCTTCCCTTTTTTTTTTTGCTGTCCTTGGTTTTGTTGTTTGTTTCGTTTCTTTTTTTTTCTTTCTTGCGCAAACTGTCGTCTCTACGATGCTCTCGCCATTTCACTCCCACAGCGCGACCGTCACTTTCATTCTCACTCTCGGCTCAGGGTTAGTTTGTACATTTAGAATAGCATTGCTCACGATGCCCGCTGTGTGGCTTGTGGAACGCTTACTTTTTTCGGTATTTGGTTCTTCATTGCTATAAACAAGATACGACCTTTGTGTACGCTCTCCTCTCTCCCTCTCTCTCTCCATCCGGACATTTTCTCCGCTTACGACGGCCGTCAGGCGGATGCTGCGACTTTATGTCGGCCCAAGCCGTAATGCAAGGTGGCTGAATTTTTCAGCTGCCCCTTCGTATTCGTTACTTCGCCGTCGGCGCCGCGTCTTGGGTCGATAAATTTTTCTTTCGCTCCAAGTGACGAGTCGTGTTCTATCGGGGTTTGTTACTGCGTTATATGTGTGTGTGTGTGTGCGACGAGAGCGCGCCTCCCGATTCCTTACATCGAGACCCCTCCGTGAAAGCCGCGCGCCACCCTTCTCCATTCGTTACCGCCCTGCCACAACCCGAAGTTGCGGCTCGAAAGAGCCAAGGCACGGCCCAAACGCTTACTTTTTTCTTTGCATACGCGCATATAGATGTCGCTTCTCGTCATTCGAACGCGTTTGTGCTTACTTCGCTGTACGCTCCGTCCTGCTCGGTTTCGGCGACGTCCGCTGGCGAAATACTGCCACGCTTATTCAATTCATTTTTCGCGTCTTTCGTTCCGATGCGGTGCGACTTGAGTTGACAGCGGTGAAAGCGCGACTGGCACAGACGCGGGACGACTCCGCGCGTAGTTGTTTTCACGATTATCTGTCTTTTTCCCGTATTGTCCTTGTTTCGACGCATCGGTCATTTCATTTCTCTGATGTTGGCTATGCTCCCCAGGCTGCTGATGGACGACGCAATTCACGCACGCCTGAGCAAAACGATCTTCGCACTCGCGCCGTAGCCTTTTATTCAGTTCACTCCTCTGTATCTTCAAATGTGGATCGCCTTTTATGTGGCACATCTTATATCCTGAATTCAGTTTGTCAACGTAAATAGACAGTTATAGTATACCAGGCTTAGCAGAATGATAGTTGCTAGTGGTTTACTAGTTATTGATAGTGGCTTACTATGATAGTTGGATCCAAGTCCACATGCGTAGATACGTACGTTCGTAAGTTACCCGTACCGCTTATCATATGCGCGCTATTTTTTCAGATTCAACGTCATCGTGTTAGCGTGGGTTACGTAGTGTTAGTAAAACATGGCGGTGGTTTCGGACGCCTGCTTCGAAGGGATTTTGACGGTGTTGTTTAAAGATTCACTTCGCAGGAAACGACTCTTCAAAAAGGCTTCACTTTCCTTCAGTTAGCTTCGATGACTGGGTACCTATTACGAATAGTTTAGCGTTGTTTTTGAGATAGCTTCCCATTTCGAACGTCACTAGGCCTAAATAGGCGATCGATGTAAACGAATCGGTAACATATATGTTCTCGTGTTTGGCGCGAGGCTCATATTTATTTACTTTTATTATTTTACTAAAAAAACTTGTAGCATTGCTTCGCGTGGCTACACAAGCAAACATTCTCGTTTTAGTTTACTTTTCACTGTTCTTTAACTTATTCATCCACCGATAGGTGGTGTCACCATCTCAGCTGGGGCACGTAAACCACGCAAACGGTATCGCGCTAAACTAGCAGGCGCTGTCCACAACGAATGTCTGCGGCCCGGTAACGCTAGTCTCTTAACCTCACTATCACGCTAACGGTAAACTATAACTGTCTAATACTACGCGAAGTGGTGTGAGTGAGTGAGTGAGTAAGTGAGTGAGTCAGTGATTGAACCTATTTTGGTAGAAGCGACACCAAATAGACACTTCTGTAACAACACGTGCGGCGAAATTGCGTTTGAGGTCACGCATAGCTTGGTACTTCTCTTAAAACTATATTTTAGGCAATATGGTGCTTTAACAATGTGGATAAGTATGGAGCACCAAACCGTACGCCACAACGTGTAACAATTACATGCACCATGCGTGATTATACATGTATATCGTGAAAACACTGTCCCCGCAAACTCTTCATAGTCAATGAATTCACAATCAGAAAACACTAGAGCTATATAATCAGGAACATTTGGGTGTCCACGTCTGCACCATGTGTTCCAGCTGTTCTGCCTGAGTACTCCTATATTGTGCTATCGGCGACCAGTGTCACAGATAGGGGCCAATGTAAAGTCGTAAAGTCCCTCTATTGCGATTACAACTATACGGACGCTCTAGGTGCATTTGTGTCATCGCCGTCATTGTGATGTACCAAATAAAGCTCAAAACGATCATATCGTCATACGTCGTACCTTATTTATGCGAGAGAGAGTATGCAAGGGCTGCCAGTGATCATTGTAAAGCAGGCAGGAAACGCACCGACCGCCTTTTGTCGGACGAAAAGTGCACGTACATAAAATCTGCATCACAAAACAGCGCACACACGAAGACTAAGGAAAGAAACAAGTGGCTACACAAGCGCTGAAGATATACCAAGAGCGCTGAAGATCTGTTTTCTTTTAGATGCGGAAGCATCTTATACTCGCGCCTTGTAGTGCGCCGTCCGCGCCGTCCGCGCCGTCCGCACCACCTTAGTTGAGCTAATTCATTACGTCTGATACAATAATCACTCGTTCTCTGCTACTGCAATATTCACGCGTTCATCAAGTATAAGGTTATTTGTTGCACTTCAAAATCATACATGTGTCCGAGTTAAAACGGTCAAAGTTTCACATTAAATGCACCAGGAAGGTAAAGTATTGGTACGGAAACCAGTAACACAAACATGAGCTTGTACGGTAAAGTTAGCTATTTAAAACCTACGCGAGCGTCGGTGCACACTGAACCATGCCTGTGTATTCAGGCATGTGTCGGTGCACACTGAACCGTGCGAGGGAAACGCTTCGTTTCCTAACACACTAGCGCCATAGCGTTTCCTAACACACTAGCGCCAACACACTAGCGCCAGAGTTCCCTCTAGTTTATTAATGCGTAACTCTATGGTTGGCGGGACAGGAACAACACATCTAGGGAACCTTCATATGCGTGCCTCGGTCGCGAACACAGAAGCTTCCCTAAACACATCGACTGACAAGACAACGAAGGCGGTGTTTGCCTTCCTGGGGGTGTTCTGTTCTGTTATAGCTGTCTTATTGTTCAGAGTTTGAAGTTTATATCACATGTTCTGCAGCGAAAAAAGAGAAATAAAAATAAAAGGTTTCCAAAATTAACAACGAGTCGCTAAAAAACACACATATACCACTTAACCATGCTTCTGCAGTGCCTTTCAGTCATCTTAGATGAGCGCATAAGATATCCTGTGAGTTTTAGGGGTGGAGCTCCTCTTATTCTAACCTTGTCCTGCGTAAGGCGTAACCTACAGACTGAGAAGAGACGAGAAAGAAAAGGCAAGGCAGTATCTCCCGAACAGTATAGCAGACGGCGTTGTCTGATAGAAGTACATACAAACTGCAGTTAAGTGAGGATTTTCTAGATGGCGCTATACCGCTACTCTCAGATTGGCTGTTGCATGGTTTGTGCCTGTGTGCGCGAGGAAGGAGTACCTATCTGTCTCCTGGATTGTGGCTGTACGTAGTGGATTGTTGGTGGGGCATGGACGAAGCAGAGCGGCACGCGCGGAGCACCGCGGCGGCTGGTGCTCGTCACCTCGTTTGTGTCTTGGAGGAAGCAGAATGGAGGACTTCGGCGGCTTATCCATGGAGTGCATTGACGGACGGACGCACCGACAGAGACGGGCATACATACATACATACATACATACATACATACATACATACATACATACATACATACATACATACATACATACATACATACATACATACATACATACATACATACATACATACATGCATACATGCATACATGCATACATACATACATACATACATACATACATACATACATACATACATACATACATACATACATACATACATACATACATACATACATACATACATACATACATACATACTGTACCGAAGCATAGTGGCGCCAGCTCTGTACCAGCGTGAAAGAAGACGTTGACGTCCGTGTGTGGCTCGTGCTAGCCGGGTTCCTGCCTGTACCAGCTTGTTGCGGCTAACGTTTCTGGAACAATAACCTGTGTTTTTACGCAACCTTGCTCGTTGCATTTGGTGGAAACGTGCTGGGTAACGTCCTGGAGCTCCGCAGCCGTAAGCTACCATCTCAGTCCGCGATGACCGAGCGCGCCGATCCCCCACAAGGCTCTTCCACGCTGCCACCTGTCATGTGTTCTGGTGTACTTCGTCTGCGTGACCCACCAGTATACAACGGCACTGAAGATCAAGATGTCGAGGACTGGCTGGTAGAGTATGAGCATGCCAGTGCGATTAACAAGTGGGATGACCCTGCGAAGCTGACTCACGTCATCTTCTACTTGACGGGTTTGGCCAACCTATGGTTCACCAACCACCAAGCCGACATCCCCACCTGGTCGGTTTTCAAAGAGGCCGTCACCTCGTTTTTCGGTCGTCCAGCCATGCGTAAGCTTCGTGCTGAACTGGGACTGCGGGGACGATTTCAGCGAAATGGTGAGAGCTTCACGAGCTACATTGAGGATGTGATCAGCCTCTGTAGGCGAGTTGATTCCAGGATGACGGAGGCTGACAGAATAAAGAATATAATGAAAGGCATTGATGACGATGCTTTTCATATGCTTGTGGCCAAAGACCCACAGACCGTCACGGCCTTGATTCAGTTATGTCAAAGTTTCGATGAGCTGCGCAAGCAACGAGTTTCTACACGTCGCTCTAATACGCAAACAGCTGATATTTCGGCCTTGGAGTGCAAAAGCAGTGGCCCCGACTACAACGTGTTAATGCCTCAAATTCAGCAGTACATCCGGGAGGAAGTTGCTCGACAGCTCTCTCTTGTCGCCACCATCAACGAGACCCCCACAACACTGGACCACTCACTTCGCCGTGCTATTCAGACGCAAGTTGCCGAGGCTCTCCCTTCGCCCGCATCCCCAATATCAGTGGCTGCACCGCTGACTTATGCAGAAGCCGTCCGCCGACCTCCTGCCCAACCGCCGCTTCCTTCATACAGTCCAGCCACCAACTACTACAGGTCACCAGTTTCAGTTTATCCGGTAAATCGGCCCTTTCCACCACCTCGAGCACCTGTAAACTCTTGGCGTACTCCGGATAACCGGCCCATTTGCTACAACTGCGGTATTCCAGGACATGTCGCGCGCTACTGTCGTCGCCGTGGATTATATTTTAATGATGTGCAGCATTCCGGCAACATACCTCGGCAATCAGAATCGCATGTGACACCCGATTCACATGACCCCCGTTCACGTCGACCAGACTTCAGCCGACGTCGATCTTCTTCACCCCGTCTTCGGTCTCCTTCCCCCATGCTTCGCCGTTCCAACCACGCACAGGAGGAAAACTAACAGTCGCAGTTCCTGAGGCAAGAGCTGCGCCACCGACGAAATTTCCAAGGCCTCATCTTTCGCCCCCTAACGAGATTGCCGTGTTTGTGGACGGTTTCGCCACAACTGCTCTTGTCGACACAGGTGCCGCTATTTGTATAATCAGTGAAGTGTTATGCCGCAAACTGAACAAAGTGACAACTCCCCTGGTTGAAATTTCTTTACGCACAGCGAGTTCGCAACACGTCCAACCTTCTGCCTCATGCACTGCTCGTGTTGTGATTCAAGGAGTGCTTTACATCGTTGAATTTGTCGTCCTTCCGCATGCGTCTCATGAAATCATCCTGGGATGGAACTTTCTTTCCGCTAATCATGCGGTTGTTGACTGCGCTCGTGCTCAACTCGTTTTGTTTCCATTCAGCACGACATTCATAGATCTTCCTCGCTCACCCAAAAAGGTGATCGTCGCCGCTGACGTCGTCATTTCTGCTTTTTCGGTCGCCGCGGTATCTCTTTTGTGCGACTCCGTTTCCGATTCAACTGCCCTGTTTATGCCGTCACAAGAATGCGCTCGTCGCCGGAACCTTGTCGTCCCGTTTGCCGTCATAACACTTGCCGATGGCTCCAGTGCCATGTACGTGTGCAATCCGTTCCCTTGTCCCGCTACCTTATTGCATGGCGAATGCATTGGGAGTCTTGACACTTATGATGACATCTTTCCTTTCGATGCCCGTTCTGATACGACACCGATGTCCGTGGATGCTGTCACAGCTGGCACCGCGCCCTCACTACCTGACGAAGACGTTCTGTTGCGCAGCGTAGACACCGGCCTTACGCAAGACCAGCGCAATCAGCTCATTCAACTACTTGACCGTTTCCGCGCCTCCTTCGACCACGGACAACCTCCCTTGGGACGCACGTCAGTTGTCGCTCACCATATCGACACCGGTCATCATACTCCACTTCGTCAGCGCCCCTACCGCGTCTCGCAGGCCGAGCGTGACGTCATCACTCAACACGTCGACGAGATGCTGCAACGTGGTGTTATTCAGCACTCACACAGTCCTTGGGCTTCGCCAGTGGTCCTCGTGCGAAAAAAGGATGGCTCCATCAGGTTTTGCGTGGATTATCGTCGACTAAACAACATCACACGCAAGGATGTTTATCCCCTGCCACGCATTGATGACGCCTTGGATTGCCTTCAAGGTGCGGAGTTTTTCTCTTCACTGGATCTGCGCTCTGGATATTGGCAAGTGCCAATGGCTGAACCAGACCGTCCAAAAACGGCGTTTGTGACCCCTGACGGCTTATATGAATTTAATGTAATGCCCTTTGGTCTTTGCAATGCGCCTGCGACTTTTGAAAGAATGATGGACAGTGTCCTCAGGGGACTTAAATGGCACATCTGTCTTTGCTATTTAGACGACATAGTTGTATTCTCGGCGAATTTTGAAACTCATCTTTCTCGTCTGGAACAAGTTCTCCAGTGCCTTACGGCAGCCGGGTTACAACTAAACTTCAAGAAATGTCGTTTTGGCGCCCGCAAACTCACAATTCTCGGCCATGTTGTTTCAAAAGAAGGAATATCGCCAGACCCTGCCAAACTGCGTGCCGTTGCCGAGTACCCCAAGCCTACTACTCTAAAGGAGCTTCGTAGTTTTGTAGGCTTGTGTTCCTATTTTCGGCGCTTCATTCGCAATTTTGCCTCTATAATTGCCCCTCTGACTCAGCTTCTCTCCCGTAGCGCGGACCTCTCAGGCTGGAATTCCCACTGCGATGAGGCATTCACGGTGCTACGCCGGCTACTCACCTCTCCACCAGTTCTCCGCCACTTCGATCCCAATGCACCCACTGAAATTCATACGGATGCAAGCGGTGTCGGCCTCGGTGCCATTCTCGCTCAACGCAAGGATGGCTGCGACGAGTACGTTGTCGCCTATGCCAGCCGTACACTAACGAAGGCAGAGTCCAACTATTCCGTCACGGAAAAGGAGTGCTTGGCTATCATTTGGGCTATAGGAAAATTTCGCACCTACCTTTACGGACGCCAGTTTGATGTTGTCACAGATCACCATGCCTTATGCTGGTTAGCGTCCATGAAAGATCCTACTGGCCGCCTCGCTCGTTGGGCTTTACGCCTTCAGGAATACGATATCCGTGTTGTTTATCGCTCAGGACGCAGACATTCCGACGCCGATGCACTATCCCGTTCTCCACTGCCTCCTGACCTTGCCTGCTTATCAACTGCCATTTGCGATTCGTCATCGTTGAGCATCACCGACATGCCATCCGAACAGCGCAAGGATCCTTGGATCAATTGTTTGCTCGACGTCCTCTCTCACAGTTCGTCAGAAGCGACTTCACGCTCCCTCTCTCGTCAAGCAAGACACTTTGCTGTCCGTGAAGGCTTGTTGTATCGCCGCAATTACGTGACGGACGGCCGTAGGTGGCTCCTTGTCATCCCTCGTCATTTGCGTTCGGACATCTGCGCTGCCTTTCACGATGACCCCCAGTGTGGCCACGCTGGAGTATTTAAGACTTACTCTCGCCTTCGTCTAAGATACTACTGGCGCAGCATGTATCGGCACGTTCGCCAGTACGTTCGGTCATGCACCACGTGTCAACGACGCAAGACGCCTTCTCACAGCACTGCTGGCCCTTTGCAACCCTTAACCTGCCCAGCGAGACCATTCGACCGCGTCGGAATTGATATTTATGGTCCTCTACCCAACTCTCTTCGAGGCAACCGGTGGATTATCGTCGCCGTGGATCATTTGACACGCTACGCTGAAACATCTGCGCTGCCTGCTACCACTGCGAAAGACGTTGCGTCCTTTCTTCTTCACCATCTCATTTTGCGACATGGTGCACCTCGTGAATTAGTGAGTGACCGTGGACGCGTGTTTCTCTCGAACGCCATCGACGAGCTACTCAAGGCATGTCGCACGGTCCATCGGAAATCCTCGGCATACCATCCTCAAACCAATGGCATGACGGAACGCTTTAACCGTACCCTTGGAGATATGCTTGCCATGTACGCCTCTGACGACCACACTAATTGGGACCAAGTGCTCCCTTTTGTCACGTACGCATACAACTCTGCGCCACAAACAACCACTGGCTTTTCTCCTTACTTCCTCCTGTACGGACGTGAGCCATCATGCTCCATGGACACCATTCTCCCTTACAGGCCTGATGTTTCCGAAGCGACGCCTGTTTCCGAAGCAGCTGCTTATGCCGAAGAGTGTCGTCAACTCGCTCGCTCATTTACCGCACAAGATCAATGGCGCCAGAAAACTGACCACGATTCCTCTGCGTCTACTGTACGCTATAACCCAGGAATGCTGGTTTGGCTCTGGGTCCCGTCTACCCCTCCCGGTCTTTCCCCGAAGCTTTCGTCGAAATATCATGGCCCCTACCGTGTGGTGCGGCAAACATCTCCTGTCAACTATGAAGTTGAGCCCATTGATCCACCTGCGGACCAACGCTGCCGTGGGCGTGAAACAGTACACGTATCACGCCTCAAACCGTGCTATGACCCCCTTGTCGTGTCCTTTCCCTAGGTCGCCAGGTTGGCTCCTTTCTGCGCGGGGAGTAATTGTACCGAAGCATAGTGGCGCCAGCTCTGTACCAGCGTGAAAGAAGACGTTGACGTCCGTGTGTGGCTCGTGCTAGCCGGGTTCCTGCCTGTACCAGCTTGTTGCGGCTAACGTTTCTGCAACAATAACCTGTGTTTTTACGCAACCTTGCTCGTTGCAATACATACATACATACATACATACACACACACACACACACACACACACACACACACACACACACACACACACACACACACACACACACACACACACACACACACACACACACACACACACACACACACACACACACACACATACATACATACATACATACATACATACATACATACATACATACATACATACATACATAGCATGCATACATACAATACATACATACATACATACATACATACATACATACATACATACATACATACATACATACATACATACATACATACATACATACATACATACATACATACATACATACATACATACATACATACATACATACATACATACATACATACATACATACATACATACATACATACATACATACATACATACATACATACATACATGCATGCCTGCATGCATGCATGCATACATACATACATACATACATACATACATACATACATACATACATACATACATACATACATACATACATACATACATACATACATACATACATACATACATACATACATACATACATACATACATACATGCCTGCATGCATGCATGCATGCCTGCATGCATGCATGCATGCCTGCATGCATACATACATACATACATACATGCATGCATACATACATACATACATACATACATACATACATACATACATACATACATACATACATACATACATACATACATACAAATACAAATACATACATACATACATACATACATACATACATACATACATACATACATACATACATACATACATACATACATACATATGGACGGACGGACGGACGGACGGACGGACGGATGGGCGCTTCGCCCCACTCATCATCATTCACTCCGTAGATATCCTGGGATTTTTATTTCTTCAGTAGGTTGCGCAACCCCTTGCTCATCATTTCCCAATAATTAAAAGACAACTTCGCATCTATCCATGAAGGGCATGTTTACATCTTGAAGGCCGTCTGAGCAAGCATACTCAAAGCAGCTCCGAGACGCGAATTTTCATAATGACAGTAAGACGTACTATCAGCTACCGTAAACATAAAAGAACGCGCCCGCGAAATTGAGCGAATGCTATTACCGTCACATGCCCGGAAATTGAACGCGTTGTCGCGTTATGAACCTGCGGATGTTCTTAGTCCCTGTGGTACGGTTCGAAGCTACGTATCCGGCATCATGCTACATTTTTTGAAGCGATCCAGGTTACTTCATGAATTCATATGCGCAGTGTTCAAAACTTGATCGACCGACCGTCTCAAACTCGCCTGCGCAGAAAATGTAAGGCAAGCCTTCGACACTTCGGCAACCACGATATGATTATAAGGGAGGACGTCGTAGATGGCTCAGCAAGTTTCGACCGCGTAGTGTTCTTTAACGTGCACCTAATTATAAGTACATGGGTCTCAAGCATTTTCGTCTACGTTAAAAATGTGGCCGGCGCGGCCAGGATTCGATCCCGCGACCTTCGAGGGAACACTTGAGCACCACAACCGTAATACCACCATTACTACTAAATTAACTAAATAGGATGTCGTGTACGCAAATCTCGAGCTATCGTAGAAAGTAAAAAATTGTAAATCATTCTGTCAATTTAAAAGGAGAAAGAAATTGAAGTTGTTATTTATATTTATTTATTTATTTGTTTGTTATTTTTGCGGCCAAGCCACATGCCCACTCCGATAGTATACTATTCTTTTCTAGCTTTTGCTCGAGATGCTTTTTTTGTTTCTTCAATTTTTTACTCAAGTTGACGAAAGTGTTCTGGTTTCCATTCGGAAAAGAAATTAAAGCCTCCTGTATTTCTAAGAATAAACACTCTCTAAGAGTAAACACTAAAAAGCTGTGCTAATACTTCAAAATATTCAGCAATAATTTCATTACACAGTTCGGGGTAGCATATATGCTATGTTTATTCAAAAATACAAGGATAAAACGAAAATTAACGTTTTATTCTCAAAGTTTGAGGCCGGAACCCTGTCGCCATTATGCTGACTTGCTTTCACGTATTTTCTCAGGGATCATATTAGTCTTTACGCATAAAGTAGAGTTCACCTGTTTCTATCACAGGCGCCATTTATCTATACCTCGAAATAAGTGTCACCTGCTCAATTGAAAATTGAGAACTCGTCAAGGTAAGATGTTGCAAGTTAATACAGCAGAGCTGGTCTTCAGCACAAATATTAGGCTCATTTCAGGATTGAGTAATTAATTAGTTCAATGAAAAAGTCGTAATAACAACGTGATAAGCTTTCAGACTTCAATGATAAGGCATGTCTGTATTGTCACTTTGCATGTCTATGAGCACTTTTTCTTGCGTAATTCAATTCGGTTAACTTATTAGCTTGAAATGAACTGCAGGAACTGCGGTATAGGTCACTTATATAGTATTTATTATTGATTGTTTATAACTTCTTACCAAATTACCTTGATGTGCGCAGCGGTTTTATACAACGATTTGTCTCGAAACAATGTATTGTTCGTAGAAAAAACCTATAACACAATAGTTGACTCCGTTTCTAGTGCAGTGAAAATAAATTAGTTGTCAGCATTCAAGTTTTATTTTTCTGATATCAGATATATTAGCAGCTCATCTGTAAACGTCAGTCGAACTTTCTATAACGTTTGGCTGTTCTAAGATACATTGTGCTCAGTTTTTACCCAGGTAAAAAATAAAAACTATATTATTAAGTGAATAATTGCACAAACATCCAGGTGATGTCGCCACCCTGCATGGTGCCCTGTGCCTGCAGTATCTTTTTTGGCAGAAATTGCCTCGTCTCCTGGTAAACTTGGTTTTATTCTTCTAGCGGGTCAATATGACTGAATTCACGACCATGTGAATGAATGCTCAATGTTCAAAATCAGATCATTCTTGCCTCTTGCGAACCCTATTTGCGTCGCATATGAGTTGTTTTCATGACAAAATGGTGATGGGCTAGCGTGCGATTCTTCGTCGCAAAGCTCGTGAGAACAGCGAAAATTATGAGTTCTCTCAAAGAGACCCGTCGCACAATGAAGGTATTACACTGAGTGTCACGCAGAATGCCTGGGTTCGACTCGGGCATGAACTCCTGATCACTTTATTCTTTGCATCCAACGTAAAATTTTTTTTTGTTCACAACTAAGACCACCAACGCCAACATCGGAATTTCTGCGACACAGGATCTTTCATTCTATTGTGTTAAAACGTGCGTAGTTTGTGTGAAACCTACCGCAATGTATGGTACAACAGCGGCTAACATGGGTTTACTGTTGGAATAACTGCCGGCTAATTCCGACCGTTGGGTTGTATAATAATGTATTAACATAGGTACTGTATAGCGCTATTCATCAGTCTTACTCCACTGGATCCTTCGCAAAAGACGAAGTTTTCCTTCATAAAAAAAATGGCGGATTGAACCGGCGTAGCTAGACGACTACGATGTCTAATCCGGTGGCGTAGATGTTGTTGCTAGGCGTTAGCTACTTGACGCTAGATTGCTTTCACGTTCATTCTCCATGCAGAGAGATTTGAGTTGAAGACCAGACAGACACGACGCGGACGTCCCAACTCTGGGGACAGGAACTCGCGCTGAGACCGAGCGTCCGCATCTCTCATCAATCTATACAGGCAGGTTGTCGTTGCCTTACAGCCTCCAACGTAATATGGGGGACAGACAAATAATTGAGTCGTCTCATAAAATGTTATGAAACTTTGGAATAAGCGAGGTTTTACTCTTGGGCTTGCGGTTGCCTTATTCATCTTTAGCGTACGAGCAGGATTTGCCCAATTTCGATGGCACAAGCCCGTGACAATAGCCATTTCTTAAGGGATAACTTTTGCATTCTTCATTTTAAGTGACCAGTGGAGAGTGTGAGATTTACCCCATTCCTGCGGCGCATACCTGTTCATGACGATGATAGTTTTTCGCGAACACGGGCATTTTACGACTGGATATAACAGCTTCACTCTTCGAAATCACCATTCGTGTGTTCAATCTTTATCCGTCCCGTCTTTGCACTGTTCCCCTCAGTAGCATTCTTCTTTCGATTTACTGTGCGTTTAAAGAAGGAAGCGACGCAAACGACGAGATGGGCAAAGAGAAATGACGCCGCCCGCGATGCTCGTCCCGCGTCGCCCTCGCATCTTTCCGATTCCCGATTGCTATTCCATCGTTGGGATTACTTACAAGCGATGCTCGTAGCCTGGCAAAGACAATGGCCAACGCGGGAACGCTGTGCCCCGGCGGAAGACCCAAACGCGCTGCTTGGGTACCGAGAACCCCACTGTCTTGCAGCCTTTACGTTGGCGTGCAAACACACAGTAAGGAACGACGACCGAGAGCAAGGCAAATATGACGATGCGCCGCCTCTACCGAAAGCGGAGAAAAAAATATGCGCGCGTACTCTGGCCCAGTTTTCGGTAACACAACACGCGGTAACACAACACGCGTGTATATACGCGCAGTTATATGCGTGTGCCATACGCGCAACGCTAAGAAGACGCAGCTGGAAGTTACATGAAAGACCCGCCGGCTGCGAATTGGAATGGGCACGCGTGCGCATGAAAGAACGCTTCTCTGGGCAAATTTAACACCTTGCAAAAAAATGAGGATGTGCAACAAATTTAGTGCTTATTCATAGAAAAAACCTTAAAAATTAAAAGGCCATCTCCTCTATGCAAAATCGATGCAGACGAAGCTTGGCGTGTTTATGTGTTTGTTTCTTTCTTTCTTTCTTTTTGTCGCCTTACGCAATGCTTCCTGCAGACTGTCTCCTTCCTCCATTCCGAGCAGGCAGACGCCTTGGCGAACGAAGCGCACCACTCTGCCATCTCTGTGTGCTGTGCCATGGTAGCCCCACACCTTTCGAGGCGCATATTGAGGAGACTGTTGCTTAGATGCCACCCTGACAATCGTGTAGCCAGGATTGAACCACCTACCCGGCTGCCTGACCGGGGTTTTACCAAGACAGAGAGGTCCCTTCTACTTCGTTTATGCACTGGCTGCCCTGGCCTGCTGCTCGACGTCATCGGCTTGTCAAATCATCGTCCCTGCGTGCACTGCGTGTGGGGCAGATGAAACCATAGACCAACTGTTGTGTGTTTGGCCAGCGCTTCGCACACAATTAAAGGAGTTCCCGCGGCTACACATAGGGACCTCTTCTTCCCTACACGCACCACACTCGGGTCTTTAAGGCAGTTCTTCGCTTTCTTGGGGACACTGGACTGGAAAACTGGCTATAGAAGCCGTCCGCCACGTCATAGACGCTATTTCTTCTCTTATTCTCTCTTTTCTTCTTGTCTCTTCTCCCCATCTTTAATACCCTCATACCACCCCTACAGGCGCTGAGCCCTGCTCCCAATTAGGGCTGCAGAAGTTGCGTCTTTTCGTTTCCTCAACCTCTCTGTCTCTTCTACTCCAGCAATAGAACCTCCATGCCAGCGCAGAACTTCAATCGCTACAGGCGAAAACGTCGACGTTCATGCGTACATGTACAAAGGAGCATAAAGTGTGGCAACCCGAAATGGCAAGTCACCTAGATAACAGATCAGATTCTTATATCACAAACGTACGGTATCCGGCAAGCCTACTATTGAGAGAGCAGAAAAAATGTTAGAAGTCTGCGCATAAAAACGCACGTGTTATCGGGGCACATTGAAGGCCGCAATTTTGTATGCTTACTGCACCTATAAACAACTTGAAGCATCAGGTGCCAATCAGGTGCCGAGTAGAAGCATCAGGTGCCGAGTAGACTACAGATAGTATTCTAAATTGCTAAACCTTTTTTTTCTAAACACAAATATTATTTAGTCGTCAGGACGGTGTTTCTGTTAACCCACAGAAGAGTACCAAGTACGCGGATTCGTGAACACACGAACGAAATGGGCGTTCATTTTTAAATGCGGGGCATTTCTTAGTCACACGGCGTGGCGCTTCGGCGTCGGCGGTTATCGGCGACGGGGCCACCCACACCCCCACTGCACTTGCTCATATCTCACGCCTCGTGCTTGCGTCTCGTGCTGCTCAACCGTTCACTGGCCACGCGTACATATATGTAGGCCCTGGATCGCACGTTTGGAATTCAGTCAAGGGCGTCTTTACATGGCTTTCGCTTGACGTTGAAGGCAGCGCTTCTCCTTCATTCAATGAATAGGAATTATAAAGACAAAACAACAATTAAGCATTTCCAAACCATACCAATTACGCAACATTCACGCGATACCGCAACCACTCTGCGACGCCTTTACTCGAATTCCACCTGTGGAAAGATGTGGGCGGCACTTCTTTGTTGTTGTTATTTGCGCGTTTCCAAGCTCGTTGCAACTTCGAAGAAAAAAGCAGCTACATCTCAAGGTGGTAGTGATTTAGGGAGCAAAGAAATGTGGGCAGAGAAACTCGTACTTACCAGTCAATCCGAGCTCGTTTTCTATTTTATTCCACAAGTCGTCCATTAGCAAGCTGTCCTTGTGCTTGGGGCGGCGTTTGTCGTATTATGTATAGGACGGGACGGTTGCGCACCAATTCAATGATCATTTCTGCTAGGCGCACGTTACTTGACTGTGACACGACGAGCGAGTCGAACTTGGCCACTATTTTTTTTTCCTAATTCCTCGGCTAGCCGCAAAGTCCAGCGGAGCCCTGGACTGAGGACGCCATCTACTTGCCCAGAAACCTTTCAGAGATAAAATAGAAAGTTTCTTCTCACTCTTCGTAGGATAGCACTCGTATTGGTTCGCGGCGAGCCGATCCGGCGGCAGACGCCGCAAAATTCATCTGAGAGCGATTGGTGCGAAGAGAGGGCCCTTTCGGTGGATCTATCTGCCACCGCGACTCGAACTGAGAGCCCTTTCGGCAGCCAGAATGCTCAGTGCGAATGAGCCTTTAAAAGCGAAGCTTAAGGTCCCACCAGTTTTCTGCTGCCTATTCTTTGAGCGTCTTGGTGGTCATAGAAAGAAAAACAAATAAAGAGAAAAAAATGAAAAATCTGCAAAAGAGAGAAGAAAAGAACAAGAAAACAGAAGGGAAACGAAAAAACTGCTTAGATCTTCACTTCTTTCATCCTTGGCGCCACTAGTACAAGCTGCGTAAATAATTTTGTACGTTTCATTCCTTCTATCTTCCTAACTTTTATTTCCACAATCCCCTTTTCTGCCCTTCTTTTCTTCCTCCTCCCTAAGCAACAGCGAGTGTGCGTGATGCCATCCTTCGCCACGGCAGGCGCGTCGACGTGCCGCTGAAAGAAAGATCGAAGACTGGCGACGCTCCCAGCCGCCACGCTTTCTTACATGGCTTCGGCGCCATCCCCCTCCTTAGACATTCTCGGGGCGCGGCTGGCTGCCTCCGCGTCTCGGTCGCTCGATACCTCGACCGTCGGTCGGGTGACTCCCAGCGGATCTTCCATTATAATCACGCACCCAATCAGGGAACGACCCTAATTGGAGTAATCCTGCCGGCCTGTTCCGGAACATGAAGAGAAGGAAGAGACACGAAGGGCCAGCAGCTCGCCCGAGGACGTATAGGGAACACAGTGCTGCGTTACGAAAGGCTCGGTGGATTGTTTACACAAAGGCGGTGGTCAACCGCTGTACCGTGATGGTTCCTCCGTAAACTATTAGCGAGAGAAACAGGTTGATCCGGCATCGCTATGGTTACCCCACTAGACAGCATTTAACTACTATTTGTGTATTTTATCACATGAATGCACGAAGAGTTGTTCGCGTGAAACTCTATGAGATATAAAAGTATGCTCTGAATCAAGACTACTCGTCATCTTTAGCTTGCACGTTATTTATAGCTTTTTTTTACTGGCATATTCCTTCTTGTCGCTGAAGTATTGGGAATCATTATTTAATGATTCGAAAAAATATTGAATACACTGAATACAGCTGATTCTGTTTCGTTTTTGAAATAAAAAGTAATTACATTGAAACTGGGGCTTTTTACCATAGCAATACCACAATATGATTATGATGCATGTATCGTGGTGTAGACTCCAGATTATTTTTACCACCTTAACCACCTTTATTACAAGACAAGGCAAACTTCCCTCCTAGAACTCCAGACAATGGTAAGCCAGATCAGCACGTTATAGAGACACCAATGTTACCACCACTGCTAACTACTTGATGGGCGATAAGATCGTCTTTGCTAGCATTAATAAAAACACAGAGACACTCACTATTAGATTTGCGATAAATCCTAAAGTTAATAACATACTGTGTACGTGGTACTTGCAAGAGCAATCCATTTTAGTCCCGATTTCGCTCGGGACTAAAATGTTTACAAGAGTTAAACCCAGGCCAATTTCCTGAAAAAGAAGAAACGTGTACCGAAAAGCAGTCCATTGCAGCAGTAAGTGCTTGAAGCCAAGGCCTACACGGTGGAGTCATCACGCCTGTATGACTCCACCGAAGCGCAGACCAGCCTATGAAGCGTAGACCAGCCTACGCTTCATATTCTACAAGCGCGCGAAAAAACGGTTGACTTTTTTTTCCTTTTCTAACTGCTCCAGCCTTATAATGACGACTGAGACGGATTGACCCGAACGGCGGGAGAAGACGACAACGAAGTGACTTTGATAGCTCATTCGAGCGTCGCATATAATGAATAACATCAAAACGACTACGAAGATTAAAAAAAAACTGATGAGAAGCGCCCAGCTTTGATCCGCCTTAATTAGTTTGGAGCTTGTAATCTCCAGGATGCTCAGTAAGTTGATTACTGAGGAGTTTCAAAGGAAATATGTTGAAATAATCCTACCGAGACCATCACCCCTTCGATCGCTTGTCAAGGCTTTGAATGTTTGTTTCACTTATCAAGGTGACAGCCTTAGATGTCCCTTTTGTTTATCACGACGAAAGCCCTAAATGTCTCATAAGGCACGAAGATTGATTGCCTGCGTCGACCGCCGTACCGCGGCGCCGTCGTCAACACAAGTGATGCACAAGATCGTGATCACATGATAATCATCACGCGATCGTGATCACCAGAATGTTCGACGTCAGATTACTTGAATTTGTGACGTCACTATGAAGCTACTGTGATGTAGACGTACAACTTTGTCGGTTTGTCAAAGGTGAGCTCTTCACGGAGGCCATGCGCAACCACGTGAGGTACAGAAGAAGGCTGGCAATGCCTCCGGTCCAGGACGCCGTGCGAAACCGCGTCAGATGCAGAATGCTTTCGGTGTAGGACCGGGGAAAATTCAATACATCGACGGAAAATAAGAACTAGAAGATGGCTATAGCTTTCCAGTCGTCTGAGGTGAATGCATAAGAGACCGTGTGAGTTTACCTTCCGGCTTCTCGCCTCGTTAACACCACCCTTCCGCTCTCCCTCACCACCACACACCCCATTCTTACACTGAACCCCCCCCTCTCCAAAAAATAATTACAAATGTTGCTCGTGGAAGTTGCCGAATCAAGGGTTCATGAGAGCTTAACAGGAGTTCCTTAAGTATCGTGGAAAGTCATGTTGAAAAGAAATACCAAAAAACGACGTAAGCATCGCACGTCAAAGAAATTTCGTAAGAATTTCAGAAGGAATTGTCATGTTCCCACTTGATTTTTTTTTACTGACTAGTTCAAATCCTCTTACTTTCCTTCGCACTTATGCATCCTCGTTACTCGTAGTACGTTTCTTTAAGTTGCGGTGTCACACTCTTGTTCGACTGATCAGTATGAACTCTAGACACCGGGTTAAAAGATGTGCGAACCGAATTTCTTCGAGTGAACGCCGTCCCTTTTCCTTTGGTGAAGGTTAGTCCGGGACTTCCGATTCCGCCACCATCAGCAGAGAAACACGCCAGTCACCCTATTTCGCAACGCCCATGTCGACTTTCAATAAAGCCAAAATAACCTCGCTACTCGTGGCAAGAATTTGGATTCCATTACACAGGCATCGTTACGTGATTGCTTCCAGTACCTCCCGTCGATCACGAAATACGATGACAGAAATCACGTGACGTAACCGCACACTTTCCCAGGAGCCTAGCAGAGGGTGTATATTCCCTCACACAGCGTTGTCACGCACTCAACAACACGCATCTCTTTACCGCTACGCCTTCAACGAAGCGTGTCATGTTCTAGTTCTTCTTGCACCGCAATCAAAGACGTCAGCGTAAAGGTTTCGTGGGAAAGAGTTAGTAGTGTTCGCGTAATCATGTCGCATTCGGGAGATACCTATTGAACTGAGACAATCTAATTATATAAATGCACCCTGAGTATCCTCCGAATAAGTGGTGGTGTTTATTTCTACGTGCACCCAGGGAAACGAAAGTTTCCCTGCCTTATTAGACAACGAAACGAATAGCTCCAGCAAGAACAGTGCCTTGTTTATTCTGCCTGCTAGCGGACACATCAAAGCTCGCTTGCTTCAAACTTGGTGATTAATACCAACTATCAAATATAAGAGACCGCTGATCGAAAAACATGCGTAGTCTCGCATCGGAAACCAAAGAAGAACCAACCATCGGCCCGCCATGCAATGATATGCTGCCCAACACTTTCCAATCTTCGGACAGGTCATTCAGCGTGAGCTCAGTATAAATTAGGCGTTGGGTCATCTTACTCAGATGCTCGACGCATGCAAACGCTGTTTTAAATGTCCGCATTTAGCACTTGCGGATGCACGAAACAACCGCGAAAAGAAGCCTCTGTGAACTGAATACTGCGGAGTCATCTCAAAATATCTGATGATGCCAGCTGCCGAATTCAGCATTCCAGAAGCGGTGAAATTTGCGGAAGATCGCCGCCCTGTTCATTTACGCACACCCACTATAGAGGCTGACAATTTCACCGCGATTCCGACAAGACGTTGAAGCACCATTCTCGAGGAATAACGAGTTTGAGGAAAGAGGTTCAGACGAGCAGTTGCAGCTATAGTCGCGTACGTGCGACCCGAGTGACCAATGTTTTTTTCTTCGAATTGTTCACTTCGTTCATGACGTCTCATCTTTCCCAGATTCGAACAACAAAAACAAATTACTGAGCCTGGGGACATACCCAGAAGCACAGCTGCGCAAGACCTTGTACAGGTATCCAGGTATCATGTATAAGCAAACAACGAAGAAACCTTCAGATGATGAGAGGAAGACAATTGAGATCGAAATGAAGATGAGCGTGGCTCATCGAACCTACTTCCAAAAGACATTTAGGCGTTGATATCACTGAGCTCATGTCTTGAAGTAGTTAACTCTGTAGTTAAAAACGAGTTTGGCTTATCATGACAGAGGGCGAAGTGGCAAAGGGCGAATAAGTACTCATTTCGGTACCGCCACTGTATGGCAATAAACATTGCTCCCCTCTTCCTCCTCGGCTAGAAGAAGCGCGCATAACCAATGAAGCTCGCTGTTTACTTAAGTGCACGATCCTCGTACTCGGTACATCGGAAATCAATATGCGCATAAAGATCCCGCATTCGAGGACGCAACGGTGTTCCCCCACTGGGCCATGGCTCTCGGAGTGTCGCCAACGAGAGAGTTTTCCTCTTGGGACACTCTTTGAACGCCTCCGCCCAACCAGCGTGCATGCGAATACAGGCCCGAGGATGAGAAAAAAAAAGAGAAAAACAACACTACCTCACTTCGCGGCGAGAGTAAATATAAAAAAGAGAACTTCTATAAGAAAGTGCAGTAGATAAATAAAAATGAACGAAGGCCATGCTACGTCCTACTTCAGAATATTCAGTGCCGTGGAAGTCACACAGTGACACCACGTCCTGAAGTACAGTTGAACTCCTTTATGAGAGGCATGCTATGAGCTGCAATTCATGTCTTTTATATGAGATGTCTCTAATGAGCAAGGTACCCTGTTTGCATTTTGTTATCAACCCGTATTTTGCTGTAGGAACAGTGGTGTCTCTTTTAAATATATCAGTGTCTCTTATAAAGGGGTTCGACCATATTAGCAAATAAGATAACCAACTTTATCGAAAAAAGAACAGAAAGCCGACCAGCTTGCACCTATTCGTTCGCGCTGACCCATGTGAAGTGATGCATCCAAATTGATTTCGTAGCCACATCACGTAATTTGCGTTTTCTTGTTTTAGCCACTAAATTATAGTACCGTTAACACCCTGTAAGGACAATTTTTATTTTCCTTAGTGTCTTTCTCTTTTCTGAGCACGCACCCTCCTGCATACACATATATTTTACATGCCTACTGCAAGAAAAGTAAGGCAGTTTCGCACAAAAGGTGCCAAGCCTCAATAGGGTCCAGAACTGGACAGCCCTCTTCGTTTCTCTTCGGTTTTCTTTTCCTTTTCTCCTCTCGTTCTTTCTTTTTATTCTTCCAATGTCTTCAGTCTTTTATCTGTCTATTTGAATTTTTCTTCCTATTCCTTTCTCCTTCCTTTTGATCTCTTTTTATTATTCGCTTGCTTCCGCTTCTTTTGCTACTTTTTATACGTGGTTGTACCTACGTTACGCGAAGCGTTGACAGCATACGACAACCTGATATCCCCGTAAAGAGCTCCACACTCATAAGTACGTTTATAACCCTCTTGTACTTCTCGCTGTCTCTGGATACTGAGCAGAGCTTGGCCAATCAGAAAGGCAAGAACTGCTAAACGAGCACTTTCGGTGTGGTATTGCCACCACTCCACATCGTGGTTTGAGTGTTTTCTTCGTCCTGTTTCGAGCATTTATTGACATATTGGCAGAGAGAGAGAGACAAACATTATTTGATAAATGCGGAGAATTCTTTTCCAAGCAAGCAGATATATATGAATGTCAAGTGTCTTTGGTTCATGAGACCACGAATTCAAATATATATATATATATATATATATATATATATATATATATATAGATATATATATATATATACATATATATATATATATATATACATATATATATATATATATATATATATATATATATATATATGAGATAGATAGAAGATAGATAGAAGATAGATAGATAGATAGATAGAAGATAGATAGATAGATAGATAGATAGATAGATAGATAGATAGATAGATAGATAGATAGATAGATAGATAGATAGATAGATAGATAGATAGATAGATAGATAGATAGATAGATAGATAGATAGATAGATAGATAGATAGATAGATAGATAGATAGATAGATAGATAGATAGATAGATAGATAGATACGCTCAAGGTCGCCGAAGTTCGCTAAGAAATGCTTCGCATTTAATAATGCGCTGGACAACACAATCGGCTCGCACCTGTTCTCACAAACGGTTCCAACGTGAAAACATGAACGGTTGCAGTGGTGAATTCCGGTAGGTCTTGGTTTCAGGGGCGAAGCTTCTTATAGCGGCACCCATTCATCCCTCGTAGCCGTGTAGTATGTAACAAATATAACATTTTGACCTCCAAGGTGCTGCCGGTGAGAGATTTCTTCTGTGCTTTGTTGAAAAATGAAAAAATAGTGCTGAATGTACATGTCAATGGCTGCTAATGGGGAATGAGAGACAGGAGCATTCGGCTTTCAGTTAACGCGCACGCTGCGATCCCCATTAGCAGCCATTGGCATATACATTGAGCACTATCTCACAAGAAAGGGTTGCCACGTTATACTCGCTGGGCGTAACCTCCTTGGTTTTAGAAAGGTTTCAACATTTTCAACATGTTCAACAAAAAAAGAAATTTTGAACATACGCGTTTTTTACGGCGCAATTACACTTCAGCCGCATGACCATGGCAGCACAGCCTACTGATTAAAAACGTTTCTTCTGCATCTTCAGAAGGTGTTGCAAAGCTTCAGTGATGCTGCTTGAATCCAGTGCTGCAGTTTTTTTAATGACTTTTAAGGGCATTTTACTTTTAAAAATTCCAACTTTTGTTTCTGCAAACACAACAAAAGACTTGCCTGCAAATAGTTACAAAGTTACAAGGCTGTGGCCACAGCAGACTCACTAGTTATACTAAGCCTGCCCCTTACGCAATGCACTTAAGAACGCGTGTCCCCTGGCTCTCCAATAATCGCCAACGTTTTACATCCGAGATAGCTTGCGACTGCTCACCGAAACAAAAAAAGGCACTCAATCATGCAGGACTCCTAAGCACAATGACGGAAGTAAGTTGATGGCTGCCGGAATCTTTACCCTATTACACAAAGTAGCTGCACTTAAATAACTATACGACGACGGTATCTCTAGCCGGAAGATGCAGAAAAGACGCGTGAGTGAATCCTTCCGTTTCCAGTAAATCTGTGGTCATAGATAACCGACAAAAGGTCACCTGTCACAATGAAGCCCGCCGAGAAAATCTTGAAAGGTGTTTCCGCCATACTTGAAGGATTAAAGATGATGGAAGTGGAAACGTGGGCCTGTGCTTTATACGAAGCCGGAAAATTATGCATTCTACCTGCTGAGCAATGAAAGCAATTTCCAACGCGAACATTATCGAATGATTAATCATCTTAGCGCCTCGCTCGGTTCCGCTTTTTCGTCTACATAGCATGTCGGGTTACGCTCTTCGCAGAGAAGGTAGAAGAATGATCCCTACACCGCTTTTCCAGGAAAAGAGGGCCTGAGGGATAGCAGGGACATAAATAACAATGCATCATGTGAGCACAGGGTTACACCGAACTTTGACGTCATGTCAGCACAGTAGATGACAAACATTAGATAAAGCATTCTACTTTGGAGTTGTCAGGTTGTTGTTAGTCGTCATTTCGAAACCTATTTTCTAACCATCCTATGGTTACACTAGCCATAGTTTGGTTAGATCGTGGAACTCCGAATTTAGTTAGTTATGTGGGGTTTAACGTCCCAACACCACCATACGATTATGAGAGACGCCGTAGTGGAGGGCTCCGTAAATTTTGACCACCTGGGGTTCTTTAACGTGCACCCAAATCTGAGCACACGGGCCCACAACATTTCCGCTCCATCCATAGAACTCCGATGAATGTATGGTCGACTACGTGAAGAAAACTACGTCAGGAAGAGAGACATGGCAGCGAGCAGATATTAGGGGACCCGCATGAGCACCGTTGCTCTTGGGGCCTTCTCGAAAGGAGACGCCGAGTCACCAGATGAACCTTGGTACGCTGTCTCATGATCCGCGCATAATAACAATAATAATATTAATAATAATAATAATAATAATAATAATAATAATAATAATTATGGTTTCACGAACCGAGAAACGATTTCATTACGGGAGACGCTGTAGTGTGTGGGGGGGATATCTGGAAATTTTGACCATCTGGTGTTCTCTATCGTGCACTGACGTCATCGCCCAGTACACGGGCATGTACCGCTGTGCCCCTATCGAAATGCGACTGGTGCGGCTGGAATCGAACCCGCGACTTTCAGATCAGCAGTCGAACGCTGTCATCGCTTTTCACCATCACCGAACACACTCGCCCACTTTTGCTCACTGGCACACCTTTTAGCGTCTTGTCTCCCTCTATGCAATTCGGCCGAAGTGTAATTTCCCGTCCTCCTTCTGGTTGTTGATACGGTGATTTATGCGCGGCAAGCGGCACCTCTGCAGTGGTCGGCTATTTTGATGGAGAACGAGAGAGCAGAAGCAGTCTTCAGTCGAGCTTTCCTTGTGACAATGAAGTAAAGAAACTTCGTCTACATAGGCATCAGAAAATGTCGATAACAAACAAATCATTATCAAATAAGGGAAATCAATAGCGAAACGTTTTTTTATTTCTTTTGCGAACCAGCCATTATGGGAATCTCAACGCTGGATATTCATTGTCATACTTCACGGTGTCCCTGCTACTTTCTATAGGAAAATGCATGTTACCTGGACAGTATAATTTATCAATCACGAAATTATTAAAGGAACGATGGTGGGAACAATCAGTTTGCCACCACTCATTTTTGGCGCTGTCAGAAATGACCGAGTACTAACCTAACTGCACATGGGACTTCTACAGCAGCTAACTGAAATACCTTCGTTCGTTCATTACTTTTTTTTCATTTTTAAACGTCATTGTTTATGTATAGTTTCCTTATATGTTCATATCTTCTTTCCTCATATCTGTTCGTTTTTCATGTTTGTGCTCTGCGGATTTTGTAATGCCAAGTGAAAAGGGGTAGGAGCCTCGTCAAGCTGCTAGCATAGCAGCTTTTTGCTCTTATCCTTGCGTTTTCTTTTTCGCAACTCTGTGAAGAAAATGATCAATAAAAACTGAAACTGTAACTGAAACTGAAACTAATTGTTCCACTCTCTGCTTATCGCATCTTCCTGTATGTTTTTTACACGTGCGCCCACTCCTGCCTAACCGCTAACGAGCTGCAGTATGTATGTATAAATAAATAAATAGTTACGCTAAATGGTAAACAGACAGTCACAGCTGACCTTAAGCTGTAAAAAAATTTATTTGTTCAGTAATTTTAAAGGAGCACGATATAACCGAGTTGCTTGATGCGAATCGATACTCGTCCCTCTTCATCTGCCCTTGTCATTAAGATCGCATCAAGGAAGCTCGTTACTGCGTCGCTTCATACAATGTATCCAAACTAACTTTGTTTTCTCTGTGGCACTACGCTTCACTCTCGCGCCCATTTTACCCCGCCGCGGTGGTCTAGTGGCTAAGGTACTCGGCTGCTGACCCGCAGGTCGCGGGTTTGAATCCCGGCTGCGGCGGCTGCATTTCCGATGGAGGCGGAAATGTTGTAGGCCCGTGTGCTCAGATTTGGGTGCACGTTAAAGAACCCCAGGTGGTCGAAATTTCCGGAGCCCTCCACTACGGCGTCTCTCATAATCATATAGTGGTTTTGGGACGTTAAACCCCACATATCAATCAATCTCACGCCCATTTGCCAAAGCTGTTGTCCCTTTACGAATTAACAAATCGATGAAGGAGTTGTCAGACACCAGTTTCTGTGTCACTTTCTCGATTTTTTTTTACTCATGATGTTCTTCAGCGATTTTAGTAAACGGTAACGAGTATCATCTGATGTCAACTAGTATATCGAGCAAAATTATTCACAACGAACCCGATCATCTGAAGCAATGTTTTCACGAACGTACAGAAACTTTGATACGCATAACAGAGCACTCAACCATTTACTTAGCAACAGAGCACAGACTCGAAAAGCCTGTGGTCTGTTGCTAAGTGTCTTAGCAACAAACCACAGGCTAGTAAAGCTACAGACAGCGTATTCGTTTCGGCGAGGCGATTCTAGAAGCCCGTATATCTGAGGAGCGAACATTTTAATTGGCACGCCACTATTTCTAACACCTCTAGGGTACCTAGAGTTTATGCGTGAGTCCGAAGGTGCAACACAAGAAGCAGCTCTTGTGTTATAACCTCTCTCATTCACTGTAAACGCACTGTAAAAATGAACACACTGTAAAAATGAACATATGCCATCTACGCCACCCGTCGAGGCGTCTATATAGTCCTATTTCATGGTTGTGAACAGTGGTAGATTCCATCAACATAATAAGGCGCTTGTAGTGACGTCACGGCGCGCAGACTCCACGCAGCCCAAAGCTTTCCACGACCCTCTAAGATCAAGTAACATCTTGCACTGCGGCTGCAAGTCTGCCTCTGAGCACAGCACGTCGGGAAGTCTCGCGTGAGAAGCCTTCCGATTTCGCCATTTTCAGTTGAGACAGCGTGTTTCAATTCATAGTGACAGCGGGTGTACACGTTTAAGACGCCTTAAATGTAAGACTGCTTGCTCTGTAGAGCGAGCTATTCCAAAGTCCTAAGTTATCCATGTTCCTAAGTTACGAAGAAAAGGTTGCCTCGTGGGATGTACTGGTATAACACGGTCCAGTCGGTGAGACAGTCATTCATTCCATCGACAAGTGCCGGGCTATACGGCGCATATGTTGTTTTTACAAGATGCGATTCGCGTATATGTCTGATCGCGGACGAAGGACAATAAGGCTGCCGCACGAACACTTTCAGAATAGAGAAAAACTTGAAAGTTTCTGCCATTGCGGAGCAGCGAGCTAGGCGTCAGAAATAGTGTGCAGTGTATCAGATTGAAGACGATTAAAAATACTTGTGTAGGGCACTGACCGTCTTACCTACACTTATGAGGACATTAACGTTATGCACGCTGCGGCTTAGGTGAAGCAGAAAACGGGGTGCACGTTAAAGAGCCCCAGGTGGTCGAAATTTCCGGAGCCCTCCACTACGGCGTCTCTCATAATCATATGGTGGTTTTGGGACGTTAAACCCCACATATCAATCAATCAAGCAGAAAACGCTATGTAGCTTCATAAACTGCGTTTCGCATATCACTCCTATAACGGGCACTAAACGCAAATCTGTCCAAAACCTTCGACCGCCAACGCGCCGCGCGCTTGACGTAACGATGATGGGGAGTGGTTATGGAAGATACTGCACCGCTCACTGGAAAGTCAAGGTGACACTGAGGAACGCAGGAAACAAAAAAACATTCGGGGATCACGCCGTCACATTTTCCTAAAGAGCCCATCTCTTTATTGGGCGTAGGAGATATTTTGAGCCACGCAACAACGATCTGAATCGCGCCGGCCTTGTGAAACTGCTGCACAACCGTGCATCGTAAAATGACGCAACTGCATGCACAGCCGTTAAGCGCGAGGGTTGACCTGAGCTCTCGTGACATTTATGCTTCCCTTTGACCTAATTTCCGTCGTGTAAAAGGCGCTGAACCGTGCTGCCAATTAGGGCTGAAGGAGTTGCGCATTTTCTTTTCCTCAGCCCATCTCTTTCTTCTTTCTTCTCTTTCTCACACTAATGTCAACCCTTTCCAGCGACAGCTAAACGACTGGCTCGAGTATCGGTCTTTTCACTTATCCCCTCAAATTGACAGCTCTTGGCACTTTGACATTTAAAACAGGCAGGCTTGTCAAGTTCCTCAGCTTACGTGTCAAGCATTTTCGTTGAATAAGCTAGCTAGTTCGAACAGACTATCTCGGTGCTCTTTTTTTTGTTTGCTATTATCCTACACTGCATCACTAATCCGCGCGAACATATCGGGTGGAATTGTCACACATAGTAATATTTGGCCATAAAATACTAAGAAGTACCACTGCACCTGTTTTTGTCGAGTAATTCAACCATCGATGATAATTATAAAACGCTCACGCATTTTCAGCCATGTCTAACAGATAGCGTTGACAAATTTGAAAGTTCAAAACGAAGTATTACGTATTTATAGTGTGTTCGAAAATTTTTGCCTTTTCGTTATTCCGTTCATCCGTGGACAAAACGCACCCGCCGATCCTCACATCATTTATTATGGGTTAGACAACTTAAAAAATCCCGGGTGGTCGACATTTGCGGACCCCTCAACAACAGCGTCTCTCGTACTCATATGGCCAAAAGTGGACACTGACGCCTCCCGCGGCTCACGCGTGACTCAACTGTACGACTTCCTCCAAACTAATGGCACGAGTTTCCCTGGCGCTTTGGAAACATGGCGCGCAGTTGTTCATGTCAGGATAAATCCTCTTAAAAGAGACCGTAAGTGTCCCGCAACTAAACGAAAAAGAAAATGTGCACGAAAGGGACAACTAGTGTCTTGTTATTTCCGACCAGCGTTGCGAACGTGAGAACAAAGGCTTCCCAGAAAAAATGTTTACGACAGAGTAAAAGGACAAGCAATCTGGCGCAGCAAAAAGAGAGTCGAAGTTGACTCGCCCCGTTGTAAAAGGGGATGTCAAGGCATTCAGTGGACCAGAATAAAAAAAAACGGCCACTTGTCGGAGGCAAAGGAATTTAAATCCAATGGAGGCGTATACAGACAGCTGCCGAGATAACTGAAGGTATGCCGAAATGAACAGGGCGGGAAAAAGACGAAGACGATAGCGTTACAGGAGTAGTAGGTAGCATTATAAAGTAAAGGAGGCCAGTAAAGGAAGAAGGTGCCCCGTAATGATATAGCAGATCCTATACTGCAGGTAGGCTACAAGGAGAGCACTTCTTTGAGTCAGTCGGGGATACTTGTTGCAGTGCACCAGCGGGAAATTTTTTTTTTAATTGTGAGTCGGGATCTGAGCGAGTCCGATTGAGAATCCGAGGACGAGCAAAGAATATAGGAAAGTGTGTTCCAGCTCTACAAACGTGAAATCCGAGGAGGGGGACAAAATGTGCAGCCTTCTTCTTCTCCCATTAAGTGTAGCGCATACCCACTGTGAGGAATTGGTCGAGAATTGAATAGTTTTATAAAGTGGTATAAAGTATAAGAATAACGGAGGTCATAAAAGAAAGATTGCAGATTACCTACAAAATCATGGTGCTTAGTCTAATGCATTTTTCTTCTTCTTCTTCTTCTTCTTCTTCTTCTTCTCTTCTTATTCTTCTTCTTCTTCTTCTTCTTCTTCTTCTGCTTCTCTTCTTCTTCTTCTTTTCTTCTTTCTTCTTTTCTTCTTGTCTTCTTTTCTTCTTTTCTTCTTTCCTTCTTTTCTTCTTTTCTTCTTCTTTCTTCTTCTTCTTCTTCTTTTTCTTCTTTTCTTCTTCTTCTTCTTCTTCTTCTTCTTCTTCTTCTTCTTCTTCTTCTTCTTCTTCTTCTTCTTCTTTCCTGCATGCCCGGTTTCATTTCCTTACGGCATGTAGAGAAGGGCTGTTTAGCTCCACTAACGTTGACGTGTATTCCTTGGGCTTACTGTTGCCACCTTCAGTTTTCGTGGACCGGTAGCGAGTAGTGGGATTTACCCAATTTTCGTGGCCCATACCCCTTTTTACGGTGGACCGTGATTACATGACATGTCATGAGGACCGGAGATATCGACAAGCCGAGCCGCTTGTGGAGAAAAGGACGAGCCGCCGTCCCCATGACGAAGCCCACCGTCGACGCCTGCTTTATTCGAACATACCCAAAAAACTAGGTCCACTCGTACTTCCTCGACCCCACTGCCCTTCTTCTTCATCTTTATGTCAGTGCCCGCGCACACTTCCAACACCCCTAAGGTGCTCCTCCTAAAAACCACAGACAAGAGAGCACGGAAGAGCAATAAACGTTTCTTTTCTGTCTCTCTCTCTCTCTCTCTCTCTCTCTCTCTCTCTCTCTCTCTCTCTTTCTCTCTCTCTCTCTCTCTTTCTCTCTCTCTCTCTGTGTGCGGGAGGGGCGGCTATCATCATTGCAGTTTTTTGTGATAACGCTACAATTCTGACGAACAAACTCTCAACCTTATTTATAGGTAACTACGGCAAAAAAAAAACACTGGGCACAAAAGTATAGCCACATCATGCACCGAACGGTGGCTTTGAATTTGTCTACCATAACTCCGAGGCAAATCTATCGTTTTTTTTTTTTTCATCACAGTCGATCGTATCGATATCCTCTAACCCTGCCGCGAAAGCTTCCTGCATCTAAGGCGGCTTCGTACTGCCTGCGATCTCGGAGGTTTTCGAAGGTTTCCGCATCTCACGTAATCTCGCGGTACTTCCGGGAACGGCCTAACCTTAATCAAGCAACGATGGCACGTAGTTACGTCATCGCATGACGTCACGTCATGTGACGTCATCGTAAGAAAACATTTTGGTGACCTGGAACACCACATCCATATGACGCCGTATGACGACGTCATCAAGGCGTCATCATATGAAGTCCATCCATCCATCATATCCATATGACGGCATATGACGACGTCATCATGGCGTCATCGTAGGAAGTCCAACGATTGATATAATGACGTCATCACTTGATGATGACTCTTGCATCACTCGTGTTGATGCCCAGGCCAACAATGGCGTCACTTTTTGCGTTTGACGAGGCGTCTAGATTATTCACCTGAATATAAAAGAAAAACATCCTCGTCATGAAGCCGCAGCATTCATACATGCGCAAGTCCGTACCCGACTCTGACTATCAGTGTTGTAAATGCAGGAAACGGACGGAACAGGAGCGCATTATTTTTAATGCCAGTACTATTTTCCTATTTTCTGTTGTTGTTGTTGATGTTGTTGTTGTTATTGTTGTTTTTGTTGTTGTTGTATTCACCAATCCGCTCACACGGGCTCAAAATAAAGAGCAGGGCAGCACCAGCCGTTACTCTTTTTCAAATGGGATGTCAATGGTGATTCATCATTTAGCGGGTACTTAATAAAAAAAACAATCGCTGTCGACTCGAGTCCCCTTGTTCTGCTTTAGTTATGTCTTGGTTTCTTGGTAACATGTCTTGTTCACTTGTAATGACCAAGAAGTCAACTACACACAAAAAGCTGGGCGATGACGAATTGCACTACGCCAGCAGTTTTGCGGCAAGAGCAAGAAATATAGCAAGGCGGCAATGCGGGCTAGGTGCTCATTTTTGTTCCACAAATGGGGCGCACTGAGAAACGGGACGTATGCGTCTTCGCAAGAATTTCTCTAATGTGGAGAACCATTCTGTTTTTAAGGCGAGGCAAAACCTTATCTCTGTAAACATATATGTGCGTTGCTTCTTCAATAAACTTCCAGTTGCGAGTTTTGCGCCGGCGTCATCATGTGCCCCGTTCGTTTTTCTTTTGTTTTTGTTGTTGTTTGCAGTATTATGAGCAAAAGATTAATTTTTTTTTATTATCGGGATACGAACCGGAGATGTCACGAATGGCGAAATACACCGAATGACAAGGCTTGTTTCGCGCGCTTTTCGAACTTGACCGCGTTTATGGCCCAATAGAAGCGCTACATAACGACACATTTAAAATTCACAAATCTCGGCATGTAGCGATTACACAGAATATAAAATATGGGTCGTTCGCATGTGGAATGCCATTTCACAGCCTTCGCTTCCTGTTGTCCATGATACAGATGCAAAAATGAAAGCGTCGTAGCGCCATCTTGTCAATGCAAGTTGCCACGACTATCGAATTGCATCCCGTTTTTTTACGCTCTGTTAGTGGTAATGAATCTCACCACGTGTTATCTACAGTAGAGTATTCCTTCAACATGCCCGTGCCCCCCTCCGAGCAAAATAATAATAAATCAACATCCACAGACACGCGCGCGGTGAAGTGCTGCAAGCAGCATTTGCCACGTGGAAAAAAGCAGGAGGATGACGTTTAGCGTCAATCCTTTTTTGCGGGTACAACGTACAGTGTGCGACTCAGGTTAGCCGTACTGCGTACGACAAACAGGAAATGGGACGAGTAAATTAAGCCAATGGGTTTTTTATACATAGCATAAATATTGTTACGAATTAATGTTCCGAATTAATGTTGATGAACAAGGGGAAAAAAATAATCAGCTTGTTTTCCGAGCTCTCTTTTTTTTCATGCATATAATATGTCTATAAGAACCGACGTTAATACTACGTGAAAGCCGTTTTCCTAGATTTTTTAGGTGAGCTTTTTTTTCAGTCGTTTTTTGCCTGTGCGCTCCGTGTTGGTCCACATTAACGAATTAAGCCATTAACGAAGAGAGAGAAGAAGATCGAGCGACCACTGAACTTTCGCCACGTCTTGTTGCAGCCTTCGTCTATGGCCGATTCACGACAAGCGCTCAACCTACCCAAGAAGACTCGTGCAGGGGAACGTCGAGGCGCCGAGGCGCTGTGGAAAGATGGGACCGCACCACAGCAGAACGGCCTTGTGTCAAGCGTCATCAGCGAGGACCTTTCGAGCGAAGCCTTCTGCCAAGCGTACAGCTGCCATGCCTATGCGCTCTGTCTCCTGACCGTCGCTGTCGTCACGACAATCGCTCTCATTCGCGTGACGCATTGGGCGGCCATGACCGCGTATCCCGACGACGACCCCTTAGCGCCGATGACGTTGGCACCGCGGCAGCTACTCGTGGGCCAGCGAGAGGTGTACAAACAAAAACCACCTCAAGCAGCGATCGCTGTTGGTCTCGGCAGCCAGCCGTTTCTTAAAGACGCGACTGCAAGCGCACTGCCCAGCACAACGACTGTAGCTGCCGCAGCGGATACCACGCCCTCAAAACAGTCCACGTTGGCCGAGGGACTCACACATGAAAGAGCGTTAACTTCGGATGGACGCACTGAGAGTCGCTTGAAAAGAAAAGTGTGGGTCGTCAAATCAACGCACGGTCCAATCATAGGGAAAGTCACTGACATCAGAGGTAAAGAGGTTGCCGCATTCAGAGGCATTCCTTATGCCGACAGATTGGACCGAAGGCGCCGCTTTGAAAAGCCTCGCCCCGCGATGCCGTGGAAACGCGTTCTGAGAGCTTTCCGAAACGGACCGTCGTGCTATCAACCGGGACCTGCCCGTGACCATCCGGTCTTTGACGCAGCCTCGCAATCGGAGAACTGCCTCCACGTCAACACGTGGATTCCTCTGTGCGCGCCTTCTCAGCCGAACTGTTCACAGCGGACGATTGTCGTGTATTTCCACGGAGGCAACCTACGTCGTGGCAGTAACTCGATGCCTGTCTATGACGGCGCTGTACTGAGCGCCGTGGGCCAGGTAATCGTGGCCGTTCCCAACTACAGGCTCGGTGTGTTCGGCTTCCTCAGCCGCAAGGTTAACGGAACGCACGAGAACCTGGGCCTCCTGGACCAAGTCATGGCGCTCGAGTGGGTCGTGAACAACAGCGAAGCCCTCGGCGGCAGCCGCGACAACATCGTCGTTTACGGCCACGACTGGGGCGCCTACACGGCAAGCCTGTTTCTCGTCTCACCCGCGCTACAGCAGCGTTTTCGCATCACGAGAGCGATCCTGGGCAGCGGCTCGCTGCTGCTTCTTTCGCGCTTCGCGAGCAACGACTCTCACTGGCAAAGTTTCCTGCAGACGCTCGGCTGTGGCGCCCGCTTCTTCGACGACACGCTGTCGTGTTTGCGGAGGGCCCGGGTCGAGCAGCTGCTGGTTGCTCAGTCTCGATACCCGGGATCCGTGGGAGTAGTCCACCCTCACCCCTTGCTTCCTAGACAGCCCGACCAATTTCTGCGCTTAGCGCACAACTTCAGCCGAGTCCAGCTGCTGTTCACGAGCACGGCGCTAGAAGGACTCGGCGCGCTCGACAAGGTGACCTCCGGCGTCAGTGACCGAGAAGCCAGCGCCGGAGCTCTTTCGCCCGAGCATCTTTTAGCCAGGGCCGGCCTCCACACTGGTGGTCACGAATTCGACGAATCACTCGCACTCCAGCGAGGCAGTATTCGGGAGTGCTACGAGCAAGCACCAAACAAAACCCAGTACGGATCGGCGTTCGCCGTTAGTTTCCTGGGCGACGTGCTCTTCAACTGCCCCTTGGTGTTCTTTGCTCGTCGCATGTGCCAGAGTGGCGCGCAGGCTTTTCACGTCATCGTGGGTCAAAAGCCTCGCTTCTGGAACCCGACTTCAAGCTTCCAGACAGGAGCTTCCCACATGGACGACTTGTACTTCGCCTTCGGCGTCCCCATATCGCAGAGACTCAATCACGATAGCCGCGCGAGCGCTTACGAGGCCGACATATTAGTGCGAGAGGCCGCCTATTCCCGGCGACTCATCCGGCTCGTTACCGACTTCGCCAAGAACGGAGCCGACGCTCAGTATGTGAAAGACTTTGCGCGACCATACTGTGAAGGTGCGCGGTCGACGGAGATGTTCCAAGGCGTTCGCACTGTGTCCGCTTGGAGAATCCGACAGTGCGAGGTGCAAAACAAGTATGTCAGATACATTTGACAGTAGAAGAAATCGTAATGCGTTAAGGTCTCATTCGCAACTCAGTAACTTCTAGCGCGATCTTTGCTAAAACAGCTTGCTATATTAAAATATGTCCTTCCTCACGCTTTATTCTTTGTCTGCGCTTTACTTTCAATTCAAAATGACAAAAAGGCCAGCGCGGTGTTTATACACTGATCAAGCAACCAAAGAAAATCGGTTAAGCTAATACAAAAATACATAGACACATGCTAAAACCAGCAGTTTAGGTGCCTAGTAAACCAGTTGAATGCAACGTGAGATACATGTCTGCGCAAGCTGTTGAGTGAAATCAACATATCACTAGCGAACCTTACACGAAAATATCTTAAGTGACAAAAGTATCACAGTGATGTCGATAAACAAGGTTAAATTAGTTAACAGGGCATCTGTACTAAAGCTATTTATCTACTTATCTATCTATCTATCTATCTATCTATCTATCCATCTATCTATTTTTCTATCTATCTATCTATCTATCTATCTATCTATATATCTATCTATCTATCTATCTATCCATCTATCTATCTATCTATCTATCTATCTATCTATGCAGTTAGCTAGCTAACTACCATTCTTTCAATCATTCTTTTTTATTCTTTCTGTCAAGAAAAGTGTGCGTTCAATGGCTCGTTTTTTTTGTTAAACACAATATTAATGAGACCTAACAAATCTCTTTCATTCATTCTTTATTTGTTTGTTAATTTATATATTTATTTCTCCACTTATTTGTGCTCCCTCCCCTTCTCTAAGCTTCATAGCCCCCCCCCTTCCGCTTTTTTTCCTCGCTAAATTATCAAAAACCTGACAGTACTGTCGCAAAGGCGAAGCAATGATTGTGATAGCAACAAATTCGAATGTCACAAGAACAATAATAAGCAGTTCAAAACGTGTTTCTCGCTGCTCACGCGCAAATGACGCACGTAACGTACCCACAGGTACAAATGAATGCGACAAAGTGTATCAGCTGTTACTTCGCCGTGTTTAAAAAGCACGCCCTTTTCGCAACCGGATACTGTGCAGCGAGTGCAGGGACCTTTGTGCGCCCGGTAACTACAACAAAATCGTTCCGGTAAAAGCCCAAGGCGTACGCTTCTCCCCACCCCGAAATAAGCACGTACACGCGTAAGAATCCTCTCTCTCTCTCTCTCTCCGCGGGGCAAATAACGCGTGGAAGATGAGAGCGCCGGCCGCGTCGTGACAATCTGTGCCACCTCACTGATAATGCTGAAAACACGATAGTTTTCCCAAGACGGCCAGTGGTCGATATAAATAGTATGCCGTTTCAACGTTGAAGGAGGCACTCCTTCGTGGCTCAGTGGCTAACGCCTCGCACTCACAAGCAAGATGTCTGACGTTCTGCGCACCGGAGACTTTTTCTCGATTATTTTTTGGGGTTGAAGCCACTAAAGCGGTGGGTCGTCGTCATCATGATCATCATCAATATCATCATCATCATCATCATCATCATCATCATCATCATCATCATCATCATCATCATCATCATCATCATCAGCCTGACTACGTCCACTGCAGGACAAAAGCCTCTCCCATGTTCCGCCAGTTCACCCGGTCCTGTGCTTGCTGCAGGCAATTTATACCAGTAAACTTCTTAATCTCATCTTTCCACCTAACCTTCTGTCCCTCCTAACCCGCTTGCCTTCTCTGGGTATCCAGTTAGTTACAGCCGTGGGTCAATCCCGCCTAACTCGTACGTGGCCGCCTAGTTCGATGACTCACTCAGTAGGTGTGGACGAACGGACTGACAGGCACACAGACGGACAGACGATTCACGGTTTTTCAATAAAACCGTCCGAAGCTTCGCCCCACTCATCATCATTCACTCCATGGATATGCTGTGATTTGTTTTTTTTCTCGCGCTTTCATGAATATAGATACATATACATATACGGTGAATGACGGCGGACGTCGACGCTAGCGGTAAAATCCAGCCGAAAGTGTCCACATAATCGTTATCGCAATAATAACTGTATATAACAACTTTCATATCGATGCACTTTTTTTGAATCAGCCCTTTTGCTGTCAGAGGGAACAGAGTGGAAGGGAGGGGGCGGGGGCCTGGCCGAGAGCATCAATGTCTCGTAAATACCTTCGCCATGGCGACGATGGCGATGATAGTGCAGGCGTAAGACGCGTACATTTTTAGCCTTCGTCCCAAGTGGTATCACTCTCATGCCACCAGGTCTGCACGAACGCAGACGCACGCAAGCACGCACGCTCATTTGCCCAGACGCACGCCCACACGTGTACGGGTCGGCTTCCATCTCAGCGCATGATATATCTCGGCGCAAACATGTAAGCTTTCTCGAAAACGTGAGCCTAATGTTTACCTATGGGCCCACCGCGACGACAGCTAATCTTTCGGCGAGCCATATCGCGAGGCTAAGTAGACCACGTCGTTTATATATAGATCTTGCGAACGTTCTGGCCGGATTAATGTTCATTTTTTTCCTCATCTCCATCAGGGCTATCTTTTAGTGTTTTTTTCTGTTTAATGTGGATTTATTGATGTATACATATTGCTGCGGTGCGGGCCTGACAAATTCCAGTTCGGGGTGAAAGCTGAACAAGCGTCGCGCCTTCGAATAAATGGTATTTTGGGTGTTAAGAAAAAAATAATGAAACGATTAAGAAAGAAGCGGAAAGGAGAGCTTGTTGATTCAGGCGAATCCTCGCGAACGAGAAATGTGGTGTTGTTTGAGTGTCCTTCGGTTGATCTTCATCGGACGAGAGCGACGGGAAAAGCACAGGCCCTGGAAAAACACCGCAAACTGTGGGGCAATCTGGGCGTAATGGCTTCACTGCGCGTGGCAAAACAGCCGCCGTGTAAATGAAGAAAGAGAAAGATAAGAAGAGATACATCTTGCTTATTCGCATTGCAACGTTTATCGATAAGTTTGGGGTTTCGTGTGTGCACGGAGGCAAGTTAGAATAAGACAATTTCGAAAACCTCCATGATTGGCTCTATATCTTGGGTTGGTATGTTTGCAGAAGCAGCTGTTATTATGAATATTAATCATAGTATTATTATTGTATTATTATTATAATAATATTACTACAAATTACGAACCATCCACACGTCTTTCCTTCTGATAAGCACTATGATGCTTTTTATCGTGGACGACAAATTTTCGAAGCAATTATTGTTCGACTGATTGATTGACTAAGCAATCCATCGATCTAATAAATATTATTATTTATTGATTGATTAATTGGTAATATATAATTATTAATTATTTAAATAATAATATATGGTGATCGTTTATTGCCTGGTTGATTGCTCAATTGATTGATTGATTGATTGATTGACTGATTTATTTATTTATTTATTTATTTATTGATTGATTGATTGATTGATTGATTGATTGATTGATTGATTGATTGATTGATTGATTGATTGATTGATTGATTGATTGATAATGTTGCTAATCTTTTCAGTACCCATTTCTGTGTCGATGCAGAAGCGCACACAGACTGGCTGATGAGTGCAGCTGCAGAACAACTGCGAGCGGATGCGAGATATTCCGATCATTTTCGGTTACTGCGTTCTTATCACGTAATCAGACATTTTTCCCCTGAGCAGGTGTACAATTCGCTACTGCGGCAAGCTAACGGCACCAAATTCACGCAAGTCTCTACGATGTCCCTGAAGAGGATTTGGGAACACGTTCACGTAGCGCCATCTCTCAAAGGCGACAGCGGTGGCTTGCCGTAACTGAATGGGAAGTGGGCTGAAAAAATCATAGCTGATGAACAAAACTGGTTACCGTGAGTGATTCCCGGTTTTATGCAGCAGATACCCATTGGGACGTTCTGTGAAAATTACCAGGTCACATTACACACCACGTGACTTCCCAAGCTGTTTAATTTATTGGTGGTGCAACTGCAGAGTACGTAACACATTGCACAACAGCGCTGAAACGTACAAACAAACGCCCTTCTGCTGGTAAGCGGCCCTGCTTAATTGACTTCATGCTTCGACACTTTCTTTTTCAGCAGCTGCACGAAAATACCTGAGTCAATGGCAACAACGCGTTTACCGAATAGATGGAAATAAAGGGGCATTTGCAGTCCGGTTTTTACCTAGTTCCTAGTTAGCCAGGAGAGGTATACCGTACCGGACAGCCCCGTTTACACATGCGTTCGCTAACATCGTCACGTAACTGTGCGGAAGGACTGCCTTCTGCGAAGCTTGCGTTCCAGAGGCACATTTCCGTACCATTTGCTTACGCCGGCTGCCTGGGACGCTCTGTAGTTATTCCTGACGGCCACTTCTTCCGAGTGGCATGCATACGGCCACAAGGAACCAATGTTTGTAATGCACTGCGCAGCCAGACGCCAGCGATCGTTGGGCCACAAGTATGGGGACGTTAATGCTGGCCTTTAATATGTATGTAACGCGTAAAGCTGTCATATTCTATCGAGCAAAGAAGCATATAATCATCATGAAACAAACTCGAAACAAGCGGATATTTAACCAACTTTCTCATTAGTGAAAGTATTCCTAATTACAATTAAACAATGCCACTCAAATATGATGGAGAGCTCAAGGAATCACGTGAACTATTTTGTACAGCCGAAACATGCGCAACCACGAACAAAGGCACGCATTTAATGCACGCAATGCCCCCAAGATTATCTTCATTAAGTTGAATATTTGCCATGCACGTTTGCCAATGCGCGATTAACGTGGCTTGTTGATTCCCCTCCCGTACGTTTGAGTGCAACACACAAGTACACAGTGTCAACGAGAAGCGCGCAATCGGTGTGTGACCAGCGCGCTATTGGTGAACGTTTAAGGTACCTATATTTGTTCAAAAAAAAAAAACCCGTGCCTGCGCGCAACGCGCAGAACTGTCACAGTGAAAGCGGGAAGAGCGGCCTTTCAAAGCCATTTTCAACACTCTTTGGTATAGCTGCTGCAAGCACACTTTCAGGGTACACACTACGCCATGAATCCTTGTGTAGTATTGTAGGTACTCACTATATATGTCATCCGTCGTCATTCTTCGAAAAAGCGTGGTACCCGCTGCACACTTTTTATTTATTTATTTATTTACACTCATACCCACAGCGCCATTTAGGCATTACAGTGGGGGGGGGTTACACAGAGAATTTATAAATCATACATTTCAAGAACATTGGTAGTGACAAACTAAGGAGGAATAGTGCAAGGAACATTGTGTAACTTTTTTGTGTTGTGGCTGATGACCATGACGAATTTTGTCAGAAGCCTTTAAAAAGTCATATGCATCAGATCAAGCACCAACATTTGCTAGGCAGTCTCTAATACTTCTATTATAGCTCCAATATTCGAAAACTGCGCATTATTCTATGAAACTACTGAATTTCTGGCCAATCTCCCACAGTGAGTATGCACCACGGGCAATAGGTGAACAAGAACAACAACAAGCTTTTGTAGTAGCCAGAATTCCCCACAGTGGGTATGCGAAACAGTTAATGGGTGAACAAGAGCAAGCTTTTGTAAAGGGCTGGAGCATTCGACGACTTACTCGTTGAGCAATTCGCATTATGTGACACCCGATTATCCCTTTGCTGCTCTAAGATACTTTATTACTCATAATAATGCAATTCCTTTCCCGACATCAAGCCTGCTAAGGGCAGTGTGCAAAAGAGTTTCATGCTACATTGGCACTCACGCGCGTCAGACGCAAGAATATTGCGCTCCGAAGGAGCGGTGTTTGTGGCACAGACTACACTCGGCGATAACTTTTCTGGCACCGAAAAGAAAGCTACAGAGACGGAAATTCTGCACATGTAGCACTACGCGAAGTAGCCCGTTCTGGCGCGCGTCTCCTAACGCTGTGCAAGGTGACTGGCGCGCACCATCAGCGTTTTATGTAGACGCAGACGCCGCTTTACGTTCTAGGTGCACGTAAAAAGGCGGAACTTTTTCACGCGTTCAAAAGCGCGAAGTCACAACAGATAAATAAAAAAACGAATGTCTTACAGGTGTGAGCAACGTCCTGTCGCAAATAGCTCCGCGTTTTTTGTATTTCACGTTGAAAATTCGGGCGCTACTTTAGAATTGCTTTAACTGGCGGTATTATGCACGTGATTTGGCTCCGTAGCTTTCCATTCAGTGCCAAGAAAAGTTGTCGCCGAGCATAGCCGCGCTAATAGAATGATCGAAGATCAAGACGCAGGATACCAGATTATTTTTCCACCTCTGAATTGTATTTTTACACAGTGATTTGTGAGACATACTATACCGAGTTGATTTCCGAGACGCGCTCGGTCCTACGGGTCCACTGCCATAGGTGTTGGCCCTGGGGGCCTATCAGATAAATCATGTCTGGGCTGTCACGATGAGCAACGCGAACGCCACGAAACGTTTACTGGACGCGAAGGAGCTGCATCGTCGAAGACCCACAGGATCAGCAGGTGCGGCTGCACCTTCATCAATTGCTCTACGGTGTCGAAGATGAAGACGTGCGAATGGCCTTGGCAGCTCTTGAGAAGGTTATTAAAGTCACTCGGGAGCACTGGCGCACCCCAGGAGTCATTGACAAAGGTCAACCACACGATCTCAGCTTCTTAAGCTCAAGAGAGGCATGAAGGTTGAATACCTCCCACATCAAATCGGGGTAGCTGGTGAATTGGCCCTCGTGGTCGCACCTGGTCGACCAATGCAGTGTTTGCACAGCCGTGCAGGTACGGGTCATGTTAGAAGAGAGTGTAAGGTACTCAGATGCTCACACTGTCCTCGGTTTGGCCACAGCGATGACGCATACATGCGTACGTACGCATCAGCGATCGGTCCCGCCGAAGAAGACACTACGGATATGGTGATGGACGCCTCCGATGCCGAAGACGCAGGTGACGTTGTGAACTCTGATGCTTCAGTGGGTAGAGCCGCACCGATTGGTGGTGATGAGCTAACAGCACAAGCCGGCAAGGGCCCTGGAGAGGTTATTCAAGAGCCAGCCTGCCAAACCGAGGAAGGCTACACAAGCACGCCAACGAAGGTAACAGAGCTGGTGGAATCAACAGAACAACTTTCACTGACGACCGAGAGCACTAATGTCGGGGCCCCAAGCGAAACACCCCACGAACAGTCTGCAAAAGGGAGCGAGGTGTCCATTAGAAAGAATGAAGATGGGCCACCTGCGAAGGCGTCTTCGTTCCGACGCAGCAGCACAAGGCTGAGTCCAAACCACGTGGTCCAAATCCAATTTCCGACAAGCACAAGCCGCCACTGCCTCCAGTGGCACGGGTCCACCTGGAGGCTCTGGAGATGTCTAGCTTCATGCTAAACGCTGTTTCAAGTTTCAAGTTTCAAGGTAGTTTCATGTTTCAATTGTTTTTGTGGCTGAGCGATAGAGCACCTGATTATCATGCAGGGTGACCGTGTTGTATTGTCATTCCAACCAAAAAAAATATTAGTTATTTTATTTGCATTATCTTTTTGCTCGTCGACAACGCTGATTTCCGGCTCACAACCAATGACATCGACACCAGAATTTCGACAAAGGGGGCTCTTCAACACTATCACGCCAAGAAAGGCCAATAGAACAAAATATACCTTTCATTTGGTAGCGAAGCATATTCTTTTGTCCGACTTGTGACTCACTATTTAAATTTCTAAATTTAGAACTCATCAGGTCCGCCACGTTCGAGCGTTTTCTATTTTCCATTCTCACCGTACAAAAAGCTTCGTTTCTAACGGAAGTGTATGGTTCGTAAGCCAGGCCGATCACCCTCGTGTGAATAATAAGCTCGCCGAGCAGATTGGCGGCAGCTTCTTCCAATAACCCGCTTTGCCTCACTAAATGCCTCACAAAAGTTCGTTCCCTGCGTCTGAAAAAGAGCCACTAAAATGCTAATGCTCTATAAATAATTTTCAGCGGAGAAATAAGAAAAAATCAACGGATACTTCCACGTGTCCTATAGAGAACGTGCAGCGCTTAGTGGAGAGATTATGATCCCCCATCTCTGTTTTCAATTTTAAGGACTCACTCATCACCCGCCATGCTGCTGTACCGTACACGTGTGAATTATTAAGAGGAAAAAAGTAAATGCCTTTTAGGGAAAAGCAGGTAGTGGAAACAAGAATGCTTCATAATAACTCAATTTCAAATAATCGGGGCACACACTTCTGTTTGCTCAATGCCTGCGGCGCTGCGCCAAAAAAAAGTGAGAGAAAAATCGGGGAATTAAGAAAAAAAGAAGGAAGTTTGCAATGAAGTGCTAAGTGTAGTAGCATATCGGAGAGGAGCATAATCATGAAAAGGGGGCACATTCCGTTTCTCGGCGTAACAAGATATCCCCCCAGCCAATTTCGCGTATTTCATCCTAGGTGGCACTCACCTTTCTTCAAATCTATTACCGTTCGCGAATATGGCGTGGAGAAATATACGCACGGTGTTAGCGGACGGATATCGCGAAAGAGCGCGAAGGCTGACTCGAGTTAAGCGAGTTAATATTGAGAGTTATTGAGCCTGCTTCCACCTGACCCGTACATCCTGTTATATTAAGTTCGGATTCCGATTGTTCTTTTATTACGGTGAATAGAAAATCTAAAATTGACGACACTGTAAGCATAAACTTTTAATCTCAATTCGCTGGAGCGCAAGGAGAAGAAAATGCGCGATGGCGACGGTAAAATTTCGACATTTAGTTTACGAAGAGAAGTATGGAAAAAAACTGTTGAAGCGTTTCGTGCACTCTCCATGTCCACAGGGTTAAAATGAATCGGTCTTAACATTGCGCGTCCGCTAACGGTTACCCAGAACAACTTTGTGTTTGTACGTTGACCAGAATCCCGGCTGCGGCGACTGCATTTTCGATGGAGGCGGAAATGTTGTAGGCCCGTGTGCTCGGATTTGGGTGCACGTTAAAGAACACCAGGTGGTCTAAATCTCCGGAGCCCTCCACTACGGCACCTCTCATAATTTATATGGTGGTTTTGGGACGTTAAACCCCACATATCAATCAATCAAATCAACGTTAACCAGAACGTTAAAAGGCTCATAAAACCCAACTATCGTTCATATTCTACGCTGTGAGGGTTAATTCTTGGGCGTTCGCAAATACGCTGGCGAAATGTCAGCGCACTTGTTCGAGCTTGATTTGTAACGAGCATTTTTTGTGGACAGGCGAGCGGCCCGACAGTCTCACAACGGTGAGACACCAGCGAGACATGACGCAAGCGGCCGCTTGCTTTGTGAGCAGCTGTATTCCAGTCAACTATTTCATTTAGCGATCAGCTGAGCATACAACGGAGCTATTTCAGCTTGCTTTAGTTCGGCATTGAGTAGTGAACCATTTGAAGTGGCTGAAACTTGGGGCAGAAGACGGCTTCGTGTACTTTATAAAGAACATGAAGTCGCAAATGCCATTTCAAAATGGCGGTCACCGGCGGTAAGCCGAAGCGTTCCCTCTCACCACGTCTTAATGGTGAAACCAGCCTTTTTAGGGCTCATTTTGCAATGAAATAATCTTTTGCAGTCTTTTTTTTTTTGTCTGATATGTACAGGGACAATAGACCCGATCGACTTCTAGGTTTCTCCGAAAGCCACAATTTGGTGCACGTGTGACAGTGTCATAGCCCCTTTATTCATGGATTCTGCATGCGAACATCCGACTTTGGGTAAGTAGCTTTACGCTCCCATAGTTAAAAATTCGCATTCAGTTGCCCCTTTCTCCTCCCGCAACGTTGGAATCGCCAAGACATTATATAAATGTCCAAACAGGAAACACATCTTCCGGCGCAGACTCAAATACTTAAGTTCTGCCTCCCTCACACGAATCATTTCTCCACGAAGAGAGAAAATTAGTTACGTGGCTGCAGTTTCATAACAGCAAGGGGATCATAGAGTTGAGCAAGATTGTTTTTTTTTGCATAAACCAATGGGAACGCGGCAGGTGGCCACGTAATCAGAACGTTCTGTCGTAATGTTTCACGCTATGCAAACTGCGTCATATCTGACAGTCCGTTAATAAAAAGTGCGCTACTCAAACACAGTGTTTTTGTATACGTGTGGCTTCTTATTTTCTGAGTATATATTTCATCCTAATGCTCTCAAGAGGGCGTTCAATGCAATTCTTCAATTCTAATAATATACATCATCCTAAATGCATACGGTGTTGAAACAATGCTGTGCACTGTATAGTGTATCTCAGTCTTCCATGTTATGAGACATCTGTGCTCGCTGTTCCCCAGCGTGAAAAAATACTGATCAACAATATGCCGCAATTATGGGAACACCATTAAATTTACAACATTTACGTGCTGTACAACGTGACATGTGCAATACAGCGAATCATAATCTGCATCTGAGCACATGCTGCGACTGCTGTACAGGAGTCATAGTATAAGCGAAGTCAGGCAAGTGTAACACTTCTTGTAATGCAACCCCCCCCCTTCTCTCACTTCGAGAGCGTTTGTTTCAAATCTGTTAAATGTTTCAGTGTGTCATATGTATCCCCTAAGTTGCTAATTGTTTCTCTTGGTTAACAACTTATTTCTTTTTTTTTCTCACTGCAAGACTTGTCTAAACGAAGTAGCCGGGGTATTATAAACAACAACTTATCCACAATGAGCCATTATAACAGAAGGAACACAATAAGGCTGTCTTCAAAAAATAAAATAACGAATCAAAGAAGACTTTCTATGCGCAATGTTCGCGTTCGATTCGATGGCTCCGTATGTACTCTAAACTCTAGTGAATGCTGCCTTATTTTATAATTCAACACACAACCAGCAAATCTACACGGCTTAGCTCACACATTAAATGGCACTAGAGATAAACTGTACACCCATGAAATGTGAATATTAGCCGTCTCAGGCTTGGTAGCATTCATTTATGCTTGATGAGCCCGGGCCGTTTTTTCTCTATATAACCGGGATGGTTGATGGCTCTCCCAGATTTGAGTGCATATAGTGCTTTAAAGCGTTTACAATTTATTTCAAACACCGTAAATGCAAATATACACGATGTCAAGAAAAATAACTGTTTCAACACCAGAAATGAGCAAGGAATAAAAAAATAAAAAGTAAAAAGAAACGTTCTTTCTGAATCAAAATAGAAACTATCCACACCGGTGATGTCTTACAAATTTATATTGAAGATTACAGTCTTCATTCTGAAATTCCGGCTAGACGCCTATAGTTGCGCAAACGTCCTCGAATAGGCGTGGAATTGCGCAATATGATGATTGCGCAACTTTTTTCAGACCCCAAATCTCCATGCACTCTCTCGCTACATTATAAAACAATCACGTCATCGAACCTGAGGCCACCTTCAGCAGTATTCAACTCGTTTCAAGCGTATTTTTGGAGTTGCGTCAGCCAGTATTACCGTCTGTAAACTATACATACAAAGTACGGAGTTCAATCTAACAGCGGCTCAGTGGCGTACCATCATCTTGAATCTTAAACAGTTGAGCCATAAGCAAGTTAGTCAGTTCTGCCATGTTTCAAGCAGAGTTGCGATTTGGCCGTGGTTTCCAGTGAATGAACATGGACATGACATGCAATGTGCAGTGTGGTTGCTATGAGTACTGCCATTCCTAGCTTCCTCACAGTCCAGTCTCCTCTTACCATTTCCCCAATTGAGAGTAGCAAACCGCATGTTTATTTTCTAGTTATATTCCTGCTATTCCGCATTACGATTACGATTCTCTCGCTCTCTCTCTCTGTGTCTCATTAACGAACGTTAATTTGTTGTGACCTGTGTGTTACTTTGTACTTTCTTGTACGGGGTATAAGTTATAGGAAAGGTTATGAACTTTTCGGTTGGCCTACATAGCCGTTACTGTATATTGGGGCATATCAATAGAACTGCAGAACTACGACCATGATAATGAACCAGTCGATGTTCTTGTGGTGTGTTCACCTAGGTTGGTTACATAGAATTACACTGACACCGTCTCTTTCTGTCTAAGTGATATTTCTTGTCGGAACGCAGCCCACACTTGTAATGTATGAGGGGGGGTCTGAAATGGCTGGGCACGATGTCATTGTTGTCGTCAACGTCATGACGGTCATGTGTTTATCTCTCTTCCCTCTCTGCTCTCTATCTTTCATCTCCCCCATCCCCCTCCCATGCGCAGGGTAGCTAACTGACTGCCTACGGGCTGGTTAACCTCCCTATCATTCCTTTCCTCCTATTTTCTTTCTTCCTTAAACCCAGTAAGCCAGGAAATGTGCTGTCATCCTTTCGATCAGTAAGCCTAATCAACTACATTCGCAAAGTCATGGAGAAAATTTATTTCACCGAACTTTTATCCACCTCTGTTTCTATCCTCTATCGACCACTGCAGTGGTGAATAGAAAATATAAAAGGTTTTACTGAGCAATTATCAAGTTTTACACTACGTCGCCGTGCTTTAGACTTTGTTTTAGACCTTGTCACTCTAGTGAAGCATGAGAGGACATTCGGAATAATGACAGTTGCAGCTTTCCTAGACAGGCATGCCTTTGACACAGTTAGCCACGTACATGTACTGTACGAGCTATATAGTCTGGGAATCTATGGACGCCTACTCCTATGGACTTTTGATTGTCCGACTGGTCGAACTGTATTCCTGATGACGAGCACGGACAGCAGCCCACCAAGAGGACTCAAAACAGGGGTACCTCAACAGGGTGAATAAACCCTGTACTCATTAATATAGTAATTCACAAACTGTCCACTGTTTTACCATCATCCGTACATTTTTTGATGTACGCAGATTATATCTGCCACTGGTCGTCAGGACATGAACGCCGGGAAGTACAGGATCTGCTTCAAAAATGCGTGAATATAATTGTGCGCATTCTGACAGAATGTGACATGGACGTTTCAGTAGAAAGATTTTTCAGTGCAGCCTTTTACCAGAAGACGTCACGGCCAGCTCAGTCTCTCGATCACCCAGACTGTAGCGGGAAGCATCATTTCTCTGGCATAACAATGAACCGCCTGCTAGCCTGGGGCCCTCATATTTCTAGACATTGAATAACCTATCAATCGGGCACTCAATGTTCACCAATGTATTACAGGAACCAAATAGTGTGGCGCATCAGTATCATTTCTGAAGGCCCATAGAGTTCTAGTTCGACAAGACATCGCATATGCATTACCTGTGATGCAAAGTATGTCTCAAACAAATGAACGTAAGCTACACAACATCGTAGCCTGCAGTCCTCGGATCTCCGTGGGCTTGCCATGATCAAGTCACAGACACCTTGTAATTGCAGAATCAAAATGACCGCCCATTGAATTTCTTGGCATCCGAAAGCTCTGCCGCCACTTCCTCCGCTTATCGCATTATGCCCATTCGCGTCGTAAAAAAACTCCTTCAGAAAAACGGGCGAATCGGTGACGCCTTGCGAGCTTATGAGGCGACGCTTCAACAAAAGCATCGTTTCTTGTGCCCAGATATCAACTTTCCTTCTTGGCAGCTTGTATTGCCTTCAGTCACTTTGGGCATCACAGGAATAGAGAAAAAAATCTATGATACACTACCTTGAAGCAAAATGTCTCACGCTTCAACAAATGTACAATTATTGAGACTGTTTCACATTTGTTTTCACGGACTACTACAATAGATGAAATCTCGGCTACGGCTTTTCATGCGCCCCCATATAAAATAAAACGAGATTTCCAACTTTCCATATGGCTACAGCCACGAAGCTCGTAGCAATACTACCAACTTCAAAATCATCTTTCCGACCCTTTTCCACATCCCCGTACAAGGTAGCAAACTAGTTCTTCTAGGTTAACCTCCCTGTCTCTTCCTTTTATTTATTTCTCTCTCTCTCAAAATTCATTGTTCAAAGCCATCAAAAGGAAAACTATGTAATATAGCTTGACTCCAAAGGAGCGCTTGAAATGATTAAAGAATAATAATTTTCATATAGATTATAGCATATTATATGAAATCCTAAAAATTATTACTATGGCGTCTCTGGACCGTCAAGAGATCTGCTTTCAATGGCTTCCCAGTCACGTAGGAGTGACGGGAAACAAAACTGCTGACAAATTAGCCACTGAAGCGCACAAAAAAAAACCACTTGACACCATTGCCAGCTTCCTTCTCGGAAATCAAGAAGGTTATTTCCGAACCGCGCTACAAATTGTGCAAGGACGCTTGGTTCGATGAGCATACATAGTCATAACTTTTTTTATCAATTATATCCATTTCTCCGATTTACACCCAATCAAAATACCCACTCGTCTCACTGCTGCACCGACTAAAATTAGGTGTTGCATACACACTTCACCTCTTATGCCGTATAAAAGAAGAACTTCCCCACACTGCGACCACTGTGACCTTGCCGATGCCTCTGTGGAGCATATCTTTATTGAATATGCGCAATATGGTGAACAACGTGCTCAACCGAGTTATAGATTGAACCCCCTCGACAGACGACCCCTTACATTTGGCAAAGTGCTTCAACCGTGGTCACATTATGATAACCAAGGACGCGCAGTGAGTGCTCTTCGTAATTTTATAATGTACACAAATTTCATTAACTGTCCTTAGTTTTTATTACCTCCTTGCCATTATCTGCAAGGACTCCACCCGCAATGTGATCACGCTACATGAACTGGACTATTCCTATTGATTGATTGATTTGTGGGGTTTAACGTCACAAAACCACCATATGATTATGAGAAACGCCGTAGTGGAGGGCTCCGGAAATTTCGACCACCTGTGGACTATTCCTATAGACTTTGCTCATTGGTTATAAGCCATATAGTGTATATATGTACAATGGTCAACTCTAATATCCATGACGACAGAGCGTCGCGTGCCGAAAGGCACGAGCGACACTTGCAGACGCTAATAAGCCGCATCTGAGCATGCGCGGCGCCAGTGATGTGCGTGTCTTGCAGTTTCCGTCCTTTTTTATCTTTGCGGCTGCCTTGACTGCTTTGGTCATCGAAACGCTGTCAACATTATAAAAGCGAAAAAATAAAAGAAAAAATAAAACCGCAATCGCCCGAACAGGCGCCTTTTATACTCTAAACTTATTCTCGCTTCGTCATATCATATCACCGCGAGGACAGTTCACTGAGTTTTTTTTGCTTTTTGTTTTGTTTTTTCGCAAAATCATTTAGAGCACTTTCATTCAAATCGTTCAAAGCGCAGTACATAGTGTCTGCACAAGTGGATTTCCTCTCTTTCTTTCGACCTCCCCCATCTTTTTTTTTCACATGTACGGTAGCAAACTGGTTATACTAGAATGGTTGACCGCCCTACAATTCCTTCCCTACCATTTGTTCTTTTCTAGTGCTTCAGATTATTCTTCTTCTTCTGTGTGTGTATCTGTGTTTCTGTGTTTGTATCTTGAGCATTCTATCATGATGTTGGGATGGCCGACTCTAACGTAGCCTTCCCTCCCACGTTTTTTTTCATATATAAATAATAAAAAATACACTCGCATCACTAGGCATGTCACATAGCGATGTCTTAAAAAAGGGATACCTTTTACGCTAGTTGTGCAAAGCTTAACAAACAGAGAAGCAGTCTTATTTTAGGAACTGTCATTTGCTTTTAACGCAACCCATGAAAATATTTTATCACTGACTTTTCTTAACGATGTTGATGAAATTTCAAAAAAGCATTGCACGTCGCTGCAATGGCTTTGTGCGCACTACTGCAAATGCAATTGTGTATTTCACTTAGTGTTTCCTTCTTACTCCTTTACTGTGCAGGTTCCTTTGTCTCTATTGACTGCTCCCTCACCTTTCTTCTGGCGCCTCCATTAAAACGCTAAAAGCTTTCTGCTTTGTTCTTGTCCATCATTCTCTCTTTCTCGTTTTTTTTCTCTCTTGAACTTACACCATTTTTCTATTGGGCTATTTTTTCATTTCCTTAGTACTCCTCAATTTTCTGGGTGGCCTCACTACTTGTTTCAACGATGTGCCACGCCTTTAGACAGACTATGTTCCAGCGTGTGTTATTATCTTAAATCTTAACGTTTTCTTTTTTCTCATTTTTATTATATTTTCCCTCATTCTGTTTCTCGATTCTTGTGCCTTATTATAACGACAAACTTAGCCCATGGTCACGCGTTTTTGTCCGCAGAGCTTTTAAGCGCACAAGAGTAAATCTCTCTGTCGGCGTTAGCTGAGTACACTATAATATGAGCGTATCACTTGACCAAGCGAGTCGAGTATTCAGACTCATTGATAACAAAGTTATCCGTATATGTTTCTTCACAGCTACTATAATTCTATTCTTCTGTTTCTGTTATAATCCAACGAGGTAATAACAATAAATCTAAGTAAAGAAATAGATATCATCGGATGTACTCTACAGCCCAAAATGTACGACTTTCGACTCGGCAATTATCATGTTTGAGCTTTGAAATGAGCAGAAATAACCTTTGAATCATTGTTATTTTCTCTAATCGCTTACGAGACGCAATCGACGTCCTCTTCATGACAAAGACTGAGTCGCAGTTTCTTCTCTAGACTCGCTAACAGAACCATTGATGTTCATAAGCTGCGGAGCGCAAGCGCAAGTCTGTTGCACGTGACTGGAATACATGAGAAAATAGTATACGCTCTACGCATGTGTGTTTTATTGGTACAAAATGTGACGTACGCGACAATCTTTACGCGCGTTAAACTACAGCCATCTTCTAATGATCTCGGCAATGTGCTAACTGCAAGCGTGCTTCACCGCAGTGTATCTATTAGTGTAAAAAAGCCTACTTCACAAGCAAGCTGTGTTTGGATTACGGGTGGGTTACTTAAGTCATGGGTCTCTAGACGACGCTTTTTAAAATGTAACTAACGTTACCAGATATTTGTTTCAGCCGTTTTCAAGAAGGTTCGACATGTTTTATGCGAGTACACTTGCCCCGCATCGGTTGTTACCACTTTACGCCTTTATACTATTAAAAGTCTAGGAAGAAGATAACGCTCTGAACGTTGTGCTTCAAAATGAATTAATTCACGGAAAATTTGGAAGAAAAATTACTTCAACCCATCATCAATTCACCCTGAGATTGCGCTACAGGTGTCAGCACCGTCAGCGCGCTAGTGTGGATAGGCGGCCGGCGGCGCGCATACAAATGTACGCAGCAGCGCTTTGTGGTGAGCGGTGTGAGCCGATTGTCCGCGAATAAAATGCGGTGACTGCAGCTTACTCGCAATATATATGTCATCCGCTGCCAAATTGAAGCACTATACACGCTGAACGTTACTATTACTTGTGAGAGAAGCACACTCTGTCACTCAAAGAGATGTTCCCATTAGGCAAATGTCTGTGTTTTCGCACTATCTCACGTTTCTAGTACTTTTGTTTGTAGTTGTTGAGCTTATGTACCACCTACTACCCACTGCTGTAGTGCATCTGAATCCTTTCTTAGCTTCGTGCATGCTGGTCTTGGATACTAAAAAAGGAAAGAAGGAATAGAATCTTTTATTCTTAGGCAAAAAGCTAAGGTAACCACGAATACGTGTCAGCATTTGTACTTATTCATTTATTCATTTAATGAAAGTAGGACAGTTGATAAACTTATTAGGAAAGCTATGTGGCTGACAGCGCTTTAGTGCACTTGTTCTTACTCCAATAACAGTACATGAAGGTAACACTTCAGCACGCAGCTTTATTCGATTCGTTACCTGCATGACAGTTATGCAACAAAGGTTCGGTCATTCTTCAAGGGAATAATGTCCGCTTCTTCCGCTAGTCTACAACAACGCCTCAAAAGCACTTTAGAAAAAGGTGACCGCTTGCGTTACATTATAGAGCATAAATCTGTGGCACGTCGACTGGGTTAATTTTGACCATCGGGATTATTTAAAGCGAACCAAAATCTAAGCACATAAGTGTGTCTGTAATCGGTTTCACCCAATGTTAAAATTGCACGCGGTGACTCTAGTTTAATCGCCTCCTTGTCATTTCGTTTTTAGATGCGGAAGCATCTTATACTCGCGCCTTGTAGTGCGCCGTCCGCGCCATCCGCACCGCTTCTCGAACATTCGACAGCTGACGCGCGCGCATGCGCCGTCGCGCCGTCGCCCACCATCTGTGCCGCGCGCGCTTCTCCTTCGAGAACATTCGACAGCTGACAGCGCATGCGCCGTCGCGCCGTCGCCATCTGTGCCGCGCGCGCGCTTCTCCTTCGAGAACATTCGACAGCTGACAGCGCATGCGCCGTCGCGCTGTATATATACTCAAGGTCGGCGCTCGCTCGCTCAGTTGCCGCTCGTCGGTTGGTTTGTACGGCGCGTCGACGTCCAAGGTCACGGTGAAATGAATTCCAACGAATCCACAAACACAATGATCGACGTCCCTTCGACCAGCGCCGCCCTTTCGCATACGTGTGTACGTGTTCACTCATTTAACACCCCCTCCTACAACCACGTTAACCAATTTAGCCATCGACCCAAGTAAGTCGCAATTTAACACCCCATTTCACAACCACGTTAACCAATGTAGCCATCGACCCAAGTAAGTCGCACTTTAACACCCCGTTAACCAATTATATGCTCCGCATCCTCCTCAGTGTTCCCCCGAGGGAAGCTGCGGGAAAAGGCGAAAAAGTTGCGCTTAACGACAGCTGATATTGGTTTCCCAGGAAAGACATTTGTCTACGTCAATGAACACCTATGCCCACAGTTAAAAAAACTACTGGGACAAACTGTAGCGCGCAAGAAGGAAGCCGAATGGCGATTTGCCTGGACGAAAGGCGGCAAAATTTTTGCGCGAAAGGATGAGAAGTCGAGGGTGCTTCAGATAACTACTGAGAGCGATCTCGAAAAGATTGTTTAAATTTGTTGAGCTTCATCTTTTTAGCAAAAAAAAAAAAAAGCTAGAAGAAAAACAGGGCAAAAAGAAAATGGCTGCAGACTGCTTAACGCCACACCAGTTGAGCCTATTGGTATCTGGTAGAAAACACCACATTTCCTACCTTCATATAAATGCGCAATCAGCCAGAAACAAGGCAGATGAGATAGCAATACTGCTTGAATCGTTTGAGTTCTCCTTTGACGTCATCATGGTTACTGAAACCTGGTATCGCCATGAATCCGACGTTCTTCGTATACCTAGCTATGCCACGTATTTCTTGAACCGCAGTGATAAATTAGGTGGTGGTGTTATGCTCCTGGTCAAAGATGTGTTTGAGTGTGAAATACTCGAGGCTTTTTCTGTGGTTACTGACGATTACGAGATTATGACTGTAAAATGTTCTTCGGGTATTTTTTCTGTGGTATACCGCCCCCCCAAATGTAACATGTGCAACTTTTTTACGTTTCTAGACACTTTCCTGTCGTGGGTCAATGAAAATGGTTACAATCTTACTATCGGGGGTGACCTAAACATTGATATGCTAATTTCCAGCCCCCAACGTCTTGAACTTTGCAATATCATGGAATCAAACGCATTTAAAAATGTTATAAAACACCCCACTCGATTTCATGCCCAATCCTGCACACTTATCGACGTCATTATAACAAATAGCACAAGTGCACCTCTTTGCTCGGGTGTCCTTAAGACACATATTAGCGACCATTTGCCTGTTTACTCAATTTTAAGTCAAAAGAAGCTTCAACTTAGGGATGCAAAGCCACCGCCTACCCCATTCCGGTACATATGTCCTAGCACAATTGATATGTTCGCTGCATATATATCCAAGATAAAATGGGACGCTGTTTTCCGTGAAACTGATGCAGACACAGCGTATAATGTTTTCATCGAACGTTTTAGTGAAGCCTACAACAAGTGCTTTCCGCTCAAAGCAAAACGCAGACCACGCAAGGCAAGAAAGCCTTGGATTACTTCGGAATGCCTTCAAGCTATAAAAGTAAAAAATGCACTTTACCAGAAATTTCTAATATCTAGAGACAAAGAAGACTTGAAGACATTTAGAAAACATAGAAATACTACAAACTCTTTATTAAGGAAAAGCAAACTTGAATATTTTAGCAACCTTTTCAGCCCTGAAAAAACCAAAACGTCCGAAGCCATCTGGAAAAAGTTAAACATGTTGCTCCACCCACACTCGGATGATAGCACATACCCGACTAAACTCATTGTAGACAACCGCGTTCTAACTGGTGATGACCTTGCTGAAGCTTTTAATAAATTCTTTACCTCTATTGGAGAGAGCTCGCACGACAATAATTTTGCGCGATTCATGGGTTCGCAAGTAGGCGAAAGTGCATTTCTATTTCCAGTGACTACACAGGAGGTTACGGCAGATTTCATGTCACTGAAGAATAGCAGGTGTTGTGACGTAGACGGCCTAGAAATCCGTCCAGTTAAGCATGTTATTCATGTCATATCTCCTATTTTAGAATACATCATTAACTTAATCTTCTCATTGGGCACGTTTCCTAGTCGTCTTCAGATAGCCAAAGTTTCTATTATTTTCAAAGGTGGTGACAAAAATAGCATGACCAATTACAGACCAATTTCTATTTTACCTGTATTTTCTAAAGTAATTGAAAAGTTGTTACATAAACGAATAGTGTCATTCTTAACCAAGCACCACATTATGACGCCTTTTCAATTTGGTTTCACAAAGCAGCGCTCAACAGAAACTGCCCTACTAATGCAAAAAGAAATCATACTCGATGCATTTGAAAAGGAAATATATACACTTGGAATTTTTGTAGATTTCTCAAAAGCATTTGACAGAATCAACCACATTACATTAATTAAAAAACTAGAACACTATGGTTTTCGGGGGAACTTTATAAGTGTCATAAAAACCTATTTGAAATACCGACAGCAAAAAGTAGATATTAATGGCTACGCATCTAGTTTTAAAAAACTGTCACATGGCGTGCCCCAAGGAAGTATTCTGGGTCCCCTGCTTTTTAATCTGTATGTGAACGACTTGACAAACATCGATAACAATACAACATTTATTATTTATGCAGATGATACCAGCTTATTTTTTAAAGACTGCGATTTGCATAAACTAGTTGACAAAGCAAATAGTGTCTTGAAACTGCTGCACATTTGGAGCATAAGAAATTCGCTAATTATAAACACCTCAAAAACAAAATCTGTGCTCTTTCGTCCAATAAATAAGCCCGTAAACTGCGATTTATCATTAGTGATTGGCTCAGAATCTATAAGGATTGAACCGATAGTGAAAACTCTGGGAGTTTTTTTCCACGAAAACATGCTATGGAAGGATCAGGCTGAGTTTGTCCATGCTAAACTTTCTCGTACTGTAGGTATCTTATCGCGCTTACGTTTTCTCTTGCCACAAAAAATTAAACTCTTACTATATAATTCGCTATTTTTATCTACATTAAGCTATTGCTATCTAGTATGGGGCACCACATCGGAAAAGAACTTAGGCCGAATATATAGATTACAGAAAAAGGCTGTGCGCATAATTACAGGTGTTCCTCGCGATGAACATTCCAAACCCATTTTCGAAGCTCTTAATTTACAACCAATGCCTGAGATATACAATACAATTTTAATGAAGCGATATCGTACTTCCTTAAAAAATCACGACTCTTTTCTTACTGATTTAGCGCGTTTGACACCCTATACCTGCCCCTATAGCACACGAGCCACCGATGACTGGAAAATTCCTTACACACGTACTAACTATGGTCGCCAGATGATGAGCTACTTACTGCCACTAACCTTAAACAGTTTCTTACAATAAACCATTTATACTGCTCCGTTCTGTAAATGTTTTTCAACGTGTTAATAAAATGCAAATCGGCATGACCTTGAAGTACATGTTTTTGATATTGTATAATAACTGATGATCTCATGCTGCTGTTGCTGTTGCTATGTTGTCGAATGGTGCGAAAGCCTTCGTCAAGCCTTAATGGCTTTTTGCTTTCGCCCCACAGCATCACTGTTGTGACTTTTGTAATGTCTCCTGTGATGTCGGAATAAACTGAATTGAATAAACTGAATTGAATTGAATTGAATTTTTTTTGTTCTTTTTTAGGGACAATTTAACTATCGAAGCGTCAGATTTTACTAAACAAATATATTGCTTTTGTGGGACCAGGGCCGTACAATAAAAGGTTATAACGAGCATAATTAAAGCTCGTCCAATAAGTAACAGCACCGCAGTTAGGCACCCACAACAAGGAAAAACATCGTTTACCACGTACCGAGTCACTGAAATGCTGCATTCGCTAAATATTTAATACTCCTCATGTTTGGGACGACGCCAAGTGCAGTCTTCGACGCATTTTAACTACAAAGCGGCAACTACCCCGAAATGATCCTGGCGTACAACTACAAAACAGCACTCTCGGCAAGTGTCCAAAATTATCCTATTACACTGCGTATACAGCCTAGCAAGGCCGAATGTGTCTGTAGAATGTTTTAGGCAAATTCACACTCAGCTAAACTTGCGCTAAAAGAGCGGGACAAACCACTTTTTCAGGATGACCATGACATCCCCGCAAGCGCTTGCCTTATGTGGCTAGCAGACGACGCAGGCAGCAATCCACACTAGCCGCGCTTCAACCAGTGGCCACCAGGTGGCGACTCCGCTCGATCTCTGGGCAAACACCTTGCAATATTTTAGGCATAGGCTCTCTTAGGCGTGTTATTGCGCACATTTTCTGATGAACACTGCCACACAATGACCGCAAGCGTGCTCCGCCGCAACAAGAGCCTTAATGAGGAAAAGCCCACTTCACAAACAGTTTTCCGCGTTGCGGGTTAATTTCACGCTCTGGCCTCTAATAGATGATAGTTTCAAAATGCACCCGAGATTCCCAATTCTATACATGTCTTCATCCATCATTATGAACATGTCATATGTCAACACATTGACATACTTGCTCCGCAATTGATAGGGCCCTGTGGTATACGCTAATATTGACTGAAGTATCTAAAAAAAAGATAACGGTACAAACATCATGCTTGCACGACTGTTTCGACTCGAAACGTATGCAAGTAAAGAGAAACGCGAGCTATGACCCATTATGCTGCAACAGTTCACATGTGGACGTCCATAGTGAGCTTTAAATTTATTCGCACGCAGGCCTGACACCCAAACTGTCTGATCTAAAATCAGCTTCTTGAATTATCTAACAAACGGCATAAAATAGTGGTAGTAGACGTATCGAAAAATTACAAAAAGAATGAAGTACAACGTGGCGGTGAGCTTTCAAAAAAATAAGCATCTAAATTATAATGGCCATAAAAAGCATGCTACTTATCCGAATTCATTTTTCTAGAACACGCGCGTATCTTGTACATAACAAATCACAAACTTAGAAATCTACAAACATATGTATCGTTGTACGTTCAATAAACTGGAATTTAATTTAGATAGGACATGTACAGACGCCACAGGTATATTAGCCTAAATTAGGAGCCTCGTGCCACACTAAAAGTGGCACCCATGGTGTTGATTAATAATAAAAGCCTGAGGCTTTAATTACCAGAACCACTATGTGATTCTGAGGCGCACCGTAGTAGGGGGATTCCGAAATTTCGACCACCTAAGGTTCTTTAACGAGCGCTTACGTCACTAAGTACACGGGCTTCTAACATATCGCTTCCATCGGAATTCGACCGTCACGGTCGGGTGCGAACCAAGGACTTTTTTCGGTAAGCAGCCAAGCATCGTAACAACTGTACCAACGTAGCCGACGGGGTATTCATCCAGTCAACGCAGCCGTATATCTGGATGGTGTGTAGCACACAAAGAGCTAACGAGCAGCCCGGACCACAAAGAGGGGCCCGTGAAAACCAACAGGGTAACAGAGTTACGGAGAGGGCGAACAACTCGGTCGGCCTGTGCACGAAGCAGAAGCGATCGATGCGGGTCTTTTACGCTGCATGCGGGCTGCCTCACGCACGTCGTAGTCGACGCTGACGAAAGCGAGGCGCCATCAGCGGAGTAGGGAGAGGCAGCGGTCGTGCCTAGAGAAGACAACCCACGCAAAGGTGTGTGTGGGAAGCTTGGCGAGAATAAGGGAGAGGGTTGCCTCCCTTCACGGCTCTCGTGTCTCAGGTGCCCGCGTAGAATGCTCTCCCGCAGCTGATTGCCGTCAAGCAAGAGCAACCTTTACCTTGAAAAACAGTGGCCATATAGATTACAGGCTACTACAGCCTGGCGACAACAAAGAAAGAATATAAATACGTGGGCGTGATAGATTGTGGATTAGTCATAACAATACGGGGAAGGATCTGCACCAGATTGCTTTGCTCTTGCAAGACGTACGCGTTAGTGCTCACGGTGACAAAGTTATTTATCGAGACAGTTGGCTAAATGCATAAAATATATCCCAGCAATCATACCTCTCCGTCTTTCTCGTCCCTCTCCACAAGCGCTCTGATATCTTTTTGTTTACGGGAAGTCGCTTTGTCAAGCATCCGACCTGCACTGATGGCACATTTCGTGGCCAAATCATGGGAGGAGTGGGTGCATCGGCCTTGCACACACGCAAATCCGGTAACAGTTTCGTATCTCAACTTCTGACACCATCGTTCACATCTTGGCTGACATCTCAGTCAGCCCTCGCAGGCTTTTGTTTCAGTTATCTTGGTCTTGTTTTATTTTCTATGTCATGCTGTGAGCGCACACGTGCGCTTGCTTGTCTTAAGTCTCGTATTTTCTCAATATAAATTTACTCGAAATTATAGCAGTCATGCCCCCCGCTATTTCTTCTACCTACGCTTTCGGCGAACTTGCAAAAGTACTCTTTTTTCCTGAGGCCGACCAGATGCAATTGATAAATATTAGTCTTTTCAAAATAGGATCTATGATACGGAAATTATTCGCCTAATGTCAGAACTACACCACATTTCGAGCTACGAATACAGTAACTGATCTAAAAAAGGGAAACAGACATGCATCGTTGTTATTTTGTGGCCCGTGTTTGTTTATTTATCGGAACACTACAGCATGGCTAGGCTTGTATGACAGAAGGAAAAAGGCTAGGCTTGTATGACAGAAGGAAAAAACCATATAGGCAGTTTACAGACAGCTGATCAAGTATACAGTTGATTAAGCTAATCAAGGTGAACTATTCTCACACGTACCGAATTTTTTTCGCCTGGAATGCTTCATTCGCAAGCTCTCCTCATCTTTACACGTGATATCGTTCTCGTTCAAGTTATTCCTTCTTACATTGTGCCATTTTCATTGCTCACCTTTTTTGTCATTCCGCTAATCACGACTAGCACTTCTTGCTTACGAATAAACAACAGAAAGAAGCTGCTATAAAATTGTCACGAGTTAAATAAGGCTATCAGTGCATTTCGACCATTCGATTAAAAACCTTCCAAACACGACCCTTTTCAGTTCGATTAAAAAAGCATGAGTGGTTTGAATAGAGTTCACAATAACTTCCCTATAGATGTTCTTCTTGAATATATGGCGCACAATATTAATTATTCAATATATCCCTTTCCATTAATCATATACCCTCCTTTCATTAGTAGTCCCGCCGCGGTGGTCTAGTGGCTAACGTACTCGGCTGCTGACCCGCAGGGCGCGGGTTCGTATCCCGGCTGCGGCGGCTGCATTTCCGATGTAGGCGGAAATGTTGTAGGCCCGTGTGCTCATATTTGAGTGCACGTTAAAGAACCCCAGGTGGTCTAAATTTCCGGAGCCCTCCACTACGGCGTCTCTCATAATCATATAGTGGTTTTGGGATGCTAAACCCCACATATCAATCAATCAGTCCTTTCATTAGTATTTTATTTCCACAGTCGGATACGGTGATTGCTATTCTGACTAATTGCACCTATTGATTTCTTTATGGGCCTTACTCTGTAGAAGAAAAAAAAATAGACGCAGACTGCTTTTGGACAGGGACACAATGAATTATCCCTAATACAGTTTCTAATTTCCCAAATATACGATATTGATATTCGCTTTACTTTAGATTCGGTACAAAGTGCTTTTACAAACACGGCGTCGGTTTCGAAAACATTTCGTGGCGATGAAAAGCAAAATTCGCTCGCGGCGATCAGTCCACCGCAGTGACGGCACGTTAACCCCTATCGCGTCTCACAGTGTTTGCAAAATATATCTAGAAGCAACATGTTGAAGAATGATAGGAAATAAACAAATACCTTTTCGCGAAGTTGTGCTCACTACAGCGAGTTATCCTGACAAGGATTTCGAATTACTTGCATCCATCCCCACATTCACTCAGAAATATATCGGGTAATTGATTGCGCAGCATTGTATTGCTATCGAGTAACACAGTTCGGAAAGCGTTGCCACTCTCGACGAAAGACAAAGGAGGGGACGAGAGACACGGTGGATGTGCAGTGTCTAAATGTAACATATGCACCAATAGTAGACGAAAGAGGCGATTTCAGAACAAATAAAGTTTTAGGTTGCTGAAACACTGCGATGCGTTTAGACAAGCGTCATGCCGACACATGCTCGCCTGACAGTGCGGAAACATTCCGTACGTCGACAGCGCTGTCAACGTACGACAATATTACGAACCTCCAGAAATCAGTGACGTAGGATTTATCACCCTGTGCGAATTCTCAGCACCGTATCATTGTCCACTTTACGAAATATCTTCTATGTATACCTTTCACAATATCAATGACTTCTTCTATTGGCAGACACGGAGCTGCGGACCTTTCACTTGATATATGTAGACAATAGAAGGATTACGTACGTCCGTATGGAGGAAGCGGGTGCATCGGCATCACTACCAAGTAGTTACACCATCGCGTATACCATTAAAGCTCGACCATAGAGCATTGCGTACTGGGAATTGCGTGTTGGGCATTGCGTGTTGGGCATTGCGAAGATGCCATTTCACTGACAAATGCAAAAACCATTGTTCTGTATCGATTTGTGTGTAAATGTCAGTTTTATTATACAGCACTACATCCCGGCTTATTCGTATTCCTTTTTCTGGCTAAGCCAACGCGTGTCATCAATCTACTCCTCTGTTGCCAGTGAAACCACCGATCGCTTTCTCAAAAAACAAAAACAAAGCATTCTTGCACGAGAGCCGCTTCCTCCCTGATAATCCGTCGGGCACCAAAATCGAACGCCACAGGTTTCTCAAGGCCACGCAGGAGCCGCACTTGTCAAAAAAAACAGAAACCAAGTCCAGTCAGCTGTGCTCGTATCGCATCACATGGCTGGCTCAAACTAAAATGCATAGGTGCACGGCACAGATTCTCGAGTTTAGGCCACGTAATAGACTGAAACATCGGCGCTTTCCTATGCACCAAGCGTCCCATATGACTCGCGGGGTACCGATGCGCCGCTTCACGTGTTGATCGTTGCCGTCCCAGCGCCACAACGGCGCTCGGTCGCTGGTCGAACTGCGCGCACCTAGTTTCATACTCTGTTTCGGATCAACGTCTCGGGCTGCCCAAGTCGCGACACGTTCGGAAAACCGTCCCCAATCGAAGAGACCCTCGCGGTACGTGAGCGGCATACCCAATAGAGAGGAGGGGGGCAAAGGAATACCGCGACAACGCTCGCACGCATCTCTCCGCTGGCCGTGTTTTTCCCCGCACGGCGCGGAGTTAGGCTTACCGACGCTCCCGTCCGCCGAGCAGGCGCCGGCGACAGCTAGCAAGCAGAGGGCCACCGCCGTCAGCATGTTGCCGGTCGCGCAGGCAGGCCCTGTTTTTTTTACTCCATCGTGAAGCCTTTTCCGCAGGGGCGGTGAACAAACGGCATCGGCTTGACGAGTGTCGCGCGTCTTTCGGCACACTTGTCCCCAAAAAACACCGGGCTCACAAAAGCTGGCTGCTGCGGGCGCGAGCGAAAAAAGAACGAAAAACAAAACAAGCGCGGCCGTCAGATTTTCAGACTGTCCCTCGCTTGGCCAGCGCCAGATGGTGCCTCCCGCGCCTCCAGAGGTAGCCCGGATGAAGATGACGTAGCGCCAACGTAGCGCTGACGTTGTGCCGACGTCGAAACTCCGGCGCCAGCCGGCAGATCCGGCGCGAGCGCGCGACCTATTGATACGTACGCAGCGCGCGGCCTCGCGAAAAAGGGGAGCACCAGTGGAAAGGAGGCACGAGGTCCTAAGGGAAGGCTCCCGGAGAAAAAAAGTGGGCTGTGTGGGAAAAGTAGGGACAATGTACTACGCTCTCGGCATATAAGGTGTCCTCTCCGAACGTGAGCTCGCCGTGTGGCAAGCTGTATCCCATTATGCAAAGCAGAGACCGTCGTCGTCCATTCGCCTGCCATCTTGGTGCTTCACATTCTCTACTGCCCATTTACCTAGTGGCCCCCGGGAGCGAGCGCTTGTTATGTTACCGAGTGGCGACCCTTTCTTCCCACTCGCAGTTCCTCAAGGGGGAAAGGCGTTAAAACAAAACTAAACGACAAGCTGCGTCATCAAAATGGACGTACCTGCCCCGAACAAATCGGGCAAACAAATCGTTGTTGCCCCTGCAACGTCAACAAGTGTTCCAAATATAGAGCTAGTTTTGTTGTTAAAAGCGCGACGAAGGCTGAGCGTGGACACGGGCGATCGAGACTGCATTTGTGGACATGTCGCGACGAAAACGAATTCTTTTCAGTGATGCCCCCTTCCCTCACTTTTTTTTCTGGAGCGGGGCTCTATTTGGACAGCACGGCAGCATCTGAAGCGTGCGTTCTGTTTACGCCGCTATTTTGCTCGGGGCTGCGTCCGACTGGCCCTTTAGGTGCATCGCGGTAGTAAACTTGTCGCAATAAATCCTCCTGCAATAGCCTAAAGCGTATCGCATTGTAACGTCTACAGTCCCATTTTCTTTTATCTTTTACTCCTCTCCCCATGTTCAATGTTTTCACTTCGATTTGGAAAGTATAAGGAAGCGGGATTAGAGTAGAGGGGATATACGAAGAATCTCACTGTATAGGAAGACTTCGGTTTGCTACTCTACACTGCAAGATAAGGGAAGTCGTACAAAGACGAAACATTAGAGTGAAATAGAAGAAGTAACTGATAGATGATCCAAATCACTCTTTACCACCACTCATTTTAGCAGCACAGGAACATAGTCAGAGATAGGCCCCATTTGATGGCGCAGATCTGTTGTCATTGAAAACACGTTTTGTAGTCTTCCCCTAAGATCGGCATTTTCTAACCATTCGCTCTGATTTTTCTCTCTAATCTAAGGAAGCTAGCTGAATTACGAGCTACCATCTTCATGAATTGCAACAAGGAATCCCAGATTGCAATAGAGAACGTGCTCGAAAGACTCCTAGAGACAAACTTTACCGGAAGAGGCGTGGTCTGTCGTTCCAATATGAACTCGAAAGACTTCATAAAGAAAGAAGGAAAACACAAAAGACAGGCAGAAGTCAAGAGGTCAACCAGAAAAGCGCTTGGTAGGATGTGGAACACAGAAAGAAGAACAAAAAATATTCGGGCGGGGCGTGGGTGGCGGAGGGAGGGTAAGAAATACACAGCGAATTCACTGACGCGTGGGAGACAGCACCGCGTTGACCGAGTATGTAAAGGCTTCGCAAACGATTAAACAAGATGGCCTCACTTCCTCGCCTCAGTTGGGTCTCGGTGGGACGCAAATGCGGAGCGAAGGAGTTCGGATATATTGTCATGTGGCTTCATGAATCTACCAGAAATATTTTGCGTTGTTCAAGTAAGACAAGCTACTTCCTATTTTGCGATAATTAGAAAAAATATGTGCGAATAGTGTCATGCCAGCAAGGAAATACAAGCTAGCCAGCCCTCTTGCTTCATCGCTGATCCCAAAGTGACGGGATCGAATCCCGGCCGCAGCTGCCTCATTGTCGATTGAGGCTCGTGTACTTAGATTCCGGGGGACGTTAAAAAACCCCAGGTGGTCAAAATTTCCAAAGCCCTTGGACCACTACGAAGTTCCTTATAATCATATTCTACTTTTGGGACGTGAAGGCACAATTATTATTATTATTATTATTATTATTATTATTATTATTATTATTATTATTATTATTATTATTATTATTATTATTATTATTATTATTATTATTATTATTATTATTATTATTATTATTATTATTATTATTATTATTATTATTATTATTATTATTATTATTATTATTTGCTGCAATATATACTTCAAGAAACTTTAACCCATCATGTTGGCCTAGTGGAGAAGGCACTCGGCTGTTGACCCGTAGGTCGCGGGATCGAATCGTGGCCTGACGGCTGCACTTTCGCCGGACGCAAAAATGCTTGAGGGCCACGTGCTTGAATTTAGGTGCACGTTAAAGAACTCTAGGTGGTAAAAATTTCCAGAGCGCTCCACTCCGGAGTCTTTCATAATCATATGGTGATTTTGGGACGTTAACCCCCAACAGTTAATAATACTTCAAGCAACTTTTTTTTCAGTTTTATTTAAAAGTGGACGCCATGGTTGACACACGTTGGCATATTTGACGCGAAATGAAAGACAATCCCGCAATGCGGTTCCTAGTCAAGTCTGCCGAACGTGTGCTTCTAACGCCGTCTGAATCAATGTTGCCATCACTGTCGCGGCCACTCGCACTGTCCGTCGTGGCGCTTCAATCAATAAATATGCATCTAAGATGCTATTTAATGTTTTCCCATAAAATAGGAACACTTCACAAATAGCAGCATATCTTTTCAGGAAATTAAGCTCACGTCAACGACATGCCCAGCGTGAATTGCTGCAAAAAGATAGAGAGGGAATCTGGCGTCTCCACGTGGCATCACAGACTACCAGAATTTTGTGACGTCATTATGAAGTCATGTGACGTCACATGGAGTCATGCCACATGATTACTTCATAATGTGACATCATGCTCATTTATGCGTTATAAGCCCTGATGTGTATATATAGTGCACTATATATACATAGTACACTATATAGTACATGGCCCCGCCGTGGTGGTCAAGTGGCTAAGGTACTCGGCTACTGACCCGCAGGTCGCGGGATGGAATCCCGGCTGCGGCGGCTGCATTTTCGGTGGAGCCGAAAATGCTGTGGGCCCGTGTGCTCAGATTTGGGTGCACCCCACGTTGTGGAAATTTCCGGAGCTCTCCACATACGGCGTCTCTCATAATCATATGGTGGTATTGAGACATCAAACCACCCGTATCGATCAACTATATAGTATATGTATGTACATAGTGCCGTTAATAAGTTTGTTTCTTTTTCTATTCTTAATTTTTCGTGTTTTTGTGTATATCCTGTGCATTAGCTGGCTATAACGTAGCCTACCTTCTCATATTTTGCGATGTATAAATAAATAACATCGTAACCTGGTTAAAAGTGCTTTGATCACGGCAGCAATGGGAAACCAACTGAGGTGCTTCCAGTTTTCGAGGCAGTGCAAAAGCGAGTTTAGAAGCAGGAAGCTTCATCCAACGCTTGGAATTTTACTCGAAGCCCTTGAGTTAAAAGTTCAATATGTGGCACTTTCCATGTGAACCAGTGACGTAATAAATGTTTATATTCACGGCTAGTTTTTTTTTGCGCAACGTACACGTGGACAAGAAGGAACAGACACCACGGGCGCAACCCTACAACTGCTTGATTGGAAACAGCGAAATGCACTTTCATCTTCGAGTCCAACAACGCCCCCCGATTGTGTTCATGATAACCTGCGAGATAAAACTCAAAATTTTTGTTCAAGCTTACATCATATTCCTGGTACTATCTTTTTTTTCTTACTTCTCCTGCTCTTAAAGGTGCATTGACATGATGTTGAGACATCGCAAAAGGGACATTTTTCGCTTCTTCGGTGTGCGGTGTTAACCATTTCCACACGCCGGAGACAGCCAACGCGCATAAAACATCATTTCTTCACTGAGCAGAAGCAGGTCAGCCCTAATGCAATGAACATTATGCCGACGAGTGAACACAGATCCAGTGAGCTAGCGCAGTTTGCATCCAAAATGCAACCTAAATCACAGAAATTATTGTCGCAGTCACTGGAGACAATGCACCCATCGTTGTTTACATGTACCATGAACAGATGTCGGATCTGCGTTATTACGTCACGCAATGCTGTCTCCCCGTGACTGCACACTGGCATTACATGTCATGGCAAATCTGTCCCCTCGATAGCAAAACAGAAAGTGTCTTTTTAGAGTAGAGAAATTAAATATATATATGATGCATTCCCCGGCCACTAAGTTCACTTTTTAGGGTTCTCGAAACCCATGTTCTTATTTTCAACAACAATGCCACATATTTAAAATACGTCTCAGCACCCCTTTAAGTGTAAAAGGGAGTTGGTCGTATGTTTTTCGCAACAGCCCACTATTCGAACATTTGCGCAATGTCTAGGAATATAGGGCTTCTAAAACACCTTAAAAAGTCTTCTGAATTCCGGTTCGTAATCTTTGTCTGAGCATTTATCTTTTATCCTCGTGAGCTGGATACTGAGATGAGAGACTTCTTTCCAACTGTTTCTATTTTTGATCTCTTTAGCTGACCTTTTTTTAAGCTTCTCACGAAACAAATAAAATAAAGAAGAGAAAACAAATCTTAACTTATAGCATTGGCCCATGAACAAAGACGGCGTTCTTGCTTTCTTCAGCCAAAATAATCCACGAAACGCCTCAGTTCATTTAAAAGACCAGAAAACTCGCCTCTAAATGTCACAGAAAACACCGGAATGTCAAACAAAAAATGAAGTAAACTAAAGAAAGGAAACGATCTTAAGCACTTCGCAATACCCAGGCCTTTTCACCAACGGTTCTTCGAGCCATGCTCCAGCCTTTACCCCTTACCTTTCCCTGATCTTCATGCCACACCTTCTTTTTTCCCCAAATTCAGTGCGCGGGAGTACACGAGGAATCTTACCAAGCTCTACCTTCTCTACACCAGCGAAGGGACACAACCAACGTGTGAAATTCTGTCAAAGGGAGAGAGATACGGAACATAGACACTGCCTCGAAAGTTACGCGAAGGTGAAGGTCAGGGGGGGCTCCGGACCGAGATTTGCGGCTGTTCTGAAAAACAGCCAAACCCTTTTTTTTTTTTTCATCAACCCGTTTCTGTGTGCCACACACCATGCTTCGCACGACACTGCCGGTTTCTCCATCATCAAATTGGAAGCTCCGGCGCAGCATTTGCGCACAGCTTGCCACTACGGCTGACATCAAGTGTGCTTGCTTCAAAACGAGTCTGCCAGGTAAGCCAATCATGTAACTCTCAACCACTGCTCAAGCCTGCTGGTACACCACTTTCGTTGCACAGGACTATGACAATTAACGCCACAAATGATGAATTTGGTACATTGATGCTGATAATTACTGCCTGAAATATGTCTCCAGTCTTGACAAAGCGTCATAGAGACGATGGTATTTGGTTATTATATATTTCATACTTTGTCTCTACTGAAAAAAAAATTGGCAAATCCCACGTACAGTGGGAATCGATGATATGCGAAGCATTAATGAGAAATGTTGATATGTAATTTCAAAATCAGCACAACGTTAAGAGCTGAAGGTAAATGATGCCGTACATGACTTCCGTGTCATAATTATCATGTTTGGATGTGTCATTTACCTTCTTCATATATTCACGTCACGTGATACCAAATTCAGTGTATGTAGAGCTAGCGAAACGACGGCGAGCATGCTATGAGCGTGGTATGTTGTCATGTTCTTACATGACACGCATGTCAGGATTATCATGCTTGCACCTGTCATATATTTCGTCATCCCTTGATGTTACGTAACACCAAATGTTTGTATATGTGGAGCTAGCAAAACGGCTCCGAGTGCATCACGAAGGGCCCAATATACTCTTATGCAGCGTTGACGCGCTCGCACGGTGGGCTCAGCGATGCTATGTTGGCACAACGCGAGCACTCATATAGCCTGACGCTAGGCGCGACCAGCGTCCATCGGCGCGATCCGACAGCAACAGGCGCGAAATGCGACATGCTGCATTTCGCACCTATGCGTTACCCAGACAACTCTGCGTCTCCCTCTTTCCGTAACGGATGGACGGCGGACGCGCTGAAATGCGCATGTGTCAAAGCAACGCAGCGCGGCACACGCGCCTGCGAGTACATGGCAGGACCGGCGCCTGGCGTGCCAACGCCGGCGCGACGCGACGAAATGAACGCCGGCGAGCACGCGCACAGCGTCCCGTCGAAATGTATTGGCGCCTTGACTGCGGCATGTAGTCATGTTCTCACATGACCACGCATCTCACGATTGTCATGTTCGCACCAGTCACATACCTTCGTCATCCAGTGGTGTCACGTAATACCAAATTTGGCATATCTGAAGCTAGAGAAACGGCCGCGAGCGCATCATCAGCGTGGCATGTAGTCATGTTGTTACATGACACGCATGTCTTGATTATCATAGTTGGTTGTGTCATTTACCTATGTCATCCGTTTGCGTGGTGTAATACCGAGTTTGGTACATGTGAAGCTAGCGTAACGGACGCGAACGCATTATGAGCGTAGCATGTAGTCATGTTGTTACATGACACGCATCACATCTTTATCATGCTTGCACCAGTCACATACCTTCGTTATCCATTCCCGTACCGTAATACGAAACTACGGATTTACGGATTTTGAATACCTTCTACCGAAAACGAGAAAACCGCAAGTGGACATGGAGGAGCCCTAATGGCGAAAATAAGAACGAAATAGACTTTATAATGAGTGCACACCCTGGAATCGTGCAGGATGTGGAAGTGATTGGCAAGGTACGATGTAGTGACCATAGAATGGTACGGTCTCGAATTCGCCTAGACTTGAAGAAGGAACGACAGAAACTGATACGCAAGAAGCCAATCAATCAGCTAGCACTGAGAGGGAAAGTACAGGAATTCAGAGTGTCGCTGCAGAACAGGTACTCGGCTCTTAGTGAGGAAACTGACCTTAGCGTAGATACAATGAATGATAATCTAACGAGTATCATTACGGAGTGTGCACTGGAAGTTGGGGGCAGGGTAGTTAGACAGGACACTGGCAAGCTTTCCCAGGAAACGAAGAACCTAATTAAGAAGCTTCAAATCATGAAAGTGTCAAGTACAACAGCCAAAATAGAACTGGCAGAGCTTTCGAAGTTGATTAATAGACTTAAGGTATGCGATGTAAGAAGGTATAACATGGAGAGAATTGAACACGCTCTGAAAAACGGAGGAAGTGTCAAAGCATTGAAGAGAAAACTTGGGATAGGCAAAAGTCGGATGTATGCACTAAGGGACAAAGAAGGCAGAATAACTACCAATATGGATAGGATAGTTAAAATAGCGGAGGAGTTTTACAGAGATCTGTACAGTAGCCGAGACAACCACGACCTTAATACTATAAGAACTAGCAGTAACCCAGATTACACCCCACCAGTAATGATAGAAGTCAGAAAAGCTTTGGAGAGCATGCAAAGGGGCAAAGCTGCTGGGGAGGATCAGGTAACATCAGATCTGCTGAAAGATGGAGGACAGATTGTGTTAGTAAACTAGCCACCCTGTTTACGAGGTGTCTCCTGACGGGAAGAGTACCAGAGTCTTGGAAGAACGCTAACATCATCTTAATACATAAGAAAGGAGATGACAAGGACTTGAAGAATTACAGGCCGATCAGCTTGCTCTCTGTAGTATACAAGCTATTTACAAAGGTAATTGCTAACAGAGTAAAAAAAACATTAGAATTCAATCAACCAAAGGAACAAGCAGGATTTCGAACAGGCTACTCAACAATTGACCACATTCATACTATCAATCAGGTAATAGAGAAATGCTCAGAGTATAACCAACCACTATACATAGCCTTCATAGATTACGAGAAGGCGTTTTATTCAGTAGAAATATCAGCCGTCATGCAGACACTGCGGAATCAGGGCGTAGATGAAGTATATATAAACATTCTGGAAGAAATCTACAGGGGATCAACTGCTACCATAGTGCTTCATAAAGAAAGCAACAGAATACCAATCAAGAAGGGTGTAAGGCAGGGGGACACAATTTCCCCAATGCTATTTACCGCGTGCTTACAGGAGGTTTTCAGAAGCCTAGAATGGGAACAGTTAGGGATAAGAGTCAATGGAGAATACCTCAGTAACCTGCGCTTCGCCGATGACATTGCATTGCTGAGTAACTCGGGGGACAAATTGCAACTCATGATTACGGAGTTAGACAAGGAGAGCAGAAAGGTGGGTCTTAAAATTAATCTGCAGAAAACGAAAGTAATGTACAACAACCTCGGCAAGGAGCAGCGCTTCGAGATAGGTAATAGTGCACTTGAAGTTGTAAAAGACTATGTCTACTTAGGGCAGGTAATAACCGCGGAGCCGAACCACGAAATTGAAGTAACTAGAAGAATAAGAATGGGGTGGAGCACATTCGGCAAGCACTCTCAAATCATGACAGGTAGATTGCCACTATCCCTCAAGAGGAAGGTATATAACAGCTGTATCTTGCCGGTACTTAGCTACGGAGCAGAAACCTGGAGACTTACAAAGAGGGTTCAGCTTAAATTGAGGACGACGCAGCGAGCAATGGAAAGAAAAATGGTAGGTGTAACCTTAAGAGACAAGAAGAGAGCAGAGTGGATTAGGGAACAAACGGGGGTTAAGGATATCATAGCTGAAATCAAGAAGAATAAATGGACATGGGCAGGGCATGTAGCGCGTAGACAGGATAACCGCTGGTCATTAAGGGTAACTGACTGGATTCCCAGAGAAGGGAAGCGGGTTAGGGGGAGACAGAAGGTTAGGTGGGCAGATGAGATTAAGAAGTTTGCGGGTATAAATTGGCAGCAGCAAGCACAGGACCGGGTTAACTGGCGGAACATGGGAGAGGCCTTTGTCCTGCAGTGGACGTATTCAGGCTGATGATGATGATGATGATGATGATGATGAATACGAAACTTGGTATATGTGACGCTAGCGAAACGGCTGCGAGCGCGTCATGAGCATGGCATGTAGTCATGTTGTTATATGACAGGCATGTCATGATTTTCATGTTAGGATCTGTTGGTTGTGTTTGCCATGCAGTCGTGTCCTACCATACCAGTTATGCAAGATTCCATGTGAACGAAACCCCCGCAAGAGCTGTAGGACCATGAAATGTAAATCATGACATTCATGACATACGTGTCATGATTTTTAGTTATCACAAGTCAAATATGTTTTTCATACAGTCATGTTATGTCATACTAAGTTTGGTATCGATACCATTAGCGAAACGGCCAGGAGAGCTAAAAGTCGTAGGCGGATAGATAGATAGATAGATAGATAGATAGATAGATAGATAGATAGATAGATAGATAGATAGATAGACAGATAGACAGACAGACAGACAGACAGACAGACAGACAGACAGACAGACAGACAGACAGACAGACAGACAGACAGACAGACAGACAGACAGACAGATAGATAGATAGATAGATAGATAGATAGATAGATAGATAGATAGATAGATAGATAGATAGATAGATAGATAGACAGATAGAGAGACAGACAGACAGACAGACAGACAGACAGACAGACAGACAGACAGACAGACAGACAGACAGATAGATAGATAGATAGATAGATAGATAGATAGATAGATAGATAGATAGATAGATAGATAGATAGATAGATAGATAGATAGATAGATAGATAGATAGATAGATAGATAGATAGATAGATAGATAGATAGATAGATAGATAGATAGATAGATAGATAGATAGATAGATAGATAGATAGATAGATAGATAGATAGATAGATAGATAGATAGATAGATAGATAGATAGATAGATAGATAGATAGATAGATAGATAGATAGATAGATAGATAGATAGATAGATAGATAGATAGATAGATAGATAGATAGATAGATAGATAGATAGATAGATAGATAGATAGATAGATAGATAGATAGATAGATAGATAGATAGATAGATAGATAGATAGATAGATAGATAGATAGATAGATAGATAGATAGATAGATACGCTGAATGTCGCCGAAGTTCGCTAAGAAGTGCTTCGCATTTAAAAAAATGGGGGGTGGAAACAGGGGCAATGAGAGTAACATAGGAGCTATCGAAATACAGACATGACGAACACAAATTTGGTATCCCAGTCCACGCTGCAAAATCTACAAACCTTATCGGCACTTCAGTCTTCGTGCTATAAATGGCGCAGGATAAATGGCAGTTATTCGATTTTAAAGTAGTAAGTAAAGTGGATGCTAGGTCGAATAAGTTCGACACGCTTGAAATAAAAACAGAACGAAAGACAAAAGGCCAGTTAAAGAAGGGCGTACATAACGTGCTTTAGAATGTGTCTTACTGGTGATTTGTCTTTTACGCTGTTTTTATACCATCAAAAAATGTAAATAGAACCAAACAATCTCTCCTAAGTGCATTGCTTCAAAACGATGAAAGCACTAATCAACACTATAAAAGAGCACTTGAAAGTTATAAAAAAAGTTTTTATTTATATTTTGCAAAAAAAAACAGGAAACGTTAGGCCACGTTGTAGCCGGCTATCCCAGCAACATACTAATAATGTACAAGATACGCATAAAAATGAATAATCAGAGGCACTATGTACATACATATACTATAAATGTTACAAAGCATTAAGAAAGTCTATGGGCATGGTCCAGTTCATACAGCGTGGTTACATTGCGGGTACAGTCCGTACAGACTATCTGTATTAACGTTATATAGGCAAGGAGCACTAAAAACTAGAGATAGTTCTTTTATTTATATCCATTAAAAAATCGCAAAGGGTCTCACTGCGTCTCTTTGATTATTAATATGTGGCCACCGTCCAAGTACTTTGCCAATTAAAAGGTAGGGTGGGGTAAAATGCGACAAAAATTTTTAAAGTAGTGAATTGTATTTTTATTTCACTCCTTAAAATTAAACATCAACGCAGAAACTTTCCTTTGGATACCATGTATCTGGAACGTAAATATTGACATGTTGCCTGTTTTCAAAACATTACTTTAAAAATAAATAAACAACGCTTTACACGTCTCGTTTTTCCCCAACCAGCAAGGCAAAACAAAACGCTGCGTGAGACAAAACGACAGTGTTAAAAAAAATTACTCATTAAGTTATTGCAGTAGAAAGACTTGAAATTTCCTGTGTTACCTCTTACGCATTAATAAGGAGCCGAGCACTTTGACTTCATGCATTAAGTCTAGACAGAACGTGGTGTTGTGCCGCTTCGAAACTGCCTGCAAATCAAACATTGCCAGTGTTTCTTTGTGTTAATGCTCTCTTTTGTTGAACGCTTGCACCTCATTAGACTATTCAACAACTGGAAACTAGATATGTTTTGATGTATATTATTCGCCTCTTTTTGCCGCTTTGATACAGAACTGCTCAGGTTTTTCGTGGCTTTTATTTTCGTTCTTCGGGCTTTGTGAAGCAATGAATTTAAAACTGTGATAGATTCAGATTTTCTTGCGCTAATTTTTTTTAGTTACTGTAATAGAGAAACGTCATTACAATTCAATTCCAAGACGTGTTTGTGAAGGACTTGACTTGAAAATTCTGCCATTTTTATGCGTTTTTAGGGCATCCTTCCCATCATGGAAAAACCTTGACGCAGCGCGAATGGAAGGAGTCATGTCTTGAACAGTAATCACTGCTTTTTTATATTTTGCTCCCAGGAAGGTCTACATCACATTCTTTTCTATAAAAAACACTCCTAAACAAAGAAATATTATAAGTAATCATCGTAAGTAAATGTTCAAATTAATAGGACACTCTCTAAGGCGGCCCCGCCGCGGTGGTCTAGTGGCTAAAGTACTCGGCTGCTGACCTGCAGGTCGCGGGATCAAATCTCGCAGGTCGCGGAAATGATGTAGGCCCGTGTGCTCAGATTTGGGGTGCACGTTAAAGAACCCCAGGGGGTATAAATTTCCGGAGCCCTCCACTGCGGTGTCTCTCATAATCTTATGGTGTTTTTGGGACGTTAAACCCTACATATCATCAAATCAAAATCCCTCTCTAAGGCAATAGGATGCCTTTTATATCGCGTTTTGCCCCTCTCACATGGAATTCAAAAACATTTCCGCTTTGTCCCCGGCCACCAAACGAACTAAACTTATGGCATTTTGTAGCTCGTTGTCTGAAGAACCAGAATAAATATTTACGTTGCTGTGCTGATGTAGGAGTAGACTCATGCACTGATCCGAAAATTCAGCCAAGCAGAATTTCACTCCTTTTAATGGGTCACGGACACACTGTCACCAGCCGCGTAATTTTTGCCGCACGAACGTTATGAGCAATCATAAGCTTTTACAGATGAAAAGATAGACAAGAACCGGCGCTTATTGCTGGAAAAAATAACGAAAAGTAGTTTTTGTATTAGCTACGGAGTCCGGCAAAGTCAGAATGTCTCCTAATTTACCCCACCTTACCCTAAATGGCCGTCAGTCGAGGCGGTTAAATCAATCACTCAGTTTAGCGTCGTGCTCCTTGAGATCGGCCCTATTTAATAACAACATTTGTATTTGTGTGTCCTAAACCCACAATTTTATTGTGAGCGACGCATCAGTGGAAACTTACGGAAATTTGGACTATCTACTGTTATTTAACGTGCACTGGCCTGTAACATTTTGTCTCCATCTATCGGTGGCCACCGCAGCCAGAATTGAACCCGCGAACTTCGGGTCAGCAGCCGAACCTCGTAACCACAACACTACCACGGTGGACTAAGAACATCTTGTTTTTAAAAATGCGTTTACATGTGTGCCACCTTTTGAGTAAGAGTGGAACCGCTTCCTTTTATCATTGCGATAGCAATTATATGGACACTCTCGGCTGGATTTTGCCGCCGGCGTCGACGTCGGCGTCGATGTCATGCACCGTATATATATACGTATCTATATATAGGAAAACGCAAGAAAGAAAAAAACAGAAGAAAAGGGTTTTGGCGCGCGGAATCAAACGTGAGACCTCCACGTCATGAATGCGAGGCGTCAACCACTCAGCCAAAGTAGGGTGCCTCCTTCGCTGTTCAAACGGCAAGCTATTTGTATCTACCACCTACCACTGTTGGAAGGCATCTTGGAGGGGGGAACTAGCGTGTTTTCAGCATTATCTGCAAGAAGGCGCAGTGAGCGTGTGGCGGCTCTCATCTCTCGAGCATACTTTGGCCAGCGTAGAGAATAAGTGGGTGTACGCTCGATCACGTTCCCTTATCTTGCAGTGGGGAGGATCGTACGTCTTGGCTAGCCTTAGGGTTTCGCCGGGACTATTCTGTTGTAGTTACTGGGCGCACAAAGGTCACTGCAATCGTTGCACAGGCTCCGTTTGCGAAAAGGGCACTCTTTTTAGACACAGCGAAGTAACAACCGAGACGCTTATTCGTGTTCATCTGTACCTGTGAGTACGTTTCGTGTGTCATTTGTGTGTGAGAAACGCGGGGCACGTTTCGATCTGCTTGCCATTCTGCGCGTGACCTTCCAATTAGTTGCTATCGCATTCATTGTTTCGCCTTTGCGGCAAAGCTGTGACTTTTTACATCAGCTTTCAGTTAGATTTCTTTAAAGTCTAGTAAGTCATGGTAAAGTTTTACGCTGGGCTTTGTATTCGCGTTCGGCATTAAAACATTTTCCTAATCTGGTGCCATATGTGCGGATTCAACCCTTTCGTGACCACACGCGTTCGCTGTGATGTAGCCTATACCAGCTGATCTGTCTCAATGATGACCAGATACATTACCAGAGTCATAATTATTTGTCCATCAGACATTTTTATGTTGCAATGTTGTTTCATTTGTGAGTGTCTGTTTTTACATATGTGTGTTCAAGTTTATTTTTTGTGTTGTGTGCTCGGTACACTCAAAGAGCTGAGAAACAACCACTGCCTTCTTTGAGTACTGAGATCTCCCTTTGTACATCATATCAATTAAAAACAGTAAAAAGAAACACCTTACTGTCAAATGAGGAAAAAAACGTTTTGCCGATATTTTGATGTAGAAGTATGTCAATGGAAACTAATTTTCTTTATTCCAGCAATCTGCCATGCTTGTCACGAACCCCGCCCCCCTTCTCTTCCCTGTAGTGCAATGGCTTCTGGTAGCTGAGCCTCTAATAATTACCGTGATCAACAGTAGGCTATCGTTTTTAATACTACAGAATTTGTATTTCCTAATCCCTCACTCAATGTAAACGAAGATTCCACTCATTCATTGAAAATCAGCTAGCACGCATTTTTGTCGCACAAATATTTCCATTTTTCAGCAACGCAGCACGTAGGTGCTATTCTCAATTTATGTACCAATATTTCTTTTTATACTTGGTAAAATATGGGAAGGTAGGCTACGTCAGAGCCAACCATCGCCACACCATGACAGTAATGTACAAGATATATACATAAATACAAAAAATTAAGAATAATAGAAGAACAAAAAATAAACAGAGGCTCTATGTACTTATATACACTATAGTCGGCTGTAACGTAGCCTACCTTCCCATATTCTGCAAAATATAAACAAAAAGTTAGAGGGCTTATAAGTTATAACGCATGAATCAGCACAGTGCAGTACGGGCATAGTCCAGTTCATATATCGGGAGCACATCACGGATAGAGTTCGTACGAATAGTGGCAAGGTAAAATATGAACTAAACACAGTGTCATGTTGCAATTGTTGTTAATTCTTTGGGTATGGTACATTGCACGATTTTTGTTTTTTCCTGGATATTTTACGGTTACTATCGCATAGAGTCGTTGTTGTTGTTGTCGTCGTCGTCGTCGTCATCGTCGTCGTCGTCGTTGTTGTTGTTGTTGTTGTTTACGCGGCGGCAGGGAAGACCTGCGGTCTCTTTTTTTTTTTTTACAGTGAACCATCCTCCATCAGTTATGTTAATTTTGCAATATACTCTTTGTATTTACACAATGTCAAGAGTTCGAAAGTAAAATTGGGGTTGCAAATCCACCAAGAAAATGTCTGCATCGGACTGTCAAGTTACAAAGTTACAGCAAAATAAATGCAATTCTAACGCCACGAAGACAGAGAAGGTGTTGAAACGTATTACTAAAGGTAATATGGTGCCAAAGAAAAATGTAAACATATGACCGTAGGGTCGGGATTTGAAAGGCGCTAGATAAACAGCGAAAATGGAACGCATTTGAGAGTCATAATGCGAAATATGAACATCGTTTAAAAAGAAGGGAAAAAAGGCGCGTGCCTACGCTCTTCTCTTTCTTCAGGCAATTATTCATTGTTCGTGTAAAAAAAAGGGGCAATCACCGAACAAACGATGTTGACCGTGAAACCGATCAGCGCAACGTTGCCTTATGCCATCGCACTTATTCCTTTTTCTTTTTGTTTAGCCGAAACAGCAAATGCTCCTTTATAATCTCGTGTAGTGGTACAAACTACTATCGTTCATCTGTCTCCCAGCTTTTCCATTAACCACAGCACCCACCCGGAATGTCATATCCGGACGCCAATCTATAGAAGGCTGCGAAAGACCGTGATGCCATCTCGCCACGAAAATTGTGAATTCACTGGATATGATAAATTCGCCGTAGAAACCGAACTCCCCATGGTATATACCAAAACCACTCTTTAAACGGCGTTTCTGTTTCAATTTCGTATAAAGCTCATTTGATTGCCCCGCTAAGCCGTCGCACTGTACAACGCAGAATAGGACGAAATTTATACTCTGCTCTTTACTATTATATTCTGTAAAAGTAATAACCACGTTCGTCCCGGTGCCCAGTGATCAATTAGATTTTGGTGCTCACTTGTAAGATGTATACACTGTCTTTATTTGTTTTCGATTTTTCGTTTGTGTACGTACAAGTTAAGTGTACAATAAACTTCCCTTTTTCATCCCGGTGGTATAGGGGTTATGGTGCTGAGCCGCTCCCCCGAAAGTCGTGGGGGGGGGGGGCATATGTGGGCGTGTGAGGGCGTGTGTTGGCGTGTGTGGGCGTGTGTGTGTGTGTATGTGGGCGCGTGTGTGTGTGTGGGCGTGGGCGTGCGTGAGCGCGAAAACCACGATTTGCATTGAGAGCGTTGTTGCGATTCTTCGCAGAATAGGGAGACTCCAAGCACAGTTGTTTATTTTACTATTTATTTTTTCTTCTCTTTTTCATAACCGCTCTTTTTCTGTTTCCCTCCCCTTACCCTCTTCTCAAGCACAGGGTGCCCATCTGGTCTGCAAACTCGCTAACCTGTCTTTGCTTTCCAGCTCCTTACTATGACTGCGTACGCTGTGACAGGGAACACTGAATCGATCAGGCCTCCAACGAGGTCTCGGCATTCCAACCACATCCTAATGCGACAGCCGTGATCAGCAAACGATGCCACCTTCTCAAGCGTCACTCAGCGCCCTAACCACTAAACTTAGCCACAAAGCAGAACGACTATGTAGCCCTCAAAATCAGTCTATTTTCAAAGTGATGCAACGGTAAAATGGGAAGTATGGATGATGGAATTGCATGGTCAGTCATTCGGCCAGGAAACGGCTCGTTTGATGTTGTGAAATGTGCAATGCACGGGCACCAAAAAAAGGCTATTCGGACAAGGTCTATTTTGGTACGCAGCTCACGAACGTAATCCGCTGTTTTGACGTTGTTTACTTTTGTGTGGCTATATTAGGTTAAGTTAGCCGAGCTCCCGCTCCTAATCTAGTTCGTTTTCCGTTGACTCGGGGAAAGAAAACATGTAAAAACATGTAAAGAACTAGGACTTACGATCCGCCAACGCACGAGGCTCAAGAGACCTGATGTAGTACCTAAATATAGCAGGATGGCAGAAACGTTTCCTGAATGCTTTAGCGAACGCCCACTTAATGCGTGGGCCCTTAACACGTCGCCTTCCTGTCTTGCAACCATCGTTTCCCTCTATATATAAATTCTAATCAGATTAACTACTGGTACAGCCTTCGTGGTTTCTGTTTTTTTTTTGACATTGCCAATTTCATAATTAACTGTTCCATTGTTGATGCTTTTTTTTTCTTAAGATCGCGAAAGACATGCTCGTTTGGAGAGCTCGGTGCTATCTTTCTGTTTCAACTTTAACCTTTTTCCCGCGAAATCACCATATAGGCGCTAGTATTTGCGAAGATGCACGTGTGACTCATTTTCATTGTTTCTGCTGTCTGTTCTTGGTCTCTTTCTTTTTTTCTCGCTTTTGGAAAATCACTGACTGGCCTTGAAATTTGTGCGGTAAGAAGGATGTTCTGTTTATCCACCAAAAACCAAACAATGTATGCAGGGAAGTGTATCGACTATCATATCGAAGCCACTTTCAATTCAATCTTCTAAATTCTCTCCTCCGCATCGCTATGCTTTCTTATCCGCATGTTTCAAATAAAGGTCTGGCGCCACCCTGCGCTGAACAAGTTTATTTGTGTTCCAAATGCATTTGTCTTGTACTTCAAGTGGACTTCGCATTCCAGCTGCTAAGAGCCTTTAAAGCGCGCTTATCTGGAGTTTACTTTTTTCAAGAACATTACTGTCAGCGACACTTGAGTGCTTTGCGAATATACGAAATTCTTGCGGAGAGCAAACGCGATGAAACGCAAAATTTGCAACGTTTATGTTCGATTCAGTTAAAAGTACATAGAGAGTATAAATTGGCGTTTACATTCGTATAGGCGGCTTCTTTTGCGTGCAGAAAGCATGTACAACCATGACGAAAAATATTATGCATCTTAGTGATATTTTTTTTGTAATGAGCTTCTTTAAAAGGGCTATGGAACGCCTCTTGTGTTCGGTGAGATACCACATCCTGCGGAAAGCAGACACTGCATGTAATGAACAGTAAATACTGAGTCCTTCAATACTTTTACTGGTCATGAAGCTTCGCCTTAACTCTGTTGGAGAACTTTGTGCGCTGCGAGCGGAGGTCGCAGGGCGGCGCTGCATCCTGGCGCGGGACATGGGACAGACCGGAGGCGTGACCGGAGGGAAGCTGGCTGCTGGTGCCGTGTTGGGTTCATGAACCCAAAGTGCACTGCACTACATCGTGGCGTGTCATTGCGCAATTTTCCCTGCATGATTACTACTGTGCCTATATATCGTGTGCTGTGCCTTCAGATTGGGAAGGATGCGGTGTACCTACTATGTACCTGGTTGTCGATACGATTACAATACAAAGTACGAAAAAGTATCCAAGTTCTCACTGCCTAGGAAGACAGTGAACAGCAGAAAAAGTGGCAGCTCTAAATGCCGCGACAAGACAGTGGTAGTGTCACATTTGATTCCCAGAATGTGCGCGTGTATGAAAAGCACCTCGATGAGAGTGACACCGTTAGGGCAGACCATTGGCTAAACAGGAGATGGTGTTGTGAAGTCACCACGCGACGTTCCGAAACTTCTGCCAACGCTGTGCCGAGGATTTTCCACGGCCTCATGGCGTATTTATGTAGTGCAAAAAGGTGCAGAGCTCGCCCACCTAACAAGCGTAGCCAGAAAGCGTCAGCTGAGCTGGAGACTGTTGAGGCTGCGTGGACACTGTGCATGAGTCCTTTTGGCATAGCTGCAATGAATAATGACGCATTCAATGCCTGTCGGTGATACAGAAGCTCGATGAGTGAAATGCTTACCGTTTTCTTTTATACAGACACTGATGCGACTAAACTTGTAGAGGTGATATGACAAACAGACGGAGCTACATGCAGCTCCTCACAGCTTGAAAAATTCAAAGCACACATCCGTTGCTTAGAGCAAAAACTTCAACGCTACCAATAAAAGCTTGCTATAGGATGACGAGGCAAAAGAGGTTGCGCCAAAACGCTCTACAAAACTTGCACAAGTTGTAAAAGCGTTAAAAGTTAATTTTCGTTATGAATGCGTCGTGAGCAGGAGAAGATAACGTTTTGCGTCACACATTGAAGCTACCGGTGGCGGGACGCAGTCGGTCAATTTTCACGTTTGAGGAGGAATGTAAGGCTTTCGACTCAACAGAGAAAACAATAAAGAATAATAGGAAAAAACGTAGCATGAGTAAGCTGCACAGTTGCCCCGCCGCGGTGGTCTAGTGGCTAAGGCACTCGGCTGCTGACCCGCAGGGCGCGGGTTTGAATCCCGGCTGCGGCGGCTGCATTTCCGATGGAGGCGGAAATGTTGTAGGCCCGTGTGCTCAGATTTGGGTGCACGTTAAAGAACCCCAGGTGGTCTAAATTTCCGGAGCCCTCCACTACGGCGTCTCTCATAATCATAGAGTGGTTTTGGGACGTTAAACCCCACATATCAATCAATCAAGCTGCACAGTTGAGTAAAGGACTTGGCCAAGCGAACTTAGAATGCGCTACGGCTCCGTAGTGATAAATCAACGAAAAACAAAACACTAAAACAAGCCAAAAGTTGCATGAAGTATTGCTTGATCCTCATAACATTCTAAATTCAAACCACCAATTCATTCAAAGCGGCTCTTGATTTAAGAACTACGACGCAAATTTAAAGATATGTATTGTCGCATAGAAACACAGAATGTATAAATAGCCTGAAAGGTGGGATATGCGCTGTCAAACATTGCAACCACTGAAGTTTCGTGACGCGTTCAAAACTACCATAGTCGTTGAAAAACTGTGAATTGTCGACAAATTTTCACTATGTGCTTCAGAAAAAAAAAGGAAAAGAAGCATAATACTACAGCGGTAGCACATCATGCAGTGGAATCAGCATACCGACAAATTTCTAGCTTCAAGGCCTTATTCGACGATAAATTTCACTGTATTAGAGCATTCTGGAGTTCCCTTGAAGGTAACATCACTCTGAAGACGTATTCAACTTTCGCGGCTACATTTAATAACGTTTCGCTGCACCACCGCAACCATCCGGATGCTCAGCCATGGGCGAGGGCGCCCCAAGTGGTTGCTCCTCTTCATATATCAAACTTTCGCCGAAGCTTCATGACCAGTAAATGTATTGACAGACTCTAGTAAAGCCAAACCTTGCAGTCGTGCGCGGCCAGGTGAGTTCAGAATCGCATCGCGAGGTTACCACTTTTTAATGCGCCTTCGTACTCTTCGGTGAGTGAAGCGTCTGGTGTTTGACATCGAACGACGGACGACATCCTGATGGTCAATTACCGACGTAAATTAACAGCGTCGTTTCATGGCCTCCGAGATCGCGGCAAGGAGGATTAAAGAAAAATTGCTGGAGTGAAAGCTCCCGCAATGCCTTGCCAGCAGAAGTGAAGCCACCTTTTGCCACTGCCAAGATGGCGGAAACATGTTCTTTTCTGATAGTGCCCACTAAAAGATCAAGTGGCTTTGATATTTTATGTAAATGCTACGTTAGTTCTATATTAAAAGATAGTTGTTCCCGACGAAATAACACGCAGAAACGAGTATGGATAACTGAATCATTAAAGACCTTTGCCTCCAATTACAGGCTCACTAAGGAAAACTAGTAACTGTAAAACGCACTTGGAGCACTATGTGACCAGAAAAAGTTCCCACATTAAACTTGTTGGGAGTGCGAGGGAAACGCTTCGTTTTTAATCGCTGAACGGTGATACTTTATCATGCCCCTAGTAAGATGGTCGCCACAACCGCCATCTTGCCAGAGGAACAGCTTCACTTCTGCGCAATCATTTCTACTCCAGCAATTATTTTTTTTTCCTCCTTGGATGTCGGGCGCTAACCATCTCGGAGGCCATGGTCGTTTGGCTGAGACGCGCCATGAGGTATTGCCACGTGCCGGCACTGCGCATCACAGTCTGCTAACATTACGCAGTGAACCAAGCTCGCGCACACGAATAACAGAGGGAAAGAGCGCGTTTAATCACGCGTGCTCAAGATGGCACGTGCTGGCATAACCATAGAGTTTCCTAAAATTAACTAGAGAGGACTCTGGCGCTGCGATCGTTCAGCGACCATGGGAATGATGGGTAGTACACATATTTGCCTAGTCTTCGTACTTGCGGGCGGCGAATGGCACTTGTGGCTTCGTTTATTGCTGTCTTTCGGTTTTGTTTCGAAGGAAAGAACGAACTCTTTTGAACTTTGTGACTCGATTTGAAAATCTAAGCCTAAAAAAAATTGGCAGATCCTACGTACAGTGGGAATCGATGATATGCGAAGCACGAATGAAGAAGAGTGATAGGTCACTTTGAAATCAGCACAACGTTCAACGGCCGAGGTAAATTATACCGTAGATGACTTCCAAGTTATGATTATCATGTTTGGCCGTTTTATTTACCTTCGTCATCTATTAACGTCACCTGATACCAACTTTGGTACATAAGGAGCTAGCGAAACAGCCACGAGCGTGCAATAAGTGTAGCATGTAATCATTGATGTATATGGGCAGTTTAACGTCCTAAAACCACCATATGTATATGAGAGACGCCGTAGTGGAGGGCTCCGGAAATTTCGACCACCTGGGGTTATTTAACGTGCACTCAAATCTGAGCATACGGGCCTACAACATTTCCGCCTCCATCAGAAATGTAGCCGCCGCAGCCGGGATTCGATCCCGCGACCGGCGGGCCAACAGCCGAGTACCTTAGCCACTAAATCACCGTGGTGGGGCAGCATGTAATCATGTTTTACATGAAATCGCTATTGTTATTATGATATTTGGACGTGTCATTTACAATCATCGTCCGATCACGTCACGTAATACCAAATTTAGTATATGTGGAATCAGTGAAGCGACCGCGAGAACACTATGAGAGTAGCATGTAGTCATATTTTACACGAAGTGCATGTTATGATTATCAGGTTTGGACGTGTCATTTACCTTCGTCATCTATTCACTTCCCGTGATACCAAATTTGGTACATGTGGAGCTAGCGCAATGGCGGCGAGCGCGTCATGAAGAGCCCAATATACTCCGACGCAACGTTGACGCACGCGCAGGCTGGGCGCAGCGACGCCACGCTAGCAAAACGCGAGCATTCTATTGTGTGACACCAGGCGCGACCGGCGCGACCAGCATCCGTCGGCGTGGCCCGGTGGCAACCGGCGTGCATTTCGCGTCGATGACGTTACTAATTACAGTACCGCGTCTGCCTCTCTTCGTGACGGAGGGACGCCATGTGGGCTCAAACGCACATGTGTCAAAGCAACGCACCACGGCGCACACCTGCGAGTATACGGCATGCAGATCTACAATAAAGGTCACTGGGCAGATCCACTGATCTCTACTAGGGGGATATCGGCGCCTGGCATGGTATCGCCATCGTGACGCGGTGAAACGAACGCCTGCGCGCACGCGCGTCGGCTCACGTCGAAAAGTATTGGTGCCTTGAGTGTGGCGTGTATTAACGTTCTTTCATGACACACATCTCATGATTATCATGCTTGCACCAGTCACATACCTTCGGCATACATTCACGTGACGTAATATCAAATTTTGGCATATGTGAAGGTAGAGAAATGGCCGCGAGCGCATCATGAGTGTGGTACGCAGTCATGTTGTTGAATGACACGCATCTCATGATCGTCATGTTTGGACGTGTCATTTACCTATGTCGTCTGTTCTCCTCACGTTATACCGAATTTGGTATAAGTGAAGCTAGCAAAACGGCCACGAGCGCATCATAAGCATAGCATGTAGTCATGTTTTTACATGACACGCGTCTCATGATTATCATGTTTGCACCAGTCACATATCTTCGTCATTCATTCACGTCCCGTAATACCTAATTCGGTATATGCAAATCTAGCGAAACGACCGCGAGCACATCATGAGTATGACATGTAGTCATGTTGTTACATGATACGCATGTCATGATTTTGATATTAGGGTCTGACGCTTGTGTTCGCCATGCAGTCATGTCATACCATACCAGTTTTGCAACATATGGGAATGAAACCACCGCAAGAGCAGTAAAAACATGACAAGTAAATAATGACTTTTATGATATACTTGTGATGATTTTCATGTTATGACTAGTCAAATATGCTCATACAACAGTCATGTTGTGCCATAGCAAGTTCGGTATCTATACGATTATCGAATTGGCCAGGAGAGCTAAAAGTCGTAGGTGGCTAGATAGATAGATAGATAGATAGATAGATAGATAGATAGACAGACAGACAGACAGACAGACAGACAGACAGACAGACAGACAGACAGACAGACAGACAGACAGACAGACAGACAGACAGACAGACAGACAGACAGACAGACAGATAGATAGATAGATAGATAGATAGATAGATAGATAGATAGATAGATAGATAGATAGATAGATAGATAGATAGATAGATAGATAGATAGATAGATAGATAGATAGATAGATAGATAGACAGACAGACAGACAGACAGACAGACAGACAGACAGACAGACAGACAGACAGACAGACAGACAGACAGACAGACAGACAGACAGAAAGATAGATAGATAGATAGATAGATAGATAGATAGATAGATAGATAGATAGATAGATAGATAGATAGATAGATAGATAGATAGATAGATAGATAGATAGATAGATAGATAGAATAGATAGATAGATAGATAGATAGATAGATAGATAGATAGATAGATAGATAGATAGATAGATAGATAGATAGATAGATAGATAGATAGATAGATAGATAGATAGATAGATAGATAGATAGATAGATAGATAGATAGATAGATAGATAGATAGATAGATAGATAGATAGATAGATATGCAGGCTCAAAGTCACCGAAGTTCGCCAAGAAATCCTTCGCATTTGAAATAAGGTGGTGAAGCACAACCGCTGAACATTTGCTCATTTTTGCTTCGTGAGAAAACAGCTCCAAGCCACATGAACACACAAGGAGCCAGAAGCAGGCCAGAAGTACGAAAGTTAGACAATTCTGTGTACTACCCATCTCTTTCATGCTCTCTGAAGCGCCGTGCGTTGCAGCTCCCATAGACACTAGCGCCAGAGTTCCCTCTAGTGCATATTAAGAAACTATATGGGCATAACGTCTTTCCTCCACGCCATCTTACCTGTGTATCTCTTAGCTCACTTTGGAGTTATTGTATATGCTGACAGTAACTCTAGCTCGCTCGTCGCGACAGCGCCCTCCTCCCACCCCCGCAGTCTTCCCGCGCCGTGACCATGATAGCATGTACGCATAACTTGCTGCTCATCTCTTTAAGCTAAACCATTTATACCGCGCACAATAATTGAATGGAATAGCCTAGCGTCACACTGAAACTGGCTTTCGTTTTCAAGTTTTGCTACATGAAAACAGTTTTACTTGGATTGACCCTACTACTCGTCTTCTCACGCAGGCATGGACATATTTCCCACCAATGTGATTTTAATGCTGTGATCCATCTACCCACTGCTAGGATGTATTTATTCTATTCTTCACACTTCTGGTACTCTTTATGTTGCTGCTATAATTATGCAATAATTATATGTTTTATGTATCATACTTAATTTTTCTAACATATTCCGTAGTTTTATTTCATGCATGGGCACCGATTTTCTTGTTCCTGTTTTCTCCTTTTTTTTTTCTTCGATTGAACCCGAGCATCGTAAAAGGACCCTTAGGAGTATTATTGTAAAGAGAAATAGAAGGAGAAAGAAATATTGCTTAAAATGTACGAGAAATCACTGTAACTCAGTTTGTTCTTCACGAACTCGAGAATCTGTTCTGGCAATCCAGTCGTAAAGCACTGAACTGTCATATTGAGATCATTTATCGATTACTTCAAAAAGTTGTTCAGTGCTAGTATAATGTCTCAAGGCGATTAAACGTACCGCCGTGAAAGGCTCAGAATCAATTTCATAGTATTTTTTAACGTTCTCCCGAATTTAAGCACGTGAGCATTTTCGAAGTAGGTCTCTACAAAAGAAAACGAAGGGCCAAAGAACTTCCAAAAATGTGAAACACATAGAAATAAGCAGACACATTGCGGAAATCAAAACTAGAAAAAAGGAAAGCCTGAGTCATCCTGTCTCAGAACAGTGACAGTGAACAGGGCTTGCGAATCGTTCTTCCCTCGCCGTTTTAACAGTGGTAGGAGCGCATCATCCTCTCAAGGAAATAAAAAAGGATGCATACATAAATGCAGCTTCGATCAAAAAATAAATGTAAGTAGCTAAAAGGAGACGCGATAGAACAGTATCTTCGATTTATCGATACACTGGCGTCGCGTTTGCTGTTGCACGCTCCGAGCGGCGGCGAAAAAGAAATAGCGAGTCGAGAGAGTTTCAGCGCGGTGCCAGACATAGGTGAAGCTGTTTTCGATACTGCAGATGACCGCGGTGACGCAGAGAACACTGCGGCGAGCAACCAACGCAAAACTCGTGTTAAGGCATTCTGTCCTTTTTTTCTAGCGGATGAGTCGATGATACACGGTCAAATGGATGGATAAACAAACTTTGTTTCGTCAGGAGGCAACAGCGGACGATCTCGTATTAGGTGGTCATCAGCGCAAGATTGACGGTAACCTGTGTGGCCCCTTCCACGACAATCAGTGTCTGAACTCGTCAAAATGGCCTCCCAGTGCTCGAAAGAGAGAGATCACGCATAATATCCAAGTGGGACCTGCGTTTTTTTTTTTTTTACAAAACGAAAGTTATCTCTAGAAAAGATGTTTTTAGCTATTACTTTCCAATGAAATTTATATCAACGTCAAATAATTTCTAACCAATTGCTGAATACGATGCCTGTGGTTCTAAACTTGCGTGTTGATACTGCAAATTGATAGAACCATTTATTTCGCAGTGTCTGCCTCGGCTCAGGACACCATGAATAAAAAGAAAAAGAATCGGTATGATGATGAATATGCACAAGTGAGAACGATGAAGTACGTTAAATATACTTACAATATCATCATCATCATCATCATCATCATCATAAGTAGCACAGCTAGCAGGCACAACAGAAAGGAAGACAAACGCTAGGTGTTTCGCTGCACTATTCACGATGACTGTCCAAACACCAACTTTCCCAGCGTTCAACTTTTTAAAAAATCACTTGCTCGTTTCTCGTGTGAAAATGCAAAAAGTTATGTGAGCGGCGGCGGTAGATGCGTTGCTTCTCATGTCATGCCCCGACAATACGAACGACCGTAGCCAACGCTAACCAACATTGCTAAAGCGTTACGCAATGTTACAGCCAGCGAAGATTTCAGCTGCTAGTGCTATTCGTCATTGAGCCATTCACTCCTTGATTGAAGTTTGGAAAGGTTTTATTAAGGAATTTTATCTTCAAATTGACTTATCTACTCCATGATTGGAGACATTGGAAGCTTTCTGCGCCTTATATAGTTTTGCACCGCCTTCATTATTGGAGACTTCACAACCTTTCTGGACCCAATGCGGTTTTCCATCGCCTCCGTGATTGAAAACATTGGAAGCCTGTTGTACTTTACGTAGTTTTGCAGAACCTCCGTGACTGGAGACATTAACACTTTACTGCACTCAACGTGGTCTGGCGTCGCCTCCGTGATTTGAGACATTAGAATCTTACTGCCCCCCACATTGTTCTGCACCACCTCTGTGATTACAGAAATCGGAACCTTTTTGCACCCATCGCAGTTTTGCATTGCCTCCGTGGTCGCGGACATTGGAAGCTTGCCGCTCTTTACGTACTTTTGCATCTCCACCGTAATTAGGGACATCAGAATCTCTGCACTCAACGCGGTTTTGCATAACCTACATGATTGGAGACATTGGAGGTTTGCTGCACCTTACGTAGAAACACACACATGAAAAATATTAAAATATACGGGATGCGTTTGAACTATCTCTTCCCCACCCCTTCCTGGCTACGCCAGTTTACTACTGCCTGAATGATGTTATGGTACGAAGACAATTCAAACAACACACTGACCGCGATTAAAAGCAAGTAAAAGCAAGATCATTTGGGCCCTCGTACGGGAGCCTTATTCACAAATCCTGTGAACAAGTCCCCGGGCTGAAGCGTCTCGCGTCATGTCTTCATGTCTGCTCCTGACCAGACAGGTTTCCGTCCAACTATCGATTTCATCTTAATGTTATGGTATACTGAAGAGGAAGGTATACAACAGCTAGCTGCATCTTGCTGGTACTTAGCTAAGGAGCATAAACCTGGAGACTTACAAAGAGGGTTCAGCTTAAATTGAGGACGACTCAGCGAGCAATGGAGAGAAAAATGGTAGGTGTAACCTTAAGAGACAAGAAAAGAAAAGAGTGGATCTGGAAACAAACCGTGATTAAGGATATCATAGTTGAAATCAAGAAGAAGAAATGGACATGGGCCGCGCATTTAGCGCGTAGACAGGATAACCGCTGGTCATTAAGGGTAACTATAGCTGGATTCGCAGAGAAGGCAAGCGGGTTAGAGGGAGGCAGAATGTTAGGTGGGCAGATGAGATTAAGAAGTTTGCGGGTGTAAAATGGCAGCAGCAAGCACAGGACCGAGTTGACTGGGGGAACATGGGAGAGGCCTTTGTCCTGCAGTGGACGAAGTTAGGCTGATGATGATGATACATTCGGCTGGACTCCACAGCGCTATCGTTCGGATTGTCACGATGCAGAGGTCGCTCTAGACTCGCGCGCCAGGAGACGTGCCCAAACTGAACGGGCAACCGCTACCCGGAGAAATCGTAGGCCTGACGAACGTACACGATACCACGTCTTCTGTTGCAAACCATATGAGGCGCGTAGTGTCACCGAGGAATCATTGGTGCATGCAGCCGCGGCTGACGTCAGAACAAACACTGCTGTAGTCACGTGATCACATCACAAATTCACTTCCAACAATTTGTTACTGTATTGGGGGAGGGAGGTCGCAAAGCGAAAAGCTGTCGGAAGCAGCTTGGATGTACTTGACGGCCTTTTATGGCAGCACAGAAGTCAGCCTAGAGGAAAGAAAGAATCGCAACATCTCTTGTGCAATCACCTGACAGGCGTCGCCAAAAGCCAAAGATCTCTGCCGTGCTGGAAAACGCCCAGCTGTCCGTAACATCACGCTGTATCCGGGAGGGGTCCACCTTGCTATGACCACTTTTTCTGTAGCAGCTGTGCTATGACCATAGGTCGGCAACTCACTCAGACTCGAATCACTCCGTGAGTCTGAGCCCATGAGAGTAATATTTCAGCGAGTTTAGTGAGCGCCAAGCGCCAAATGTATATTTTTTTCTGCGAGTCCGATAGAGCTCCACTTTTTATTGCCGGCATATAGTCCCATCCGCATTACTATCAACCTTATGATGGCATACGTTAGTGCTGAAGTCTATGCACACATATCTCAACGCACCAGATTTCATACATCAAATATGCTTATTGATCAGAGGCGTGAGCCGGTAGTTCGAAGGGGGGTGGGGAAGTTACAAGACCTGTATTCATAAACTCAACGTCTGCGGTACGTCCTTAATAGACATATCCCGGGTGAATCGCATATTTCATACATACGGCCTTACCGAATTTCTACCATTGATAACTCGCATTTGAAGCTACAAGATCAGAAGGCGTATCTTAGGGCACCGACTATATATGTGAGATATTGGCATTGAAGATCACTAGCAGCATGATCGGAAAAGTTAATTTTACGCCAGCGAGCTCATGAGTCGCATCACTCTGCAAGCTCAGTCAGACTCAGGTGAAGCCATGAGTTTTAGTCTGAGTGAGTCCGACTGAGCAATATCTTGTTGAGTTTAAGTACAAGTGCCGGCAGAATACACGTGCTTTCATCCCACCGGGTGTCTGCTCTCTCCCCCCTCACCTTACTAGGCCGGAGGAAGTTGTGCTTAGGAGGCTTCGGGCATGGGTGGCCCATATACCGGCCGTTATATTGCCATGGAACTGGTCACATTTACGACTTGGTGATACGTGTCCGCATTGTCCCACTTCAACGATGCAAGCAGATACATACCATTTTTATGGACATGTACAGGGTTGCAGCCAAAACGCTCCCGTCACCTCTTGCACGCCGGCCTTCGGTACAGCGACACAGACCGTTTCAACCACTGGATACATGATAACAAATTCCACAAGACACTACTTCACTTCATACACAACACCGGCCTAACAGCACACTTTTAACAAAAATATTATACCTTAAAGGCAAGTCTTTGTCGCAATAAAAAAAAGAGTATGAGTGAGTGTGGCTGCGAAAATGTTTTGCAAGTCTCAGTCCGAATGAGTGCTGTTGAGAAACATTTCGGTGAGTGTGAGTGTAAGTGAGCTTTCCGAGGGGTACCGACCTATGACTATGACACTGTCTGCTAGAGCAGCTTGCCGCGCATGAAGGCACACTCTATATTGCGAGAACACTTCAATTCACGCTTTCTGAAAATTAATGAGTCAGAACATGAACAACGTTAACACATTTCAAAATTATTTATTGTGCAAATTTTACAAATTTCCTGAACGTGCGTTTGATTGATTGATTGATATGTGAGGTTTAACGTCCCAAAACCACTATATGATTATGAGAGACGCCGTAGTGGAGGGCTCCGGAAATTTGGACCACCTGGGGTTCTTTAACGTGAACCCAAATCTGAGCACACGGACCTACAACATTTCCGCCTCCATCGGAAATGCAGCCGCCGCAGCCAAGATTCGATCCAGCGACATGCGGGTCAGCAGCCGAGATGAACATGCATTTGCTCTGCTTTTTATACATGTGATTTCTTTTCAGCAGCAGCTGCGAAGTCACACGCGAAAGGCGCGTAAACTGTCGCAAGCATTATGGTTCATTGTCGAGATAAGTATACGACAACGAGCGCCATTGGCACGCGTGATAACGTAGCCATGAGCGAAATGGGGCGAAAACGGGATGCCAAGTGAGGGCATTCAACCCGCTGGTCAGGCAAACAAGAAACAGAAATTTACTAGTAAAACTGACGCGCACTTCATACATCGTTAATTGTAAAAAGCACATAATTTTCAACGCTTGGCGGCGCTAATTTCAATCTAAGCGAGCCGAAGCCAGGCGTCAGAGAGTTCAACTTAAAGGTTAGGACGGCTGTACGTGCGACGCTAGCTATTTCAAGCTATCCTACAATGCCTACTGCAACTCAAGTAGGTTGCGAGGTGCCAAATGCGCTTTAATTCTTTCGTTTGCGAACCAGCGAAGTATCCACGCTTCTGTAAGGAAACACGCGAACATACACAGCCCCTCACTTTTCTTGACGTTTTTGCTGATGACAATGATGGCGTATGCCTGAACGCTTTTTAATTGGTGAGCCTTTAACCCCAGCCCCCTCGTTGTGCGATTCACATGTATTGACAGACGGCGTGATTCCACGATAGTTCTGCAACGCAGCATAACATATGCATAAAGGAGTTCCCTCGCGTTATGCCATTCTTACAGTTTTTTAGGGGCGAAGCTCCTTAAGGCGAGGGCTGTGCGTCCCCTATATGTAGCCACCTCTCTTTTAGTTCTTGCAGTGTTCACTAGATGGCGGTACCATCCCCTGTGTGTTAACGTCCCTCTAAGGTACGGGGACTTTACTGTATGTAGCCACCTCTCATTTAGTTTTTGGAGTGTTCGATAGATGGCGGCACTTGTAGCTGATGATGAAAAGATGCAAGATGTTATAAACTAGACGGTGGTACTTGCAGTTCAAAAGATGTGAGATGTTATAGAATAGGAATGATGTCACATATGGCGCGTGTCATCGGTGGAAGGCAATCGTTCGATTTAGTGCGGCGACGTACGCTATAGGGGGAGCGTTGTAATAAAATCGAATGGGCAAAATGTACGGCAGATTCATGGTTTACCAGGTTTACCTCCGGAGCTTCGCCCACTCATCATCATTCACTTCGTGGATTTGGCGGCACTTTTCTCTGTATTTTTTTCGCAAGCAGTTCCAAGTAATGACGTGGTCCTGTGGTAGGACACCCGCATGCTACGCAAAAGACCCAGATTCAATTCCGATTCGAAATTTTCAACAACAGATCTGTTTCACTCGGACGTAATATATTTAACGTGAACAAGAAACTCGGCGCTGTGATGACCTCTCAGCGCGTTGCCTAGAAACCAGTAGCAGATTTGTGTATCTGCGTCGATGGCACTAACGCTGCCGCGCCACCAGCTCGCCCGCCTCGACACTGCGCGCAACCGCTCTGTCACACCTGACGTGACTTCAAGGCCGACTGCGCATACGCTCCTACGTTCTTTATAAAGCTGGAAGACAGCGACAGCGCCAAAAGGACACGTGGAAAGACCGAAGAACGTTGGCACTGCTGGTGAGGAAGCCGCTCACCGGAAATCGCGGTGCACTGCCGAGCGTTACTGTTAGACTAACCCCCGTATTCTAGAACGCCCCTTCACTCAACGCTCCACCTTCACTTGAGAAATCCGATGGAAGCGCCATCTCTAGGCAGGGCAAGTCACTGCACATAAGTGATAAGTTGCTGCTATTCTTGAATGGTGCAGCGTCGTTTTCAGCCGAGCAGTGGCGCAGTGCTCCGCTCTGTCAAGTGAAGGGTGAAAGTCGAAGTCGAGGAGCGTTTGTGAATACGGCGGTTAACTCGCAGAGCAGTCTACGACGTAGCACGCCCGAAGCGGCTTGAGGCGACTGTGCTGGACTCTACTGAAACTTCGCATTAATTTGTATCTTTCGTTAGGCAAAATATTAATGACAGTAAACAGACAATGATGTCAAGGAAAGTATGTGGAATGTTATGACTAGTCATTCTAATGCAAATGTGAACAAATAAAAGAAGACGAAAGGATAACTTTTCTATGTTATCTGGTTATCATTTCATTCATTTTTCTTTCACATTTATATTGCAATTACTACAAATAACACTCCCTGTGCTTTCCTTGACATAATTGTCTGGTAATTAGTTCTCAATATTATCATCTCTAACAAAGGAAAAATTCGGCATGTTCCGCGTACCTTGGGAATTGATGTTGTGCGAAGAATGCGCATCAAAGGTGACACCGTTTCAATTTTTTAATTAAATCAAGCATCACGAAGTGGCGCTAAAGATATCTACAAGTGCACGCACAGGCATACGTTAAACAGCCGCATATGCTTTATATGATCAGTTGTTAACAGTTGAGTAGCGATGCCAACAGCACGATGGATATCATCAACACGAGCAGCGGTAAGCTGTATGAAGCATTGGTATACTCGCGAAAATGGTAGCTGTGGACACTGCTACATAAACAAGCTTCAGCGAATGACACCTAACTACTATTGACGTTAACCCGACGTGAAGGCTGTGTCATATGAGTGAATGCGTAATGTTGATAAATTTAGACAGCCAGCACTCCAACCAGGTTTGACGTTTCACGAACATTAGGGTCTATTTGAAAGTAGTTTCGAGACCTGGCGTGGCTCAGTGGTAGGATGCTTGATTGCCACGCAGAAAGCTCGGGTTCGGACCCTAACATTTATTCTTTTCATTCATAGGGTGAACGCTGGCGATATCAGCTTTTTTCTTAATGCTCATGCGTAGAAATTACCCATGTGTATTCTCGCCGTTTCTGGGTAAGATATGAATCGTCAATCACTCGTGGCACGTACCCGCATACTTGTGGCCCTGGCACATACCTGCGAGCGGGTATGTGTCACTATTTAGCGGAAAGTGTTTGACGACGCACGCGTTGAGATTGTGACATAATTCACGTTATGAGAAGCGAGGATAGATAGATATAAGTGCCGGTTGTACGCAAAGAAATGCTTCGCGTTTAAAACGAGCCTTCCAATTTCCACTCTCCTTCATTCGTACAACTTGGCATCACTTCGTATGGCTGTGCCTCTATAGCCTTGCACAACTGCAGGCCATCCCCGGCTATTTTTTTTTTTCGTAAATAACAGCCTTGCAATGAAGCATTACGCTGATCGAAATGCGTGTGCTACAGGTATGTGTGAAACCATAATTTATAGAGTTGGCATGAACAATGTGCTCGTCATTGCTTTCTTTTTCCCGTATACAACGAGCAAGGAAAAGGCGCCTTCACTGTAATCACAGCAATGAAAATATCTTGCCCTCTTCCACTCTACCGCCAAAGAGAAAGAGAGGAGGGATCCTAAACGGTATGCTTCTTCACGCAGGTTCAACGATGACACGCTTTTACTTTCTTCACCATTTTTAGATATCGTTGTGAAAGATTCGGAAAGCATCCTCGTGCAGTTTTCCAAGTAACAAGGCGACGTGCCTGGAAGCGTGTCATCGTTTAACTGTAATGAGAAATAATGCTCGTACCTTGCCTCGAAGTCGGCGGTTGTCCCCTGAGGAGTACGTTGCGTTTCCTTTTCTTCTCGTCGGCTGCACGCGTTTCGCTGTATGCGAAGCATATATGCATGTAAACGCACTTCCTCGGTGGTACGTTGCTTCTCTGGTCTGAGTCGTATCTTCATGGGGCACCTTTTCTTCCGCGTGGTACCAGTCACGGACAAAATTTTGCGAGGAGCTGGAGCGCAGTTCAAAGACTGCCCCCTAGGCGGCGCAGTGCACACGCCGATGCTATAGTTACTGTATATGCTACCTTTAGGTAGTATATGCTATCTTTAGGTAGCAGAGTTGCGCCACCGTTATAAAGCAGTAACTGTTTTGAAACAGTAACTCTAGCCGAGGCTATACGCTGGACGATTACTAATGCGCATGCGCGATCTGTATTCGCTCGCTTGCCTACCTGATCGCAGATTGATCGACCATATCACGCGCGTGCGCATTGTGATCGAGAATCGTTGCCTCGATAAGTGCGTCGATATCCTCCAAGCGGCGAGCGACGAGACGACATAAAGCCAGCTTAGCCTCGATAGGGACCTTATAGTCTCGACTAACGGCGCATGTATTGAACTGTCACTCCGTCACGTGAGCAGAAATGACAGTTCCATACACCGTACACGTGTCAATATAATTATCATATGTGTCTCGCCATATACGGCAACCCTAGGCAAGGCTGTTTAGGAGACATGTACAGTTCCGGAATATAGCTTGCGAGACGCCGGAGCACCTACCTCGCAAAACGCACTGCACATATGTTGGTCCCTGATGCAAGTATTCAGGGGAACTGCGGTCCTTGCTGCATTTTGTGCCACCTTTATTCGTATTTCATGCCACGGTCTAAAACTATACATTCCCGATTCACTTTGGGTGCTACCGTTTCTTCGATTAAGTGTCGTCACAATAAACTTATCGACGCACTGATGGGCGGAATAGAAACCTACGTGCGCGTTTTGAAACATAAAAGAGATTGTACCTCTGAACCACTAAAGTACAAAGGTTGCGTAGGACGTCGAATTTAACTAAGTATGAATGCTGACATAAAAAAGTAAAAATCGTTCATTCGATTAACAGCAGCAGCAAGCAAGCATGCTAACGCTGCGCTTATCTGGCTAACCAAGTAATGCTCCTCTTCCAAGCCCTGCAGATTGGTTTTGTAGCCATTATCGCTGACGCAATCAATCTTCCAGTGATGCTACGGTGGCGCTGTCACGTGAGTGATTCTTAAGAGAGAGAAAGGAAGAGAAAAGTGAGCCCCGTTATTGTCTGCTTCAGTGAGCGACACCGCCACAGTAGCTCACAAGTGATGGGGGTGAGGAGGGGTAAAAAGGATAGGAGTAAAGGTGTAGAAAAGAGGAAGAAGAAGCAACAACAAACTGAGGGGATAGGAGAGACAGGAAAGATGGAAGCACGGTCACTGGAGTCCGAGGACGGGGCACACTTGCGAGAGCTCTTGTCGGCGTCGGTAGATGGCGTAGAGCAATCGGAGACGTACAGACGGAGACGTAAGCGTAGAGCTTATCGGATACGTACATGTGCAGCGTTGATCCACAAGTACCACCATATCACGCCGGGATAGGTGACGACAAGGCGGAGCCAGCACCGATATACGAGTTGAGCGTGTCGCCGGCATGAAGTTCGTTTGTTATGCAAGTGGTCTTGTCGTTGAGGCAAAACGGTTCCCGTCATTCCGCCATGTGGACGGAATCTCGAACCTTTACGCTTACTTCTACGCCACGACCATTTTTTCGACGCATAGAGGCTGAATAATCTAATTAATCGGTTTGCTGAAAACTGTTTTGCGCGCGTCTTTTGTACGGAGAAGCGATCTGCCAGAGCGTATCAATGGACGGAGGCGGAACACCCGCACGCATATCCAGTCGATCTATTATGTTACATATAGGTACTCGTGTGGAGCTTCACTGTAATAAAAAGTCTACGCACATTTAGTTTAACGCGATAGCTTCAAAAAGTTTGTTCCGCAGAAATTTCGATGTCGGCATCGGCGTCTTTTATAGCGAGCGGAAAATCAGCGCCGTTCGCTCGCGCAAATTCGAGATAGTTGCAAATAAATGAAATTTGGAATGCTTGTGCAGTTTTTTTTATTATTGATGATTGCCCCTTTTATCATAGCCAAACCCACCGTGGGAGCTTTGACGCACATGCGAGCGAGTTTTTTTTTTTTTTTCGACATACAAAGAACTCTGTCAAATAACTTTGATGTTAAATGTGTTGCAGAGCCCTCGACTCGACTTTCATCCTTCACTTGAAAGAGTTGAGCGCTGCGCTGCTGCTCCGCAGAGAATAACGCTGCGCCACTCAAGAATCGCAGCAGATTATCGCTGATATGCAGTGACTTGCCGTGCCTACAGGCGGCGCTCCCATCGTGTTGTTGATTTTAAAGGGTACAGCCATATCCATCCATCCATCCATGCTAAGAAGTCAATCGCGCCACCACCACCTTCGTTATAAACAGCATTAGGTGCGTGTAATGTAATAACTATGCAATGGAGTCCACGTGAGCTTGCACAGGTTCTCACGCCGCCACTGCTCGCTCTGTTGGATATCCGCAATACTCACGTATTCTATCAATAGTTTATAAGTGCCACGTCTGAGCCAGATAGTACCTCCACACCGAGGCAATATCATACTCCCAAAGCCAGTTGTCCAGATGCCGTCTTCGATAATATATCCTGCGACTCCTTTTCGGGATCGGCATCGGATGCGTGTGTGCGTTTCCTCTTGCTGAATTTCCGCAAAACATTATCACCTAATCTACAAAAAAAGTAGCGGAGTGTGTGTTTCTTCAAGTAGATGAAAACGGAGATACCTGTTCAATGAACAATTTACAAAAAGAAACTTTTCCGTCAGTTAAGCACGCTACGAGTGGCTAATGAAGAGACGTCACTCACACGTTAAATATATTTAAGCGCGGGGAAGTGAATATCATTAAGCGCGGGGAAGGAAGTACGGAAGCGAATACCGAAGTTGGAATTTGCATGAACGAGAGAACCTGTAAGTACAGTGTTGCATTCGTGAACGATTCAAGGGCACTTACATTAGCATTTACTGTCTGCACTGAGTGTGCAAGTATACTTAGTTCCATTTGCGGCTTGAAGGAACACTAACTTGAAACAATGAACTGGTTTAGGCTGACAAATTGTCCTCTGATAACCCTAATATCGTTGGCTTCCCCATCACATGTTCATCAACAGACAACATCAAGATGAAATGGCTTTATTAGCGACCGTAGCGTAATCCCCCTCCCCCATTTCAATTCTTTTTTTTGTTTCTTTTGGCGGTAACACCTTTTTCGAAGAGGCTGCGCTGAAGATTTCTCGCGACATCGGGTTTTAACGTATAGCGTTAAAGACGCCCAGAAACGCTTTTTCAAGTAACCACGGAATGAATTCACTGGAAAAGCGGATTGCCTCACGAATTGAACGCCGCAAAAATTTGAAGAATCCGTCCAGTGCGAGTGGAGTTACAAAGGTTTGTCGCATGCTGCAAATGCATTCTCTCTTCTCTCGTCCCGACGAAAGCGCTGGAAGCTAAGGAGGGAGGAATGGCAGGGCAACAGAAAAACGTCACGCGCGCTTCGCAACCTTGAGCACTTTTTTTTTTTTTCCTTCGAATGCGTGGCCTTTTAAGTGTGATCGCACGCGTGGACATGTAGCGGCCTCCCGCGGCAATCTCTGTAACGATCGAGCGCGCCATGTTCAAACCAGCTAATGGCTGATAGATGGGTCGTTGACGCGTGATTTTTGGGTATATAACGTGATTTGTCAAGAGAAATCAATTTTTAGCTGACTTTGATAATTTATTGTGAATTCCAGGCTGCGTGATGTGATATAATATGTGGCTCGCGTGTTGTCGGGAACCCCCTACTACCAATCGGCAGCGTTTTCTGACCATGCTCAAAAAGCGTTGCAGGGCCCCTTCCGCAGAACTTTCAGCATCGGCGTTATCGGTGGTGTGCGAAAATTATTTCGTTTGAGACCGAAAAATTGAAAAATATGCAAGTAAAAAGAATAATAAAGCTTTTCGGGTCCGAGTGACGATCGAACATAGGCAGTCTGCATGGCATGCTAGTGTTCCACAACTCGGTCATGATATTTCTTGAAAGTGCTTTAAAATTAATAAATAAACGCTATATTAATGTCATGTACAGGATGCTGTCTCCTCTGCGCAAGCAACATCGCGTGGTAGAATCCTAGAATAACACCAGGCGTCACAACAAGCGAATCGACCAACCAGCGGTTAGTTCCCCACCCAAAGTGTGCAGCTGAGCGAGTGCACGTGGCCCCTTACGAGTTTTGGGTACTTGGCCAATTAGCAACAAAGGGAATAGCTATGGTGCAGTGGGCACTTAGCAACTGTACGTATAAAGTACACATTCCTCCATAGTTTGAAACGGTCAATGTTACGCGCAAGAACGTTCCTTACCTTGCCGCATGCTTGAAGGCAAAGCGCGCGGTTCTTGATCACGCTGCCACGTTCTACTATAGAAGGCGAAGCTGAAGCGTATGCCAGGTTTTATCGCACAGACGCTCCTTACCTTGATGTCCACACAGAAGCGAAGCAAGGCTGTGATAGATATGTGGGGTTTAACGTCCCAAAACCACCATTTGATTATGAGAGACGCCGTAGTGGAGGGCTCCGGAAATTTAGACCACCTGGGGTTCTTTAACGTGCACCCAAATCTGAGCACACGGGCCTACAACATTTCCGCCTCCATCGGAAATGCAGCCGCCGCAGCCGGGATTCGAACCCGCGCCCTGCGGGTCAGCAGCCGAGTACCTTAGCCACTAGACCACCGCGGCGGGGCGAGCGAAGCAAGGCTGCCGATTGAGAAGGTGATGCGAAAAAGGCCCGATTAAGCTATCGCGCTCTACTCTTGAGGCAAAAATCGAGGATACCCCACCTTTTTGCGAGCTCTTTAAAGGCTACAGCCAATGGCAGCGCCAAAATGAGTAGATACGAAGATTTAGCCTTCAATATGGGAGGCGAAAAAGAAATTTTATTGTTGAGCGCCCCGTAACTATTGTGTGGCGCGTACAGCGGATCCTGTAATGACCCTCAGCAGTGTGGGTGGAAGCAGAGAGGAAAACGAATAAAACTGGCGCTTATAGTAGAAGATAATAAGATAATCTAATATTCTGGACTGCAGGCGCCGATGTTATCAGCTTATTCCGCAGATAGACCGTTATAAATACATGAAATAACGTTATACATAGCACGCCTTGAAGGACCTTCCATAGCGGTCCTCGGGAGTTCTGGCATCATATTTGCTGCCGCACGGATCATTATTGCCCTTTGGGTGTTGGCGAACGCGGTGACTTTTTCTGCTCGCCCGACGGGACTTTCAGCGGGTCAGAAACAAGTGAAGCTACAAGCTCTTCGGACACCACAGACGATGCCATGCTGGTCGAAAACTGCGTGACCTGGGCGGACACCTCCGTACCGTTCTTCGCTCGATAGTCCTCACTTGTTCTTAGCTCTGGAACGAGGTCCACAACAGCGGGAACGTTCGGAGCGGCACCGTCCAGGGACGGCCGTCCAACTTCCGCAGAAGCATTGGTGTAGTGCTGCTTCACTTCCACTGTCGCGGCCCGTTGCGGCCCGGACACTTCCGACTCGGCACGCGTCCCGTTTGTACTACCCGGAAGTATAGCACTGGCCGTGGGAATGACGGCAGGCGACAGCGACCAAAGAAACGCTGGTACGGAAGCGCTATCAAAGTAGGTCCTTGAGGAGCGCCGCCTTCGAGTCACCCTCACGAGCTTCCAGCGCTCGTTCAGGTCAACGAGGTGCGGCGCATCTTGGGTTAAGCGCTCATCCGGCCCTCGTGAGCTCGACGTCCCCACGGGCGGCGCGGGACGCCTGGGCTGCTCGAAGAGGCGCCGGAAAGCGGCGGGAAATACGATGGCGGTCCCGTCGCCTCCGCCAGCCGAAACCGAATAGCCCGTTTCCAACGACCTGTTCTTCTGGGCGAGCACGCAGATAGCCGCGGCCGATGCGAGTCCGGTGGCGAGCGCGCAGACACACAGGGCGGAGATCGGGTTGCTCCAGCCACCATGCAGCGGCAGGTCTGGGCTCCTGCGGGGCAACAGGGTCGTCAAGGAATCGGTCGCCTTGACGGCCATAGCCTTCTTGTCTTATCTTGTCGCCTAAAATATCTTGGCTCATACCCACAAGGGGGATTGGCCACACTGTACCTTATAGTGGAAATTTTTTATGCAACATTTGCTAAAAAAATAGAGAAATTAGACAAGAACAATAGTAATGTTCCTTTGAAAAAACGTGAAAAAGTGCAGAAGTATTCGATAAATCAGAATATAAAAACAAACTAGCAAAGATGAAGAAGGGGGGCAAAGAATTGTATATATTTGGCAGTACCACTAGCAGCGTGTCCTTCCGGTTGCCGGAATAAATTTATGTAGCGCTGAAAGAATAGCACTGCGGCCCGCACCCAACTGACTTGCTCCATACGATAAAAGGGTGCATGTATTAACTGTCGATCCGAGCATACTAATCGGTCTCTCAAGAATTATTCGGCGCAGTGAGGCGAAGCAGCGGCATGTGAGAAAAAAGTGATCTATTGTTTCCGGTTGATTGCAAACTGCACATGGGTTAGTTAATGATAATCGTGATTTGTGGAGATAAAATGTTAACCGAGGAACTCTACAGCGAGAGCTTGTGAGGGTTACCTCACATTGACGAGAAAGGCATTTTGCGGTGTTGCATGTAAATTGCAAGTGCCAAAATTCTTCAGACTGTAGGAGCGATGTTTCATTGACATTTAAGATTAACAGGCGTTTGAATCGTTCATCAGTAATAAAAGAAACTGTGGAGCTACTAGTACCACCTGTAAATTTAAAGATGCCGAAGAAGGCGAGTCAGCGATTTCATTTAGTGCAATTCCATGCCCGGGGACCCGAAGAAACCGAACTTCTGATAGGCTACGCGGTACGAGAGACCAAAATATCCTGAGAAGGGGAAACTGCTTTGGGGATTTTAGATGTGTACAAACAGACAAAGCACCCGAAATACTAATAGCTTTTCATTCTTCTTCTCTGTGATGTGGTGGTCGTCCTGCACTAGCAAGTGACGCACATGCATCCAATGATGGTGATGTTCTTTCAGATGTGGATCGAAACCATAAGACCGAGGGATACTGCTCCATCTTTTCAGTACCATATCAGTACCCCTAGGGATTACATTGATGGTGATGAAGAAGAGAAATAATCAGAAACATAAACAGACAGGGCACAAATAGAAAATGTTATCATGCTGTCTAGCAGTCTAGCTGTCCCTTCACTTACCAATATTTTATCCATACTAAGAGCCTCCACTTTAGAGTAATGTCCGGTTACCTACAGCTTTCATGATTCTGGCTTACGAAGAACAGACCCAAAGTTTACGATGAAATAGTGAACTTGGCGTGTCAAGTGCTACTCGATCAGTACTTGTATATGGTAATGATGACTTGAATGACTGCTGTGGCACATACCCAAATTAGAAGTTAGGCCAAGAAAGACAGCGAAAAAAAATTTTAATTAAGGCTGCTTGGTTTGCAGTTACTGTGGGTTACTAGGGCTGTACTGGTTATTACAGCTCATAGGGGCTAGTGAAAAGTCACTATTTCGCATTGCGAGAGTGTCTTCAAGTAGCAGCAAGGTCTACTTGAGGCAGCATGCACTAGAATACTGTGTGTTTAGCCATCTAGATGGAGTTGCACAAGAAATTTGTTGCAGTGTTGCTTGAGAACAAGTTTCTGAAGACTAGGTATATAAGTGAATAGGAGTCTGTATCTGATGTCAGTTCCTCACCTGTTACCTGCCAAGCCTGTGTTCAGGACCAGAAGCACCATTATGCGTGCCGCTATCTTTGCCTTGTGGTCATGAGAGCAACAGTGTCGCAGTTCATTTGCACTCCCTCATTGCCCAGAGCAAATGCTGCAGGGGTGTGCAAATGCAACAAATTTTGAATAGTATGAATAGAGTAGGGTCATTACATGCCAAGTGTCTTAGACACTTGCACGTCTCAAATTTTGCTGATCAAACAGTGCTCATGCTACCACAAAGGTTCAGTTTAGTTATGCTATTTAACCATGCTCAAATTTTTGTGTTTAACTGCCGGCTAAATATTTTCAAAACTATAAACTTTTCGAAGTTTGTCATTTTTTCTTTAGCTCCCTAAGCAATCCTAATATTAATATGGTTTTTATGAGGTGCATTTACAAACAAAAATGTTTAGCGTTGTTATAGGCTGAAAATCTTCCCAAAAAACTTTTGAAACCAGAGAAAATGTGCGAGTTATTGCATATTTGACGGCATTTTTCATACTGATGCAGTCCAAGTACAAATCATCATTATGCAGCATTTCATAGGCGACTTCATTGCTAAAAAATGAAGATAGTCTAATTGAATAATTATTTTAGGAATGAAACTAAGTATAGAAGTCGGCCCTCAAAACGTACATTTAATTCCTTTTGTTGTGATTACTGCAAAGCATGTGGTCGCCAGCACTCTTCAAAGTAGGCAGCAAGATGCGAGATGTATAAGCCAGTGGCTCTTGGCGCTCTAAAGTCTTGTCACCTTGATGTCAGGGTTGCGAGTAATCAATTTGCTTTACAATGGGAGCTTGCTTGATGGGCCCAATGGGAAGTATGGATGCTGGACAGCAGCATAAGATATAGTTGGCACATTGTGCTACAGGGTAAGGCTGTCTGCACAACTAGTATACACAAAAAAGTGTATACCTGTGTTCTTTCTTTCAGTATACCAGTTGTGCAAAAAAATGCACCCAATGCTGGAGCACCGTACGAGTAATTCGAAAGTCGCAAGACTGCCAGCAGGAAGTCATCTTTTCGTCCACTTCACTCTCTTTCTATTTACATTATAATTACTACAAGTAATGTCCCCTAAAATTTCTTTGGTTATCTTGTCTTGTTAGTTCACATCAATGCAATGCTTAACCAAGAAACAAAGACGGGCTCTTAATGTTACCCTTCTTTCATTTGCATACTAATGACATTTATATAAGATCTTCACCTCACGTACCACATGCAAGGTTCCCAATGACTTTTCAGTGAAATTCGCAAGCGGACGAGTGAAAAGTCGCCATTTTTCTTCAAAATTCGCTAAGAAAGTCGCCACTACACATAAGTGTGGCGGGCTTAGTAATAAAGATTGCTAATTATTTATAGCTTCCTGAAGTACAGTAACATCCATGACTCCTATATTATACTGTTGTTTGTCAATACTAGTCGAATCACACAATTCACCATGGGAGGGCTGAGTGGGCTTAGACAAATTAGAGCCCTATGATCTGCTTCTGCGTGGATGAATGAGATAAGGCATGCATGCACCAGCAGCATCCCTGAAGGCTAGCAGCGCCTTATAACAAAAGTTTGTGATGGTTTAAGTTGTATAGAATACAGGCCGAAATAGTTGCTACAACAAGAGAGGGACGGTATAAGTAGCCTGCCTGCAGATTTCAGAGAATCTTATTGCAGCAAAATAATGTGGCCGATAATTGAACAACCTAATTATAAAGGAACGGAAGTCAATTCGAAAGGACTGCGTAATCATACCGATGCCTGCACGCCGCTTTCTGTGCAGTCATGCTTATGCTACACATTGGCCTCAATGCAGTTTCTGAAGCCAGCCTAATGAAATCGACTTCTTGCCCTGCCTGAAAGGTTTGTTAACGAATATACACTTCACATACCAAATTAGGGAGTACTACAGTGGTGAAGAAGTCGACAAGTAATTCAGGACAGTTGGAGCTGTGGTCGGATTTGATTGATTCATATGTGCGGTTTAACGTCCCAAAACCATCATATGATTATGAAAAACGCTGTAGTGGAGGGCTCTGGAAATTTCGACCACCTGAGGTTCTTTAACGTGCACCAAATTTTAGCACACGGGTCTACAGCATTTTCGCCTCCATCGAAAAGGCAGCCGCCGCAGCCAGGATTCGATCCCGCGACCTGCGGGTCAGCAGCCGAGTACCTTGGCCACTGGACCACCGCGGCAGGGCTGAGCTCCTCAGAAGGCAAGTGGTATTATTGAAACATCTCTCAACTGTATTCACTTTTGCATTTACGATAGGATATTAATTCAACAAAATGTCAGTAATTTAAAATTTGCATTTAGAATCATGAACCTTCACCACTAGACCCCCGTGGTGGGGCAGCTGTGGTCGGAACATGCGGCGTAAGCGTCATCTAGCCATTTGGGAAGCAAAACTTGACAAAAGATGAAACTCTTAAAGCACGTAAAAAAACTCCTACCACCGCTCCTACCACGTAAATTTTGCTGGGTGGTTGCTGGCGGACGAACGAGTACGTCAGTGCCTCAAGTATTAGGTGAATTGAGAAACAGGACAGACGTACTGAATTGTGCCTAAAGTGCGCCTTCTATTTGAGGGTCTAACACTGTGAAAAAATTTAAAAGATGTTGTTGACCATTCGTTTCGAAGACACTGAGTATAGAATGCATAACTCAGTCCAGACCAAGCCGAAAATCGCCAAAAAACTCGCGATGCCGCCATTCATAATTTTAGGTCACCTTGGGCCTCTCGAATTCGCCGATTTGGCGAAAAGTCACCACCAGCAGCAACCCTGACCACATGTTCAAATGTGCACACACTTAATACAGTTCCAAGTAAAACCCTATGACTGTGAATTTATGCAACACATACAATGGCCACTGCAAGAGGTCACTAGAATTATCGCATTTCCTTCCTATGCTATGCAGCTGAGAATTTTGGCACCTATCAGTCCAGCTGATTTCTTGCCTTTATCTCAACAGCAACACTCTGTTAGCTATTTTGCACAAGGTCGCCAAGAGCGTCACCACCTGTACATGTAAATTTAAGGGTATTGGATTGTTAAATAAAAGTTAACTAGGGCTTACAGTTGCCTCTGTACTTCTGTGAAGACAACACTTATCTGTGTAGACATTCCTGTGTAGACAATACTTTTCAAATGCTTTAGAAGAGCTTCAACATTTCATTTTTACGCATGCCAAGTGCAGTGTTGTGCGAATGCAATGAAATGGCCAAAGCAACATAAAGTATGCAGGGGTGGAAGTGGACTTAATTGTTTTGGAGCAGCTCAGGGAGCAGGACTAATGCTGTTTTGGAGCAGCTTTGGCGCAGTACAATGGTTGTATTGGAACAGGTTCAGAACACCAAACGGTGTGTTGGAGCAATGAAAGTTAGTATTGAAACAACTTTCTAGGGTAAAACATCAGTGTGAATCAAAATTATTTCTGGTAAATAAAAATTTCAATGGTTTTCACTAAACATTCAGTTTTAATGAGCTGACCAGACTTACTACCTACAAATGTGTATGTATGCGTGCGTGTGTCCTCTGCGTTCCCATAATTCAACATCCCAGCTGGCAGAGAAATAACTCTGAGAAAACAAGGCTTCAGAGATTCTAATCTCTTGTCTTCATAACCGCTAGATAATCGCGATGCACTTCTCTTTGCAGAAGCATGTTATTTTCAAGCTAATTGAAGAAGCTATTCTGCACATCTGTGCTCGGTCTATAAACGAAGTGGTGGGGCCAAGCAATTCATACGGCAAATCCACGGTACAACAAGCCGCGTGGCAGCGATGGCGTAGGCACCATGGGCGTCTCGCTGCACGCAACTAACCAGGAGATGATGGAGTCCACGCCATCGTTCCGTGTTTCCATGAAACTGTCAGTTGTCGCTTAGCATCACATCGCTACATAACGCTGACCCCGTGATAGTTTCTAAATGCTCCTTGGCGCCGCCACTGCGTGCTATCAAACGATAATGCAAGAATGCCAGTCTAGTATCTTTCCTGCACTTTGGCAAAAAAATAAAAGAAGGAGGAAAATACTTTGTGGTAAGTACTTTGTACTTTGGGCAACATCTGCTACGGTACAGTATTTGTTTACTTGCGGCAATGGCACACGTCAGGAGATGCACATTTGTACTTGTAAACGTGCACTGCCATTTAGTGCATGATCATGCCGCGTTCTCAGCTGGTACAAATTTTCGAGGTTTCACTGCATTACTAGTTGATCCACAGTTACTCAAGTTGGTGTCACCACTTTTGCGGGAAACCACGGCGATAACAGCAATGCGACGAGCACTTGTAAGCACCATGAATTAACCTAAATTACAAAATGACCACGATCAAACATGTGATAGAACTACACTTCATATGGATGTGGCCACATTCATTGTGTTGCCAACGCTCAGCGTTGCTCGGTCGACGATAATAATCCGCTAGATTTGGCAGTTTACTCTTCCAATCAACGATTATCATGGAAATTGCCATTTATGCGCAGCCGGTCTGATTGGCGCAGAATGGCGCAATGGGCACAACACTTCCACCCCTAAGTATGTGCATACCCCCAAAACGTTTCGTTTTTATCATTGCATAGAATATTACACCAGATCGAATGCCACCAATCACATCACCTTGAAGTCAAAGCACACCATGTTTTAGGGGCGAAGCTCCTTATAGTGGCACCTGTTCGTCCCTCGTAGCCGTTGTAGTATGTAACAAGTATAACATTATGACCTCCAAGGAGATGCCGGTGAGAGATTTCTTCTGTGTGTTGCACAATAAAAATAGTGCTCAATGTACACGCCAATGGCTGCTAATGGGGAATGAGAGACAGGAGCATTCGGCTTTTCGTTAACACGCACTCTGCAATTCCCATTAGCAGCCACTGGCATGTACATTGAGCATTATCTGACAAGAAAGGGTTGCTACGTTATACTCACTGGGTGTAACCTCCTTAGTTTTAAAAAGGTTTAGCAACGTTGAGCCGCAGTGCCATGAATACAATGAACTAGCATATACCATGAACTCGAGGTGGTTAAAGGTGGGAAGTAGATACGAAGCGCAAGCCGTAAGAAAGTAAAAGCCGACTTCTCCTATCTCTCATTTCCTATTAGCAGCCATTGGCATGTACATTGAGCACTATCTGACAGAAAAAGGTTGCGACGTTATACTCACTGGGCGTAACCTCCTTGGTTTTTAGAAAGGTTTAGCTAGCGTTGGGCCACACCGCCATGAATACAGTGAACTAGTATGTACCATGAACTCGAGGTGGTTAAAGGTGGGAAGTAGACCCAAAGCACAAGCCATAAGAAAGTGTGCGTGTGCCATCTCTCGTTTAGTCCTTGGAATGTCCACTGGATGGCGGTGCTTCTATATGGGGAATATGTGATGAAAAGATGCGAGATGGTGGTACTTGGAGTGTTGAATAGATGGACGAATGGACACACAGACGGAAGCATGGATGGAGGCATGAACGGACGCAGGGGCGGACCCACAAATAGATGCACGGACGGGCGGATGGACGCATGGACGGTCACACAGACGGACCAAAGCAAGAACAAATGGACGGACGAATGCTTCGCCCCACTCTCCATTATTCACTCCGTGGATATGCTGCCAATTTTTTTTTTTTTAAAGCTTCAAGATGAACTTACAAGCCACATAGTGACTATACAGTAAAGTGACCATACAATAATTCGGAGTTTACGGAATCGATAAAGGCATTTAAATTTACTGAATTCCAAATTATTAAAGGTAATGATTGATTTTATATGTGGGGTTTAATGTCCCAAAACAAAAAATTATCAAAGGTATGAAGAAAACAATTAAGAAATGACTATTTCATCAATAAAGTTTGATTTTCTTGAGCAATATGAGTAAAACCAGTACTAATTGTTTCGAGCAACAGTAGTGGAAAAGCTACAATCGTTATTTGTAACATCATTCACAATGTGACTGTGGCTCAACATCTCGTGTCTTAAGTCAAAGCATGCTCTGAACACATACCTCATTACATACCAAGAAGATAATCGTGGATAGCGATCGTGGATTTCGGCTGTTTGCGAATGCCATTTTGGATGCTTTACGTAGCATATTTGCAGAACTTTGTGCTTTGCACGCTTCGTGGATCATTCACTTTAATAGTATTGGGTCAAATATGATTGAACTAATGAAGTTTGTTGCCACTGAAAAATTTGTATGCTTGCTGAGATCAGAGGGCACATCCCAATGATTTGATTTTCGAAGTAAGGAGCGTCGAATCAGCAGACTTTCACTAACAAAAATTGAGCGTAGCAAGATCAAGTACATGACAGAGTTCAGTTAATGACAGCAAAGTACGACTAGAGAAGCAGTGAATTTTAATGTCAATAGCATGTGTTCAACTGTATACAATAAAAATCCAAAAAGGTTCACGGAAGACTCTGAAACTACCTTCTCCATATCTTTGCTTCTGGGAAAATGAATCACAAGAACAACCAAAAGTCAGCGTGCCGTGCTTATCAACTTTTACATACAGTTTGACTAATTACTTGTGGTTATTGCATCTGCAGCAGCAACATCCTTTTTTACTTGTCTTCGATTCTTGCAAGCCCTGAAAAGAAAAAAACAAAACAAAACAAAGAGAATCATGTGAAAACCCTTTAAAGGCACTCAACATAATTGGGTTTCACAAACAAACACTTGGTATGCATGTCAACAAGATATTAGTTCACTCATGTGCACATCCTCTAATAATCAACTGACTTTCGAGACAACTACCGTATTAACTAGCGTAATCCTCGCACTCTCATAATTCTCGCACCCCCCACATCGCCCTACTTAAATACGATTTGATTTTTTCCTCGAGTAATTATCGCACCCCCCAAAACTGCCGCAATAATGTCGTCTGCTCGTTCAAGCCACAGATGATGATAGCGCGTGGCGTCTAGCACTATCTCTTAAGCATCAAGCGTACTATTATTCCACAGATATTAAATACACTCCAAGCCAAGCCAAAGTGGCAAGTGCACGTTGCGGCGTGTTTTGTATGTTGTGTTGGTAATCTTATCACGTTATGGGGCGATACTGAAGCTACACGGCTGCTTTCAAGTTGAAAATGATAGATCATGCACTAAACAACGGTAACAGGGCCGCCGGTAGGCCCTTCGGAGTCTACGAGTTTTGTGTTCGCTACAGGTGACGGCAGCTGAAAGCCACCAAGACGCGTTGGCCTGCCGTGTGCCTACAAATGGGATTGACGGTAAACTTTTTCTTCAGAAGGAAATTGCGGACGATTCTGTTAAATAGCCATCTGCCCAATATTGACGTCTTACGCTTACCTCTTGAGGGCTCCTGTTGAGTGATGAAAGCTACCGCTATGTCCACAACGCCAATAAGCTTTGCATATGGTATTCCAATTCTCGACTATTTGCTTGCACTTTTTGTGTCTCAAATAAATCATGCCTTGTGTAGAACCTGTGCTTTTATTGTTGAGATAAGTTTTAATTAGTACTTCTCAAAGCTTGCTGTTAGTTGCTGGTGTGAGAATACCAATTTGTGGCCACTTCGTTTTATTTTTTGCTTTGCACGTTTTCGTGGAACGTTTTTCCCGCGTAATTCTCGCATTATCCAACTTTGCATCAGTTTTCCACCAAAAAAAAAGTGAGAGGATTATGTGAGTAAATACGGTATGTCGCATTGCAACGGCCAGTAGCCTCACTAAAATTTTCAATATACATTCTCTTTGGTACTGCAATGTTCTGTGCCAAATATATGACTGCATGTGAGTTAGTTGTCCATGAACCTAAAGGATCAATAGCGAATTTACAAATCATGCCTTCGAATGCGGGTAAACCTGTGTTTGTGATGCTAAATTGTCCGTCGCCACCTCTTGCCGATTGCTTTTGACCGCCACCCAGGCGGTCAAAAGCAATCGGCGACCTTTCAGCACATTCAAATTGCTGCTGAAATCACCGTTGTATAACTCAAAACAGTGGCACAGATCAATGCATTGTCGATGGACATGGCCTTGCTCTCTTTTCCGATGCCAGCACAATGTGTGGCGCGTTTACATTATGGTGGGGCAGGTTGCAACTAAACCATAGATGTTGCACAAAGAAGCTATTCATATCCGTATTGGTACATCCTTTTCTGCTTACTTAAAATTGTAGATGAGTTTCTAAGCAAATGGAACTACTACTATACCTGTCACAGGACTGTCAGAGCCATTCGAAAACGGCGATATCATAATGTGGTACAGTTGAGCCTCAGCATGCACAGGGCAGCACTTCCTGTGTTTTATATGAGATGTTTCTTATAAGCAGGGTACCAAGTATGCATTTTATCATCAACCCATATTTTACTGTAGGTTAGAAGTGTGGCAGCTTGGGCTAGTTGGTATGGCATAACGATAGTTATAGCGCGAGAACAAAACGACGACACAGAGACAAGAAGAAGGTGTCTTTCGTGCCCTTCTTGTCTCTGTGTCGTTGTTTTGTTCTCGCACTATAACTATCGTCGTTTTACTGTGGGCACACTGGCGTCTCTTATAGCCATTTGTCTCTTATATCAGTGCCTCTTATAAAGGGGAAAATCGAACCAATGCGCACCTTTCCACCGATAAACAGAGTCCCAAAATTGCCTGCCCGTGAAAACAAAACCAAAACCGCGTTGCCAACAGCCTCCCATGAGAAGAGTCAGACACAGTGTCTTTGCTATCACATAATGGCAACGGACCATGAGTTTGCCTTCGTGCGCGACTAAGCTGTGTGCGTTGTAGGTAATTTGTTGGCTTGTGAAGTGCAACTAGTGATGTTTTCCTGTTATTATGAACGATGACATCAAGTGAAAGTAATTTTGCTTGGTGAAAACAGCTGCGTCACGCCCTTATGAGTGTGCAAGTCTGTGACAGCTACTAAAGTTGTGTCATAAAACCAAGGTTTTGAATACATCTTTTACATAGGGTTTTTGAAGGGATCAAATCGATTTGCCATAATACACGGGTCGTTGCAACACCAGTAGACATATAATCAAAGTTCCACAGTACATTTTTGGTTGCAAGGTCCTTGCATCTGTAGCATATGGAGAATTCCCGACATACTTAAAAGTGTGCATTAAATTTGCATTTTAGAGAATTTAACTGCAGAATCATTCAGTGAAGCTGAAAAATGAAAACATTTTTCATTTTTTGAGCAGTTTCATAATACAGGCATTAATGGGTTAGTTTTGACATTTGCAACCACTTTAATGCTTGTTCTCTTGTGAAGTCCCTTACCATCTCGTGAGTGAGATGCTCTTTGTACTTCCCTTACTCGTCAGCAGATGGCGCTAGACCCTCAGTTACCAATGTTCATGCTGCTGCCCATAAACGTTGGATGATACATCAAGCAGAAATGTTACACTTTTCTGCTCAGGACAAACAAAGGCATATCTGCACATTTTAAATTAGAAAAGCTTGAAATAAAAAAAAGTGTACCGCATTGCAACACTAAGATAAAAACAATTCATTGCACGCTCCAGTAAAAGGTGATGTGATGGAGGTCATATGCATCTCGACTTTCTTGCTACAATGAGCGCCAAAGGTAATTTTCCCACCTAGAGTGCAGAAATGAAAAAATAAATTGACACTTATTGGAAAACAAAAAACAGGGCTCATTCAATGCAATTTAAAGGAAAGAAGATTTCTATTAGTGGGATTGCCACAATTAGTGTTCTGAGCGCTTGTGTCTCCCTTTAACAGAACACAGTAACAGCATTTATGTCTTGTGTAAACTCATCTCTAGGTCTCACCATGCATACATGTTATTCAATGGTATTAACGACTGTTGAGTGAGTAATACTTTACAATATGCCACTTCTCAAGTTAGGAAGAAGCACGTTCTTGTATCGCAAAGTGTTACAAAAACAAACTGGTACACCCATCTCATGGAAATAATTCTTAAGCCTTTCAAGGTCAAAGACGTCCAGTATCCATGAATTTAAACGACACATCACATTCTTTAGTACGACAACTGGTATACACAATCACTTGCGATAACCACGTTATGTCACGACGAATCTGGTCTATAAAGATAACGTTGGCTCTGATCTTTGCTTGGAACTGAAATTACGCCAATATGACCAGAACTGAAGATGGTGGAAATGAAAGTATTTGCATTACTTAGCCTTAAATTGTCCTATTTCAATCTGTGGCTGCTGTACATGTACATTGTTGCCTGTATATTTTAAACATGCAGCTTTTTCAGTCAGTTATTTTGCTTGCCATGAGCACCTACACTATGCGAATATGTAGAACATTTTCTTGGCGCTCAGGTCTCTTGGTTACCTTTTTTCTGCTTTACTACAGTGCTGCACTAACTAGTTACAGCTTTGTTCTTTGGCCACTTCCTGCTTCTTGTGCTATAGAAATAATGGCTTTCCAGCATAGAATATTTCAAAAGGGGACTGGTTTCTTACTCTTCCGTTCCCTCTGCAATCACTGACTGACACAAATGATGCTGCTGGGGCTGTGTATCCTGTTTTAGGGATTCACAAAAAGAAAAGTTTCGAAGTTGTACTTTCTTTCCATACATGCTCGCAACTACTGGGTACTCCTCAGTGCACTCACCCGCACAGTTTTCTTTAGCTATGGAAATGCACACCAGTTTTTCAGCTGCAAGTGAGTCCAGCGGCGATTCCTTCAGATCGCCGCTTGGCTGCTGAATCCGAATCTGATTCAGCAAACGTCAGCCCATCGTACGAGGAGTCATTACGTGTTTGAGACTTGTTTGTTGATGATTGAGCGGCGTCTCAAAAGCATGTGCAGTGAGACGATGCTGACTGTATTGAAAGTGGCTTTTCTTCCCGCGTGTTTCCACTTAACGCCACTTTGTGAACGTAATTCTGTACATCTATAACTAAGCAGACGTTTATTTTAACACAAAATTTTTCTTGCAGACATAAGTTTTTTTTTTAGTTTAACTTGCTATAATTAACAAAAAACATGAATTATATTTAACAACACAAATGATTTTCCATCACTTTACAGGCTTCCAAAAATATCTTAGATTTTTTCTTAAATTCATCTGAAGAATTTTCTTAAGCAATTAAAGAAAAGCGTATTTTCGGGACGCATCTTGCAAAAAAAAAAGAATAATAGACTTTCAGGGAGTTAATGTACCTTAAATTGCCAATAATTTTTACAATTAACACATCATTGGTAGCACTGTTTCATGTGATATGATGATTATAGTTATCAAAGTACTTTTGAGTACGACGTGTGCCTGTGCAATGTTCTGTAAAGGAGGCAGTGATGAGCTGCCTGTGGAACTTTATTTCCAACTAAAATTGAATGCTCAAGAATTCATCGCCTGTGATAATTTTTCTTTTGTATCACAATCGATTCCTGGAGACGGTAACTGAATCGCATTGAGTGTTATGATGCAACGAAAAAAAAAAGGGGGTAACTGCTTTGCTTCATGATGGACTACCTGAAACATAAAAAGGAAAGCATGCCAAGCTGCAATGTTCAAATTCGATACGAGAGATAGAAGAGTGCACACAGCACAGGAAAAGAACTGACACCTACCTTTATTGTATATACATAGCGAGTCGGCCATTGTTCTGCACTGTGCATGTTCTCCTATGTCTTGTACCGAATTCGCACTCTGCAACTCAGCATTATCAACCAACTAGCCTAGCAGCAATTTCTCAGTTTTAATGTGGAACACGCAGTATTGAAAAAACCTCCATGCAGCCTTGTCGCAGATGCAAAGCATAATGAAGAGTGCTGGATGTGTGAAAAATTTGCCCCCGTAATAGAACTGCCGAGCTCCACACGCAAGATTATCTGAATAAAAAAAAAAATTGGGAGAACCTCAATTGATCAGTCGTGCATGCCAAAAAATAATTCAGAATATACTCATGGCCATCCTGGTTCGGCCTTCAAATCTACTAACGAGAAGCTGTGCAATACTGTGTTTTTGGCAGCAAAACATTCTTTTCATTGCATTTGATGGTAATACAAAAGGTTTAATTATGTAGTAGTATCATTTTATCAAGATTCTGCATTGCCGTCGTCCACTGTACTTGACTTGAAAATTATACAGTAACAAAAAAAAATGTGAGAACATAAAACTCTGTAATACACAAACTTTGCAATATGACTTCCAAGGTCGCAAACCAGACCATCAGCAAGTCTACCTTTTTACACCTGAAGCAATGCTTACCTGGTAGTAGCCAGTATGATAACCAGTCATGTACCACGACATGAGCATAGAAGCCAATGCTTCTTCGTTGTTCGGGAGGTCACCAGGAGGAATCGGAGGTGGCGGTGGAATAGAATGCTTCTAAGGCAAGAGAGAGATGAGCAGCAAAAAAATTAGCAAAGATATGACATGGCCAAGCACTGTTTCTTAATCATTGTGTAAGATGTTTCAGTTACCTGGAAACACAGTTTTAAAATCATTGTAATTAAAAAAAGAACTAGAACTGTAACACTGATGAACTGACCATGTACACCTTCCCACCACAGGGCATGCCAGCTTTCTTATGCAAACAAAACCGAGTCATGTTGAGCTACTAATACACTTGGAATGTTGTGGCTTTGGTACACAGACTTGACAAAAAACATGGCTGATCCCTCTATCATCATCATCAGCCAGACTATGTCCACTGCAGGACAAAGACCAATCTCATATTCCACCAGTCAACTCGGCCCTGTGCTTGCTGCTGCCGCTTTATACTTGCAAACTTCCTAATCTCAACTGCCCACCTAACTTTCTGTCTCCCCCTCACTCACTTGCCTTCTCTTGAAATCCAGTCTGTGATCCTTACTAACCAGCGGTTATCTTGCCTTTGCGCGACGAGCCTTGCCCATGACCATTTCTTCTTGATTTCGACTATGACGTCTTTAATACCTATTTGTTCCTTGATACACTCTCCTCTCTTCTTGTCCCTTAGGGTTACACATATCATTTTCCTTTCCACTGCTCGCTCCATCATCCTCAACATAAGTTGGTACTTCCAGGTTTCTGCTCCGTAGGTAAGTACCGGTAAGACGCAGCAGTTATATACTTTCCTTTTGAGGGATAGTGGAAATCCACCACTCATAGTTTGAGAATGCTTGCCAAATGTGCTCCACCCCATTCTTACTCTTCTAGTTACTTCAATGTCGTGGTTCGGCTCCACGGTTACTAACTGTCCTAAGTAACGTACTTTTTTCACAACTTCAAGCGCACTGCTTGAAGAAGAACAGTTCTCTACCAAGATTGTGGTACATTAATTTAGTTTTCTGCAGATTAACTTCAAGACCTATCTTTCTGCTCTTCGTGTCTAATTCAGTCATCATGAATTGCAATTTGTCCTCTGGCTTACTCAGATGCCCCTTCTACCCATTGTAAGGTTTATGGACATTAAAAAAGCACCACAAGAACATCCTAATGACGTTCATATGTAGGTGAAGTCACTCATTAGTGGAATCACTCAGGCTGAGATCGAGCCACGAGTTTGAGTGAGTCTAGGTGACTAATATTTTGGAGAGTTAGAGTCGGAGTGAGTCCGGTTCAAGAAACTTGTAGAGAGTGCGAGTATAGGTGGGCCTAGCTCAGGAAAATTTTGGTGAGACTGAGTCTGAGTGAGTCCAAAACTCGACATATTTTTTTAGTGAGTCAGTTCCAGTTTTTTTTTCTTTGCCAACCTATGGACTCCTCACCTTTAGCATTACTATCAGCCCTTACATAGATTCCCGTTTATACTCACATTTCCTCACACGTATTTCAAAGCAGTATCATTCGTACAGCACTTCAATAGTATTTATTGATCAGAGACTTGAATTACATAGGCGGGTGCTTTGACCTCCCCCCTCCAACTCCTCCAAGAAGTTCTTGGTAAATGTATTTTATGCTATCTCTTTCAAGAAAATGTCTGCTTGTTTGCAACCACTCGTAAATGGTATTCCAAGTACACTCCAACCTCATTATGACAAAGCTGCACCTTACACGAAAATAAGTCTGTTATACCCAAAAATTCCTTATAAAGGTTTATTCCTAACGCTATATCTATTGCAAGACTATTTTTCATTTACTTTGCTATAACGTAATCAATGGATGTCAGCTCACTTACTCTGCCCTTCAAAAAAAGACACCTTATCTCAAGTTTTCTTTTGTTTTGTGAACAACAAGCCCGACTGCAAATAAAGAGCACATACGTTACTTATGCTTTATAGTTGGAAGAGTATCCTACTATAAGCATTGGCAATGTGTGAATGTGTGATTAAATCGCTCACCACAAATGGCGGGAGCCTGCCTAGAAGAGGCTCCATTGGAGGAGCTGGCGGTAGCGAGTGTGACGAATGAAACGATGTGTTCTGAAAGCAAAAACAAAGATCATAAGCATCGTGCAGCATTCTTCATTGATATAGTGACATGCATTCAACATTCTTCCTTAAACACCACAATAAACTTCACACCTAGAAGAAAGCTACTGCCTCAGATTGTGCAGCCTCAGCGCCTCCTAGAATTTGCAAGGCCCCTTCACTCCCATCGTTTCCTTGTCTGACGTCAGCACACCTAGCCCGACGAACTGGTGGGCATTGTGAGGACCGGTTGGGGAATACAGGCTCAGTGACTCCCTTCGTTAGGTAGAGCGAGCCTGTTAGAACTTGTTTGACCCTGGCAAAGCGAGGTTCTACGCTGCACAAGAATTTTGAAATAGTGCTGGTGGACGTTCTTCGGAGATATGTGCAAGTTTTGGCCCTGGCTGTGTTATTTGGAGTCCAAGCAGTGAAGTTTGTTCGCGTGAAATTACCAGGAAGTTCACAGGATGGGCCGCTGCTGCGTGCCGAACTGTCGTGGAAATTATGATGGTGGACCGAAGGTCCGCTTGTTCTCCTTCCCTAAAGACGACCGCAGGATAAAATGGAAACGCGCTATTCGTCGCGAGGACGTCGACATCGACACTCTGCGTGATCCGAAGGTAAGCATTTAAAATTTTTACCGATAAACCTTCACATAAAGCGAATTCTGTGTCACAGATCTGTGCTAGTGCAGTGCATTACGGAGCAGCGTCACTCTAGATTTCAATCCTTGCTAATTGTAACGTTCTAGAATGTAATCAGGCAGAAAAACATATATAAAATGTTGCTAAAATATTTTAAAACATTCTTTTTGCTTTTGCATATCGCAGGTCTGCGAACTTCATTTCAAAGCAAAGTATTTGAGGACTACCACCACTTACATGGATAGCAACGAAAAGACTATAGAAGTTCCGATGAGCCTTACTCGACTAACCGAAGATGCAGTGCCGACGATGTTTCCGAACAGCCCCGCTTATCTATCCGACTGTGCTCCCGTTCGCAAGGAGCCTGACGCAAAACGGAAGCACCGTGAGGCAGACCAGCTACAAAAGGGCCTTCAGATGTCGCTTGTTTTGCACGAAGAGGAGGAACGCAAGAATAGAGTGGCATCTTTCGAGCAGCTCGTGTCACAACTCTCACAACTTAAGTTGTCCGACTATAGGATAGTGAGCAGCACGGAAGCTGCAGTTATGTTTCTGCATATTCAGACCAACACACTACCTCCAGAGGTGGAACGTTCTGTGGTTGTTTCCGATGAATTGCACATTTCTGCCTACTGGAAAAAGATGAAGCTGCACATTGCTGATGTTCCCATTCCTGAAAAACTAGAGGACATTCGGAGCTTGTACACTATTCTTGAAAGTGTGGAGCACTTCAATGCTCCAGACGTCTGCGAAAAAGAAGAAAAATTGAAAGCCTGCTTCCACATTATTTTTTCTATTCTTGATGACCTGTCTGATGGTGACCTCCTACCAGAAGAGAAAGTAGAAGCGTTCGAGTTTCTGAAGGAACAGTTGCACCTTCTTCTTAAAGAGCGAGGAGCTATGAGATATTCTTCAGATATTCTTATATTAGCTAGCATTTTTCATACGATCTCTCCTCACGCATACAAATTCGTTCGCAACACTGGGAAATTAATGTTACCTCATCCTTCCACAATATTAAGGCTGTGCAGCAAGTACAATGCAAGCCCTGCAAACGAACAAAGCGATGAAGGATTTTTGCAGTACATTACAAAAAAAAGTGAGCCTTCTAAAGCCACACGAAAAAGTCGTAACGCTCATGTTAGATGAAATCCACATTCAGCAATATTTTGAGTATAAGGGTGGCTCATTAACAGGGACGGCATCGAATTCCTCTGAAGCGGCAAAAACAGCACACGCGTTCATGACAAATTCATTGCTTTCTGCGCACAAAGATGTGGTACACATGCTTCCTGTTTTCAGCATTGAAGCCAGCCATTTGCACGACATCCTGAAAAACGTAATTTTGGGTCTTGAAAAGCGGGACTTACAGTAATTGCCGTTATCACTGATAACAACGCTGTGAACCGAAAAGTAATGTCATTTTTTTCAAAAAACAACACAATAGACATTGTTTACCCACATCCAGCAGACAATTCAAGGCCGCTATTTTTTGTTGTCGATACCGTGCATTTATTAAAGTGCATCCGTAACAACTGGTTGAACCAGAAAAATGAAGGCTGTTCCATTTTTTATCCCGAATTTTCAAGTACGACATCACAGGTGCAAGTGAAGAAAGCAACATTTGAGACACTTCGTGAACTGTACGCTTCCGAGCAACACAATCTCTCGAAGCTTGGATACGGACTTACTTATAAGGCTTTGAACCCCTCTAACATCGAAAGACAAAACGTGAAGCTAGCACTGAAAGTGATCAGTCCATTTATTGCAGAAGCACTAAAACTTATGGTGCAAAGCTTGGTTTGAGTTGTGCCCGAGAAACTGCTGAATTTATTGAATTAATACCCAAGTGGTGGTGCGTTGTGAACACTAAGACACCATCGAAAGGCAAGCACCTAAGAAATCCTCTTCAAGCACCCGTAAGAAGTATGGAGGGCATGCAGCTGCAGTTTCTTAATGCATTTGTGAACTGGCTTGACACTTGGGAAAACTTGAAGATTGGCCCTGGCCGGGCAGGACTGTTAACCACGGAGACGCACTCGGCACTACGTCTCACGTCGTACTCCTTGATTGAAGTCAGTCGGTATTGCCTGGAGGAGCTAGGTTTTGAATCTGTCTTGCTTGCAAAGTTTCAGACAGACAGCCTCGAGGAGAGGTTTGGTCGTTACCGTCGGCTATGTGGATCCAACTACCATATTTCCGTCCAACAAATATTTGAATCAGAAGCAAAACTGAGGCTTCAGAACTCGCTGGTTTTTCCAGATATGAAAGAACTGTCCCAACCTAGCAGTATTGTGTTTGATACAGCCAAGGTGATAGAAGAATATGGCATCAAGTTGACTGAAGAGTACGTGAAATCAAAAAAGGAAAGCTTGCCTGCAATGGTGTATATTGCAGGTTACTGCGCCCACGCCGCTCTCAGAAAATTTCCCTGTGAAGATTGTGCGGCCAACATCACGAGACAAGATAGGGATATACCAATGGTTGACGATATGCTAATCGAAGGCCTCACAAGAGGGGCCCTAAAATTTCCCCAACCAGTAGTAATAAGTGCTGTTCTGCACACACAAATCGTGCTTGAAAAGCTGACCTCGAAAGAGAACACCGCCCGGTTTCATGCAGCACGGCACCAAAGGCAGCTTCTTCTCAGTGTGGTGAAGCACCTTTTAATAGACAATGAAGATTTGGACATTTGTTGCAAAGGACACCATCCGGAGACAGTGCTTCACAACATCTTGTGGGCAGCCACCAACACCTTACTGAAAAACTACGTCCAAATGAAAACCGACAAGTTAACGGCGGCAAAGAAGGGCGCAACACTGAAGAGGAAACTGAAAACGCTCAATTAAGCTACCTTTAACGTCTTGAATATTCACGTTAGAATAAATAAATGATGTCGTCTCCATGAAATATATTGGATCATAGTTTATTTCTTTTTATTCAAAAAAATCAAATGCGCCATACCATATTCTGGCACACTTCTAACGCTACGGCTTTGGGACACAATAATCAAAGCTTCTTTTAGCATGTCTTAGTTTGACATAACTTGCCCTCAAATTTATATCTGCACGCTTGGCAGAAAAGTACATATATGTGATTAGCACTCTGCGACTTCTGGAAGGCAACCCCACACACATCTAGTGCATGGAAGTGAGTAGAGCCTGGACGGCTAGCAGACAAACTTTTTCGCGAGGCGTGGCCCACTCGGGCAAGGTGCGTGACGTCACGGAGGGAGTGCGCAGGCCTTAACCTGTTCTAGGTGGCTTTGGCAGCCTGCATCGTGTTTTAACACATAGAAAAATTAGTGCTGCTTGCACCAAGCCGCGCAAGGCCGGGTCCCAGCACAGCAGGTGACAAAGGACCAGCTCAGGATCTTTTAGTCTCCCACCTCTCTCTTTCTTACCCCATGCTATATATACTACTATATAAAGCATGGCTATGCTTTTTCCTTTTATTACTATGTTTTTTTTTGTCTATTCAGTAATGATACCGAGGTTTTCCGATTCGGAACAATTTTTGGAGCAGAATTTCGAGATTTTTTTTTTTTTTTTGAAGCAATCTGGAGCAGCTAATTGATGTCAGGTTGTACAAGAAAGCTGAGGCCTTTGTCGGGCACTCCAGCCTTTAGCCACGGCTTCTCCCTTTGTGTGACAAGAAAATGAATTCATTTTACTTCACTAACTTCACATCCTGGAGGAGAAGCAAGCTGCATTTAGATTCAAGGACATGAATAACTATTTTGGGGCTCCTTGTGAAGAGCTATAAATATTTCAATTCATTGCAAATATCATGGAGCCAATCATCTTAACAGCACTCTCTATTTCAGCTGATGATGCAAAAATAATGGTGTCATGCTGTTGAACACTCTGAAAAAACTTGTTCAGTGATTATTTTCATAGCAAATAAGCAGGATACTCATTCAATAATATTGTATTTCATGAACTAACATTCTAACTACTATACCTATGTGCTTATCAGTAGATAGGGTAGACAAACGCTGCGACGTACAACGCTAGAGACTCACGCAGTCTCAACTGTGTAATGACGTTTATTCGAGCAGAGAAGTCGCAACGAGGTCGCAACGGAAAGTGGGCGTACGGCAAGTCTGGCAAAGGCAGCACAAACTCTCGCGCAAGCAGAGCACGGGCTTTTCGTTGTCTTCCGGCGCGTACGCGTTGGTGCGTATGCTCCACTACAATACCCCCGGGGTGAAGGGTAGCCATCCTGGCGACTCAGGAAGTAGGCACAATGAGGGGGTCGTAGTAGGGCCTGAGACGGTCGACGTATACGGTCTCGCGTCCTCGACGGCGCAAATCTGGTGATTGTGTTAATGGCTCGATGATGTAATTCACCGGGGAGGTTGCGTCAATGACACGGTGCGGACCATGGTACCGGGCCAGAAGTTTAGAAGACAGGCCAGGAACGTGCAGGGGCACCCAAAGCCACACAAGGGAGCCAGCACGAAATGTAGGAGCTATGTGGTGAGCGTCGTCGTGTCGAGTCTTTTGTAGACCTTCAGCCTCACTTGTCAGAGACCGAGCCAACTGACGGTAGTCTTCAGCGCATCTGGCGACTTCCGAAAGCGGGGAGCACTCAGATGCATCAGGGCGGTACGGGAGTATAGTGTCGAGTGGGTGGGAAGGTTCGCGGCCGTACAATAGAAAGAACGGGGAAAAACCAGTAGTCGCTTGCGTCGCGGTGTTATAAGCGAAGGTAACAAAGGGCAATACAGCGTCCCAGTTAGTGTGGTCGCAGGAGGTGTACATCCTCAGCATGTCGCCAAGTGTGCGGTTGAACCGCTCAGTAAGACCATTTGTCTGTGGATTGTATGAGGTACATTTCCAGCGGATAATGTTGCATTCAGCGAGGATAGCTTGGATGACCTCGGACAGGAACACTCAACCCCTATCACTAATTCCCGCGGAGCACCATGGCGTAGAATGAGGCTGCGAAGAACGAAGAGTGCAACTTCGTGGGCGGTCGCTGCCGGTAGAGCTGCAGTCTCAGCGTAGCGTGTCAAATGATTAACTCCGACAATAATCCACCGGTTTCCAGAGCTACTATATGGGAGGGGGCCATAGAGGTCTATAGGTCTATACCCACGCAGTCGAATGGGCGAGCCAGGCACGGGAGCGGCTGTAACATGCCAGTAAGGTGCCGCGGAGGTGTCTTGTTCTGTTGGCAAGTGGTGCAAGACTGAACGTATTTCTGCACAAAGCGATACATTCCTCGCCAGTAATATCGTTGGCACAGCCTTTCGTAGGTTTTCAGGACACCTGCGTGAGCACTTTGGGGATCTGCATGGAAATTCATGCAGATGTCAGAGCGCATATGAGTTGGGACAGCAAGGAGCCACTTCCGACCACCAGGCATGTAGTTGCGGCGGTACAGAATGTTGTCTCGTGAGAAAAAGTGGGCTGCTTGCCGGCGTAGCGCTCTCGTGGAAGGGACAGCAGACGGATCGGTAAGGTAGTCGACTAACAAGGCAAGGTATGGGTCTTTACGCTGCTCCGAAAGCACGTCAGTGGTGTCGAGTGGTGACAAGGTGGTAAAAGGGGGTGACAGAGAAGCCACATCTGGTGTTAATGGCGATCGGGAAAGTGCATCGGCGTCCGCATGCTTGCGACCGGAACGATATACGACACAGATGTCGTATTCCTGCAATCGAAGTGCCCAACGCCCCAGACGTCCGGACGGGTCTCTCAAGGTGGGCAGCCAACAGAGTGTGGTGGTCTGTGACCTCGTCCAAAGGACGGCGGTAAAGGTACGGGCGAAACTTCGTAAGCGCCCAGATTATGGCCAAACACTCCTTCTCTGTCACGGAGTAATTCAATTCAGCCTTCTTAAGAGCGCGATTTGCATAATCAACTACGTATTCGGTTTGGGTGCCTTTCCGTTGTGCCAAAACTGCGCCAAGACCAACGCCACTTACATCAGTGTGAACTTCTGTGGCAGCAGTGGGGTCGTAGTGGCGAAGAATAGGTGGCGAGGTCAGCAGGCGGCGCAGCTGGTGAAATGCGTCGTCACATGCAGGTGACCATGCAGATATACCTTTGCTGTTGGAAAGCAGACTAGTCAGAGGTGCGATGATGGACGCGAAGTTGCGCACGAAGCGATGAAAGTAAAAGCAAAGACCAACGAAACTTTTTGGGGCTTTCAGTGATGTGGGCATTGGGAGGTCAGCGACAGCTGGAAGCTTATCGGGGTCCGGAAGAACACCGTCTCTTGTGATGACGTGTCCCAAGATGGTCAGTTTTCGGGCTGCGAAGTGGCACTTCTTGGTGTTAAGTTGTAGGCCTGCAGAAGCTAGACACGTCAGAATCTCGTGGAGACGACGAAGATGTGTTGGGAAATCAGCTGAAAAGACTACGATGTCATCTAGGTAACACAAGCAAGTTTTCCACTTGTGGGCCCGCAATATGGTATCTATCATGCGCTCAAACGTCGCAGGCGCGTTGCAGAGCCCAAATGGCATGACTTTGAACTCATATAGGCCATCCGGCGTTACAAAGACTGTTTTAGGGCGATCACATTCAGCCATTGGCACCTGCCAATACCCAGAACGCAGATCCAAGGATGTGAAGTACTCGGCGCCTTGTAAACAGTCAAGAGCATCGTCTATTCGTGGTAGCGGGTGACATCTTTCTTTGTAATCTTGTTTAAGCGGCGATAGTCCATGCAAAATCGAACGGTGCCATCTTTTTTCTTTACCAGAACCTCGGGTGACGACCAAGCGCTTTGAGAAGGCTGTATGACTCCACGTTTAAGCATGTCATCTACTTGCTCCGTAATGACGCAGCCCTCTTCGGCAGAAACGCGGTAAGGACGCTGTCGCGGAGGCGAATGAGAGCCGGTGTCAACAGTATGAGTGACAGTCGTGGTGCGGCCCAAAGCAGGTTTCTGAAAGTCGAAAGAAGCACGAAACTTGTTAAGGAGAGCAACAAGTTGGCTGCGATGCGAGGGGCGAAGGTCTGCGTCAATAGCATTGCCAAAGGCTGGCGAGCTTGATGGCTCAGACGCCTGAGTGATTGCGGCAATGTGACATGGCGTTTCGTCGGGAAGAATATTATCATTGATATGGTCGACAGGTTGCACATATCCTAACGTTTCACCACGAAGCAAGCCAATGGGGTAGTTGCAGTGGTTGGTAACCAGCATTACGGTTAAACCAGACGCAATTGTAAGAACGGCAAATGGGAGCGCGATGCCCTTGCGTTCAGTAAAAACAGGGGATGGCGTAAACACCACCGTGGCGTCAGGTTGCACCACACATGAAAGGCTAATAGGAACTGAAGCTTCCGGAGGCAAGGTGATGTCGTCGTCAGCGATGAGTTTGCAGAGCATTGGTGAATGGTCGGGCGATGGAAATTCACAACTTGGCACTGGGACACTTCCGCACGGCAACAATCGATGATAGCTTCATGACCTGATAAGAAATCCCAACCCAGGATGAGGTCATGAGAGCAAGATGGTAGTACAAAAAATTAGACGATGTACAAAACGTCTTGGATGAAGACGCGCGCCGTACACACAGCCGAGGGATGAATGCGTTGTGCGCTAGCCGTGGACAGCACTTTGCAGAGAGTGCGGTTGTTATCCTCTTTTTCAGGATACTGAAGTGGTTTTTCGGTCTAAAAATAAATTAACTCGTGAGTTGACAGAAGCTTTTCACATAAGAAAAAGAGGGGAACAATGCGTCAGCCAGCCTTCGGTTTCGCTGCACGATAAAGAGTTTGTTTTTCTAGATTATGTTCCGAGATAATCTGTCTTCTTTTACCATGTGTTCTTGATGTGCCACGGATGTACTTTTTTGTCTGCACACGCATGCGTCGTGTTTTTCAATTGTCTGTATATATATTCTGCCCTTTCCAATAAACAGTTTAGTTGCGAGAAAGCGCTTGTCCGGTCTTCCTGTCTGTTTTCGTGCGCTTTAACTGATAGTTATACCAGCACGATGCCACAGAGAGATGTGGTCACTTTCTTCAGTTTGCGACAAAATTTTGCGTTCATCACAGAAACGGGGGGTCAGTATAAATTAACGCTTGTGTGGCGACTCCCTCAACATTGACATCAACAACATTTTGCGGCGAAAATGGAGGCCTTGATAATTGCGCAGAAGTTGCAGTTCTTGCCTCTGGAACTGCACTGATTAGTTTCCCTCCTTAGGAGGTGGTCTACGACACATAGAAGATGGCGATCGGCGACGAGAAGATGGGAAACGAGAAGTTGATGGGCGACGATCCGAGTCAGAGTGCCTCTGTTCGTATGCAGACGTGGTGGCCTGCTGCGACGCATAGGTAGGAGTTCCAAAGGAGGCGTACGCAGGTGTGGGACGACGGCGACAGTAGCGTGCAATGTGGCCAGCGATGCCACACGCGAAGCAGATAGGACGGTTGTCATGGGTGCGCCACTCATTAGATGGACGGAAAAAGCGAGGTGAGGGCCTGTAAACCGGAGGCGCTGCCGGAGGAGGCGGAGCCGATAAGGATACTGGATGTGGTGGGGGCCGCGCAACCACAGCTGCGTAGCTGAGAGGTGAAAATGGTGCAGGTGGTACGTAGCTGACAGCTGAGAGATTAGATGCTGCTGAAGTGCATGCGTAAGGGGCCTGCACTGTAGGTAGGACATCGCAAATTTCAGTGTGTATGGCCGGCTGCAGTGTCGAAGGCAGACTTGCGGTGGGCGCGTCGCTGTGCGGCAGCAGGGAGAGCTGTCGGGCGACTTCTTCCCTGATGAAGTCTTTGATCTGGTTGGACAGACTCTCTTGGCTAACGTTGGCATTTGCGAGTGCGACAGCCGAGAACGAATCTGGTGGTGAGACACTCTGTCGGGCGATGGAACGCTGACGGCGTAATTCATCGAAGCTCTGGCACAGGCTTACGAGGATTGCCACCGAGGTCGGGCTTTTCGCTAGCAACATCTGGAATGCGCCATCCTCAATGCCCTTGAGAATCTGCCGAATTTTCTCTTCTTCGGGCATAGATGGGTTAACACGCCTGCAGAGGTCGAGCACATCCTCAATGTAACTCGTAAACGTTTCGCCAGGCTGCTGGGCTCTGTGACGCAGACGCTGGTCAGCGCGGAGCTTGCGGACCTCTGGTCGGCCGAACGCTTCAGTTACGAGGGTCTTAAAGGAGGACCAGTTGGCGATGGCGGTTTCGCGGTTGGTAAACCAAAGCTTAGCTACGTCTGCCAAGTAAAAGATAACGTAGGCGAGCTTAGAGTCGTCGTCCCACTTGTTGCTGGCGCTTAGGTGTTCGTACAAGGAGAGCCAGTCTTCGACGTCTTGCTCACCACTTCCGCTGAAGATTGGTGGGTCCCACTGGCGAGTAGCGCCGGGGCAGGTAGACGGGGCAGCCGATGGTGCTGGCTGGGCTGGGACGGGCTGGTTGGCGACTGCGTCAGTCATGTTTCGCGGTAGTCTTTCAGGCAACTTGCGAGAGCGGAGCTCCAGGTCTGCTTGGGGATCTCAGCAGCCTCCACCAAATGTGATGACGTTTATTCGAGCAGAGAAGTTGCAACGAGGTCGCAACGGAAAGTGGGCGTACGGCAAGCCTGGCAAAGGCGGCACAAACTCTCGCGCAAGCAGAGCACAGGCTTTTCGTTGTCTTCCGAAGGCGCATACGCGTTGGTGCGTATGCTCCACTACAACTGCATTTCTTTAGGATGACTTCAACGAGACAAAGAGGTTCTTTTTCACAACCGATTATGCTGCTGTGCGTAACATGTCATTTAGCTAGTGCCAACCTCCTCCGGCACTCATCTTTCTGTGCTCAAACTACACAATTTAACATACTTCACTTTCCTTTTGCAGCGATGTCTTATGTGGCTAGGGCGTTCGTCTATACTCCGAAAACACCCTGTAGTGTCCTCTAGAAAGCAGTGCACAAAGAATAAGGAAACCGCTTAGGGTACCTTATGCATGTATTTATTCATTTATTTATTAGTGCCTCAAATGCCCCATGAAGGGTATTACATGAGGTGTGGGTATAACTAGTATGTGATGGTTTCTACTGATTCCTTGAAGGATGTATGGCTAGTGTGGTGCACCACATCGACAGGAAGAGGATTCCTGTCCTTTGCTGTCTGAACAAAAACAGTCACAGCTTTGCCACAAAGGCGAAGCAAAGAATGCGATAGCAACAAATTGGAAGGTCACGCACAGAATGGAAAGCAGATTGAAACGTGCCTCGGGTTTCTCATGCACAAATGATGCACGAAACGTACTCATAGGTACAGACGCACGCAAACAAACATCTCGGTTGTTACTTCGCTGTGTTTGAAAAGCGTGCTCTTTTCGCAAACGGAGACTGCAATGCTTGCAGTGACCTTTGTGCGCCCTGTAATTACAACAGAATCGTTCCAGGTAAAGCCCGAGGCCAGCCAAGATGTACGATCCTCCCCACCACGAGATAAGGGCGTGCGAGGGAGCGTCAGGAGCGTCACTCCCCTCCTCTAAGCGGGACAAAGTACGTGTGTGAGATTAGAGCGCGGCTGCCGCGTGATGTGGCGACGGGCGCTCATTGCGCCATCTTGCTGATAATGCTAAAGACATAATAATTCCCCCCCTCTCCCCCCCCCCCCGAGATGCCGTTACCAGCGGTAAGTGGTAGATATAAATAGCTCTCCGTTTGAAATGTGAAAAACTTGCTCCTCCGTGGATCAGTGGTTAATGCCTCACACTCACGATTCAGAGGACCCAAGTTCGATTCCGTGCGCCGGAGTCTGTTTCTGGTTCGCATCCCGGCTGCGGCGGCTGCATTTCCGATGGAGGCGGAAATGTTGTAGGCCCGTGTGCTCAGATTTGGGTGCACGTTAAAGAACCCCAGGTGGTCGAAATTTCCGGAGCCCTCCACTACGGCGTCTCTCATAATCATAGAGTGGTTTTGGGACGTTAAACCCCACATATAAATCAATCAAGCTGCACAGTTGAGTAAAGGACTTGGCCAAGCGAACTTAGAATGCGCTACGGCTCCGTAGTGATAAATCAACGAAAAACAAAACACTAAAACAAGCCAAAAGTTGCATGAAGTATTGCTTGATCCTCATAACATTCTAAATTCACACCACCAATTCATTCAAAGCGGCTCTTGATTTAAGAACTACGACGCAAATTTAAAGATATGTATTGTCGCATAGAAACACAGAATGTATAAATAGCCTGAAAGGTGGGATATGCGCTGTCAAACATTGCAACCACTGAAGTTTCGTGACGCGTTCAAAACTACCATAGTCGTTGAAAAACTGTGAATTGTCGACAAATTTTCACTATGTGCTTCAGAAAAAAAAAAAGGAAAAGAAGCATGATACTACAGCGGTAGCACATCATGCAGTGAAATCAGCATACCGACGAATTTCTAGCTTCAAGGCCTTATTCGACGATAAATTTCACTGTATTAGAGCATTCTGGAGTTCCCTTGAAGGTAACATCACTCTGAAGACGTATTCAACTTTCGCGGCTACATTTAATAACGTTTCGCTGCACCACCGCAACCATCCGGATGCTCAGCCATGGGCGAGGGCGCCCCAAGTGGTTGCTCCTCTTCATATATCAAACTTTCGCCGAAGCTTCATGACCAGGAAGGAATTTCCGGAGCCCTCCACTATGGCATCTCTCATAATCATAGAGTGGTTTTGGGACGTTAAACCCCACATATCAATCAGTCTGTTTCTGGGTATTTTTTTTTTTCTTGCATTTTAATATACATACAGTCGACATCGAATTTTCCGGACCCCCGAAATTCCAGACATGCCCGATTTCCCGGACTCATGTGGCATTTTCAAGGTCCTTGTTAAGTCAATGTATTAAAAAGTCTGAAATTCCGGGTGCTTATAGCCTTTGGCTTTCTCGGACTTTTTACTGTTAACTGCCGATCCAAAGTCACCACCCACGCTCCCATTTTGGTTGTTTTCATATAAATTTATATGGATGAATGGCTTGATATGGCTGTACCCTTTAGATTGGGCAGCGGCTAGCTGTTATACTGAGTGAACAAACAACAAGATTTCTCTCTTCTTTTTCTTTTAAATAGTGAAGTTGAAAACTGGTACTTTGCAGTAAAGGGTTTCCTCATATCATCGCGCCGCCAACCGCCGCGGCTGCCGTAAGCTCTTTAAGCGGGTAGAATTAACTAGAAGGAGGTTATCCGATTGGTGGCTAAAATAAAGGCACAAGTGAAAATGAAACCCTTCACTGCAAAGTACCAGTCCTCAACTTCACACTTTAAAGGAAAAAAAAGGTAAATCTAGTTTTTCATTCACTCAGTATTATGCCTCGGTGGCGTTAGCTGCCGCTCGATCTAAAGGGTACAGCCATATCAATCCATCTATTGAAGCCGCACGTGTCAATCCATTGCCAGCCGTAGCTTAGCAGCTTAGCCAAGCCAAACCTCACTGTGTTCGTTCACGTGTTGTTTTGTCACCTCTGCGGTCGTGTCTGCGGTTGATTGTTTGCTGCTGCGCCCTATCTTCAGTGATCACGTTTCCCGACCTTGAGCATCCACCAAGTTTCTAGCTGTTTCTTGCTGCGCTTTTCGTCGAGTGGATTCACTGTTTACAGCGACGGCACCAACTGCTTCTTCATCTTCGTCCGCCCCTTCGAAGAGCACAAAGCCCCCTTGTAGGCTCACGATGGGAAAAGCTACGCTGTTGACCTCAGGTCTGCCGTTTGCATGTAAGCGGAATCCAGGAAGGCAGTTACGCAAGAGACTCTGCGGAACTGTTTTCGTCACGCGGGCTTCACACTCGACGCCGAGACGGCCGTCTAGCCTTAAGTGGGCAGCGTGTGTGACGAACTGCCATCCGCGGATGTTGCCTTCGACAATCTGCGCGCTGCTGGTGTGTCGATTCCAGCCGGGATAACCTTTTAGGGCTTTGCCGACACTGGCAAAGACCTCGAGCTATGTGCAGACTTGACTGACGATGAAATCATTCGTCAAGTTACGAAGGATTCTGACGACTCCAACACTGAGAATAAAGAGCTACGTCCTACACAGCCAACGCGAGCGCTGATGACACTGTCATTGGTGTACAGCGGCAACATGACGTTGACTAAAATTGAGGCGGGCATGATCACGGGCAAACCGAACGCCGTGCAAAAGAAAATAGGCAACTTCTTCGCGCCCAAGTGCTGACCTATGAGGTAGCGCCGGCAACGTTGGAATTTTTTTTATAAACCGCTCTCTTCAGAGCCACCTAAACGATGCATTCGCTGAATTGCAATGGGAGTCTCGTACTCTGGCCGTTACCCTCTCTGTCAGCAAAAAATACCTCGCGGTACATCTTTGTCAGCCACCGTCTCATCTCTTTGCACTACAACCTTATTCTGCAGCTGTGTCACCATTAAGCACCAGGTCTGTATGGTAGTGTCATGTCCAATAGGTGAGGTCTGCGGCCATACAAAAGAAAGAACAAGGTAATACCGATGGGTGCTTGTGTAGCGGTGTTGTCAGGGAATGTAACAAAAAATAGTATAGTGTCCCAGTTGCTGTGGTCGGAGGAGGCATACATCCTCAGCATGTCGCCGAGTGTGCTATTGAACCACTCGGTTAGACCATTGCCTGTGGATGGTAGACGGTGAATTTCCAGTGAATGATGTTGCATTCAGTGAGGAGGCCTTGGATGACCTCCAACAGGAACAAGTGACCTTATCCCTGAGCAGTTCCCGAGGAGCACCATGGCGTAGAATGAAGCTGCAATGAATTAAAAGTGCAACTTCGCGGGAGGTCGCTGTCAATAGAGCAGCAGTCTCACCGTAGTGTCAGATAATTGACGCCAACAATGATCCACTGGTTTCCAGAGCCACTGTACCAGACGTGGCCGTAGAGGTCAATATTATTAGGATCGGCACTTGAGCCAAACAGTAAGTGTTGCTGTTCGCAGTTCTGCGAACAATTTGCCGAAAGGATGTGGGCCTGCTCAGAGCTGTCCAAATATTGGTATTGCCCTTCCAACCTGGAAGTGAGGTGCATGCAGTCCTGACGCCGCAAAGTGCACAACGAGATGACTGAAATGATTTCAGTCGAGACAGCCTCCTTGAAGAGATGGCGGTGACAGCATGGATGACGATCATCCCCGCAAAATGAGCATGACCAGCGGGGTTCTTTTTCATGTTCCTTGTAGTACGAGCATAGGACCCAGCACCCGGCGACATTCTCACCCAAAGGAAGAGACAACTTGGTGCCAGAGGAGGAGTCTGGTGGCCACGTGCCTGTCAAAGATGTTGACCAAGGCGGGTGTGGGCGGCACCGTCGAAAGTGATGCGTGTCCGGTTGTCGGACAGCGAAGTTTAAAGCCATTTCGCCCTCTAAGGGTAAAGGGAAAAAAGACCCTTGATAACCAGATGCAGTGGGCTCCTGAGGGAGCCTTCGATGAGATCGTCACGATGTAGGACGACATTTTCGTCTAGATCTTCGTCATGTGGCAAAATGCTCACCTGTACCGTATAAACCGAACTATAGGTCAAATGGCAATATAGGTCGACCCCCCAAGTTCAGATTACCGAAAAAAAAAAAGGAAAACAACCCAATACTGCCGAACCACATTTATTTGCGATTTGGGCACACCGCACCCCGATTGTTGGAGCTCGCTTCAACCACCATCGCACAACTGTTCCCATTCGTCCGACGAAGCACCACTGTCTTTTGAAGACGAGAGTTTGTCACTAAACGACTCCCACAGTGCGTCATCTTCAGTGCCATCCAGCGAGTTGCTGATGCAACATTTCTTGAAAGCATTTTCCACCATGGATTCTGGCAAGAAACACCAGGCGAAAAGCACCCAGCCACAAACAGTCGCAAGCGGAGGCCTCTGTAGGCGGCCCGTCGGTGTCTTGGGGTTGTCGCCGAACATCCACTCTTGGTACTCCAGCCGCACTCGGTCCTTGAACGGCTTGTTGAACGTCGAACAGCTAGAGGGTGGACGTCATACCACCTGGTATCACGGCGAGGTCCGTTTTCCCGTCGCCGAGTGCGCGTTTCACTGCGTCAGTTAAGTGACCACGAAACGCATCCATGCTGTGAAAACGCAGCAGTGCACCTGGCCGACGGTTCCACACTACTCTTATCCATTCGAGCATCATGGACGAGGCCATCTATCACTTTTTGTTGATGCGAACGACAACACCGGGCCAGAACACTTCCTTCGGCACTGTCTTGCATTTGAAAATGATGAAGGGTGGAAGCTTTCTACCATCTGCCGTGCATGCCAGCATGACGGTGAAGCGCGAGTGCTCGTTGCCAGTGGACAACAGCTTCACATCCTTGGCGCCGCGCTGCGTGATCATGGTCGACAAAGGCATGTCAAACCACACGGGGGTTTCATCGGCATTGCGAATCTGCGCCATCATGTAGTCGTTCTGCTCCCGAAGCCGGTTCACGGAGCGCTGAAAGTTTATGAGCTTGTTCTCAAATTCCTCCGGCAATGTTTCACAGATGAATGTCCGCCGCCGGAGAGAAAATCCTTTGCGTCGCATAAATCGACGCACCCAAGAGTTTGGTGCACGAAACTCTTCTCTCGTGAGCCCAGCTTCTCGAGCAAGTTCCACGGCTTTTTTGCGAATGGTATCTACGGTATCCACAAAGTCCACGGAATGGTATCCACAAAGTTCGCTAGCTTATCCTCCAGCTGCGGATAAACGGCACTTCATGCGCAAAACGACATTTTTCGAGGATTGCACATCTGCAGCTTTCTTTTCTGCGCTCTCCAATAGTGCACACCACTTTTTTCCGATACACCGAAGTGGCGCTGAGCAGCCATATTCCTGTTCGCTTCTGCAAACTCAACAACATCTAGTTTAAACACAGCTGAGTACTGCCTCCTCGCACGGCTACTCATATTCAGTGAACGAAAAAAAAAGACCGCTAAAGGTGCAGCGCAATGTCAAGCGGAGCGAAAACTCGGAACAGATCAGAAGCAAATCACAAACACAAAGAAAACAGATGGAGAGGAAAAAAAACAGCCTGCAATTGGATGCGGATATGGCCGCATCTGGCTTCTCAAGCACATGCAAGCCACATGTTGCCAGATTGATTGATATGTGGGGTTTAACGTCCCAAAACCACTATATGATTATGAGAGACGCCGTAGTCATGTTGCCAGACAGCGGCGCACTTTCGGCTAGACACCACTATAAAAGACGAGGGGCGATTTTAGCTTATTACTTTATTGAAAATATCTCGACTTATATTCCAGTTCATACGGTACATAATGTAAAAAAAACCTCTGTACTGTTTTCCTTATCAGTCTCTGCATGCTCGGCGTCTTCGTCCCGAGAACTTGATGCCGGTAACGGCAAAGTCCCCACAACGCATCAACAAATAGCAGCAGTGGAACTCTGGTCAAGCCCCGTTTCCAATAACCGGGAGCAGTGGTGGGATCCCGCAAACCTCCGATCCAACAACTAGTGGAAACGGTGGGATCCCCCGCAAACCTCCGATCCAACAACTAGTGGAAACGGTGGGATCCCATCAAACCCCGAGTTTCAACAATACCCATGCAGTCTAATGGGCGAGCCGGGCAGTGGAGCGGCTGTAATGTGCCAGTAAGGTGTCTGGAGGTGTCTTGTTTTGTTGGCATGTAGTTAGAGACTGAACCTACTTCTGCAAAAAGCGATACATTTCTTGCCAGCAATGTCGCTGACACAACCTTTCGTGGGTTTTCAGCACGCTAGCGTGAGCATTTTAAGGACCTGCATGGAAATTCACGCAGATGTCAGACTGCATATGACCAGGGACAGCAAGGAGCCACTTCCGACCTTCTGGCATGTAGTTGCGGCAGTACAGAATATTGTCTCGCACGAAAAAGTGAGCTGCTTGACGGCATAGCGCTCTTGTTCAAGGGGCAGCAGACGGATCCTTAAGGTAGTCGAGTAACAAGGCAAGGCATGGGTCTTTACACTGCTCCGAAAGCATGCAAGCTGTGCCGAGCGGTGACAAGGTAGTAAAGAGTGGGCATGGAGAAGCTTCATCTGGTGTTATTAGTGAGCGGGAGAGTGCGTCAGCGTCTGCATGCTTGCGACTTCATCGATACACGAAACTAAAATCCCATTCCCGCAATCGAAGTGCCCAGCCGATACTACCAGCTACCCCATCCTCCTGTCACAGCGCTATCCGACAACAGGACCCGCCACTCTTATGTGGCAGTGGTGAGCAAGATGTTGAAGACTAGCTGTCTTTATACGAACATGTAAGCGCCAGAAACAAGTAGTAAGACTACTCTAAGCTCAGCTACGTTCTTTTACTTGGCTGACATCGCTAAACTTTGGTTGACCAACACGAATCCACCATCGCCAGCTGGTCAGCCTTCAAGGCTCTCGTGACCAAAGCCTTCGGCACAGCAGAGGTGCACATGCTCCGCGCTGACCAGCGTCTATGCCACCTAGCACAGCATCCTGGCGAGAGATTTCCCAGTTATATTTATGATGTGCTTGACCTCTGCAGTCAAGTTAACCCATCTATGCTGGAAGAAGAGGAAATCAGACACATTCTCGAGGATAGTGCATTCCAGATGCTGCTGGCAATAAGCCCTACCACAGAGGCAGTCCTCATAAGCCTGTGCCAGAGTTTTGACGAGTTGCACCGTCAGTGTTCCGTCGCCCGGAAAAATGTCCCACTACCAGATTCGATCTCAGCCATCGTAGTTGCAAACATGTTCGCCAGTGACCACTTTCTGACCAGATCAAGGACTTCATCAGAGAGGAAGCGGCCTGACAGCTCTCCCTGCTGCCTCATAGCGCAAGCTCATGGCATGCCAGCCCCCGACACTGCAGCAGGCCATACGCACCGAAATTTTTCGAGAAGAACACTGAATAAGAGTTTAGCTAGGCATCTTAGTAAGTTTTTTGCCAACCACCTTCACAATGGGCTTAGTTCACATATTATACGAGCTGGAAGGAAATGCATGACCAATAATGGGTGCAAACTATCATCTTTAAGTTCAGGAGCCAAATACTCCAAGATGCCAACCACTAAAGCAAGTAACGTATGTGCAGAAACTGATTCTCATGTGTTTGCTGTATCCAATGGCTTGAATGCAGGTATAAGAACTTCACATGACCATCAAGACCTTCGGGTACACTGAAGCTGTCACGTGACAGTATGTGTGCCTAAAACAGCATCAATAGTTCGCATAGAGCAACGAATGTGCCACACTATTTCAACGCGTAAGAGAATGCATTTTTTTACATTGATGCTTTCATAATGCAGTGAAATTTCAGCTACCATGAGGTGAAAGTGCCATAAAAAATTTGGGAAGTTTTCGAGCAGCAATGCAGTGTTTACTACTTAGCAGTAGACTTTCATTAAGCGAATATTGAAAGGACCACCAAAATATGTTCTATTGAACAGAAGTTTCGTTTAGTGAGAAATGAACAGGGGTGAAAAATTCAAGCACAAAACCTAGTGTATTAGAGCCAATTGTCCTATTCAAGCAGCAATTCCATTTACAAATTTTCATTTACCGAGTTTACTGTACTTAGTAATTGTACTAAGTTGTTGTACTGTACTTGGTTGTCTAGACTTGTTGGTTGTTGTACTACTGCACTGAGTCGACTACTGTACTTGGTTGGTTAGACCTACTACATGAGAAGTAGGCCTGACTAACTACTCACATGGTACTGGGAATAACCATCATTTGTGCGAGGACCATGGGCTGCAGGTGCACTGTGGTCATCCTCACTTGGTGGTGTTGGACACCCGTGCGCCTGCATGCAATTTCAAAAATACGTCAGCGATGAATTGTAAATTACTTCGTTGGCACACGAAATTCCAAGCACACTGAACAATCACACAGTGCGTGTTGCATTCAACAGAGGACCATTTATTTGGCCCGCATGTGCTGTGATGAGCTGTGATCTACTAAATACCAAGAATTTCCAGGAGGCAACAAAATCTGTCGGGCTTTGATAGTAAGATTTTGAGTTTAACGTCCCAAAACCACCCTATGATTATGAGAGACGTCGTAGTGGATGGCTGCAAAAATTTCGACCACCTCAGGTTCTTTAACGTGCACCCAAATCTGACCACACAAGCCTACAGCATTCTCGCCTCCATCGAAAATGCAGCCGCCGCAGATGGGATTCGATCCCGCGACCTACGGTTCAGCAGCCAAATACCTTAGCCACTATACCACCACGGCGGGGCTGTTCTTTACTATTAGCCCCGAGAACGAACAATGGCGTCTCTGCAGTCACGGTGAAGTGACGTCACGGCATGGACTCCCCTGCTTCAATGCATGCCGACCGTCGCTTCTTTCCGAGCATGCCATATACCCGCTCTTCAGCGATACGGTGGCTATTTCTTCTCAATTTCAAGTAGTACATTACTAAAAGTACAAAGTAAAGGTACTTATTGATGTTAAAAGTTAGCTAACCTGCAGAAAGCGTGGATCCACTTTGAAAATGAAGGTGCAAGACAGCAAGGCATTAGTTGTTTTCCCCATGCGCATACTCGATGAAATCAATGCAAAGAAAATAATCATGCTATATGGGTCTGACTTCATTACAACTTGGCATAGACTACACGATTAAAAATTTATCTCAAAGTATTACAAATGAAATTAGGATGTTTTCAGTTTACTCACAGCGTTGTGATTTACTGTGCAAGTTATGTCTGCCTCTCCAAATAATGTACGACGTCATTTGACAAATTGCCAATTTGGGATGCAGGAGACTTTATATCAATCTGTCAGTCATACACAATTACTGAAAATAGTGAGGAAAAAAAAGTAACACTGCGACCCACACAATGGTTTCTGGAATTCTGAGATGTTGATATACTCGAATCTCACGCACAGATTTCTTCTCAACAGTTCTCAGGATTATGTAGTCGCATACCATGGTTTACGCAAACAGCTGACTCCATCTACCACCACGTCATAAACGGAAATGTTCAATTGATGTAGGAGCACTGCTGATAGCAATCGTTTGCAAAACAAATGCCAGAAAGTAGAAGTGAATTGTTTCGATGCTGCACTCCGCTTCGTACGTGGCCCACGTGATTATGAAAGATCGTTTGCCTCAATGAAGCAACCATTGGTCTCGCACGTCATGTTTATATACAGATTGAGGCTGCTCAATCTACAGATTGAGATACAGATTGGACTGCTACGGTAATTGACCGTAGAAAATGTTTATTTATCAGGTGGCTGTCTAGAATGGTACCTACAAGCGTGACAGCTCAGTTGCTAGGATGTTGAACATAGACACTATCCAAAACCATTAGCAGTTCTGCAACTAACCTCAACTTGTTTTTCTGGAGAAACAGGGAGCCGAAATTATTCCCCAAAACATGAAGCTAAATAAGATGATGAAATGTGAGCAACTACACACAAGAAAATCTAACTCAACAGCTGTGGCAGTATTCTCAGGCGAGTGCATTCGAGATATTTTGCAACACTCGATACTAACTTGAGCACACGCTCACAGGAAAAAAAAAACGCTGCCAGCAGTTACTCTAATTCGCCCGATAAAAATACCAATTCTGGATGGAAAACAATCACATCTTTTTAATGGAATCACCCGTGAAGAACACAACCTGAAATGCAAGTACGCTGTCGTATACATTTTGAAAGCGCGACATGATTGTGAGGCACGCTACAGAGTAATTGTGGTCACCTCGCATTTTTTAACCTGCTGCACATGCATTGTCTTGCTGTTCCACCCGGTCAGAGTGCGGTTGCCGTGGCTGAAAATAGAATGCATCTTTGAAGTAAGCAGCGCGACACCATAACAAATCTCATCAAAGCGGAGCGCAGGCACTGTTGGCGATCTTACTGAAAAAAAAAAATGTTTAGTTTTTCATTGTTTTACCATGCACATCAACGATGCTGTTTTCATCAGTTATTTTAAGCATGATACAAGCAAAAAGTGAACGCTGGCAGCGCACAGTGTTCGAAGCGAGTGTGTGTTACGTATACGCGCACAACAGCAGGATTCAATGAGTCTGTGCCGTGACGCAAGCCTCCCACCAGGCGACTTCACTACAACTTCTCGGGGCTAATCACTTTACAAGGAGTTATAACGCAGTTCAGGCTGAGAGAGACATTATTGAAGACAAGCATGTCCCACCCTCTCAACACTTCATTTAACGTATATAGAGGGCAACACTACGAAGAATTCAGACAAGCAGAAATTACTTCTACTAAATTCCCACTTCACGTTTTTCTTTGTTTTGTTTTCATACAAAAATAAAAAACACGCCTTACGACCCTATAACATTTGTGGCTTCAGGTAAACGGAAGTGTAAGCATGAGCAGAAACTAAATCTAACAGGCCACTTCCATCTTATCGTCACATACATTAGTGACATTGCATTGTGAACCAATGCTACATGCTTGTTTTTCTTCACTCCAAAGCCAAGTGTCATAACCACTGGGCTAAACATCTACACTTGCAGAATGTGAATACTTTTGAACCATATGACTGCACTGTTAAGGTAGTAGAACACAAACTTAAAAAAAGCACTTTTTCTAAAGCTTTGCTCAAATATTTTGCTGGAGAGGAATACAGGCACCTTAAGGACACCATGCAAACCCAACATGGATCATCAAAAACACAAGGAATGCCAATTGCATATGAGGGCTTACAGAAGAACCACTGCACCATTCCACAGGGGATGCTACTTTCCAGGGTAGTGGCTAAGACCATGTCAGTGCGAGCCACTTATGAGTGTGTGCTCACACACCCTGCAAAGTTGTTTTTATCTCATAGTGCGAGCACGTCTTACGGCAGAGTTTGCACACCCGCAGCCATGACATACCGCTGTTCATGCAGTGGCGCTGTCCTGGCGGCGAGAGCTTATACAGGCACACGAGAAAGAGAACTCGCTCGCTTTTTGGGGCTTAGAGCAGCCATGTTTGGTCGTATTTCGTGGAAAATATACAAGGACGGTTCTGTGGTTCGTTACTGCGAGCTTTATCGGGGAGTTGAATATTGGCAATGCAACATGTTTTCGTACTAAACTGTTTGCCTTATATCAATATTCTCTACTGTGTCATTTGCCATTTTACTGCAGTTATTTGTAAGCTTTGGCTGGCATGATCACTGTTACGTAAAAGCTAATAATGAATATCCACGTTCTTGTTGCACTACAGTGTGTACCGAGTCCATTTGTTCTATGGGCAGCTCTTGAGATCCCACAATAACAAAGCACAGCTACAGTCATGCATGTGATTGAAAACACCTTAACCACATAAATTCGTGTACAAGAACGTGACACGCAGGTAGCAAACACTTCTTGCGAGCTATGGTTGTGATTAAATCGCTCGTGTGAGCGCGATACCTCGAACAGCACTTCCATCAGCAGGGAGTCATGAATATCCACATCAACATTACCGAAAGGAAAAATTTCCATAAACTCATTGGTAGCACGAAGCTAAAGGAAAGGCGTTTAGATTTCTGAAAAGAAAAAAAATTCATCCTGGTCCAAAGTAACGCTGCACGCTTCTAGGGAACAAATTAGCTACTTGAAGTATTGGGTTTAATCCAACCTCAGATGAACATGACCCGAGCTGCGGCATGTGATTTTTATGCTAACATGATGCACAGTGAGCAACACTTGTGGCTTTGAAAGGCCTCCCACCAGGTTCAAGCATTGCAGGAGCGATTGTGAATCATGGGTCATACAGTCCCAATCACGTCTGCGAAGTACGAAATGACTACGTGTTGTGAAAATGTGAGAAATGTGGACATACTAAACAGAAGGATGTCCGCCCTTTTTATTGTTGGAAGCCGTGCTTTGAGTAAGACTCAGAACACACTGCTTACAATGGCACTGGCCACGGCGCACAAGTTTAGTTTATCATCCGACATGTAATTATCAATGCCATCACTTGTGGGCGCGCTGAGTGTCTGTGAGTGCTTGTAGAAGACGACGACGATCGCGGGCGGCTCATGTCACGTGGGCAGCAGCCTCAGGAAGTTGCAGTCGGGTGTCAGCAGAGTAAGTAAAGATGGCTATATTCTGTCTCAGTACTTCCCTGAGGGGTTTAGGGCTAGCTGCAGCTCAAAACCTCTTTTTTTTTTTCATTTAAATTTTGCTAAAATTAGGTAAATGCATTTATTTATAAACACAGATTGTTATGCCTCGAGACAACAATATTGCAGAATAAAGAGTCTCATTGTATCCACTATACCTAGATTTCACAATTAAACACTTCCTGTAAAAGCAAATTATGAGAATTTTTTTTTTTTATTGTGAACGTGCACAGCCAGAGAGCCCCCAAGTCCACGCATCTACTGCCAGCTATGCATAAAATAGATTATGATTACACTTCACATATTTTCATTGTTATGGCATCCGACAGTAGGATAAGATACATAATATTCTTATGGCTTTCTTTGAGGTATCCACTCCTGGTTTTCAGGTCTTTCGTATAGACGAAAGACTGAAACTTATTACACAAGGCTAATCTAAATTACTTCAGATATTCCCACAAGTGTTTTTACAAAGAGAAGAACTGCAGTGCAGAGTGCCAGTTCAAAAAGCATAGGCTACAGGATACAGTGTTATTCAGAAACTACCAAAACATATTGCAACTCATTATCTAATGTCAAGGGCCCATGCAAAGTGGGTAGCAAGAACAAAAGGCTCACAACTCTGTCCACAGCAGCCCCAGAATACTGTAAACTCACTCTAGTGGATAGCCATATTGTTAAATTCTGCTTCAGACCACAAAAAGAAAGCCACCACACATGGCGATGCAAAACTGAGAAGAAAAAAAAAACTATGGGCAGCCGAGGCTATTACGTGAGGATCCTGCGAAGAAAAGTTTTTTTCTGTTGTTTCAACGTCGCACGATTTCAGCTTAACAATACTGGGCATTTTACTCACATTTTCTCGCTTGGCCAGTTCAGTCTGTCGCTGCCGTGCAATTCTTCCTTCCGACGGGAGCAATTCCGAGAGGTACACCTCTTCTTCGTTGCCATATCCAAAATAACGGATAACACACGTGTCATGGTCCACTGACTTCACTCTAGCCTCGTAGCACACTCCGTCAACCGAGTATGTACACCGGCAGAAGTCTCCAACTTTCCATTCCTACAATGTAAACGACAAGAACAACATCCATAAATACTCTAACAAAACAGAAGCTGTTCTCAGTACACCAGAAGAGTGGCTGTATTTTAAGTGCAGAGAGATAGCAAGGTAACATGAGGTCGAGCCACAAGTCAGTGCTGGAAGCAAGCCTCAAGATATACACATATATGCCTCGATGAAGGGATACTGCCATTATCAAGTGATACTGCCACAAAGATCCACAGCAGCAAATACCCACAACGTGTAAGGAACATGTGTTATACAAGAATGCATATTTGACTTCCATGAAGCAATGAATCATCTAATCACATTGTGACAAGAGTAATTCAAGCAATGTGTGAGTAATGTAGTCCGCACAAGATTCAGGTATACGAATAACTAGCATTATTTGTATTCTCATATGCCTACTGTCACATGTGTTTAATGGATACTACAGATGAAACAGTAAATAGACAACAAATGGTTTCCGAGTGTTACCTGCTGATACCTTCGACAACCTCGAAACAGTGCAAGGCAATGTATAAGTTGAAAAACCTGGTCATCCTTTCAAAACGGCATTTGTAGGAAGGCCACAGTGCTAGTACATGACTTAAAGACGCAAAAAGTGTCTTGTAAAATGTGAAGAATAGAAGTTTTTCAGGTATCAAACGAGACATGAAAGAACGTTTCCCTTTTAATATACCTTAGAAGCTGCGCGTGAACCAGCAAAGCGATGAAAGCGATAACTAAAGTAACGGCGTGTGCCCCAGCGAAAAAGAATTCGACTGCCTGTGCCCACTTCAGTAATGTTATGCATCAACAGTGCATGCAGTCGAGTGCCCATAAAACGATCGTACCCGTGCTTTCTGCTGAGTATGGTGACCGTCGGTTCTCTTGTTTCCTTTTTTCTTCTGTTGTTTGTGGGGGCCCGATCCCGAAGATGACGACGGCTGCTTGCCTGCTCCTATACCATTCTGAAACGAAATTCACTAATGGAGAAGTGCGCTCGCATAACGTACTTCTTCTGTCGACAGACGAAGAACTGGAAATACCTCATTCGTTGAGACTGCGCGGTTGTACGCCTTGATCAGCGCTTCGTCGTCAAACACATCATCGCTTTTATCATCCTGCAATGAATAACCATGCCATCGTTAGAGCACACACAGTACGCGGCGAACACCGCACGCTCTGCAAAGACCTTGCACAACTCTCCCTTCGCGGACACGTACTTCGGACACCTTGTACACTACGTCGTTGTCTCCCGCAGCCATTGCTCGTAAACAAAGTTCAGAAATCGAAATCAGAAAGATGAAAACAAGCAGGAAGCAAGCAGGTGACACATACGCCTGTCAGTACAGCGCGACCGTAACCACAACTTAAGCTTACGCACAAACACCGCACGGGCGACAGTGTGCACGACGCGTGATGCGCTTGTCGATAGCGATAGCTGGAAGCTCACGGCAATACCCACAGGGCCACAGCCAACGCCTCCTAGATTTCTTGTCTCTGCCGGATAAGCGCGAAACGCCGGTCACCTATAGCAGCGCTGCCTACATAGGGTAAAAGTCTTTGTACTTGGCCTTTGAGATCAGCAAATGTGGCATTTGCTACTAATTTCAAAGGATGCCTTGTAATAAAAAAGTTGCTTGATGAATGACGGCTTCACTTGCGTAGGGTTAATTATAATTACATTTACGCTTTTGCAAAACTTTTTACGTTCTATTTGTTGCATATAGGCTCCAAAAACGTAAAAACCTATTTGAAGACACCCCCTACTTGAGTAGCGCCACCACCATAGTTCCGAACACCGCCGCTTCCCAAGTGACCGCCAACAATCCGGCAGGCACAGGAAATCTAGGAGGCGTTGCCACAGCAGTGAACATCTGTCACGGGCCACATGGTCGCAGCACTCGCGCATGTACCCTGAAGCCGGGCGTTAATTAATGTTGTTTTCCGACAATGCCCGTTTTCAAATCGAAGCATTTCTTAGCGAACTTGGGCGACTTTGAGCGTATCTATCAACCTAGCCGCCAACGACTTTTAACTTTCCTGGCCGTTTCGATAGTGGTATCGATACCAAACTTGGTATGGTATAACATGACTGTGTGAAGAACATATTTGACTAGTCATAACATGAAAATCATGACATGTATGCATGAATGTCATGATTTACAATTCTTTGTCCTGTTGCTCTTGCGGTGGTTTCGTTAACATGACATGTTGCAAAACTGCTAGTATGGTATGATATGATTGCATGGCGAACACAAGCGACAGACCCTAACATGAAAATCATAATATGCGTGTTTTGTAACAACATGACTACATGTCATGCTCTTGATGCGCTGGCGCCCGTTTTGCTAGGTTCACTTATAACAAATTTGTTACTACTGATTGCGAATGGACGATGAAGGTATGATACTGGTGCAAACGTGATAAACATGAGATGTTTGTCATGTAACGACATGACTGCATGCTACACTCATGATGCACTCGCGGCCATTTCGCTGGCTTCACATGTACCGAACTCGGTATTACATGACGCGAACGGACGACAAAAAGAAGTGCACATCCAAACATGATAATGACGACATCGTGTCATGTAACAACATGATTACATGCCACACTGATGATGCGCTCGCGTTGTACGCGGCGTGCCTCACACGGCAGCAGTCACTGGTCGTGGTCTAGTGGCTAAGGTACTCGGCTGCTGACCCGCAGGTCGCGGGATCGAATCCCGGCTGTGGCGGCTGCATTTCCGATGGAGGCGAAAATGTTGTAGGCCCGTGTGCTCAGATTTCGGTGCACGTAAAAGAATCCCCCCCAGGTGGTCGAAATTTCCGGAGCCCCCCTCTATGGCGTCTCTCATAATCATATCGTAGTTTTGGGACGTTAAACCCCACAAATCAATCAATCAGCCCAGTCGGTCAACTTGCGAGTCACAGTCCAGTCCGGTTGTAACCATTCGACAAGTGCCTCTAACATGTCAGATCGCTGTGTTTTCGCTACCAGTCATCCCGTCATCTAATGACACAAGCGTTAAACAGCACACTCCGAAGTGATATATGACCGTGAGATATGTGAATACAGGTTGAGAGCTATCAACATGCACGTGTTCGGCATACAGTAGTTTTCATCAAGCTAGGAATATGATACAACTGAAACATTATCCCAGAAAACCTTTTCGCTTGACCTATGTAGCCTTAATAAAGGCACCATGTATCCATTACAACATTCGGACGCTTAGAACACCGGCGAACATTTGGAACATCTGTGCGGCCGCAGCCGCTTGAATTGCGGAAGGCGCGCTTTCTGCTTCTGGCAAGATGGCGGCGAACGACTTCACCTGGGGGCCGTCTCCTCCACTCCAGCAAATATTATGTTATGATATCACAACTCTGGTTACGCGCAGTTGTCCGCCGCCACTGGTGTCCGTAACCACATCGCGCGAAATTATAAAAAAAATAATAATAATCTATCACCAATGACACAGGCTCGCAATTGGGTCCGCTGGGTGCCAACCCAGTTTTCTACCACTGAGCCGCAAAGGTGCTCGTGACTTGGTGGCAAAGTTGCCTTAGGCAGGCTTGATGTCGGGAAAGCAATCGCATTACTACGACTTATAAAGTGTTTTAAGGTAGGTCACCACCTTCGATTAAAATTTTCACAGTTATGGTCTGAAAGTTACAACTGCACTTTTGCTGTGTAAAGCTTAGTTATTTTGAATGTTTAAAATCATAAATTTGAAGAAAATGAAAACTTTTATTTTATATAAAAATCCTAATGTGTCAAAATATGTGTGTTGCGCCAACAGTCATAAGTTAAAAATGGCGAATGCGATTCAAATGCGACTTGGCAGGTGTGTAGTGAGGACAACAGCCTGTGTATCTAAGCACCATCATCACGTCATCACAAAGCCGGGGTGCGCTATCACAAAAAAGAACTAATAAAAACAACATCCGGCAGGGTTTTTTTATGCACTTTGACGTAGCATAAAAAGTTACTGCTCGTTTTCGTTAATTCTGCTTCAATGCATAGCTCTATATATATATATATATATATATATATATATATATATATATATATATATATATATATATATATATATATATATATATATATATATATATATATATATATATATATATATATATATATATCAGAACAGCATACAGAGTTCTACGCAAAAATATTTATTATACGTTTGTAGAGTAGCAGGCCAGAGCAAACTATAGCTCAGGCCGACCTCTCTACCTTTCTGTAAATGAATTCTCTCTCTCTCCCTCTCTATTATACGTTGAGTTATCCCTGTTCGCGCAACTGCACAAAGCAAAAAAAAAAACATGTTTAGAGAAAAAATTATTTAAAGATTTTAAATGAATGTCTGTGTAATGAAATAAAACCATCAGAAATGCCTTAAATCCACCAGGCTCACAGCTTGGGTCCTCATTGGAAGCGACACGGTCTCCTTTTGAACGAGCTGATGTACGGATTTTTTTTTTCTTGCCTGCTTTGTGTCTCCACCTGAGTTGCGCGCGGCCTGCCTAACACGGCAGCAGTGACTGGTCTGTCACGCCACCATCGTGTAGTGGCCGAGTTCAAGGCCTGTCTCCTTCAAAATGCCCACTAAGCTCCTATTTCCGTCATTGAACTGTGCTACTGCACCATACATGCAATCCAAACAAAACAATGGGCAGGCTTACATATACGCAAACTAAACAGTGTGCTGTATCGCCCCGTAGCCCCCTGGTGGAATTTTTCAATGAACTCGGAAAACCTCATCTCGAAAGGCCTACGAAAGCTTGAGAATAAGCTAAAGCATACTAAAATGACATAATATGCATTCCGAGAGACATTTAGGACGAGGTATCAGACGCCGTGGTATCAGAAGCCTTCGGTTTCGGACGCATCTAAGAGAGTTGGAGAAACCGCGAGAACTCTTTAACCGCTTGAGTTAGCAAAATAATTCTTTGTGCTAAATATTCTAGAATGGACAGGAAATCTAACAATATTATTTTAAAAAATTACTTTTTTTTTCAAAAACGTTGGTTTTCGAAAATGACCTACCTTAAAACAGCGGAAGACCAAACAGTCGTCGCACAATGCGAATAGCGTAACGAGTGGGTCGTCCAATGCTCCAACCCATTACAAAAGCTTGTTCTTGTCCCCTATTAAATGTGCCCCATAACCACTTCAGCCATGATTCCTCATCGTCGTCAGCCACTGCATGAACAATCGGCACAAAATTCCTTGCTAAGTATTTAGATACCACACGTCTCAGAAGAATATGACGCCGACGTTCAATTCTTGCGTTCGGTGCCACTCAGCGCGAGCTCCAATCGCCTCCACGACAAAACCATGGGGGTGTCAGGAGGTGGTCAGGGGTCTGAGCCGTGATGTTCGGGTCAGCAGCCGAGCACCATATACCATTACTTTATTAACGTTTCCGTAGCCGCTACGCCACCGTGGCGGAGAGAGTAGAATAGAGCAGGTCCTTGAAAATTCAGCACCCACACCCACGCTCGGAGACTGGACAGGAACGTTAGATTTAAAAGAAAGTTCTTAAAAAATTGAAGGCCAAATACTGAACCCCGCCTTGACACGTCCCCCTTCTTTTCGCGCCAAAACAACAGCAGCACCTTCTCCGTGCATTGGCCCAGATTTACCAAACCACAAATAGTATTTGTTCAATCGTTACTTGAGCCCCTAAATGTACACGTTCGTGATCTGATTCCTTTAACTGAGCAACGAAATTCTCCAGAAATTGTTTACCATGATATCTTCCCAACTCACGCTAAGCTATTACCTACAGGCATTTTAAATGGTTTATTGCAGGACCATTTAAGTACTCTGCCAACAAATGTCATTATAGCAACGGACGCATCTCAATCACATGAAAAATCAGGCGTTGGAATATATTGCCCCGTACTTGATTGGTCATTTTCACTTCGCTTACCGGACTTTCTTCCTGTCTTTCTGGCTGAATTCATGGCAATAATGTTAGCTTTGCGAAAGGTAAATATTTCCATTCTAGTCGTAGCAGTCATAACTGATTCATTATCAGTGTGCTCTTCTCTGTCCGCATCTGGTCACTCACCTATAGTGAAACTTTTTAAATCGTTGATCCCCTGTCATCTCCGAAGTATTCATTTAATCTGGACACCAGGGCACAAAGGTTTGTTGTTAAACGAAATAGCTGATTCTCTTGCGAAGGCATCCCTTTCGACACCAATTATTCCTATTTTCCTTCATACAGTATACATTACGGTGGCGCGATTTCGCACACTTAAAATCAGGCAAAATTTATCTGACCCTGCACTGACGGCTTCTCCAGAGTACAAACACTTGTTATTTCCCTGGCGCAGTGAACTGACTAATTCAAGGATGATAGAAGTTGTCATCACGAAATTTCGTTGCCGCGTTGCCTCCCTCAATTTTTACTTGCATAGATCAGGCATATTGAATTCCCCTATGTGCATTTACTGTAATCAAGAGGAAACGATCAGTCATTTTTTATTACATTGTCGCCGTTTCGATTTATTCAGGCAAAGCATACTAACACCACCTCTTCAAAGACTGGGCTTGCAACTATCACAACCTGATCTTCTTTCATTTGGAGCCTCTACACTGGGTTTCAGCCACATGGATGTTTTATTCGCCGTTCAAGAATACATCACTGCGACTAAACGATTTTCTTGCTAAATTGCTGTCTCACTATTTTTCTTCTTTTTTTTCTGCAAACTTGATACCGGTATTTCAAATCAAAATTAAGTTACAAAAAAAATTGGTAGGAAAGACGCAATGCTGAAAGTTTAGGGCAAATTCACCTTATAATCGGCCAATCCCCTTCTTTGGGTACGAGCCATTTACACAGGGAAACAACAACAACAACAACAGCAGCCATTATCGCCACTAACCTTAGTGCTCGATCATCCGTGGGAATCCCAATCGCTGGTGGCATATCAAAATGACGTCGCCCGAACAAAATTTTCGTGCCATGGGCGGCCTGTCCAGGCCGCCCGGAGCACTCCTGTGATTCGGCATGTCGACGCAAGATTCAAAGAAGCAGTCGTTTGCGGCGCCCAACTACTCAGGCGGCGTAAACCGCGATGACACCGGTGGAAGCGGCGCAGTATCGCCGCGCATCATGCCACCACATGCAACGTTGCCCCAAGTCCTGCCCTCCAGTCCCGCAGCGACTTCTTCCCCGGCGATGAAGTTTCACCAGCAAGGAGGCTCAAGTATGGCCACCGATCTGCCCTGCGAAGACTACCAGCGTCTCTCCAGCGTCAAGGGACACAATCATGATGGCAAGAAGGGCAAGCGAATGTTTTCTAAGGATCACCAGAAACACAAGAGCAGTGCTGCTCGCTACGAGCACGGAAGCGGCAATCCGTCGCCGAGCCATAAAAATTTACAAGGGACAGCAGTAGCAAGTGTTCCCGCAATCCAGGAACCAAGCGTCAAAGGCGAGTTCAATGCGTTTGCGATCCACACCTGTTGGAGGGATGACGTCGATACCGTGGATCCCTCTTACACTCCGGAAACCAATTATCCCCTTTTACTGCCGGTGATCGACGGCGGAAAAGAAATGGCTGACATCGTCAGCTACGCAGGTGAAATGTCCCGAAAGTGGCCAAGAAAAAGACACAAGCACGAGTTGAGGCACAAGCACGGCGCGAAGCACAAGCACAGACATCGAGAACCGTACGAAACCTGTCATTTTCTGGGCGCGGAGCAGGGTTCTGTACCTTTCCCCGCTAACGAACTTGAGCGGGACCAGCGAGTTCACACTGGAAATTCTCAAAAGTTTGCCGCGGTAGACAAGCAAGCGAAAAAACACAAGCACCACCACCACCACAGGGAATCAAAAAGAGATTTTCAACTGACGACGGCGGATGCAATACTGAAGCAAAGCGAGGCCTTGTTTCCTGACGCGGCTGACAAAAGTGCGCTGAGGAAAGAAGAAATCGAGCTGGAGAACCAAATGTTGATTCGGCGGGCGAGCATGATCTCCAGGGACTTCTTCTTGTCGCGCCCTGACGGGGCCATAGATGATGTCCTGCAGAGACACACCGAGCACGTAGATCAGCTAGCTGAAATTTCGCCGGATTTCTCTCATTTAGTTTTCTCGAGAAAGCACTACATGCGTTCCTCTCGCGACGTCTCTGGCATGCCGCCTCACGTCTCCCCGTCGCTTTCCAGCCCTAGCGATCGTCGCACAACACCGGACTTTGCTCACCGACAGTCCACTACAGAAAGCCTTAACGAGTCTATGGCACCCAGAAGTCGAGACGCTGTTGAGCGGGATGAGCTTCCGACCACCTTTAGCCACCAGCCGATCAATTGCACTCTGTTGGCGGACGTTACTACGTTAGGTCCTTTGAATTCTGTCAATTTACAGGAGCTAAGAGTGAATGACACGGGGAAAGGCGTAGCGAATTCTGGTCGTACAGAAATTGTTGTGAAAGAACACAGAGGATGCGGCGTAGATGTGTACAAAGCAGCTGATACAGCTGACATAGCAGGCCCTACATCCCGGGGTAAAGGTTTTGGCGCTGAACAGAACCTCGGCAGTTCTTCGCTAACACTCGCTGCACGAACGGCCGTTTCAGGACTTCGACGAACACAATCAGATGAAACGTTTTCCTTTGTACCAGATTGCTCTAATCGCAAAATGAACGAACAGTGCGATGCGTTCCGCTCGCTACCGCAATCCCAGCTTGATTCAAACGTGGGTGAACTGGTTCCCTCTTCGTCCTGTCTCAGTGTAGCACCAGTGGTTTGCGAAGCGTCTGATAACACAGAGAAAGTCGCTCATCAAACCTTGTCAGCAGTGGAACAAACAATCCCTTCTAAAAGTACGGAGCCTCCCCTGCCGTGCACGACTGAAAACACGTTTCATGACAAAAGCGCGATCTCGCACACTACAGTCGACGCTTTTGATAAATTTGGGCAGGATAGCGAGCAAGTGAGCTCAAAACGTACGAAGAAAACAGACACGAGACAGCAAGCGCGTGACCACCAAAGTGGCTGTCCTCCGGCATCGCTGTCGGGACATAATCATGAGCCTGACAATAACGTGGTCACCACCTACGAAGCTGCGCCCATGGAACAACTTCGCGATCCCCGTGGCCATCTAGTGAGCCACGTAAAGTATAACCTTGTTGTACAAGAGTTGTCCGAGCAAAGTCTCGGATATGGAATATTGGAGGAAAGCGGCAAGAATCTTCACCCTGCCTTAGCAGCCTCGCAGGAACGCGCCAACGGTGCTATCGACGCACTCGAAACGGAGGTCAAATTAATGATAGGTCTGCCGACGAGCGAAGCAGGTCTCAAGGCACACGTTTCACTGGAAGACTTTGAGACCATCTTTGAAGGTCAGGAACACAAGCCGGTGGATCAGGAGGCGTCGTCTCCCAAGGAACTTCAACTTCGTCAAGAAGAAAAAATAGTCGAACTCCAGTCTCGAGCGCCCCTTGGAAGGGCGTCTTCGGAACAAATTGCCGGCACACTAGAGGAAACTGAAGCTACACACGAAGCTCCCGCATCGCTGCCTGCAGAGAAGGAATCCGAACCTCCTGTTCACTCACCTGGTTCTACAAAAGTTGTTTCTGGCGTCGTGCTGGATGCCCCCATCGAAACCAAAGCCGTAATGCCTCCGGAATCGGTGAAACGTGAATCTCTCACGATTCGTATGGTGCCGGTAGTAGAAAGTCAGCACCATACCACTGAAGCAGCATCGAAAATTGGCCCTGAACACTCAGGAAACGAGAATGCCAAAGCATCGCATAGACCGAGTTCGGCGTGGCACAAGAAGAAAGCGCGTTCTTTTCTCAGGCGATCATTGGATCTATCGCGAGACCACACCACATCATCGTCTCCTCCTTCGACGTCCATGTCACCAGCTGCCGTCGCGATGCTTCCAGGGAAATGCAGGGGCAGCCTAGATACCACGACTCTGTACGCTGTGAAACCTCGGCGCTCAACGTCTAAGCCCAAACTTTGGCACGAACTCTCGGCGGTCATGTCACGCCCCGTGTTAGTAGGAATATCAACGCCTGGGACAGCTGGAGTCGTAATGTTGATGGACGAAGACGAGATTGAAGCACAGCTGAACCACGTATTACCGGCCGGCTCCCAAGTGCACCTCCGTGAGCTTGAAATTTACGCAGGAAAAGCTCGAGTCAACGGGAAGTAATGAAAAACGCGGCTAGCGAAAGGTATTATATCGACTGATAAGTCAGTGCGTCCGGTGGATACGTTATATCTACGTGGATGAAATCTAGCTGATTGCTCGTACTTAGTTTCATTCACGTGTTTTAACAAACTACTCGGAATATTCGACGGACAACGTTATCGACACGATAAAAGTATAATACGACGAGATATGCATTGATACGACTTTAAATGTTCGGGCATTATGATGGGCAACGTATTAACATGATTATTCGTGCGACACAAACCATTATGGTCGATGTGTTTATTCGCTACATTATTACATAAAAGGTCGCTTCATGTACGACACATGCATTTTGCAAATTCTTTTCTTGTTCGCATTTTAAATCATTTGTTCGCAGTGCTTATCCTCTGCGTCATTATGTCCCCTTATAATTCAGCATTTCATATCATTCTTCAGGCACAATAAATGTGAAAATTAGTGAAAAGTTCTTCGCCTATTAGCGACAGGCGGGTTGCGAACATATGCTGGCTTCAGCTACATAAGAAGCGAAACGCAGCGATTCGCGGCGAACGAATTGTCCCAACATGTGTTCGCGGCGGCTACCAGACTGCGCACCTACGCGCAGGATTCATGGCTGCTCCAGGCTCGCATTCAAAGGCGGCCGCAAACTCGGGCATGTTGAGCAGTGGCACGTTGCAGCGCAGCTTGTCGGCGGGGTGCGTGGCAAGGCGCTGCGTCGTCGCCGAGGAAGGCCGCTCAATACCGCAGAACTTGTAGCAGTAAGCGACGAAGAAGAGCTGCTCGTCTTCGAGCGCTTCCAGACCGCGCAGCTGAACGACGACGGGGACTCGCTCTGACGCGAGCACGTACGCTTCGTACGCGCAGCGTGCGCCACCGTTGTCGGCTGTGTTCTCCTCGAGCGTCACCGAGCCGGCTTTCGCTGACGAGGCGAGGCTTCGCATCTGCTCGACGAAGCAAGCGCTCGCCTCGCGATACGCGCCATTGGTTGCGTTGCTCCACCAGTCCTCGAAGCTGCCGACTTCGTCGTACAGCCGGCCGCTCACGTCGAAGCCGTGGATAATCTCGTGCGCCACAATAGCGCCCAGGCTGCCGTACGAGACTGACAGGGGTGCACCCTGAGTGAAGAAAGGCATCGCCAGTAACGCCGCATTCACGTTGACCACGTTGAGGCTGTACACGTACATGGCATTGACCCTGGAGTGCACCGTGGCGGAATCGCTGTGGCCGATAACGCCGTACACAGACAGCTTGTTGCTCTCGTGGTTGACCTCCACCAGCCGCACGACCAAGTCTAGGAAGCTGCCGCTTCCGCCCCGCGAGTTCGACAGGAGCGATTCGTACGCCTTGTCGAGGGCTGCGTCCGTCTCGATGTTTGGTATATTGAAGGCGATATTCTGGGCCTTCTGGACAGATATGTTCTTGGTGGCCGCGTCCATCCATTCGGCTCGGCGAACGCGGCGGTAAAAGACGCTCTTGATGTCTGACACGAGCTGCGTGAGTCGCTCGATGTCGGCGCGTTTGGCGAGCGACTGGGAGACGAATGAGTTCCACGTGTCAAGCATCAGGTCGGCGAGCCACTGCTGGCACGTGCGCATCACCTCATCGGCGGGAATCTCCTTCTCGGCGTGCAGAACGATTTCTTGGACGTGGCGGATGTCGTAGATCGCCTGGCCGTATCTGAGCAGCACACGAAGGGCCAAATACGCCTTGATGTCTTCCGGGTATTCGTGGCTGAGAAAGTACGTCAGCAGCCGTCCTATGTACGCCGGGTGCTGCACGATGACCGACTTTTGTGGCGTCAGCGCCGCCTGAGCTGGGAGGTTCTTATTCAACGCAGACATCCACTTTTTCCATGGAAAGTCTGCGCAAAGGTTTCCCAGGTCTTTCACCATGTACGTGAGGAGGACGTGGTCTTGGTCCCGCAGACGCGCGATGTCCTCTTCCACGGCCACAAGGCGCCGCGCGAAGTCGCTGTACTCGCTTTTTCTGCCGAACAGGAATGCGATGCTCACAATAAGCTTCTCGTACAGCAACTTTTTCGCGTCCGTCAGTGGGCCTGGTATAAGTGGCGCCGGAAGTCCCAGCACGATGGCTCCTTTCTCTTTGCTCATTGACCTGACTGAGTACGAGAACAGTACGCTAACGTCCCATCTCATGGACAATGTGACCAACAGCTCCAGGAGGTCGGTAGCATTGCCGCCTTGCGGGACTTCCTCGTCGGGCCAGGCCAAGTTCATGTTCTTGAGGAACTTGCGCATCGAGACGACTCCGTTTCCTTCGGGCGTCAGAGACTTGGCGCAGGCGACGTACACGATGGCTAGCTTGACGAACGAGCCACCAGTGCGGTTACCGAAGCTCTTACGAAACGTTTTCCAGAGTGCGTCGTGGAGGCGAGCGCGCACGCTCTGCTCGACCTCGTCGAAGACGCTTCGGCGCGACTCCAAGGGTCGGAGCGAGTGCGAGCGGCGCCAGCCGTCGCACACGTAGGCGTAGAAGTCGTCACACGGGTCCAGGTCTCCGTTGACGGAGGCGTTGATGAGCCTCGAGAGTGCCCGGCAGCTGCTCGATGCACACACAACCTCGTCCATGACGTAGATGCGTCGCGAGAACACTCCTGGCAGGTAGGCAGCCGCGCAGAACGAGGCCGACACGAAGAGAACTAGCGCGGCGCCGTACAAAAAGGGCTTCGCGTCCCGCTGTCGTCGGTGCTCGTGTTCCACTATGGAGACTTCAGCCTCTTCCTCCATGAAACGATATGCTCCGGGTAGCCGGGACGACGACCCTGGGGACGCGCTCGGCGCTGTAACGTCCTGTTGTGCGCGAGTTCCCTCTGGGGCTTCTACCACTGCTTGCGGTACGTCCAGTCTTGGCAGCCAGATATCCAGCTCCTCCAGAAGAGGTACGGGCTGCCGTATAAGAATGCGTGGTGCCTTCTCGTCGTCTTCCACTTCTTAATGAATTGGTGTCACGCGCGAGAAGCTGGTGCGCGGTGCAGGCCAGATACTATAATGTTGTCAATATTATTGATCGACGATGATTTAGTTAAGTATAGGAATAACAAAAAAGTGTTCCGTGGCCGAGACACATTTATTTGGTATGAACAGAGTCGCAGCTTAACTGTATATCAAGGAAGCTTTTTGTAAGAAAAATCAGACAGGTGGTAAAGGATAAAAAGAAGCTGATGGTACGCAGAAAATTTGTAACATTAGTGATAAACAACAACGGATTATGCAATGCGGAGTGTCTGCACAAATAATATATTATACCTTCTGGTTGTGCTTTGTAAGCATATGTAACCTGCATGTTATAATTTTTTGCTCTTTTAACCGAGTATATATTCCTTTCAATATTAGCGAAAGTTGGGCTAGTTGGTGGTTCATACTTGGGAAGTAAAAACAGTGCAAAAATATAGACAAGGACAGAGGAAGACGACAAGGTCGTCTCTTCCTCTGTCCTTGTTCAATAAAGAATTGCCGGCGGTTATCCTCAAGGAAAAAAATCGAGTTAAACTGGAGGCACCATACATAGGAAATGTAAATTTGTAAACTACGAGAAATAGCCATAACTGTAGTTTATGTTCTCAAGACTACAGCTTGGTTCAGTGGAGTCTGCACCAAAAAAATTTGCAAATCCCACGTACAGTGGGAATCTATGATATGCGAAGCACGATTCAGAAATGTTGATATGTCACTTTAAAATCAGCACAACGTTACAATGTGGAGGTAAATGACGCCGTACATGACTTCCGTGTCATGATTATCATGTGTAGATGTGTCGTTTACCCTCGTACTTTATTCACGTCACGTGATGCCAAATTTAGAATATGTGACGCTAGCGAAACGGCTACGAGCACGCTATGAGCGTGGTACGTTGTCATGTTCTTACATGACATGCGTGTCAGGATTATCAGGTTTAGATGTGTCGTTTACCTTCGTCATGTATTCACGTCACCTGATACCAAATTTGGTACATGCGGAGCTAGCAAAACGGCCGCGAACACATCATGGAGGGCCCAATATACTCCAACAATGTAGCGTTGACGCACGCGCACGCTGGACACAGCGACGCTACGTTAGCAAAACGCGAGCACTCTATAGTTTGACACCAGGCGCGACTAGCGTCCGTCGGCGCGGCCCAACGGTAACCGGTGCGAATTGCGACATGCTGCGTTTCGCGCTGATGCGTTACGCAGACAACACTGCGTCTCCCTCTTTTCGTGACGAAGGGACGATGGACGTACTGAAACACGCATGCGTCAATGCAACACAGCGCGGCATGCGCCTGCGAGTATATGGCAGGACCGGCGCCTGGCGTGGCCACGCCGGCGTGATGCGACGAAATGAACGCCGGCGAGCACGCGCACCACGTCACGTCGAAATATATTGGCGCCTTGACTGTGGCATGCAGTCATGTTCTCACATGACACGCATCTTATGATTATCATGTTTGTCCCAGTTACATACCTTCGTCATCCATTGACGTCAAGTAATACCAAATTTGGCATATGTGAACCTGGCGAAACGGCCGCGAGCGCATCATCAATGTGGCATGTAGACATGTTGTTACATGACACGCATATCATGATTATGATGTTTAAATGTGTCAATTACTTATGTAGTCCGTTCGCGTCGCATAATACCGAGTTTGGTACATGTGAAGCTAGCGAAACGGTCGCGAGCGCGTCCTCAGCGTAGCATGTAGTCATGTTGTTACAAGACACGCATCTCATGTTTATCATGTTTGCACCAGTCACATACCTTCGTCATTCATCCACGTAATGTAATACCAAATTTGGAATATGTGACGCTAGCGAAACGGCCGCGAGCGCATCATGAGCGTGGCATGTACCCATGTTGTTACATGACACGCATGTCATGGCATGATGTCATGATTTTCATGTTAGGGTCTGTCGCTTGTGTTCGCTATGCAATCATGCCATACCATACCAGTTTTGCAACATGTCATGTGAACGAAACCACCGCAAGATCTGCAGGATAATGAAATGTAAATAATGACATTCACGAAATACATGTCATGATTTTCATGTTATGACTAGTCAAATATGTTCTTCATACGGTCATGTTATGCCATACGAAGTTTGGTATTAATACCATTATCGAAACGGCCAGGAGAGCTAAATATCGTAGGTGGCTAGAGATAGATAGATAGATAGATAGATAGATAGATAGATAGATAGATAGATAGATAGATAGATAGATAGATAGATAGATAGATAGATAGATAGATAGATAGATAGATAGATAGATAGATAGATAGATAGATAGATAGATAGACAGACAGACAGACAGACAGACAGACAGACAGACAGACAGACAGACAGACAGACAGACAGACAGACAGACAGACAGACAGACAGACAGACAGACAGGGGAGCCCACAAAATACCCTCTTGTTTACTACCTTTTTGTTTGGCGCCTTGTTATATTGGAGTGAGCGACGGCATATTTTTAATCTTCCTGTAACGGAAAAACGTCGGGCGTAAATAGCACATCAGACATAGTGTTAATGGTCTTGTTAATAAGGCACTGCACACCTGTAAATGGTGGAGGTGCTGCGTATCGATCCCAGTATAGCTAGATTGTATAGAAATTAATGGAGCTTTATACTTTTTACGCGGTACCCCAACCGGTGTTCTTTCTGTGGCAGACAACCACCACTATACCATTCGACCTGGCAATGCCTTAAACTACCCGGACACCCAACCTTTCACCTTCCCGAAGGAAAGACGCTTTTTCCAGCCCAGCGTTCGACCACCAGCGAAGACTGATTGAATGAACCAGCCGAAAAGCTGCAGGTATACTGGGGCCCTGGGGCCATTCTCTGTGACTACACGAGAAGAAAACGTAGTTTTCTATTGTTTTCCAGTACTGTTGTTGCTGCTGCTGTTGCTACTACTACTACTACTACTACTACTACTACTACTACTGCCCCTGCTACTACTACTACTACTACTACTACTACTACTACTACTACTACTACTACTACTACTACTACTACTACTACTACTACTACTACCATCACCACCACGTACCCTCTTCAGAAAACCGGAGATAATTGAAATTAGCACCATTTCGCGCTAGCGAAAGTGCAAAAGTATGCCCCGCCTCTCCTTAACACGAAACGCTATAATGAACAGCTGAGTTATCCTGCCTGCCCTATTTCTCCGCATTTGCGTATTTTAGGGCTTGCTCGGAATGATGAAGCTGATAGATGCGCTAGTCCAAGCATCTGTAATTGCGCAATCACAGTAATACTACGCGAAGAATATCCTCTTGACTGAGTCGGTACACATACGTGGAGACCTCATTGCACATTGTTTTTGTGAAATCTTTAGTAGCCAGAGTAGACTCGTTTCCACTGATTCCTAGTTTAAGAGAGCAGAATATAAGCGTCCGCTCTTGCGTTGAGCAGCATCGCCGTCGCTGTCAGTGGCGTAACTTATAGACACGAAAAACTAAAATAGCAAAATAATACCCAGTGTGGAATGAGGTTTGTACCCACGCGCTCTGCGTATATATTATGATTTATAGCGTACTTCGACACTTCCAGGAAAGTCGGATCTTCAAGTACGGTTGGCCTTGCCCCTACACAACGCTGCGCTCAGTAACAGGATGGAAAGGTGGGCCAGTTGGTAATTCATGATGGTTCAGTGAACTGGGAGCGCGGGGGTAAACACAGGCACAAAGCAAAGAAGATGCACACAGCATGAGCGCTCAAGTAACAACTGGTTTATTCTCACGTTTGAAGGACATATAAGTACACAAGGGTGCGCATGTCAACAGAAATAAGATGATAGTGTGAGCAGCAAGCGTGGCGTTCATTCGAAGCACTTGTCTGCGAATTATCAATATAGTAAAACTCACAGTCTCACATATTAAACTCACAATTGATAATTCTTGATGTGTGAATATAGTTAAACTCACAGTCTCACATATTAAACTCACAATTGATAATTCGTAGACACGTGCTTCGAAAGAACGCCACGCTTGCTGCTCCCACTATCATCTTATTTCTGTTGACATGCGCACCCTTGTGTACTTATATGTCCTTCAAACGTGAGAATAAACCAGTTGTTAGTTGAGCGCTCGTGCTGTGTGCCTCTTCTTTGCTTTGTGTCTGTGTTTACCCCCGCGCTCCAAGTTAGCTGCGCTCAGTATTCACATTATTCAGTATCACCATCATCGGTGATTTTTTTTTTCACTGGTGATTTTCAAGGTGACAACCCCTGTGGCTATGCATGCACGAGCCCCGCGGAGGAGCTTGCGAAATCTTGCGGATATCGCAAGGTGATCACAAGATTAGGAAAATCGAAAATTTTAGTCGTACGAGAATATAAATAATAAAACAAATGGATATTTTATGAATAAAGTAATAAAAAGGTGTTAGGCTCATAGTCAGTTGACTCACATCCTCGTCTTTCACGTCAAAACCGTTAAAGCCACGTATTCTTTAATTTAAAAAAACACTCTCTAATCGCTGTTATTGTTATATACGCCTGCACCGGAAGAAGCTATGTCACAACAGCAACTTTTCTGGAAACGTCCGATGCCGTGTCATGGCTGGCTGTGCGTTTTGCAAGGACACTAAGACTTCGGACGCAAGATAGTGACGGTAAACAGCACAGACTAGTATACAAGCATGGTTCTAAATGCAAACGTCAATTTATTGACAACTCGTTGGACTAATATATTATCGTAAATGCGAAAACAAATAAAGTAGAAAGATATTTCAATAACCCCACGTTCATTCTGAGCAGCTCGTAGTTAAAGAGGGCATGGTCGCGCGTGAGACACTGAAGAAGAACGACAACATAAGCCTTGTGCTTGTGATAACAACGTTTTTTATTTGTTATATTTGAGATTTAGTAGTCCTAAATGGGTACATCAGAAATTGCTTCTCTTTCAAGTTGACGTCATAACATCTAGTGTGATGTGAAAAAAAAATCACAGCATATGCACGGAGTGAATGATGATGACTGGGACGAAGCGCTGGGGGTTACATATACAAATACTGTATGTATCTATACAAGAAATTCTACAATTGATAAGTGGTAGCTACGCGTCGCTTCCATTCCCCCTTCATTACAACGGCTTTATGGTCGGTGAAGTGGTGGATCGGTGATGGGGCATAGTGAGATGTTTGCAAGAACGAAGTAGTGGGCAGTTTGCAAAGGTGGAACTATTACTGGTCACGTACAAACAAGGGATGGACACTGTGGGACAATCAATGGTTCTTTAATGCGCACCTGGATACAATTACACGACCATCTTGCATTTCATATTGGCTACTTCTCAACAGTATTTGCTTCATGGTCGGTGAAGTGGTAGATCGGGGATGGGGCGTAGTGGGCTGTTTGCAAGGACGTAGTGGGCAGCCAACAAAGGTGGAACTATAGGCGGTCACGTACGTACGTACGTACGTACGTACATACATACATACATACATACATACATACATACATACATACATACATACATACATACATACATACATACATACATACATACATACATACATACATACATACATACATACATACATACATACATACATACAGCCCCGCCGCGGTGGTCTAGTGGCAAAGGTACTCGGCTGCTGACCCGCAGGTCGCGGGTTCGAATCCCGGCTGCGGCGGCTGCATTTCCGATGCAGGCGGAAATGTAGGCCCGTGTGCTCAGATTTGGGTGCACGTTAAAGAACCCCAGGTGGTCGAAAATTCCGGACCCTCCACTACGGCGTCTCTCATAATCATATGGTGGTTTTGAGACGTTAAACCCCACATATCAATACATACATACATACATACATACATACATACATACATACATACATACATACATACATACATACATACATACATACATACATACATACATACATACATACATACATACATACATACATACATACATACATACATACATACATACATACATAAAAGGATGGACAGACCCACGCCTTCAGGAGCTTCGCCCCTAAAGCAATTAGGGCCATAGTATCCACCCCACTCTTGGCATATCCCCTCGAGCAAGTAAGACAAATCATCCCAGCAGCATCGTCATCATCCGCAGAAGTCTCTCGGTCACGCCGGCTTTGGGGCACCAAACACGTACGGCGACCCGTTAGAAAGGGCAACACCACCAACATCATCATCATCATGATCATTATCTAAAAGTAGCGGCAAATGAGTCGAGCATGGCATCCGTAACACTACGCCGAAAGAAAGACGAAAAAGAGGACCCCGGAGAGCGGTCGCAAGGGAGTCATGTCCGGGTCGCCGTCGCGCCCAACGCCACCGTCCAGGCCACAATCGATCAGTCATGAGGGCATCACCATCTCCGGGGTACGTGTGGCGCCGATTCTGCAAGGGACGTGCAGTCAGGACCACTGGCTCTTGACGGGACGCCCTCACCTGGGCGGCTACATGTCGCCCGGGGGATCGTTCGCCCTCAGCGCTTCGACCAGCCGGAGCAGCGGCAGCGCCGCGGCCGTCCGCGGGACCCGCGGAAAGGGCCGCGCCGATATGGCCGCCCAGGACAAAATTCACAGCTCAGGGAGTCGTTCTCCACCGACCCCCGAGCAGAGCGGCTCCAAAATGCCAACCTGGCGTAGCTTCAGCGCCGGCAGCTGCAACTGGAGCTTCAACGCTCAGTTGCGCCCTTCCAGGCACGCAGTGAGAGATGGCAGCGAGTTCAAGTTTTCGCTAAGAAGCAGCAGGAGCCCCTCCAGCAGCTCCGATGGATCTCTGCACTATTCCATGTTAGCACCAGACGACGCTAGCATACCGAGGAACCAGGACTCGATGGTGTCGGTGCAGCTGAGGCCACCGAAATCTCCCTCCGGCTCCGTCGAATACGCCTGCACCGCCTCGCCTTCGAGAACCGCGAACGTATTGCCGGGCTCGCCCCTCAGGAGAACCGCCCTGGATACGAAGGTGAGCACGAGGGTTATCACGACGACCGTGGCCTGGACGCCGCCAGCGCACGCCATCGGACTTACTCCACGAAGATCCAGTGTCTCTGGAATGTCGTCTCGAGAAATGCTCAAGAGCGATAAACAGGAGGAGCAACGTCGACGCTCCGTGACGTTTACAGGTGCCCCCTTGATGGCAGCAGTGCCGGAAAATAGCCTACGCGAAGTGACTACCATCAACTCCACCATTCCGGAGTCAAAATCCAGGCCGCCTCAAGAACAAAGTGAGTTTCCGGTGCCGAAGACTATAGAACTGCAGAACTTAGAGCCCCGACTCGGACCGCCTCAGAAGGAAGACAAGGAGGCAGAACGTGTATCTTCGGTGGATGTACGGCTTAAACCAGGATCCGAACCATCCAAATCGTTTCAAGATATAGGAGCACCAAAGGAGCCAGTAAAGAGTGAAGGTCTACAGTCTACATCGAAACGCCACTGGAGATCCACGGCTGGGCATACGCCATCAGCGGCACTGGTGTTAAAAGATGAATCAGAACAAAACACCACTCTAGGTGCTGCAAGGCCGCAGCCAGCTCCAGCGGGAGTTTCTGTTGCGAAGGAAGTGTCACGTGAGTGTGGAACTTGTGCTAGTCATGCCCTAACTACTGTTATTCAGTGCGTCTCGTAGTTATGTATTATAGCGGTGGCTACAGTAGAAATACTTGAACCATTCAAATCAAAATTATGGAAAGGTTAAAGAGTACTTGACGTACTTGTCTATAGGTCACCGCACTGACATATACGGCGAAGCTGTGTACAACGAACCCGTTCCTAACTGTACACAAACAGTGATCCTCTCAACAGGAGACCCTATCAGGTATATGCCGCATGAATTAGGGAAATTACACCACTCACTTGAGCTACTCGAAGAAAACAAATGAAGAACCTGTCCGCGGCCAGCAAGTCGTCAATGAGTCATTTAACAAACCTATTTAATTAACGATCAAGCAAATAAATCAAATTAAAAACACAGTGCATCTCTGGCCAACGCGAGTTGAGGTGGAATCACTCTAAAAGAGCGTAAGGCGAATTAAGGAGAGGCTATTTGTAAACTTATTTCAAACTTAGTGCATTTCTGTATAATTCACCGAAATTTCGTCTCACCTCTGTACAGAGCTTCGTTGCTCACAGAGCAGAATGGCTCATTTGTTTGAGTTTTTCAGCACAATCTGTCATAAACCACCATCTCTTTTCTGATGCGATATCAGGATATTTATTTTCCCCATTAGGTTTTTTCGCAGGCTGCATAGCGCAACGTTTAGACCATGACCTTGAGAGAAAGATGCACGAATTTCCATGCCACGAATTTGCACTGCTACCGCCGGCAGGAAACGCTAGCCACGACAAACTATGTCAGGGTTAGATTTGTCTAAAGTAATAACGATGGTCATAGCTGGGTTTCAAAGTCTAGCGCGTCGTAAATTTTTGTTCAAAGTGACATTCAAAGGTGATAACGTAGATTATAAAGGTAAAACAACTTATTTTTTTACTTCCCCAGCGCAAAGTGCGAAAGAGCGCCTCCGGGTTACAAACACGCCGCTGGCATTAAAGGTAGCCATAAATTAACTTTTGTTCTTAACATTTTTATTCGGGGATATCTGACTGCGTTGACAACGCGTGTTGTCACATGTTTCACCATTATTTGATAAGCAGTGCTTACCAATATGCGGCTTGTTGGTGAGCCCTTTTTTGACTCAGCCTACTTTCCCCTGAAGTTTCAATAATAATTGTTGAGGTTTTACGTACCGCAACCACCATGTGCTTTAAGAGATACGCCGTCGTTGCGGGTTTCGGAAACATTGAACTCCTGCGGTTCTTTAACGTCTACCTAAATTTATGTACGTGGGAGTCGAGCATTTTCATATCCATCAAAAATGTTGCCGCCGCGGCCGGGATTCTAACCCGTGATTTACGGGTCCGTAGTCGACGAGCACCATAACTACTATAGACCACCACGTCAGGCTCCACCGAAGTTTCGTACAACATCAGAAGCACACAATACGCAACTAACCAAGCTAGCGGCTACATCTAATTTGTCCGGATATCATTCGCGTTCGCGATGTATGACCGAATACGCAAACAGGCTTTCCACACCAAAGTCTTTCCCCCCGCGCGTATATACCCATGAAGATAAGGCTCATCCGGTTTCCGGACCACTTGCCGGGTGGAATCCGACATAACTTGCGCTCTCCCACGATCCATTTTAGGGGTAACCTACGGCGAACGCGAAAACAAATTACTTGACAATCATAAATGTGATAGCAAGAGATAGTGGCGATTGATTGCATTGAAACAGGGAATGGCTTGAATACTCCGCACATTAAGCACTCTTCTTCAAGTGAGCGAACCGAATTTCCCGTGATATCGTCAGAGTGATGTTTATAAAAAATTATCAGAGCGTCGTTTCTCGTTTCAAAACTTCATTCAGCTTACATGTTAAAAACGGTGTCAGAATCTCAGTAACATTACCGCATTTATTCTGCAGTACACAACATAAGCCACCAAAATCTTGTTTCTTTAAATCTTTTTTTTCTCTGGACACTGCACAATGAACGAATAACTAAGCTAGCTATACTGACTAATTTACTATACACAACGTATATTTCGTACTAAAAACATCTTCAACCCCGAGGGGAAGATAACGAAGTAAATAAAAACATAATTCTTATGCCCAGTGAGACGCAATTTACGCCATTTGATGATCTCATAAATATGAAATTTATACGTAAATCGAAACCTACTAAATCATTCTTGTGTGGCAAGCCCAGTCATTAATTTGGGGGGGGGGGATAATTTTTGAACATCCCCATTGACAGCAACGGGGGACCTCAATGAGGAAGCTGCTGTGAGTACAAATCGGAACATAGTCGTGAGTGGCAAGCATCACAAACCATGTTGTTTAAAAACATTGATAACACTTTTCACACGAAAAGAAAGTTCTATTTATTTGCTTTCGGTTGAGATGTAAAAGTAATTTTATAGGATCACCACGTGGTGTAAATTGTGTCTCAGTGTCAAACGAAGTGTTGTTTTCTACACATTCAGTATTTCTCCTCGTAAGTTTTACAAATTTTCGAGGACTGAAAACGATTTTACGCAAATTGTATACTTTCTGTAGAGTAAGTATTGCTCGCTAAGATATCAAACGATAAAGAAGTATTTGAAGAAACAAAACGCAAACTTGTATGATTTTGGCAAAATGTCTGGATGAGCATATGACACGAAAATCGCAGTAACATTGTTTTAACAGCTTAGACAAATGTCCTTGCCTAATATGTAAACCAAATTTAGTGCTGAACGAGAAATGATCGACGTAGACAGAAGTTTTGGACGAACATCCCTCAGACGGCATCATGCAAAATTCAGAAAGCTCTGACGTGAAGAGCTTTCTTCATCTGCGGAATATTCTAAAAATTCGCTGTTCCCCGTGACTTCTTTTAATGCGTTCGAGGTGGTCGCTGAAGTAGCTGGGAGGCTTGTCTTGCATGCATAGATCGGCTAACTCATTAATGAGTCGATTAACGAGTCTGAGTCTGAGTGAGTCCGGGTGAGTAATGTTTTCGTGAGTCCGAGTCCGAGTGAGTCGAAAGCGCAACTTGTATTTCTTTGAGTCTGAGTGAGTTCCCCTTTATTTTGCCGACCAAACGTCCATATCTAGTCACCTTCAGCATTACTATCAGCCTTACCTGGATTCGCGTTCATAATTACATCTATACTGACAGGTTTTCCGAAGCAGTGTCGTTCACACACCATTTCAATATTTATGAACCAGACGCGTGAATTACGTAGGGGGGGGGGGGTGCCCTTAGCTCTCTTCCACCATGTTTTCTAGGGAAGCTATTTATAAATAAGTTATGCTGTCATCTAGTAAAAAACAAATGACGTTACTGCTTTGGAAGCACTCAGAATTCCTTTTCAAATGTGCTCTGTCAAACAGTGCCCAGAAGAGCACCGACTACGTGGGGCATTGGTGTTAAGGAGCATTGACATCATGGTTGAAGAAGCTAATTCTACGCTAACGCACTCATGAGTGCACTCACTCGGACTCAGGTCGAGCCGTGGGTCTGAGTCTGAGTGAGAGGGTAGTGTTTTTGCGTTATAGTCCGGTTGAGTCCGGCTCAGGAAAGTTATTGCGAGTCGGAGTCCGAGTCCGTTCAAACTCGAAGTATATTTATTCAGTGAGTCTGACTGACCTCCCTTGGTTTTGCCAACCCATGCTTGGATGACCTTCACCAGATTCAATTTGGAGCGAAATTCCGCACGGAAAGTTGTGGTTTGTGCGCCGACCCACACTACACCGTTAAAAGTTTCAATAGGAAATTAGAATATGTAACCAGATTTGACTGCCATATTTCTATTAGAACTTGACCTCCCCGTTTTGTACAACCAAAATGATATATGTTGTTGCATGTGTACTAAACAAAGTCACTTCTGGCGTGCCACATATATGACTGTGTTCAAAGAGACACGTTAACTCTTTTTGCGGAGTCACTATATTCTCTTCTGAGAGTCGCGTGACCCAGAAGAAAGTTAGCTTGACTCTTTGAAGAAAGTCATACACGTGGCGAATCAGAAACTCCCGAAAAGAATCGCACATACTGTTTCCCCCCAGTGTCGAAAGGAGAATCGCTTCTCTCATGAAGGTTCGTCTTTTTTCGTAATTGAGCAAAGCCACGAATTTACTTGGGGTTCATAATGAGCTTCCTAACGTTTTGTTAAGGCTACGCGGTGTACGTTTGTTCGACGTTACGGCATGCTTTCGGTTTTGGCATTTTACCGATAAGATGACTGCAAAACAACTTTCGGATGCCACAAGCTTTCCAGTGTCGCAGACGTTTTTTGTTGTTGCTGTCGTCGTCATTGTTGTTGTTGTTGTTGTCGTCGTCGTCGTCGTCGTCGTCGTCGTCGTCGTCGTCGTCGTTGTTGTTGTTGTTGTTGTTGTCGTTGTTGTTGTTGTTGTTGTTGTTGTTGTTGTTGTTGTTGTTGTTGTTCTAAATTATGTTTTCCTTTGCAGCTGCTGAAGTGTCGGATGAAGACGATTCTGCTCCCGTTGCCACGATGAACGTTGATGTCCCCATTTCTAAGCCGGACTATCAGCCGAGCGTGCTTCTTAGCCAGAGCGGTCGCAACGAAACTGAAGCGACCGAGATGACAGTCGCGGCACCTCCACTTTCAGCAGACCAGCTTGAAAGTCAGCGAGAAGAAAAGAGGAAAAGGGAAGCGTCAGCGCTCGTTGAAATTGACAAAGAGGATAGATCGATCCGAGCTGCGCGGGATGCTGAAGAATCACTGCTTTACATGGGAACTCTTTTCGGACCCAAGGAACACGTAATCACCGACAATGTAAAGGCAACACTCAGCCCAACCACAGTCATAGAGACACCACCGAGTAACCAAAGACTAAAGTCTGGAGAAGGAGTAGAAACCATGAAACGAGCCGATACCAAAGCATTCGGCAGCAGAGCCTTTGAAGAAGGTTCGACTCGTCCAGAAAAACGCGAAAGTGACGAACTGGCCGAAGATACAAATGTAGACGAAATTTTTGCTGAAGCCGAAACTTACTTGCATGGAAGTAAAATGGAGGAACGAACAAAACACCAGAGCCACGAAAGAGCCACATTTTCAGAACAGGAGCCTCAAGCGGAGCCTAAAACAAATATGTCTGATGAAATTCAAGCCCAACCTGGGGCGCCTGCAAAAGCTCCAGAGGTCGACAGACGTGAGAATCGTGGCGACGCCCAAGCAGCCACAGGTAGGCACTTAGAGCAGGCTGAAAGCGCTGTACAAGTGTACGAGGGCACACTAACGAAGAGCGCTCAGGACTCAGATACAGTGCCAGAACAGGTTGAAGCGCCACAAGCTCCAGTACAGACGAAAATCGCTTTAGAAGCTCTGCCTTACGATGAAGTAAGCGCGTCATCTCCAGTAGATTTGGTAATAGAAGAAAACAGAGTTTCGGGTGAACGAACAGATGCAGCGGGACCACGCGAGCTTGAGGCTAAAACAGACATTCAGTTACCCGAAATTACCCATGAGCTACCCATTCGCCCAAGGACGACCGGAGGGTCACTAGAAGGTGAAAGCCGAATTACGGATCACGCAAAACACGACAGAACTAAATCGAGAGAGGAATGTTCGCTTGCCCGATCTTTCGATAAATCTGGAGAAACCAGAACATTAGGGGAAGTAAGCGAAGCTCAAAAAGAAATCGAGCCAACTGAAGTACTGGAAATTCCCACTGAAGAAACAGCAGCCGCAACCGAAGCTCTAGCACGAGATAAATTTGCATATCCAATTAAGGCTGATTCTGCAGCGCAAACTGTCCGGCCAAAACCTATCACCGATATCCGGTCACCCGGAATTGAAGATGAGCATTCCATGCACTCAAGGCCAATGGGAGGGCTATTCGAAAGGGGCCGGATCATTGCTGAAACTGTTGAACGTGAAGAAATCAAAGTAGGGTCCGAAACTGGACCTTGGAAGTTTGCTCATATATCAAGAAAGACAACAGCAGAAGCAAGTAAAAAACATGAAGGAGCGACAGAAACCAATAAAATTAAAGCAATCGCTGATGGAGCAACGCATGGTGGTCAAATTGAACCACAAGTACAACATGAAGCTGCTGTTTTGTCTACGGCAGCACCAGAATATGTAAAACCAAAACCCAAAGGGGATTTAACACCACCCAAGATAGGAGATGAACATTCCTTGTTCCAAAGAGCGACAGAAGGCCTGCTTGAAAGCAAATTCCACCCCACTGAACAGGCAAACCATCAGGGAATAAAAACTTCAGCTCCCGAAACGCTCCTCGCACCTAGTAACTTAGTACACAAGCCTGAAGAGGAAAAAATGTCAGTGAAATTTAGTGAACCACGTGTAGAAGCCAGAGTTTCGTTAAATAAACCGGCCTATGAAGCTGAAACAGCCACAGCGGAAGCTTCAGACCACGACGATGTTAGAGCACCAGTTGCGTCTGCGCATGTTCCTGATAATTTCAGTCATGCATCCAAACACGAAACATGGCCTCCTCATATTCAGGCCTTCTTTTTGAAATCAACGGCGACAGGAGCGTTACTTAAAGAGGACAGCTCTATTATGGAACATGCCAAAAATGGAGAGACCAACGCAGTCATGGCAAGATCCGAAGAGGCCAAAGATGCCACGGATGGTTTAGATGCCGAACCTTATTACTTATCCCAAATGCCAGAAGAGAAAAGAGCGTTTGTTGAAGTTGGTGAACTGCAAAGAGGAGGTAGAAGGACTCCAGCTAGTGAGTCAACCACTGCAAAAATAGAGGAAGATGCTAGGCGTGAACCAAAACCCGTTGCTCGGCCGCCTGAAATTCAGGAAGAGTTTTTTCTTGCACCAAGAGTGACGGGAGGCTTACTCGAGCAAGACAACGCGATTATAGAACATGCCACATCTGATAAGGACGATGTATCAGAAGCAGAATCAGTTGCGGAACTTTATATTTTAGTACATGTAACTGAACCGACAACAGCGTTGGTGGAAGTAGGTGAACCGGATGACAAAGCCAAAATTACAGTAACTGAACCAACCAATGAAGGCACAATGAAGTCTCTGATGCGTGAATCTAAATCTAAGCTCAATAGGCAGATGCCTGAAATTGAGGACGAGTTCTTTCTTCAACCTAGGGTGACGGGAGGCCTTCTCGAAAAAGACGGCACGGATATAGAGTATGCAAGATCAGAAGAGGTCAAACCTGACATGGACGGATCAGAAATCAAACCGTATTACTTTTTCCATATGTCTGAAAAGAAAAGAGCATTTGTTGAAGTTGGTGAACTACACAGAGAAAGCACAAAGACTTCACGAAGTGAGTCAAGCGCTAATGGAGCAGCGGAAAATGCTGAGCGTGAACCGAAGCTCGATGCTCGTCTATCTGAAATTAAGGAGTTCTTCCATCAACCCACCGTGACGGGAGGCTGTTTAGAAGTTTACAGCATGATTACGGATCATGGCAAACCTGAAGGAGTCCAAGCTGACGTAGATGGCTCAGGTATGGAACCGTATTACTTCTTCCACATGGCTGAACAGAAAAGAGCATTTGTTAAAGTCGGTGAGCTGCACCGAGAGGGCAGAATGACTCAAGGAAGCGAGTCAAGTGCTGAAGTAGCAGCGGAAAATGTTAAGCATGAACCGAAACTCGATGGTCGTCCCCCTGAAATTGAGAGGGATTGGTTTCTTCAACCTTACGTGACGGGGTGCTGTTTAGAAGTGGACAGCGTGATTACGGATCATGAAACATCTGAAGGAGTGAAAGCGGACGTGGACGGATCAGAAATAGAACCTTATTACTTGTTCCATATGCCTGAAGAGAAAAGAGCCTTTGTTGAAGTTGCTGAGCTGCACGGAGAAGGCAGATGGACTTTAGGAAGTGAGTCAAGCACTGAAGGAGCAGCGGATTATGTGGAGCGTGAACCAAAACTCGATGGTTGTCTCCCTGAAATTAAGAGGGAGTTCTTTCTGTCACCTAACGTGACGGGAGGCTGCTTAGAAGTGAACAGCATGATTACGAATCATGACAAATCTGAAGGAGTCGAAGCTGACGAGGATAAATCAAATATCGAACCATATTACTTGTTCCACATGCGTGAAGAGAAAAGAGCATTTGGTGAAGTTGGTGAACTGCACGAAGAACGCAGGACTCCAGGAAGTGAGTCAGACGCTGAAGGAGCAGCGAAGAATGTTGAGCGTGAGCCGAAACTCGAAACTCGTCTTCATGAAATTAGCAGGGAGCTTTCTCTTCAACATGGGGTGATGGGAGGCTATCTCGAAGGGCGCAGCAGTAGTGTGGAAGCTACCAAACATGTTGATGAAGATAAACCTGCTGCTGTACTGGCTGTTGTACTTTCTCCGATAAGTGAGAAACACTGCGAGAGAAATGGGTTGACGGAACCATATGAAAGCCATGAAGACAGTAAAGCGGAAGAAGAACCGAAAGGGGTGACATCATCAATTGAAACTGCAGCATTGGTGCGACGATCACTTGGCGATTCAACAGCAGCCAAGGATGCAGGTGGCCGTGATGCCAAAGCAGGTCGTCAGCGGCAATCACTTATAGCCAGAATTTCACTTGGACCAATGGTAACTGGTGGGCTGCTCGAAAAGGAAAGCAGCATTTCGGAGCATGTCAAGTCTGACGAAGCTATAACAGCAGCCACCATACTCACCGAGCCTTGCACCCTACGCCACACGCATGGGGAGTTCGTGACATCTGTAGAAGCACATAAACCCACTGAAATCAAAGCAGTTGAAGAGATTTCAGCTCTTATTGAAGCAACTTCATCAGCAGCTGAAGCTGTGCCAGAAGTGGCATGCGAAGCACCTACTGAAACTCATTTGTCGGAGTTGAGCAAATCTGTAGCAAAAGTAGATGATGAAGGACACGCGTATGGGGAAGAGCTTTTCCTTAACCCGAGAGTGGCAGGAGGACTTCTTGACGTTGTACAAGTTGTACCACAAAGACGTTCTGCACTTGTCGACGAGCCATCTATTGTTAGCAGAATGAAGCCTAGCGGTGCAGCTGTTTCTCCCAGAGTACTGCCGGAAGAATTTCTGTGGACCTATCCAATGGTGACAGGTGGTTTGTTAGAATTTGACGTTTTTATATGTGGTGGTGCTTCTGGGCCAGAGCAAAAGACACCCATGTCTTGTGAAAAGAGAGAAAGGGATAAGTCGTCTCTTAAAGATTTCATTGCCACAGAGAGAACCGTGTCGGCGCATCAAACAAGTACGTCACATGTAGGCGAACGAGCCCTCGCTGGTCCCGCTGGTCCCGCTGTTGCACCGTGTACATCAGACACTGATGTTTGTGGGATACTTGCGGAGAAACTGGCACCCGCACATTATGCCCAAGTTACGCCTTTGCCTTCGAGCAGAAAGTTGAGCGATGACCAGAGTAAAACACAGCCCGCGAAAACGCCTGGGGGAGTCGAACTACCGAAGAGCCGTTCAGGAGCTGCATTCAATACTGACACGCCTTTTGCATTTAGTGCTGCAAAACGCTCCTTGATTGACACTTCCTCTGAGATTCAGCTTCCTTCATCTGCACTGAAGCAAACTCTGTCGTGGACGCTCGTTCAAGATATTTTTAACACGTCAACACGAACGGAAGAAAAGCCCACCTACATTGATTCGAGGATTCCTTTTTGTGGCACGCAGTACGATGCAGACTTTACTTATCGCGCATCTACGTCATCAAAGACTACTGATAAGATCAGCAATCCTAAGGAAAAAATGTCTGTGACGCCTCAAGATCCCTGGGAAGTAGAGCTTGGATTTGTGCCCACAACGGATATGGATGTGGCCGTCAAAGATAAGAGTAGTCACTCAGACTTGTTGTCTACTCCAGTCGAACAGCACTTGCCGTCTGTGGAACGTGGTATCCTCCCTGTTGTATCATCTGAGCACCATCATTCTTCTGACGAGCGGCCATTGGATAACACGAGAGAACAAATGCCTGAACGCAAGGAACCCGTTAAAGAGAGCGAAGAAGGTGGCGGGAAAGCTAGTAAGTGAATTTTATAGATGCTTCTCGTGTTGATTATTTTGGCAAGCTTTACAGATAACCACGACTCATAAACTTAAGCTTGCCTTAATTTCGCCCTTAATTTGCCTTTATAACACCTGGCCATTCTTCTTCTAACAGAGTTATACATTTAGCAGAAACGTTGCATATCGTTATACAGCCGTGAAATACGTACTAGGTATAGAACATAAAAGCGATGTCAGCAGTATGACTTTAATATTTAATTAATATGTTTTGTGCCGCTTTCAGAGCCGGAAGAAGCCGAAGACGTGAGCTACAAAAGTAATGAACAAGTCGGCAGTGAAAAGGCACTGGGTTCACCAGCCTTCCCTAAGCTAGACTCGGACAGCAGCGCACTTGCCGATGGTGGGAGCTGTTTTTCAGATAGTGATGTACCTAAAAAAATATCGAAGTTGATTCAGAAAAAACAAGCCGACAACCTGTTTACCACCTGTATCAGTAAAGATGAAAGAGAGCTGAGGAAAATAATTCAAAGCAAAATAAAAGAGTCAAACAAGAATATTGCAGAGCATCGCAAAGAAGTCAGTGGCAAAGAGGGCGCAAAACATGTGGGAGCCACTACTACAGGAAAATATGAAGTCGCTGAAGTGGAGCGAAGTATGTCCAAGCCGAATCTAGAAGAGCAAGTGCCAGATACAAGAACGGCAGGAGAAGTTTTAATGGTTGGAAACAATTCGGTCTTAGCTGACAGAGAAGTGTTAAAACGGGTTCCCACAGGACAAGAACCATCAAGCCAATCGCTGCTATTGGCAAGTTCTGTTGACGTGCGAACTTCAGCTACTTCACTAGAACATAATCTTCCAACCTTCGACGAGCACAGGGTGCAATCAGATGTCGCAGCAACCGAACGTACACTCCACACGGCACATGAGGCTGGTATGGTGGAAGCAAGGAACGCTGACGAAAGACTAGAAATGGCATCGGAGCAGAAACATGCATCAGACAAAACCACCACAGAGGAGAAAGTGCCACTTGCTCTAACACGAGACATGCATCCTGTCATTTCTGAAACTATTGCACAGCATGAACATTCATCAAGTTTGTCAACCACTTCTGAAAATGACAAGTCTAACTCGCCAGCGGAAAGTGAAAATTTTCGTCCAGAGGGAATACCAGACCCCGTTGCTAGTCTAGTAGCATTCTTCGAACAGCGTGGTTCAGCACATACAACTGATCGAAAGCTCAACATACCTTCCGATGAGTCTAATGGTGCCAAACCTCTAGAGAAACAAAGGAACCTAAGTGAATCAAAAAGAGAACCCGAGACGTACACAGCCATACATAGTAAGGAATCTATCATGGCCAGAGCTGACGCCTGGGCGTCACCGCCTTTAGTTACGGAGAAGCGTGCTCTTCCTGAAAACGCAAGCGCAGCATCAAACGAAGGTGGTATACTGGAGGGCAACAAAAGCACAGAGGAAATACCGCAAGCTGAAGAAACGCGCAAAACCGAAGCCTCCGAGATTGATACCGATGCGAATACACCCCCTAAAGTGGTGGAAGTGGCGATGACAGGCACAGAACTGCATGAGGACAAGTGTGATTCTTCCGCAAAAGTGCCTTCATCAAAAGAAATCGAAGGTAGGCAGTCACCCCCTGCAGTTGCAGAAGAGGGCGCACTTCCTGTGGCTGTAACAGCAGAACACGAGAAAGACAAAGCTCTTACAGGTTGTGGAAAAGTACAACACACCGGAGGATACAATCGTATCACCAAAGCAGTGCCAAGTATAGCCGAAGTGAAGCGATCCCCCGGAGATAAGGACGTTCATATGACGAGTGCGGAAGAGAGTAAAATGAAGCCTACTCCTTCAGCAGAGGCCCAGTCTATGCAGAAACTCGGAGGCTCGCAGTCACCGCTTGTAGTTACGGAACTGCGTGCTCTTCCTGATGACGCAACTGCCGTGCCACCGAAACACGGTGAACAGGAAGGATTGGGAGCCACTGTAAAAATGCAGCACACCGGAGGAGAAAGTTATATGATCAAAAAAGTACCCAGTGCCGCAGAATCAAAGCAGTATCCAGGAGAAAAGGATTCGAACTTGACAAGTACGAAAGTGAGCGAAAAGAAGCCTCATTCTTCTGAAAAGGGTCAGCACCTGAAAGGGCCACAGTCATCACGTGGACTTACTAAAGAGGACGCACATCCAGAGGTCACAAGAGTAGTATCAGCAGGAGAAATTTACGAAAGAGATAAAAAAGGGCTGAACACAGGAGAAGAAAACAGCGTCACCGTTGTCTTGCCCAGTGCAGTCTCTGGAGAAAAGAACCAGCATGCATCACGTACTGAAACGGTTCTGCGCAAGCCTCCTATTTTAGGAAGAGACGAATCTGCTGTAGTGGTTGAGGGCTGGCAGCGTAAGTCCGCTGCAATAGAAAAACACGCACCTCCTGATGATCAAAGCTCTACTCATAAGGACCTTCAACATCAATCACTCTCATCTGAAGAATGGGCAAACGAGAATGTTATGACAGTTACAGAAGCCGCGACAGACGAGAGAATCATAGGGAAATTAAAGGAAAGCCCGTCGTACTCACGATTGCTGAAAACTAAGAATGAAATGCAAGAGGAGCATGGCGGAACCGTATCTCACGCTCGTACTTTTAAGTTCACTACTCCAGCTGGCACTTTAGACTACTCTTTGATGAACGACCTAAATACGGGCGTCATCTTCACCACGATCAAGTCGGCATCATCTTATATTGGAAGTCCCCGACGCCGAAAGGAAAAAGCGGACAACGCAGATGAGGAATTCGTATATCTTAGCAGCGGCAGTAGTTCGCCTCGCGGGGAGCTTACTTTACTCAAGAAGAGGTCTTCCTGCCGTCTCGTTAGAATAGCCGATGATTGTGGTAATGAGATCAGCCCTACAACTGCAAACTCGCCTCCAGGGTCTCCCGCAAAGCAGTACTTCAAGGCGTTCTTCCAACATGGGCAAGCCGCGCTTTATACTGGTGATCTCACGAAACCTCACGCGCCCAGCAAGTTAACTAACCGTCTGACTTCTAATATATCATGTAACGATGATAGCTCGCCCTCTCACCGCTCGGAAAAAAAGAAGACCGGCAGAGACGAACAAGATGCTCAAACTAGAGACCCATACGACGAGTCCGCGCATCCTTCACGTTCAAGTTTACCGAGCGAAAGGAAGGAAAACATTGAGAGCAACATTTCCAAAAGCCGGCTCCTACGCGCGGACTACGCTCATAGCGCCGTTTGGCCGCCAAAGATCAGTCCGCCGCACCATGACACCAAGGTACTGTCGATTCTTCACTGCAAGCTGTGCGGGCAGTCCGTCTTCCGCGGTAACCCAACGCACGCCGAAATGTGCTCGAGCTACCACAGGGACTCAGCCGTACCTCCCGCGACAAGCGGAGTCCCGCCTACACCGCAGTTTCTGGAGAAGTACGTCCTGAGTGTCGTAGACGAAGACGACGTCAGCGACGTCCTCCGGCAAGCGTGGAGAGATGAAGACATCGCCATCCTTGCTCCTTCGGTGTGGTCGTTGTACCACTGCGCTCCCAGCTTCTTCTACATTATCAGGGAGAAAGCAATACAACCTTCCTCTCGTGAGTAACACACTTACTAAAATGGCAGGCAATTGGGGACATTGGTTCATGATCGAAGGTGCTGCATAGCGCAAGCAAGACAAGGACTTAAGGAAGAGACGACAACACACAGAACGCTCTGCGTGTCATAGTCTCTTCGTTTAGTCCTCGTCTTGCTTGTGCAGTTAGACATTTGTTATATCGGTATTTAATGCATGAACAATAGTTGGCATGTTTTTACAAGTTTCTCTCTATGTGATGAGCAGCGCATATGATCCAACACACACACACACACACACACGCACGCACACACACACGCACACGCACACACATGCACACGAACACACACACATGCACACGCACGCACACACACACACACACACACACACACATATATATATATATATATATATATATATATATATATATATAGAGAGAGAGAGAGAGAGAGAGAGAGTACTGCCTATCACTTTTGTCTTTCATTAGTGTTCAATATACGGCATGAACGTCACACTACTTCGCGATAATTACCTTCAGTGCATGTAAGTGCATACATAGTGTTCTGGTGGCGTGACTCATTAGGCACTTAAACCCGAGGAATGCAGTCTACACCTTTCTATCCCATCTCTTTACAGCGGTAGCTTGCCTTACCTGACATCTGTTCTGACAATTCAACTCACACAAAATGCTAGATGAAAAGTCGCTTGGCCGTGCAGGTCAATCGTGTATACGACATGAAGGCAGAGTCGGTGTGTAAATTATGCGGATTTGTTCAAGCTAGACAATCTATGAAGCTGCCGTAACCTAGATGTACATATAAAAAGCGCGGTCAAAATGTAGACAGATAGTGAAACACGTTCAAACTATGAGACAATAGTGGCTGATTGTCTGTACTTCTTTTCGCTAATCTAAACTTTTCACCTCTGTATTTCAACTACAAGGATGCTAACTGTATTATCCTTAACGCAAGCCTTCAGCCTGCAAGAAGACCATTTCTCTCGTAACTTAAGCCCGCGTGCGTTGCAGATAGTACGCGTAGGAGAACGCTTCTAACGCCTGTCTCGTAATGCTGATACGCACATAATGCTCCCTACGTCGTGCTGCTGCCTCTCTCTATCTCATGTTTTCTGCTAAAACGACCCAGTTTTTTTAATCGATGTAAAGGTTTTTAATACGCACATCTAGAGTAAATGCTTGAGCCATTTGTCAACGTCCCTTATGTGAACGAAGCATGCTCCGTGGCGCTCAATCATTCTCACACAGGCGGCGAAGTGTGCGCGTCGGCCTGCATCATCACATTCGGCGACGAGGTGTCCTTCTGCGGCTTCTTCCACATCTCCCGGGAGCGCGACGACACGGGACTGAGCCGCACGCTCTGGAACCGGATGCTGCACGCTTGCCAGGGAAAGAACGTGTGCAGCGCCATGCCGCAGGCGCGCGCCCTGCCGTTCCTGCGTCGCTACCACTTCCTCGTGTCCTACTGGGGCGACATCGTCTACTGCCACGTCACGCTGCGCGGGGGCTCTTTCCCGGCTCCCAGCGCGAGCCGGGACGGCTTGCTCGTCAGGGACTTGGACTTGAAGCGCGACTCGGAGGCAGTGATCGAGTACGACCACGGCGTGTTCGGTTTCGACAGAAGCTACTACCTGCGCGTCGCGCTCGCCGAGAAGGAGCAGACGGTCAAGGTGGCGACGGTCGCGTCCTCCGAGGGCCACGTCACGGTGGCTGGCTATGCGGGCGTTCAGACGGACGAGCGCGGACGGCCCGCGCTTCGGTGGCTGTTCGCAGACGGTGACGAAGCGGCGCTAGCGCTGATGCACGCCGTCGTCGAGGCGTGTCCCAAGATCCGAGAGAAAGGTTTGGTGGGTGCCTTCTACGCAGCGTCCCACGCGACGGGCGTTATACTAAACAGCGTCAACAAGAAGTTCATGGAACCTTGGATCCTGTTGTACAACACGAGGGAACCCTTCTTAAGATACGACAAGATTGTCAGCCTCACCCTCATCTGAAACGATCGACCGGCCGTCCGCGTGCTTAATAAAAATTCCTGGAGTTTGGCGCACGTGAATCAGGAAGCGTGGCTATATGTCTCGGCAGCGTCACAGCCTTTGAAGAATACGGTAAGGAAGGCCTTACGCGAGAGGCTGCTTGACGCCAGAACCAGAAATGTGCTGCTTTTAAACGAAAATAGCGGCAGTGCAGACGTTCCTTCGTGTATTACGAGATCTTCCCTGAAACGGAATCGAAATATATAGCGTACTAATGGGAACAACTAGCATCTGCGTAACGGAAATTTTGTGTGCTTAGAAGACCTTGAAGATCTTAATTTAAGTATGACGTATGTTGTGGTTTATATGGATCGTTTAAGGATTCGAACGTGGGCAATTTTCGAGTAGGAACGCGCTTCTCTCGAACATTTCGATCATGACGCCGAAATAATTCGTCCGGCAATTTCGGTATCATCGTAACTTTACGGTAGTTAGCCAGTTCTGACATTTGTTTATCATTTTACGGCCAAGATTCCACATAAAAATAAAAAGTCCTATCGCATTTCTGTGGAGTCTGTCCACTGTGTGTAAAAAAGCTCTGTGTTCACTTTAAGGCTGGGTGCTGTCCTGAATGCCGTCAAACGAACAAACGAACTTTATTGTCGCATTTCTATTGTTCGACTGAATCAATGCGCAAGAATCATTTTTATGCAATCAACTTGAGCTCTGCAAATTTGTATTCGTAAATAAAGTGGATCTTTACATACAGCATTATATACATCTGCTTGATTGATTGGTTGATCGATTGATATGTGGGGTTTAACGTTCCAAACCCACCACATGACAATGAGAGACGCCGTATAGTGAAGGGATCCGGAAATTTTGACCACCTGGGTTTCTTTAACGTGCACCCAAATCTGAGCACACGGGCCTACAGCATTTTTGCCTCCATCAAAAATGCAGCCACCGCAGTTGGAATTCGATCCCGCGCGCGGCCTGCGGGTTTACAGCCAAGTATACTTAGCCACTAAACCACCACGGCGGGACATGATACATCTGCACTTGTGCTGTAGCTTGAACGTCCTATACGCATTCCAACGGGGCACAGTCTCATTGAAGCAGCCAGACGAAGACGAATAATTAAGTGAAGTTGGGGCTGTTCTATTTCACAAAAATTTTTTTCACAGTGTAGTCGAGCCCTTGCAAATAGCCAAAACTCCATGCCACTTGTCTTTGCCAGAACGCGAAGCTGCGCGCAGAATTCACGTTAGGCAGTATCGTAATCGTCAGCGATTTTTTTTACAGTGCCTGCTCTCTACCAGACGGTTGGTTGGTTGGTTCCTCAGCACCTTGGCGCAATCCACCTAGGGGGACTGGCTATGAACGGGACGGTGCCTTGCTTTTTAAAATAATTCACTTCTTGAAAGGGACGGTTGGATTACTTAGGTAATATAGGTAATACTTACAGGTATTAGACTTCAAAGAAAACAAAAAAAACTTGAAAAGGAAAACATAATAATCACACAAAAAGAGAAAAAAATCTATACATAAAACAACTGAATTTATCTATGTTTAGCATTCCATTCTGTTAGATTCTCGTGGGGAATTCGTAACAGCGGTAAAAACGCTCCTGCAGCCAAATGCGACCAAATGCGACAGCGCGCAATGAAAAAAATCACCGGAAGTGTCAAGTTTAAGGCCAGCTTTCGTAGGGGTTCTTCTATTGGTCTTTCCCTTTGACTTGTGAATTTTCGGCATGACAAGATTCCGTCATACCGTGAACGTCATCTTTTTCCAAAGCTGAACTACTTATATTTCCAAGAGATAATAATAATAATAATTCCTGGTGTTTTATGTTGTAAAACCGCAATATGATGATGAACGACGCCGTAGGGGAGGCTTCCGGAAATTTTTGGCTGTCTAGTGTTCTTTCACGGCAACAAAATACAAGTACACGAGCATGATGCATTTCACCAACATCGACATGTGACCGTTAAAAATTTTCATAGATGGCGTTGCCCGACTCGTGTCGCCATTGGTGCGCCCGTAGGCTTACGTGAAGCCCTCCGGCGGGTATGGGCCACAGAAATTGAGCCAGTTCAACTACTCGCCACTGGCGCACAAAATTGAGGAAGATCTTAATGAACTGTGCAAAGTGAGAGCGAGGCTTATTGAAGCAGAAAAGCTTAAAGGTTGGCCTGAATCAACTTTCCCACATGATACTAAGCATCAAAAAAGGGAAGATGTGCAATATAGAAAGACTCGAAGGTGTCAACGGTGAGAAAAAAGTTAGGGCAAATCATTGAGTCATCAATATTCATTGGACCGATTCAGCGACTTCGCTCATGTAACATTTTGCTGGAATAAGCAGTGGTATGTATCAATGCACTCACATCGTGCGACAACCACGTGTTCGGCTTCAGCCGCAAGCGGCACGGTGGCTGTTTGTCGAGAACGCTGAAACGGCTCAGCCCTGCCACGGTGTTCTAACGGCTAAGGCACTCGGCTGCTGACCCGAGGTCGTGGAATCGAATCCCGGCCATGGCAGCCGCATTTTCAATGGAGGCAATAATGCTGAGGACCGTGTGCTTAGAATCAGGCGCAAGATCTCCAGGTGGTCGCAATTCCCGCGGAGTACTCCACTACGGCATCTCTCATATTCATATGGTGATTTTGGGACGTTAAACCCCAGCAATTATTATAATAATATGAAACTGCCGCGTCACTGCTTGACAGCCTGTTCGCATCGTGTATACCCATGACGATGAAGTAGATGTGGTGGCTGCGTTCTACTCCACTTCCACTTGGCCTATTCTCGACAAGGTCAGCAGCCATGAACTCGTTTCGTGGCGCCTCGTTTACACCAAGAGAGGACTCCTTCCCAGCTACGGCAGAGTCGTCTGCCTCACTACTGTGTAGCTCTGCTCGTGGGGGCTTCGTCGAATCTTCGTGGTAGGCACGAAGTTTGTAAAAGAAATCGCTCTACTTCTTGTTCACCTATTGGTTGTGGCGCACACCCACGGTGCAAATGTAATGGCCTCATTGCCTGGTTGTTATTACGGCGAAGAGGCTACTTGATTCTCTCGAGCCGCTAAGGTGCAGCACCTTTTAGGGGCGAAGCTCTTTATAGCGGCACCCGTTCGTCTCTCGTAGCCGTTATAGTAGTGCGCAACAAGTATAACATTTCGACCTCCAAGGTGGTGCCGGTGAGAGATTTCTTCTGTGCGTTGTTGAACAATAAAATATAGTGCTCAATGTACATGCCAATGGCTGCTAAGGGGGAATGAGAGACAGGAGAATTCGGTTTTTAGTTAACGCACACGCTGCGAATTTTTTTATTGTTCAACAACGCACATAAGACAAGAAAGGGTTTCTACGTTATACTCGCTGGGCGTAACCTCCTAGGTTTTAGAAAGGTTTAGTGAGCGTTGGGCCGCAGTGCCGTGAATACAGTGAACTAGTATATACCATGAACTCGAGGTAGTTAAAGGTGGGAAGTAGACACGAAGCGCAAGCCGTAAGAAAGTGTGCGTGTGCCTCCTCTCGTTCAGTCCTTGGAATGTCCGCTGGATGGCGGTGCTTCTATATGAGGAATATATGATGAAAAGATGCGAGATGGTGGTACTTGGAGTGTTGAATGGGTGGGCGAATGGACACACAGACAGATGCATGGACGGATGCACGGATGACTGCACGGACAGAAGGACGCATGGACGGACGCAGGAGCGGATGCATGGACGAAAGCAGGGACGGACGCACAGATGAACGTGTGGACGCACGAACAGACGCACGCACGGACGGGCGGCCACACAGACGCACGCATGGACGGACATAAGCAAGAACGAATGGACGGACGGATGCTTCGCCCCTCTATCCATCATTCACTGCGTGGATATGCTGCCATTTTTTTTCTGCATGGTAAGTATACGCATAATCTTCGGTGACAGGCTGAATGAAAGCCAAAACGTGACAGTGCACTCGAGAGCTTACATATCATAATTCATATATCGGAAATATCTGACGACTAGTCCAAATACGCAAGGAGGCAGGATGTGAACATCCGCGCCTTTTTGTTTCCCATCTGCTGCCCTGCCGCAGACAGATCAGTAATTTCTTAGAAACGTAAGCGCGAAGAACGTGATGAGCGCGTACTTAATTCGTCGATGTATATGCAAGGGGATTCCGTAGACAGGTTCGCTGTCAGCGAAGCAATTCTTTCTGAGAATTTCTTTGAAACCACTGGTCTTCCTATAGTGGGTGATTGCGCCGTGTGTTGGATACATTGCACATCACGTGAACACTACAGTAAGGGACGTCTAAGAGTTTTGGTATAAGCGTAACCGGAATGCAAGCGGCGTGTATTGTCGCTGTTATTACCCTGAACGCGCCTCAATTTTTCGTAGTTCCTTCCGTCTGAGCAGGTGATTTTGCTAAAAGCGAGGTAAATTAGCCAGAATCTCCAGCTTTATTTTGACACTTCCTCTCTTTCTTTCGCGTAAAGACGTCTCTTAATGGGTGTCGTGGATGTTAGTTTTTAAAAGAATCTTATGCCGTTATCCAGATGACTATCTCGACGCATGTGGTGTCATGCACTATTAACATGTTATTGTGCATTTAAGAGCCCGTTTTGTTGTGTTTTTAGCGGCGAAGCACCTCAGGATCTAGACTTGTCCGTTGTGCGTTGTCCGGCACAGAACATACAGGGTACCATTATACGCCCACCATATGTCCATCACGCATGCACGGTACCCACTATGCATCATGACGATGACGCTGATGACGATGAAGGATAAGCGCGTTAGCACACGCAAGGTACCCTATGACGAAGAAGAGGAAAGCAACGGACGATGTGTAGTACGATGATCTTGGTTCTCTTTTCGTCTAAATAAATGGAGCGTTGAGACGCGCTGCTCGGACTTCATCAAGCATATTGTCCTTTAAACATGCTTTATCGAGAGCAAAGTCTTCGGTTTTAAAAACGCTATTTAGTGCTCCGTTTTCTTATATCCTGCGCGCTAAGTTCGTGGAAGTTATGTGGTCTTAGTAAACAGTGACGTCATCCTTACTGTGTTCGGCGACAACTTATCTTGACATTGCAGCGATGGGTTTACGAAGGCGGAACTTCGGCAATGTCGTGCTGCTCCGCAATCTGTGCGCAGCTTCCGGCAGATTTCGGTTTTGCTCTCTCGCAACGCTAACGCGTTTACAATATTGCATGCCCAAAATGTGAATAGGAGGAAGATTTATTGTTCAGTGTACCCTTTAGTGTCATATTACTAGTGTATATTTTTTTCGAAAACGTACCATGAAGATGACGGCTTCATATAAGATGAAATGTTTTTTCCCATAATCGGACAACTGTATCAGATCTCGGCTGGCACCAATGTTTCTCACAGCAGCGAAGTTACCGATGAGATATCGACAAGTTTCCAGTTTGACCCGGTTCTCGTGTCTCATTGTTTGTTCCCCCTCAAGAAACATAAATAATATTATTAAGTTGTAACACCGTAAACTTGCCTTTAGAAAAACAAAATAAGGGTGACGCCGTGTCATGTGATCATTGCCTGCTTGAACCCTAACTACGTTGGTTCACACTGGCACTCGTTTCGTGTACATACATATGGCTTTCATCAGCCAAAAAGCCACTCGTTTTCTCTGTAGCTATAGGCACAATCCCTCGCCTGGTGGTCTAGTGGCCAAGGCACTCGGCTGTGTACCCGTCGGTCGTGGGATCGAATCCCGGCCGCGGCGGCTGGGATTTTCGATGGAGGCGAAAAGGCTTGAGGTCCATGTGCTTAGATTTAGGTGCGCGTTAAGAAACCCACGGCGGTCGAAATTTCCAGAGCCCTCCCCTACGTCGCCTCACATAATATGGTAGTTTTGGGACATTACATCCAACCTGAACTATTATTATTATTATTATTATTATTATTATTACGAACTCTCTCCGGCATTATGCTTCCCTCTCTATTAAAATGAAACCTTTCTGTGCACGCAACAGTGTGATATTTTAAAAGCCAGATAACGCGGGGAAATGCGAAACTCTGTGCCGTGAATAATTCAACATCTATACGAGAGCCATGGTCATGCACAGCTGCGAATTTTTTCCAGTTTCTGGTGCTGTAAAAACGTATCGAAGAGAAACAAAACTATACTAAAAGAACGTGCATACAAACAGATAACTCCCCACAGGCCATTATTGTCTACACCAGTATTACACTACACACACACAAAGAAAAAAAAAGGTTCGATAAGAAGTAACGAGTAAAACAGGTTGAGCAGTATTATGTCTAATGCATGCATGTGCTGCGAAAAAAATGATTGAGTACAAACGAAATTGGACACTCACAACGAATGGCAGAGAGTCGCGAAATATGAAAAAATAAAGAACCTATGAGGATTGTGCTCTATGAATGGCAATTAATGTTGCGCGAAGGCTAACGTGTCAACGAGTAATAATGAGCATACTTTTAAAGCTATTGAGAACAGTTCAAACTTTCCATTCCGGTCGTTTTTTTTTTATCAGCAACGTTGACAAAACATACGTAGGCACGAGTTTATACGATCGAATAAAATGTTTTAATCAAACGCGCTTATCGTTGTATAGCTTATCACTCTGACCATAAACGAGTGAAAACTCCCATACTTAAATTGAAAAACGAATTCGGCAAAATATCCGCACGTTCCGGTCGGATAGTGCGGTACAGGAGGCGCCTGTTTCAACGATCACGATTTCAAATCGTAGGCGCCGTTGCGTAATCGCGCGAACGTGCACCGCCGTCACTACTCGCGGCGGTCGATGACGGCAGGTCCACGACACCGCCGAGAAACTCGGGCGGGATGTCCGCGTGCAGTCCAGCACGCCTGGTCCTCGAGTTCGGCGACGGTGGCACATTCCAGTGGACGGCCTCGCACCGCGACTCCACCGGAGCCACCATGGGCCGCGATCTTTCGTGCCACGAGTTCCCGCCGGAGGAGGAGGCGTTGCATCGAAAAGCCTGGGCGAACTGCGGTAAGTGGCGGAGCGGTATGTTGACGCGATATTCGGCCGGCAGGATTCGCCAGGCCTTGAACTGGTGCACCCTGTACGGTTTGTCGCTGCGTTCGCAGTTGTCGAGCGCGTAGAAGAGGAAGAAAAGCTGCTCCGATGTGACGTCGGCCAGGGGCAGCAACCTGAAGTCGACTCTCCACACTCGCTCCACGCTCAGTAGTTCCTGCGCCACCGAACACCGAATGCTTCGAACAAAGTTTACGCCATGTCGTACACTGCAGACTATACTCGGCGACAACTTATCTTGACAATTGGAGCAAAGGCTACGAAGGCGGAGCTTCTACACTTTCTTGTTGCTTTGAAAACACTCCGGCAACTTACGGCTAATTTTGGTTTTGCTCAATCACATCATTAAAAAGTTTAGAAATTTACATACACAAAAATATATTTCAGTGTAAATTTTAGTGTCACATTACGAGTATATTTTGCCGGAAAATTCAAGTGCACGTTTGCGGCCACGCGCTGACCCACTACGCCATGGACGCCATGTTCACTTTCGAAAACGGCCGTGCTCGAAAAGTGGCGTTGTCTAAAAAACCAACATAACAGGAAGTAATTCTTACAAAGTGAACAATAACTGCATTAACCTACGACATCGCGCACTGTTTCAGAATCCTAATAAATAAAGCAGCATTTATTTGCGCAAGGCCAACTAGATTGATTGATATGTGGGGTTTAACGTCCCAAAACCACTATATGATTATGAGAGACGCCGTAGTGGAGGGCTCCGGAAATTTAGACCACCTGGGGTTCTTTAACGTGCACCCAAATCTGAGCACACGGGCCTACAACATTTGCGCCTCCATCGGAAATGCAGCCGCCGTAGCCGGGATTCGAACCCGCGCCCTGCGGGTCAGCAGCCGAGTACCTTAGCCACTAGACCACCACGGCGGGGCAAGGCCAACTAGAAAATTATCGTTATAGATTTGAATACTATTTCTTGGCGTGGTAGCAGGCATGCACTTCGGTCCGGTAGCTTCCACAGTGGAGTCAACAGAAGTGGTCTCCTTGTGTAGCACAAAAAACGCCAGGCCTGTGCGGAACGCGCGGCACTGTCACAGGGAAAGCTGGAAGAGCGGCATTTCAGAGCTTCTTTTAAAGACGATAGTCTTTCTTGGGGACCTTCAACGCAAAAATTTTCGTCTGTCTGTCTGTGCATTTGTACGTTTGTCCGCCCTTATTGGTACCCTAAACGGCATTAAAGGCGCCACACGATACTCCAAACGGCCGACCGCATTCGCAGCGCCCACCAATATTGCTCAAGATTCAGCATTCATACTTGTGCGATTGCCAATTAAAAGCAATTATTATATGTATGAAGAACATATTTAAGTAGTCATAACATGAAAATCATGACACGTATGTCATGAATCTCATGATTTAAATTTCATGGTCCTGCTGCTCTTGCGGTGGTTTCGTTCACATGACATGTTGCAAAACTGGTATGGTATGGCATGATTGCATGGCGAACACAAGTTACAGACTCTAATAATCATACCATGCGTGTCATGTAACAACTTGACTACATGCCACGCTCATGACGCGCTCGCGGCCGTTTCGATAGCGTCACATGTACCAAACTCGGTATTACGCGACGCGAACGGACGGCATAGTTAAATGACACATCCAAACATGATAATCATGACATGCGTGTCATGTAACAACATGACTACATGTCACGCTGATAATGCGCTCGCGGCCGTTTTGATAGCTTCACATATGCCAAATTTGATATTACGTGGCGCCAATGGATGACGAAGGCATGTGACTGGTGCAAACATGATTATCATGAGATGCGTGTAGTGCAAGAACATGACTACATGCCGAAGTCAGGGCGCCAATACTTTTTGACGTGATGTGCTGCGTGTGCTCGCCAGCGTTCATTTCATCGCGTCACGCTGCGTTGCTTTGAAGCATGCGCGTTTCAGCGCGTCCGGCGTCCCTCCGTTACGAAAAGAGCGAGACGCATCAGCGCGAAATGCATGCATGTCGCATATTGCGCCGGTTGGCGTCGGGCCGCGCCAACGGACGCCGGTCGCGCCTGGCGTCAGACTACAGGTCACAGTAATATACCGAGAGGACAATATATAAAACCGGACCTTCTCGAGGAGCGTTGGCTAAGTACGCTGACTAGCTCAGATCTGCACGACCAACTGTGGGAAACCAACTGCGGGCCCAGACAGCGGTGGAAAGGTACGCCTCACCGCACAAAACGTCGGGGTGGCCTGAGCTTGGGCCGGTAACCCTGCAGGGTTTCTTTTAGGGGCGAAGCTCCTTATAGCGGCACCCGTTCGTCCATCTTAGCTGTTGTAGTATGTTACAAGTATAACATTTTGACCTCCAAGGTGTTGCCGTTGAGAGATTTCGTCTGTGCAATTGTTGAACAATAAAAATTAGTGCTCAATGTACATGTCAATGGCTGGTAATGGAAAATGAGAGACAGGAGCATTCGACTTTTAGTTAACGCGCACGCTGCGATCTCCATTAGCAGTCATTGGCATGTACATTGAGCACTATCTGACAAGAAAGGGTTGCTACGTTATGCTCGCTGGGTGTAATTTCCTTAGTATTAGAAAGGTTTAGCGAGCGTTGAGCCGCAGTGCCATGAATACAATGAACTTGTATATACCATGAATGAACTCAAGGTGGTTAAAAATGGGAAGTAGATACGAAGCGCAAGCCGCAAGAAGGTAAAAGCCGAATTCTCCTGTCTCTCATTTCCCATTAGCAGCCATTGCCATGTACATTGAGCACTACGTTATACTCGCTGGGCGTAACGTCCTTGGTTTTAGAAACATTTAGCGAGCGTTGGGCCGTAGTGCCATGAATACAGTGAACTATAGTATATACCATGAACTCGAGGTGGTTAAAGGTGTGTGTGTGCGTGTGTGCGTGTGTGCGTGCGTGCGTGCGTGCGTGTGTGCGTGTGTGTGTGTGTGTGTGTGTGTGATTGTGTGATTGTGTGATTGTGTGTGTGTGTGTGTGTGTGTGTGTGTGTATGTGTGCGTGTGTGTGCGCGTGCGTGTGTGTGTGCGTGTGTGTGCGTGTGCGTGTGCGTGTGCGTGTGCGTGTGTGTGTGTGTGTGTGTGTGTGTGTGATTGTGTGTGTGCGCGCGCGTTATTTCTCGTTTAGTCCTTGGAATGTCCGCTGGATGGCGGTGCTTCTATACGGGGAATATATGATCAAAAGATGCGAGATGGTGGTACTTGGAGTGTTGAATAGGTAGACGAACGGACACACAGACAGATGCATCGATGGACGCATGAACAAACGTAGGGTCGGGTGCATGGACGAACGCAGGGACGGACGCACGAACAGACGCACGCACGGACGGGCGGATGGACGCATGGACGGTCACACAGACGGACGCATGGACGGACGGAAGCAAGAACGAATGGACGGACGAATGCTTCGCCCCACTCTCCATCATTCACTCCGTGGATATGCTGCCAATTTTTAAAATTTTATTTCAATACAAATTTTCCCCTCCGTCTGTTCACTGCAGAGTGCTCGCGTTTCGCTAACGTAGCGTCGCTGTGCTAGCGTGCGCGCACGTCAACGCTACATTGCAGTATATTGGGCCCTTCATGATGCGCTCGTGGACGTTTTGCTAGCTCCACATATACCGAATTTGGTGTTACGTGATGTCAATGGATGACAAAATATATGACTGGTGCAAGCATCATAATGATGACACGGAAGTCATGTACGGCATCATTTACCTCCACCTCGTAACGTTGTGCTGATTTTAAAGCGACATATCAACATTTCTCATTCGAGCTTCGCATATCATCGAGTCCCACTGTACGTGGTATCGGCCATTTTTTTGTCGGGAACTACTATCTTTAATATAGAATTACCTATATTTTAATATACAATTAACATAGCATTTACACTATAACACATCAAAGCCCCTTGATCTCTAGGTGGGCACTACGAGAAAATAGCATCTTCCCGAGATCTATAGGCTGGGCAAAATCTGGGTTCACATTTGTTGGCAAGGTATTGAGGGAGCTTCCACTCCAGCAATATTTTGTAAACGTCTTTGCATTTACCAGTAGTGCGCGACGTTAGCAGGATAAACTCTACGCTGGATTACAGCGCTTCACTATACACCTTTTCACAGGAAGGAAAAAAAACACCGCCACGATGGGCTGTGCGCGGGAGTACAAAGGCTAAGGGCGCAGCGTTGTCAGTGCATTTTCGAGGGGACGCGCCAATTTGCACAGCCCAAGGAGGGCTATGGCGGCGCCCAGGGTGGCGTTTATGAAAAGGTGAATACGCGGGGTATTTTACAATCAAGTGTCTTAAACACGTCAAGAACGGATAACAGTTGATCTATAGCAGTGTATATACGTGAGCGGTGCGAGATGTAACCCCGAAATTACATTTTCGACCATAGCGGCTAAATTCAGTTGGCGAGTGCAAAAGTGTTCATGACTATTCAACACTTCTCAGTATTATCAGTACATTACAAGTAATTGTGAAATAAACATTAATTGCTTAAGATAGCACCACTCGTTTATGTTTGCTAACGTTCAAATTCAGAGCATGTTTAAAGGAGTTCGTTCGTGTGACGCTATCACTGGCAGGAGTGCCATTTTCGGCTACTCGGCACCGATCAGGCTACTTTTTCCAGCTTGTGATAACAAGAAAAATGTCTTGGCTAATCGGCTACGTTTCTTGCTTTTTCTTGTTATTTCAATATGAACGAAATTATAAATATTTTAAAAGGTGTGGCAGACCACCCATTACTAAACGTGACTAACTCATGATTTGAAGCGAACAGGAGAATCGAAAGGACACGGCATCTTTGGCACTCTGCACTCAGCAATATGAGAAATCGAGTATATACCCGACGAACTACTATACTTTCTTATAGGATATCGCGTGAGTTGAGGCTCAGGAGCGTTAATAGCTCCCGAAGATTACAAAACTGACTACAGCTTATGCTTTAATGCCATTATCCCAGTAACTGTCATCTTGAGCACAGTCATGCCAAACTTGTTTCAATGCTGCCACAAGGCTAGCATGACTCTTGCTGTCCCAAGGCAACTATATGCTCCAAAGAGCTTTATAAAGCTCTCTATAAAGATGTCTCTGGAGAACTTTATAAAAAGTTCGTAGGCTTTGCGCTACTTAATAAAGTGCGATGAGTAAAAACATATTGATCCGCAAGGAACCATTTTCCGGAGCCCTCCACTACGGCGTCTCTCATAATCAAATGGTGGTTTTGGGACGTTAAACCCCACATATCAATCAATCAAGGAACCATTATACAGACAATGTCAACAAATCAGCGCAGACGGTATTGCTACAGGATTACATCTTTGCTGTGATCCCGTAGTATATGAATGTTACTGCCTTCATCGAACACGCAATTTACGGCAGTTATAAGTTAGCTGTGCTGTCCTTTTTAAATGGAATTGTCGGTCTTTAATTTCGTTCACGTACTACGAACCGCTACATTAATGCAAGGTAAATACTATTTTCGGCCGTAAGAGAATGTCAAACGGTTATGTGATCGCATAATCGTCAATGGAGAACGCCTTCACACAGAATGATGCTATACTCGGCGACAACTTTTCTTGGCACTAAAGGGAACGCCTACGGAGGCGGAGTTTCTCCATATGTGGCACTACGCGAAGTAGTCCGTTTTCGGGCGCGTCTCGCAGTGCTCTGGAAATTGACGGGGGCGCACCATCAGTGTTTTATCTGGACGCAGACGCCGCTTATCGATTGAGGTGAACGTAAAAAGGTGGGACTTTCTCACGCGTTCAAAAACGCGGAGTCACAACAGATAAATTAAAAGAGATACGAATATCTTACTGGTGTTAGCCGCTTCCCGTGTCAAATAGCTCCACGTAGAAAATAAAGGAGGGACACTCATAGTTCGCGTTGAAAATACGAACGCTATACTTTGGAACTACTTTCACTGACGGTAGGATGCGCGCAATTTGCCTCTGTAGCTTTCCCTTCAGTGCCAAGAAAAGTTGTCGCCGCGTATAGCCATGTTTTGCTTTTACGGTGGCAGAAGATCCCCGGTCGTGCTTACATGGTGTAGCGACCTAGGATCGTTTGACCACCTTTGTACAGTATGGTCCACTGTTAAAGGGTACACTCGAATGCACACTATCAATATTCCTGGCCTTCTAAGAGCAGATGGATTAAGAAATAATTTTTATGTAAGTCAATAGACTGTCAAGAGGAGTCGGAACTTTGAACCACCAGTAGTCTTATGCATATCTGAGACGCTATGATTCCGTAAGATAGCGAAATCTAAACATGCTGCTCACGCAGGTGTTTCCTTTAACAGCGGACTCATCTGTACATGACGCACGAGCGGTCACCTTGAAGGCGGCATACGCCAGCGCCAGAGCAGCGCTCTGTGCCAAGATGGCGTAGCGTGCCTCGGCAGGTGGTATCTGCACGTCGGCAGTAGAGAGCCGCAGCTCCATGGGCATCGCTGACCAATCGGCTTCCAAGCAATCCAGAAAATGGGCGAGGCGACTGGCCGAACTTCCGCTAAGCACCTCCAGCGCCTCGGTGTTTTCGTTGCTGTCCCACCTTTCGTAGACCAGCGGCAGCAGTCCGAGGTAGAGGCGCACTGCCGTACGCGACGCGTGGTAAACGGGAACGGTACTGTTGACCGGAAGCGAGTCACCCACGAGTCCAACCGGCAGGTACACCGCCTGCTGGGCAACGTTGTACCTGTGGAATCCACGGAATGAAGTCAGGGTTTTAAAGGTGAAACATGAAACTCGCCCTTAAGCGTATAAATTTCGCCGCGAGGGCGAGGTAATGCATGCGATAGCAACGAAATGGAATGTTTTACTAAATAAGGCAAGCCTCTAAACCGCTTTAGGGTCCAATTTTACGTAAAGTGTAACTGCTACATGCTGCCAAACGGTTATGACTGCGTGTCTTCCAAACGCGACGTAAGTGATGTGAGAACAGCAAATAGGAGAGCAAGAGCCGTCTGCGGATGTCCGTCGATATAGCACGCGCGACTGTGCCCTCTTGATTAAACTTCGCAGTTTCTGCTTGAGCGCCGCGCCCCCTCACCCACCTGCGCCACTTTTCTTTCACCCAACTAAAAATAGGCGGGGTGTCACCTGGCTGCTCGAAGAGCCGTCGACGGCAGCCATTGCACGTTGGGCGACGTTATCGCCTGCACCTTTCGCGTAACGGACATGGCCGGCTATTCACTTCGGTGCTTGAGCCGAGTTGGTCGGCAGCACTCCCGGGATTTGACTCCCACGTATAAAATGCTTCGCGCGGGCCGGTGTTATGGATGTTCACTTTGTGTGACACATGACAATGACAACGAAACCCCGCAGTAGTTTCCAATAAATATCGCAATAAAATACTCGCTCGCCTCACCTGCTACGCATGTCGAACGTGTGGCCGTAATCCCGGGGCCTTGTAGGCCTTTCGATTTGCCGAAGACGCCAGAGCTGATACTTGGCGGCGAAGCGAACGAAGAGACCGATGGAGCTACTACCTCGTATTTCGGAAGACGGCGGTTGGGGGCAGTAGTCGTCGTCGAAAACGGAAGCCCCGAAAAAGCGTGCTACGCGGAATTTCCTGATGACGTCGTTGAAAACATTGACGCTCGTCTCTGTCATCCACGCAAGGCGCCTCAGGTTACGGTAGAATTGGTCTTCCAGCCTTCCAATCCAGATTCGGCTTGGCACGTAAGTTCCTGCAGCGACCTGTTGCATGGTCAAAGCTCTGGACAGGCAAGCCGGCTGCACGCTTTCCACCATTCGGAGACAGAGCAGCCACTCCTTGTGTTCGGAAAGCACGCGACCAGCGATCTCGCTTCCAGCGAGACGCCGAAGATGCCTCGACCGATCACGATCCAGCAGCGGCGAGAAATAAACCACGACGCGGAAGCACAAGTAGTTGAGAAACGCGTCGACATTTGAGGTTGACGCAAAATCTTGGAGTCTTTCGATCGGACGCAAATTTCTCAGCACGACTGCTGTGTCGACGAACGCATCTCGTTCGAAAACTGATCTCAGAAATGCGCCAATGTCTTTGTTGGAATGAATGAACTCATCAAACTTCCAAACTTGAACATCCCAGGATGAGACGTCATCCATTAGGAGTGCAAGATTCTGGGCCACCGAAATCACCTGTGAGATTAGGCTTTCGGCTGCGCTTGACCATCCAAATTCTTCGGCGGCTTCAAATACGGCTGATCTGAAGGTTTCTAATACTTCGGCGTTCGCATAATCACCCTTAAGCAGATGTCGTGGGTAACAAAGCTCGATCGTTTTATCGTCGTGGCCACGAAGCACGCCTATGGTAACGTCTAGGATTGAGACAATCCCGTACCTGCGAAGCAATGTTCCAGCCAACTCCCAAATATCGTTAGACTGCATATGCGTGCCGCTGTAAGGCCACGTACGCACGGGCAGTGTCGCAAATACTTCCCTCTGTAACAAGGCGAAAGAGTTTCCCGCGGGCCTCAAGCAAGCCTTGTACAACATTCGGGTTGCGCCAACGTCGACGTTGCGCTCATCTAGTATATAGTCCCTTAAGGCCTTCGCCATTTTCTCTTCCAGAAATACGTCGGTAGAAATTGCGATGCCTTGTCCGAAATCCCGAAGAGGAGTGTCCAGCTCCCAACCACTGCAAACGTATTGGTAAAAATTATCACAGGGCGAGATTTGTTCGGTAATATATTGCCTCAGCCTCTCTCCTTCATCAATGCAGCGGTCTGTAGAGCATATGTAAATATTGAAAGGCACTTCGCTGTGCGTCGTCATCTTCGTCACCGTTCCTGTCAGGGCAGTCATGGTTGTTTCGACTTGCGCCGGAAACGTTAACGGGGTTCTCGTCGAATCAGAAAACTCCGTAGTCTGATCAAACTGATCTTTAGGACTAGCAAGGAAGTAGACAACCGAAATCCAAATTAAACACACCAGGCCAATGATTATTGCAAACCGGCTTTCGGGGTACAGGGTGCACGTGAAACCTTCAAGTTCCTGTTTACGAATCTCGGCAGTAGGTTCAATGTCAGCAACAGGTGTCGCCCCGGCGGCCTGCTGAAGTTCCAGAGGCTCGCCGCTGCCGTCGTTGCGCTCGTTGTCGCCTTCTGAAGGAGCCTCGTCAGGTGGAGCAGGTTTATCTGCATTGTCCTGCTCGCTATTCTCTTCGTCATTTCGTTCGGTGCTTTCTTTAGCACTCTGATCTGCGCCCTCTTTAGCATTTTCTTCAAAGCCCTGCTGGTCAAACCCATCGTCCTTAGCTTCTGGAGCATTTTGAGCTGGATGTTTTGCCTTGTCCGCATCATCGTCGTCTCTGTTGGGTGGAGCATCCTGACAGGGCGCTTCTACTTTTGCCGATAGCTCATTCTCGTAAGTTTCATTGCCTGCAATGCTGGCGCTGATTTCACCACGGTTCACCGACTGCTCCAGATGCAACGACGAAGCACTAGGCATTACATATGTTTCTTTGTATTCACGGCTTCTTTTTGGCTCTGCAGCCTGTGTCAGCTCTTTGGTAACTTCTTTTTTCTCGGAAATCGCCATCGTTGAACACTGGTCTTTCTTAGACGCCGGGACTACGTCTTGAGGCCCTCCAACTTGAGATTTCTCGGCTAAATCTTGCACCGGGGTGATGCTGAGCCTTTTAGACACCTTAACCGATTGTTCGTCGTTCTGAACTGCTGTGGTCACGTGTTCGTTATTTGCATTTTCTAAAGCTCCCTTGCTCGTGCCAAGTCCTGTCGGGGCTAACGAGAGTGGCCTCGAGGCTGCTTTCTGGCTTGCTTTCAAAGATGAACTGACTGCTCTTAGACCGGACGGCTGCGTGTCAGTGATACGTGGATGAAACTTGCTTCGTCCCTCTTTGTTTTCGTCAACTTTCCAACGCTGCATTTGCAGGGACAACTGACTAGAAGATTTTGGACCAGCCCGCTGCTCTTCTTTAGCAGTTGGCTTTAAGGGTGCACGCCGCTTTACTGGCCGAGCTTCAGATTCCCAGGTGTCAACTTCGCGGGGTATGGTGCTAATGGCCGAGACGCTAGATGTCGGGCGCCTGCTAGCACGTTCAAGCTCATCAGCGCTCCTTGCAACACGAAATACAGGTGACAAAGGCCGAGCTTGGTAGAGTTTTTCATGACCTATTGGTGAAGGAATCAATAAATATAAATCTCCATCCGACTGCGCCTTGTTCTCTGTGGCTACCTGCGGCTGAAAGCCACCTACAACTGGCGCAGTGGGCATCACAAACTGTGCTGAGATTTGTGGCTGCAACATAGGAGGCGCAACTGTGCAGACGTGTGATACACCTGTCGTTACGGGTGCCTGAATATACTCAGGAGAACACATGACAGTTGTACGGTGCAGCGGACAGCCTTGAAGATTCGGCGAACAGGCGATGACATTCGGACCGAGGTTGTGTGCTGCTAAGAAATTTTCACAGTGTCGGCTATACTGTGGTCCCACTGTCCCACAAGTTGGAGCCATCGGAGCAAATGAACAGCTCCCGACAGGGGAGTCTTGATGGCGATGGTGATGATGGTGGTGATGATGGTGGTGATGTCTGCGGGGACAGAAAGAGGCGCTGAAAGGCCGACAGATCGAGCCCGTTGAACGAGATTCGGAAAGACGACGTTTGGTTCCGTACTGTACAGGGGCCGAATCGGTGCGAGTGGTTTTCGCATGTGTCGATTCATTATCCTGTTCCAAAGAATTTCGCTTTCCTGGTGACATGCATCCCAACTTCTCGTTGCCGCTGGGTCTAGGTGCATTCGTCTGTACTGCTGCATTGCGCTTACGATTTGAATTGGCTCCGAGCTTCTCTGTCGTCGACTCTGGGCGCATCTTTAGATTCTTTTCGCGATTGGCAAGAGATGCACGTGTCTTGTCACTAACTGACACACGGCGACCGGTGGGAGTCATTTCTTGTTCTTGTGCTGATGACGCCCGGCGGAGCTGGGTAAGTTGTTTGTACGCTGGAGGTCTTCTTTGTTCCGGAGAACGATCACTGTGTGAAAACTCGCAGCTCGTTGAAGATGGTGTATGGTACGGAGAATGTTCATGGGGTGCCAGTTCCCTGCACGCTGCCTTTCGTCTACGGTGTGGATAATGATCTCTGGTTGCCAGGTGTCTGTCCTCTGAAGGTCGTATACGGTCCGGAGAATGTTCACTGGGTGCCAGTTTTCTGGACGTTGAAGGTCTTCTGCGGCGGGGAGAGTGTCCACTGGTTGCCATATATCTGCGCGGTGACGATGGTCTATGGTGCGGAAAGTGTTCACTGGTTACCAGATGTCTGTCCGTTGAAGGTCGTGTACGATGCGGAGAATGTCCCCCGTGTGTCAGTTCCCTGGACGCTGAAGGTCTTCTGTGGTGTTGGGAATGTTCACTGGTTGCCACATGTCTGTCCGTTGAAGATCGTCTACGGTGCAGCGATTGTTCACCCAAGCTTACTGAAGGGTGCCTCTTTCGCACTATCTGCGTCTTAGCCGACCAGGAAAACGTTCGGCTCTCTTTAGCCAGTGCTCCCGCGGCGTCTCTTGCAATGGGTGGCAAGGCGGCACTGGGCAGATCGCTCACGGTTCTTCCCCACTTTGGTGAGCTGACCAGATCTTCGGGTATGCTTGGAAACTGAAGCCAAGGGTAGGTCTTCATTGACGTCAGTGACCTGCGGCGCGCGTCTGCATTCGTACTCTGAAGAGCCTGTAAACAAACACAATGCAATCGGTCATTTTATCAAAAAGACATTCGCAAGCACGCATAGTACCTAACGTTAGAATAATTACTTGCAGAGTAGCTTTATCAGACGTATGTAATATGGCGTGTCGAAGCATGTAATAAGCCTAAAACGACGAGAAACTGTGTAACAAGCACGTGCTTGAACATGCCATACCACCGAGAGCGTTGGGCTATATTGCATAGTCGTCAATATTATCAGTCATATCATCGAAAAACTGTGTAGCAGCGTAGTTGCACGTGTTGTCTTAGAGACAGATCTCGCCGCTGTAATTAGGTTATGCACTCGTAGAGTTTACAACTCCCAGACACGTAGACGTCCTTCTCTCACAGCATGGTTAACGTTGCTCCTGAGAAGCGAATGATGACAAGCGAATGAGAAGGAGACAGAAACTTGGCCCGTTAGTGCTATCACGTTCTTTACCTTAAAGGGTTCACTACACCTTAATTTTTATAATAACCGGTGTTCCGTAGACTCATCACTGTGGATTCACAAATAAGCTGGCAAAGTTTTATCTCATTCGGTCAAGCACTGCCTAAACTAAAATTGATGATGACGACGACAAAGACAATGACGATTTTATTAAACACAGGCGTAGCCTGAGAGTCGGGCAACACTGGCGCACTCGCTAGCCACGACGTAACAAGCAGCCAGATGTGCAAGCGTATCTATTCCAGCGTACGATGTTGCTACGGGGTCAGCTGCGCCTGAAATCGAGATACCCTAGTTTTATTCTGCTTAACATCGGAATCAAATGACTGAAGCAGCTGAAACTGATGAGGTAGAAGACGACGGCTACGCTCGTTGCTGCGCATGACGTCACATGCGCCACGGCGAAATGGCGCTCGCCGGTGGTTGCCAGCTGTAAATCCCGCCCACCGCCGGCGACTTGTCCTGTTTTGCACAGAAATATTTTTTTGCGGCCCACTTTTCATAACTGTAAAGGTATTATACATACCCCTCTACTTCTAGTTGTCGCTGAAAACCACTAACTTTCGGGGTGACTATGCTGTTGCCGCTTTACAGGTTCTTCAAGTTTCAGATGATTACTTAGGCGTGAACGTCTCACTCACTTGCAGATTGCCATCCTGCGGAAGCTGCTGAAAGCTGCATTGAGAGTTACCACGAGACAGTGCACCCCCCGGACCTGCAAAATAGCGGACGTCGCACATTGGCGAGTCACAGAAACAAACATCTAATCTAAAACTCCTGTCTCGAGTTCATCTACGTGCTGACGCCTGACGTATATCACAGGTATTTTTCTTGAACACCGGAGCTTCGTAGAGGAGAGGTGCAATGGCTCAATAGTTCACATATCGTTAACGCAATTTGAGCTACGCCATTTGATCAAACTTGTCGCTCTGCGGTGGCACATAACAGGTGTACGTAAGCATTACCGTCTCGTTTTACGGTAGCTCCGCCGTATGCACTAGATGAGAAAATGTTTGCTTTTGCAACAAAACGCAGCTACATAGGAGTGCTGTCACCCATTACCTCAGCGCTCTCAAACTTACTCAGCTAGCTGGCCGCAGTAACAAACTTTAGTCCCGCTGTAAGGTAAACTTTGTGACTCAAAAGCGTAGAAGGCGAAAAAAAAAAGGGGGGGGGGGGGTTAGATTGTACCGAATTTCGGCTACCGTTGCCATTTGAAAGATGGAATTTTCTCTGTCTGGTGTGTGGGTAATCGAAGAAAATTTCATTCACGGTGAGGTTTCAATTACTGCTTGAAATGCCTCACACAAAAAAACGCATCTCCACAAAGTGAATGATGACGAGTGGGCGAGTGTAGGTCCTAAAGCCCACAATGCCTACGTCGAAGTCACCGACTATAGTATAAAGGACAGGCGCACAGATGGACGGGCGGACTCGGTGGTGGCAGGCACTTCCCGTCAATCGTTTTGCCCCTTTGACTAGCGGCGTACGAACCACAGTGGAATTGTGGGCGATCATTTGAACCGCTAACGAGACTAAAAGCGTGCCATTTGCTCGGCGAAACATTAACGGTAATTGAAGGAGTGCCAACACGCACCGAAGCACGAATTGGCACGAAAACAATGTGAAACCGCCGCTGCCGCAGAACGCGCAGTTACAACCACTGGCGCCAAACTGCCTTCCATCTTTACAGTATGGGACGAGCTTTGAATTTTTCTTTGAAGCTTATAAAAAGGACCCTCACCGCGATATTTTCGCTAGCATAATCAATTTGCTGTCGCAGCTGGAAACGGCACGTGCTTACCGTAGCCGAATGCATCAGTAGGTGGTCCAAGGCTTGCGGTGGAGGCACTTTGCAGCAAGCCAAACGGTGCAAATGGGCCACCTTGCATTGGTTGCATCTGCGCCGAGTACCACGATGAAGCGGCTTGCCCCGGCGCTGCTGGCCCAGCGTACATCGACTGGAGGTGAACACAGCATCGCATCCGGACGTTAGGTGACGCTGCCTTTGTTTGTTTCATGGCCGAAAGATTGAGATGGATCAGGAGAGAAGGAAGGGTGTCTTCTGCAACCTGTCACTGTATTTGTTCGCGGGCAAACGGAAACCGAGCAGCAGTTCCCGTGTTCATCAATATTCTCCTCAAAAGTATAACACAACAGAGCTACCCAGCGGATTACTGTTGTTGAGTCGTGTACACGAGTAGCTGAAAGAAAAAGGAAAATTGTATTGTATAAAAACGTGAAACTGCTGCGGATGGACACCAATTGGGAAAGACCAAAAAGCGGAGTTGAGTTGTCGAACGTCAACAGACATGTTGCGTATATGTGAATGCAAATAAGCATAGTGCACCTCCAAAGACTGGAGGGCCCAACTTCGTCGATGCACTGGAACGACTAGATATTTTAGGACTACACTAGATGATAAGCAGTTATCGGGACCATCACTTAATCGACGCTGGCAAGAATTGGTGAACTACAGGCCTTCATCGTCACTCTTGTGATCCACCCTCCAGCATCCTATAGCCCCATTAACTGCGCTAGAACAGAATTTCTACGAGAATGTGACGACACGACATTCTCTACACTTTATAAAGCGTGCCCTCACGAATTCGCACTTGGACACGGCCTATAATTGAAGTGACTTCAAACACTGACATATAGTCATTATTTCCGTTATGGTTTGAAAGTACTAGGGGTGACACACCTCCAACGATATCCGCCTGATCATTGCACTCGCATACGAGCAGCTAATTTCGTTTCTTTAGGCTGCATCGGGCGAACTTGTCAAGAAAATTCTTCATGCCATATGAAGATCGCGTGTATATTAATAAATTTTAATTCGGAAAAATTACGTTCCGGAACCACAAAATTTTCGCAGCCGTGGTGGTAAGAGGGTTTCTGTTCTGACCCTAAAGTCGAGGCTTAGATCCCGGCTGCGCCGTTCAAATTTCGATGGAGGCGAAAGTGCGAGAGGGCCGTGTATTACGCGATGTCCATTAAAAAACGTGACCATTAAAAAACGTGGTCGAAATGCTCAGAACCCTCCACTATGCCGCGCTTCGTAATTATATCTCGATGTTGGCACGTGATATGCGAGATCTTATTATTAAAAGCTCAAAGGAGTTATATGCTTAAACACGCGTATAGAACTTACAATATATGATGCCGAGTAAACACGCCCCACCTGCATGCCGGTGTTCCAAGGATCCGGCGGCGGTGACGGCCATCTAACATCATTTGCTGTGGGCTCGGGCTGCAACACACGTAGCTGTGGCGTGTTCGGCCACCGAGCACTGAGCCAGGGGTAGAAAGGATTCGGTACAGCTGGCGGTGAACCGTAAGTCCTGCGGCAACACACGAGCACAGCTTCCAATTTACAAAACCACGTCTTCTTTGCATTACCAAGTTCTGAAACTTATGCTATGAATTATTTCAGGCCAACTGTCCCAACCTTGGCACTCGGCCATCTGTGATTTACTGTAAAAAAGTTCAGAATTATCTACCTAGAATAGGAAGTGTCTCCCCCCCAAAAATTTTTTTGTCAGTACCTCAACCTTATTTAATTTTTTTCGGAAAGCTCAAAACCATAGCTCGTAAAACACGTTGTCGAAAAATTCGTTCTTCCTAAATTAGCTTACGACAAATCTTACCTTTAGAACGATTGTAGACGTTTTACTTAAAATATGTTTTAAGAGTTTTTACGCTTTCGTGGATTTTTTATATAACCTCGAATACGGAGAATCTGGTCCATATTGTGGACTTTTTTATAGAAATACAACCTTGAGAAAAGTGCGATAGCTGTCATCATAATTTTGCCTGAATGTTTTACTCTAGATAAAAAATTATTTTAGGCGTATAAAGCGCGAAATAAAGTTTACAGGTGGCGACAGATTTGCAAAAATGTTCACTTTTGCATATCTTCGGCCGTGAATTCAACACTGGGGTGGTCTTACTAAAAACATGCTCAATAGCGGATTTAATAGCAACCTTCGTTGGCTACTCATTACGAAAGTTTAATGAAATTGATGTTTGTTTTAGGCGAAAAAATGTTTATTTTATTTGTGTGTGAACGCTCTCAGGTTTGCACGTGCTTATACGCCGTAAGAATGCGTCGTAGCGGTAAGTGCAAGCTGCACGGAAAGGGAGATCATCTGGATTACGTAATCAACTTTTTTCCGTGCTTATTTAAATTATTTACAAGCTAGTATCATCCTCGGTGAACGAGAAACTTGGCCACATGCAGCCGCCCGCTATGGCAGCCTGTGTGTATGCTTACGCAGCACCGGGAAGTGACAACCATGTGTTCAACGCACCACTAATATGCTAGTTAGAGAAAGACTGGGGAAGTGGTTATGTTGTAAGAAGGAAAAGAAAAGAAAAGTGAGCCCCGTAACTGTCTGCTTCAGGGAGCGACACCTCAGCAGTAGCTCACAAGGGATGGGGGTGAGGAGGGATTAAAAGGATAGGAATAAAGGTGTAGAGAGAGAGAGAGATGAAGTAAGCGTGAAAGCGTGAGAGCGACGACATATGGAGGGGATAGGAGAGATAGGAAAGATGGGAACACGGTCACAGGAGTCCGAGGACGCGGCACCACTTGCGAGAGCTCTTGTGGACATTAGGAGATGGCGTAGAGCAAGTCCAGTCGGTCAGAGCTACACTGTCGTCGGAGGTCGTCGGCGTCAGGAGATGACGTATGGCGAGCCCAGCCGGCCAGAGCTACGCTGACGTCGGAGATCGCGAGCGCACAACCGGTCTGCAGACTGAGCCGGCATGCCCCTACCATGTGATAGGTATCAGCCCTCTCTGCACAGTACTGGCAGAGGCCGGAAAAGGTAGAGTCAGAATGTTTAAACACTGCCGGGCACCGTAGCGTATTGGTAAGTAGACGGAGAAGAATTATCTCGACCGCCTTTCTAACTCCTTTGCAGGGAGCAGGAAAGCGGCGGTGGGAGTCCCGGTAATGGGTAATTATCTCTCTATAAGTAAGAAGATGAGCGTTCCCTTCTGTACCACAGGGGTCATCGGCGGGGGAGGCAATGGCCCGGGGAATGAGTTCGCGGGCGACAGCGGGCGCCGCCTCATTGCCTGTTAGGCCCTGATGACCAGGAGTCCAGATTAGTTAGCGGGGAGGGATGTCACGGGGAAAGCAAATACGTCACGTGCGTCTCGCGACCCTGGCTACTTTTTCTTTTTTTTTGAAAAAGCGGCTTTAGAGTGCGATTGCGCGCACAGTTGGACTTTAAACAACTGAGTGCCCTGGTCATGTCACTGAAGGAAGTTGATAAGTAATTTTGCAGGAATATTGTTAGAAGGCTTCGATTAGCCGAGCTACATTTACTCCACACGTCTTTCACAGTGAAAGTGCCTGCGTTGTCATCGTCTTCTTATTTATAATCTTTAATTTTATTATGTTTTGGTAGCAAAATGGTAATATCAGCATCGTATTCAGTTACAGCATCCTCTACTGCATGTAAGTCTAAGGGTCGCACATGCAGCGAAACGGCGTGGTATTTGTCGTGGTAGACTACTAAAGAAAGAAAAGTGCAAATTGCAGCAGAATGGCATATTTCTGAAGAAAACTAAGTATTCGTCGTGGTAAAGAAAAAGTGCGAATTGTCACTGCTATGTAGTGCGCAGTTTTTCATACCAGGTACGCGAAACCCTTAATGCGTGTCCCGCTCTTTTTTAACAAGAAAAATATTTTGATGCGCGTTCTTACATTGCCCAACGTTGACCACTGTGCTACTGTGATTACATCAGTGCGTCTACAGTAATTCTTGAAACAACGTTACAATGAAAAGCAGCGCTGGTTTCACGAAATGAAATGTAACCCATTTCATCGATCAAGTGCAACCCGTGAGTGTAGAACGCGGCACTCTTCTGACTTCCCATGTGGATAGGGTTGTCATTTCTTTTAAAGGCCAAACTCCTTATAGCGGCACCCGTTCGTCCCCCGTAGTATGTAACAAGTATAACATTTTGACCTCCAAGGTGGTGCCGGTGAGAGACTTCTTCCGTGCGTTGTTGAACAATAAAAAAAGTGCTCAATGTACATGTCAATGGCTGCTAATGGGGAATGAGAGACAGGAGCACTCGGCTTTTAGTTAACGCGCAGGCTGCGATCACCATTAGCTGCCATTGGCATGTACATTTGAGCACTATCTGACAAGAAAGGGTTGCTACGTTATATTCGCAGGGTGTAACCTCCTTAGCTTTAGAAAGGTTTAGCGAGCGTTGAGCCGCAGTGCCATGAATACAATGACCTTGTATATACCATGAATGAACTCGAGGTGGTTAAAATGGGAAGTAGATACGAAGCGCAAGCCGTAAGAAAGTAAAAGCCGAATTCTCCGCCTCTCATTTCCCATTAGCAGCCATTGGCCTGTACATTGAGCACTATCTGACTGAAAAAGTTCGCTACGTCATACTCGCTGGGCGTAACCTCCTTGGTTTTTGAAAGGTTTAGCGAGCGTTCGGCCGCAGTGCCATGAATACAGTGAACTAGTATATACCATGAACTCGAGGTGGTTAAAGGTTGGAAGTGGACCCGAAGCGCAAGCCGTAAAAAAGTGTGCGTGTGCCACCTCTCGTTTAGTCCTAGGAATGTCCGCTGGATGGCGGTGCTTCTATATGGGGAATATATGATGAAAAGATGCGAGATGGTGGTACTTGGAGTGTTGAATAGATGGACGAACGGACACATAGACAGATGCATGTATGGACGCATAAACGGACGCAGGGGCGGCTGCATGGACGAACGCAGGGACGGACGCACGGACAGACGCACGCACGGACGGGCTGATGGACGCATGGATGGTCACACTGACGGACGCATAGACGGACGGAAGCAAGAACGAATGGACGGACGAATTCTTCGCCCCACTCTCCATTATTCACTCCGTGGATATGCTGCCATTTTTTTCTTCTCCAATACCCTCCATATTATGCTGACCACCAACTTCGAAGTATAGTAACTTTTAAGCACATGGGGATTTCTTGCTAAGGCATCGCACTTGTAAGTGCAGCGCAAATCTACCGAAAAAAAAAGCCATTTAAGAATATGTACGTCAGAGCATTGACTTTGCCTTTCATACACCTTGAACCGACCTTTCCAAATGAGCTCGAAATTATATAAAAGCACGAAACCATTTTTCCCCCGTCACATGCAAGCGACGCCATGAACGCGGCAGCTTTTTCAATCCTCTGTGGGTGCGCCGCGGTGCGGAGATAAGAGTGGGCCACGCCCACCTCTGGAACACTCTCTCTCCGTGCGATTGAGACGGCAGAAAAAAAAACACGCCGCGCACCCACCATCTCGGAGGTCATGGCCCGTTACTAAAGTATGATGTTTCTAGTTCGTTCATGAAGAATGGCAATTCTAGTTGGCCTCTAATTGTGCCCAATCATAGATCATTGTTCACCAGCTAGCGCCTGCATGACATGGTTAGTCAGACATGCAAGGTACCGTCGTTGCGACGTGGTCACCTTTCCAGTGCGCGCGTATACTCTTCTCCACTTCCACAGCTTTCATACTCTGCGCTGACGGGACTCTGACGCGACCAGCATGCCTCACACAACTTCCGGTTTTTACAGGCGTTTAAGTCATTCGAAGAAAGTATAGCTCCACTGGATTTTGATTAGGTGATGCGTTTTTTTTTTTTGCTTACGTAAAATTATTGTCCAATTTGTGGAGCATTTCTTTTACCGGGCCCACGATAGGGGTGTTTCAGGAACATACAAGCACCAGTTCTTCGGCATGGTTAAAATCTTGCAGGAGTTGCCCTTTAAAACATACAGGTACGAAAACGTGTGCCCACGCGTTCTGTTGCGTCTGCACCTTAAGATGAATGTCTCCTGCTTTAAATATTTATTTTTGAAATGAATTGATACTCGTAAATATAGCCCAGTGACCATCGTACACACTTCCGTTCTTTCTTAAGAGCCCAGCTCTTTTCATAGCATGCAATTTCCGTTAAGTCGTGGTCTTTGATAAGAAGAAGTGAAGCTTTATTTTCGGTGCCATTTTGACAATAATCGCAACGATAACGAAGACGCCCGACTCTAAAAGTTCGTGTATAGGCGACTTCATATCAATCTCATCAAACTGTTGTGCTTTATGGGTGGTCATAACTAACTTAGATATGACTCCTTTTTCCCTAGTTTTATTTTATCTCACTATCGATAACAAACAGGTTTGTAGGTGACGGAATCAGTATAATTAAGCAAGTGAGCTCTAGCTATTACAGCTTTGTGTTTACATCTGAGTCAAAATCAATACGCACGGTGGGAACGGTGGTGAGCCTACGGCGAGTAGCGGCGAATGCACGGGACACATTGGGTGCGGAGGTAGCGTCCGAGTGAACTGCGGCCCTTGTACACCCGGGGGTGCGGGTTTCTTCGTTTCCGCGTACCGGTAGTGACGCACCGTCGGCCGTGGCGGGCCAGCTGTCATGGCGTTCACGGTGAAATGCACCGGTGAGACAGACGACGCTGGTGCGGGTGTAGCAGCTTGTGCTGGTGTGAAAGATGCCCTCCGTGCAGCCGCTGCAGACGGCTGCATTGCCGGCCTTGTAGAAGGCGCCTTTGCCAGTGCACCGCTGTCGGCTGCCGCTGAAGTCAAAGGGCTACCGCCACCGCCATCTAAGAAGTCGAAAGCCTGCGACGCGACCGTTTCTTCGACAATGATGGAAGTACGGCGCTTGTCACCCTCTTTGGCGGTCTTCTTGCGGTAGCTTCTCTTAATCACGTTCTGTCCGTTTATGACCTTCGAGTCCTTTTGGTGCTCGTCTTTTTTGTCTTCTACTTGCATCGAGGAAGCAAAGTTATAGATATGTTAACAGTTGCCAAAGTCGCCATGTCATTCTCTACACTGCTACGTGTTAAAGAAACAAAAAACAAATAAAGTAGAGGTTATGGCAACTCCGAGTAAGAATAATATACATCTAAATTCACATTGACAAAGCTACGGGCCCTTGCATGTCCGATATTGGGCATTAAACTTTGACGCTCGTTCTGCTGCCCCTATTCTTTCCTTAATACATACGGCCTTTTCACTGCGTTGTTCAATGTTCACACTCGAAATTCAAACGTTCTGTCACACAGATACAAAACATCCGACACAAACAACAGGCAATCTGACAGAGCAGAAGCTTTCTACGACGCATTATACGCACTCTTGCGACTCCCTTCAGTCTATGGAGTTGCCCAGCTCTAACTTCTGAACCATTTTTAGAGCTCTTCAGAACTAGCTGGAAAATTTCGTGAGCTTTTTTTTTATTGACATCACCAACGTCATCCACAACAGGACGAAAGTCTCTCCCAGTCACCTCAAATTCAGGTCATTTTATACCTGAAACACAGTGCAAAGTATATATATCTTACACCGTGGCCTGCAACTTCGGTTAATTTCATTGCCTTTCCTAACCCTCATCCGTCTTCAGCAACGCTTCCCATCTCTTGGTATCAATTTTTTTGCCCTGACTGACCATCAATTTTCTGATCATTTTATATGAGCATCCCAGGTCCATTTATAGATGCGAAGCATCTCCTGCTTAAGCCTATGTACCGCGGCGTCGGCGGCGTCCGCAATAACACTATACGCATGCGCAACTCTCCTCCTTTCCTCTCTCCAACAGCTGCGCGTTACTCTCCGCATTTAACTCCTATCATCCGCTTGCACTCACTCCCCGCCCCCCTCTCTCCTCTAGGCATCTCTCCCAGCGGCGTTAACACCACCGTTGCGCATGCGCGTCTCCTCTCCTCTCTTACGCTCCCCCTTCTCACACCTCGCAACGCCGACGCAGGGGGCATCTGCTAACCTACGGTCGCTCCCCCTCTCCTTTAGTCATTCCTCCCCGCGGAGTTTACACCATCATTGCGCATGCGCGTCCCCTCCCCTTCTCTCCTGCGCTTCACCCTCTCGCTTCGTAACGCCGACGCAGCGCCGCGATGAGCGCCAGCGTCGTCGCCTGTGTAAGCATTAGCACCCGCTGCTTCACATCAACACATGATTCCCTTTAGCGGGAGATGGCGTAATTTTTTGTCGGTTAATGTCAACTAGGATATGCGTTACCCCTGTTTATTATCTTATTCGCACACCTATCTTCCTATCATTTTGCGATCCTTGTAACGGGCCCACATATATTCCACTTACCCGTCAACTTAGAACTTGTCGCTCCGACGACACCTTGACCATCACCTGGCGTCGCAGGCGTCTTAATAGCATTTTCAACAGTGAAATAGTTGACTTTATAGTCACCGTATGCAGCACAGGGAGCGAAGCCAAAGTTGCCTTCGTTGATATTCTGCTCGCATAGACTGCACACCGGAGGCGTGTAGATATGCACGGGCTGCGGGGTCGGGGGCTCCACTGTTTCGGCGGACTTGTCTTCGACTGTGGGGCGGTTCTTGTCTCGCTGTCGTCCTTTCTCTTCCTTCGCGTTCTTCGCCTTCGTCTTACCAGACCTTGAGACGTTGCCTACCCCTTTGTCTCCGCCCTTGTCACTGCTCTTTCTGCCTGGGCGCTTCTTGGCAGCGCTTTTGCTCAACTTTGGCGTCGGAAATGAAGAGGTGCTTCGCCCACTGCCGCGGCTTTTGGAGCCGACGGAGTCCCGACGACTTTGCTGCGCAGTAGACAGCGCGGATGGCGACATCGAGGTACCCAGGAAGCTGGCGTAGCTTTTGCTAAGTCTGCGCAGGCGCCGCCTGAATGCAGAGCCACTAGCTTCAAGGAAAGGCCGCTTACGCCCCACTCTTTTGATGATACGGTCCGCGTCTCTGCTGACGGCCTCTACGTCGAAAGGCGAGAGCGCTGTCAGCGACTCCGGCTGGAACAATTTCTCGCCCTTGATCAAGCGCTCGATCATATCGTGGTCGCTCTTGTTGTCCAGATTCACGTCGCTAAAGCGCCTGTCGGTGACCGGGTCATCAATGACCGGCGGTGATCCAATCGAGTCATCGGCAGTAAGTTCCTCCTCGTCCCAGCAAATGCCCTCAATTGCGCCTGAGCACGGGCTGCAACTCCATCCGGTACCATGACTCAACGATAATGACGCACTGCGACTGCTTCGATTACTGCCCATTGTATGTTCTTCCTGGCGGCGTTTCGTCGATGTGAGCTGGACAGTTTACTCTCGGCGCTTCTAGACTGTTTGGCGCAGTGTTCAGGAGCGTAAGAACGCCTGACAGCCCGTCCAGAGAGAAATCGAACGAGTCTTCGATGATGCTCGAGCTCGCCCGCTCGCGATGCGCTGCTATGACTGCGCGTGGTGGTGTTGTGAAGATGATGATGATTGTGATGACAATGTTTATGATGACCTACATTGTTCTCTGACACCCACTCCGGGCGATTCACCATGAAACGAATAAATTGTTTTTTTAATGTACGCGTATGAATCGAATGGACATTGAGAAATTTGATAATAATTTACGGTCTGGTACCACCTTCCCTTTCTTTTTCAGTAGGTGCGGCGGCTACATTCTCGGCGCTGACAACAGAATTGCATAATGCACTTTTCATTTCGTCTTCAACAACTAAGTTGTTTGAGATCACCGTAACTGGTTGGTTGGTTGACTAATTTAACCTGGCGCAACCCACTATGAGAGACACAAGAATCATCTCTGAGCTCTGAACAGCAGTGCCAACTTATACATCTTCCTGTAGCTAAGAAGACTAAACCATATTCCCGGAGCCCGAGCTTGCATCCCTATTTATGGAGTAATTGCTCTGCTGGAAAAAGGAATAATCACCACCACGAACTAATACGCGCTCTCTTCGTCATCTTTTTCGTCATCGTCTACATCATTTCGTACATCGCTCCGAGAGCACCAATGGCGATTTCTCGGAGAGTGAGGGTAGGGGGGATACAATAACTTTATGGGCGACAGACCAAGTGCACTTCTTGGCTCATCCCAGTTACTTGAGTATCACGCTAGCAGAGCCGCCACTGAAACCATTACGGTAATCATCAAAAAGGCTAGTGTAACTTTTATTTACTTTTTGATCCACAGTGTATCAATCATTTTTGAATGCTATATAGTTGCGAGTAAAATCTCCTAACTTCATTTGGCTCTAAACTTGACGTTAAGAGCCGGTATGCGCCATGAGTGGTAAGAAACAAAACCAAAAGAATAAAGCACAAAACGTCGTACTTCACCATCAAAGGCTCTGTAGCCTGTGACAATAACACCACTGTTACGCTCAATGCAGGTGGGCACAGTCGTAAATTACAATAGCCAAAACGTCCAAGAAAGACACAAGCAGCATCTTTAGGCTCTAACAGCAACGCCAACTTAAACATCTTTCTGAAATACCAAGCAGACGAAACCTCATTCTCGAAGCACGAACTTACATTTTGATGCTCTCCTAATAACACAAAAATAGACTGTAGTCGAATTCTGCTTAGACACACATGGCATACGTCACAGGTGCACACATAAACAGTGCTTGAAGTGCGAACTATCAATGACGACTATAACTCATTAGTCATATAGAACTTTTATGTGATCACATTTTCGTATAAATTCTTCGTTTCTTGGACAATCCCTCCGAATGGGTGTGAGCCATACCTAGAGGTAATCATCATCATCATTACCACAGCACACGTACGGACCTGCAGGAAACGCCCAAGTGTTTCGCCCTGTTCTACCTGACACGGATGATGTCGTCAAGATGCGAATCTATACAGATCACAACGTAAGATAAATTTTGTCTGTGCTTCGAATTGAACTGGAAGTACTGCATGCTTCGACAGCCACCAGGCACATACTTTCCCCAAGCCTCTGCTTCGTAACAAAACATTTCAAGAATAAGAAGAAGCGGCGCAGCAGCAATCAAGCAGCTTCACTACAAAGCCTGCACATTATTTCATAAAACCACTCAATTCTTGGCCAATCCCCCACAGTGGGTATGTGCCATGGGCAATAGGTTAAAGATGTTTATGGAGCGTACTTAAAATTTATAGAATCTTTTGCAAACATCTACCTCAGTCATTTTTCTTTCAAAACATTTAAGTCGTTAAAGAAAATGAAAATGAACCTTGAGTCACACTTGCTATTAGGCGATTCCCCAGCGTGGGTATGCCCCACACCATCAAGGATCTTGACTTGACTTGACTTGACTTCACTTTGACTTGCTATTAGGCGTTTGATAAACTGAAAAACTAAGCTTTTCCATGCATTCTTGAAATCGCGAGAGGAAGAATCACTACAGCAGTATAAAGCTTTCAGAAATAAACTAAACAGCGCTCTTCGAAAGGCGAAGAATTGTGTATTATGAATGGTTGTTTTCTGGTATCTGTACAAGGCACCCCGATGCAGCTTCGAAAGCAATAAACAGTGTTTTAGGGCACCACAAGGCAGACTTCACGCCACATGGAATCACGTTAAACAATCGTCTATTAAGTGGTGCAATGCTTGCTGATTTTTTCAATAGGTATTTCACTTCTGGTATACCACATAACATTCTGCAAATCAATAGCTCAATTATTAGAAATATTGAAAGCCTTTTTCTCAACCCGGCAGACAAACCACAAGTTTTCAGAGCATTTATGAGTCTTAAAAATAGTAGTGCATTACATAATGACAATTTTTCAGATCGGTCCCATAAAATTTGTTTAAGAGCATTTAGTCCCGGTACTTGTGTATCTATTTAGTTTAGCGGTAGAGTCCGGCGAATTTCCCCGAGATATGAAGTGCTCTCGAGTCTGTGTTCTGTTTAAAGGTGGCGACTTACTGGGAAACTATCGCCCAATATCGATTATTCCGGTGTTTGCTAAATGTTTCGAAAGAATGATACACTCCCGATTATCCTACTTGTTCACTAAAGGTGACATTATAAGCGACGCTCAGTTTGGTTTTCGTAAAGGAAGGTCTACGGAGTTATTTATGTTAAGGCTAAAAGAAATTATTTTAGAGAACATGGAAAACAGGCTATATACATAATGTTTGTTCATTGATTTCACCAAGGCAACGACCATAGCACGCTACTTCATAAGTTAGAAATCTATGGCGTCCGAGGTACTTCCCTAGCTTTATTGAAATCATATTTAGCAGAGCGATCACAATCTATGTGCTTAGGTAACCATCACTCATATTCATTGGCTGCCAGTAGAGGTGTCCCACAAGGAAGTGTATTAGGACCCCTTCTTTTCAATGCTTTTATCAATGATATTGTGAATATCAACAAGTCGGTAAAATTTATAATATATGCTGATGATGCCACGGTCTTGTTTTCTCGTGCAGATACAGATACGTTGGTAGAAAGTTGTAATCGTTTCTTTTGTAATATTACATCATGGTCATTATAAAATAAACTTAAAATAAACCCGAAGAAAACGAAGGTAATAATATTTAGAGCTAAGAATAAGATTCTGAACATTAAAAAAGTTAATATTTGTGCAGACCAAAAAATAGATATTGTAGAATAACATGAAATTCTCGGCGTAACCTTTTCATCTCATTTAAGTGTGGACTCTCGTGTAAGTCATTTATGCAAGAAACTTTCTTTTACAGTGGGAGCTCTGTCACGATGTCGTGAAATCCTCTCTCCAGAAATAAAAGTCAGCATATATTCAGCAGCCTTTCGATCCCACATACATTACTGCAGTCTGGTTTGGCTTACTACAACTCAACGCAACATGTACAGAATATTGCTTTTGCAGAAGAAAGCTGTCCGTCACATTGCCAACACTGGTTACCACCAACGTCGACATATTTTCGCAAGTACGGTATAATTAAAATTCAATATATGTACGAGTTCAGCATCCTGCGATCATTTTACATATGTTCTTTTTCATGTAAACAATTTATTGAGTTCACGGCTGCACTTCAACGTACCAGTCACGCTATCAATACTCGGAAGGTTGGAGGCTGGCTTATACCGCGCTTTTGCATCGACTATAAACTTCAGTCGTTGAAATATAACCTCCCATGTATTTTCAACAAGCATAAACATTTACATAAAACGGCGCCAAAGACATTACGTGAAATATTTCGAATTACTAATGTATTCATACATTTCAATTATTTCTTCATGCTGTACAACATTTCACTGTATACATTTATGTATGCTTAGCCACCATGCTTTTTTGTTTTCTTATATTGTGTGGATATTATTGTTTCGTGTAGCGTACTGCCAAAATAACAGGTGTACTACCACTGTTTTTTTCTTGTACTTTTAGAATTACAAATGTTTTTCTGTAAATAAACTTAAGTATTATGTTATTGTTTGTTTGTTATTGGATACACGTTCATTCAAAATAATTCCCTCTTACGTTTGTACAGGTATTGTTATATTATTTGTTTTTGTAAATATTTTTTCTACCATGTGTAATCATGACTTGTACATTTTTGGTGCAAAAATTTTCAACTCTTACTTGTTGCCATGTAACTGGTCTTTTGGGCCTTAGTCGAGCTGTTTCATTACAGCTTTCAGCCCAAGAGGAAGTGTTCATGTTTATAAGAGGGAAAAGAAGAGAAAAGTGAGCCCCGTAACTGTCTGCATCAGGGAGCGACACCTCAACAGTAGCTCACAGGGGATGGGGGTGAGAAGGGATTAAAAGCATAAAAATAAAGGTGTAGAGAGAGAGAAAGCGAGATCAGGACACCATCCAAAATGTAATGTTTTCGTTTTATTCTGGGAAATAAAAAGAAAGAACGAAAGAAAGAAAGAAAGAAAGAAAGAAAGAAAGAAAGAAAGAAAGAAAAAAAGAAAGAAAGAAAGAAAGAAAGAAAGAAAGAAAGAAAGAAAGAAAGAAAGAAAGAAAGAAAGAAAGAAAGAAAGAAAGAAAGAACCAAGCAGCCCTAGCTGCATCTTGCTCCTAGGTGTGGTGTCATTTGCCCAACAAGTCCTTCGAAATAAACACCATTGCAGCTGACAAGTAGCATTACATTTTCCGATCCACAGCTGCTGACTTCCTAACTATTCATTCATCATTAGCTCACTTGACGCAACTTTTCAGGGGCCATGCACCTCAAGGACGAGACTTGTGCAATGTCCGTTGTCACGGCTATACATTATATGGGGCAACGCTCAGGTAACCCATGGCATAGTCGAAACATATGTCATTTTATATGTCATATGTCAAAACTTATGTCATATGTCAGGTTTATTAATAGACTATAATATTAATCGTAATTGTGACAGAACTTTATAAAAACACTTACAAGTACGGACCCCTTACTAGTCAGCGACTTCCACATACAAAATATGGACTTTACAAGCTTCGCCCACTCGTCATGATTCACTTCGTGAAGAAGCGTGAAAATCTTTCTCGCTTGACCATGCACATATAAAAGGTGTAGGCGGGCGCACAGAGGGCGGGGGAGCAAGAGGGCGCTTTTCCCCCTTGCTCATCTGGACGCCAAGCCTACCCAGTGCCTTTACACAGACGGACCGATCTCCTCCGTCATTCCTTGAAGTGCAGAGCTCCGGTCACGCAGGATTTCGACGACAATGACAGCCGAGGAGTCCTGATGCTACATGTCAAGAGCTGCTCATTTTCCGCCTTTGCTCTCGGAAAGCCGGGGACCCAAGGAAGACTTTTGCGAGAAGGATGTTATCGCTTCATTTTCGTTGTGTGATCGATTGCGAAGCTTTGATTGATTGATATGTAGGGTTTAACGTCCCAAATCCACCATATGGTTATGAGAGACGCCGTAGTGGAGGGCTCCGGAAATTTCGACTGCCTGGGGTCCTTTAACGTGCACCCAAATCTGAGCACACGGGCCTACAGCGTTTCCGCTTCCATCAGAACTGCAGCCGCCACAACCGGGATTCGATCCCGCGACCTGAGGATCAGCAGCCGAGTACCTTAGCCACTAGACCATTTGCGAAGCTTGTTAAGGCGAAAGAGTTAAATGCCTCATATCAAACGAAAAATTTGAGCGTCGGGGTATCACACAGAAGGCTTCAGCGTCCTGTGGCGTCGGAGACGAGAGATGTAAAACATAATCATCCTGTGATGACATCTCAGCGACGCCACAAATTGCCATATTTCATGACGTCATAGTGATGTCACGTGACGGGATCACACAGGATGACGCCATCACATCGTAGCTTGGTCCAAGGACCTCCGATCCAGGAGGTAGTGTTCATAAGGCTTTCGAACGGTGGCAGACCAAGATCAGTAAATACGTATCTCAATCATTATTATCAGCAGCAGCAGCAGCAGTAGCAGCCTGACTACGTACACAGCAGGGCAAAGGCCTCTCCCATGTTCTGCCAGTCACCTCGGTCCTGTGCTTGCTGCTGCCACTCTTCGCAAACTTCCTAATCTCATCTGCCTACCTAACTTTCTGTCTCCCCTCATCCGCTTGCCTTCTCTGGGAATCCAGTCAGTTACCCTTAATGACCCGCGGTTATCCTACCTACGCACTGCGTGCCCGGCCCATGTGCATTTCTTTTTCTTGATTTCAACTATTGTTGTATTTAGGACATACAGAACGACGCATCCAATGCCTTAACATCATTCTCTTTATTCTCTGATCCCACGCGCTCATCTTTATCTTCTTTCCTATATACATGAACTATGATATCCTTAACTCCGGTTTGTTCCCTGACCCACTTTGCTCTCTTCTTGTTTTTTTTAAGGTTACCCCTATCATTTTCCTTCCATCGCTCGCTGCGTCGTCCTCAATTTTAGCTGAACCTTCTTTGTAAGCCTCCATGTTTCTGCTACGATGGTAAGTACTGACAAGATGCAGCTGTTATATACGTTTTTCTCGAAAGATACTGGCAATCTATTATTCATGATTTCAGAATGCTTGCCGAATATGCTTCGCCCCATTCTTATTCTTCTACTTCAGTCTCGTGGTACGGCTCCGCTGTTACTACCTGTCTTAAGTATGTATGTTTCTTTGCGACTTCAAGTTCACTGCTACCTATCTCAAAGCGCTGTTGTCTTCCGAAGTTGTTGCACATTACTTTCGTTTCCTGAATCTTAATCCTTTAACTGATAAAAAAATGGGGATCGTCTTCTCCTTCGAGTCATCCTGAGTGCCCCGCCGCGGTGGTCTAGTGGCTAAGGTACTCGGCTGCTGACCCGCAGGTCGCGGGTTCAAATCCTGGCTGCGGTGGCTGCATTTCCGATGGAGGCGGAAATGTTGTAGGCCCGTGTACTCAGATTTGGGTGCACGTTAAAGAACCCCAGGTGGTCGAAATTTCCGGAGCCCTCCACTACGGCGTCTCTCATAATCATCTGTGGTTTTGGGACGTTAAACCCCACATATCAATCGAGTCATCCTGAGTGCATGCATAAAGGACATGGTGAGTTTTATATACTTTCTTTTCGATTACACAGTTAGGAAGAGGATAGCGGATCGGTTCTCCCTAATGAAGAACCCTTTGCGCGCCTATGACAAAAGATGTGCTTTAATTATCGCATTCGCTCTTTGCAGGTGGCATCTAATGTGGCACTAGCGTCTTCATGGTCGATAATAAGGTCGCTTTCTGCGGCTCGCGCCCCGTACCGGAGACATACCCGTTCGAGCACATCAGCGTCCTGCTGTGGAACTAGATTATGCACGTCACCAAAATGCAAGAACCTGTTCACCGTGCTGCCTGATTCTGCCTGTCAGAAGCTGCAAGAAATCTACCTGCACAGCTATGGCAGAGCCATCTGCCTCATCGCTTTATATATAGCCTCGAGAGTGCTTGGTGGAATCCTCGTTGCGGGCGCAAAGATCAGCGCAAAAAAAATCACAATTTCTATTTGACTATACTCTGCGAAAACGTAACAGCTTCCCGTCTCCTTTTCCCTGCTGCAAATAGCAGACGTAATTCGCAGATAAACGAAAATCCATGTGACGGGCGTTTTGCGGTGTTATATATTACGTAAGGGGTTAAATTGCTGTATAACGAATGTTGTGACTTTTAGAGGCTAAGGATTTGAACGCCTATAGAACGTGCTTTTCACAAACATTCCGACGACACTGTTGGCGTAATTCCTCAGGCGATTTCGCAATATTGGCGTAGTTCTTAGCTACTCTCGAAAGTGTTTAACACGAAAGTGTTTGATGCTGGGTCCACCAAGACCTCAGTGATGTATTTCCGTCACGGAACTGATGTCGAAAAATGCACGCGACAAAATGGCAAAAGAACGAAATTTCATCAACGGGTGTCGAACCCGTGACCTCTCAGTCCACTACAACAGACCCTGGACACACTATCCAGTGATCAGCAGTTGTACACCCTTGGCGTTTTACAAAGACTCTGTTTTTTTATATATCCCTCACTTTTCTATCGCCATGCTTGCAGTCGGCGGGGTGGTGTCGCCCTCTGGTAGCATTAATGTGTTGCACTATGGCCGTAGCCTGCTTGGAACGCGTCATTGGTACTTTATGTCTAGAATAACTCTAGGCACTGCAGTTGGTACGCATCCGTCCCATTTGGCGTGTTTCCGATATTTTAGTTTTGTCGCAAGGTGGCGACTTTACCTCAAGCGTCGGCCTGGCTTAAAGCATTCATCCATACCGATAATTGCTGTACGATGCGAGCCTATCTCGTCTGGTTTAAACCCCGCGGTCCCTGCTTACGCTTCCTTCAAAATAAATTGCAGTCGGGCTAGAAGACGACACGGCGCGCGTCTATGACTACTGTTTATAGTGTCTAGAATATTTTGTTTATTAAGTGCTTCTTGGTGGCTTCCTTGCACGGGAATGAGCATATGTTAAGCCAACGTGCACTTTAACTACTTCATCTACCACAAGAGCTATATCAGGATATTAGGCGTCGAGACGGAGATCTGCGAGTCAGCGTCAATGTAGGTGCATCCATGTCGAACGGTACTATAGCTGCCAAACACTCTAGGACGTTGTGCAGGCTCTCTTAAATCAATGCACACTAAAAAATCACCAATATTCCTGTGAGTACGTGGGCTCACTGTCATGTTCTAGGACAATTATTGTGATGGAGGGATGAATCATATGTTTTTTTTCACAAACAAGCATTATTTTAGCCACAAACGATTAAAGGACCCCACATACAAACGGCCCCGCCGCGGTGGTCTTGCGGCTAAGGTACTCGGCTGCTGATCCACAGGTCATGGGATCGAATCCCGCCTGCGGCGGCTGCATTTTATATGGAGGGGAAAATTCTGTAGGCCCGTGTGCTCAGATTTGGGTGCACGTTAAAGAATCCCAGGTGGTCAAAACTTCCGGAGCCCTCCATTACGGCGTGTCTCATAGTCATATGGTGATTTTGGGACGTTAAATTCACACATATAATCATCGTCACTTACAAATGACTATGCCATATTCCTCATCGTGATCAGCAGCAGCAGCAGCAGCAGCACAAATGTCAACATAGTCCCAGTACTGAGTGTAAGCTGACGTGCGCGGCTATGTAAAGGTGGAATTGTTGCAGAGCCTCTGAATCACCAGATTTCATGTCAGCGAACTACGAAAAGTTGGGGCGCCTTGAAGTTACCCTGCTATTACGTAGCGCTCATCCCCGATTGATCAGAAGGATCAGCATTGACTTGACAATGATCCCTTATCGCACGAGGGGTACCGCGCGCAGCTGCAAACGTTTCAAATGCGTAATTTTGGATAAGGTGGTGACGTTACGCAAAACAGGTAAAGTGTGGGCACATTAACGTTACCCACAAAGCGCTAAGCCACAAATCATCTTCATCATCCTCAGCAGCAGCACCACTAATCGACTTATTCGCGTGAGGACTCACGTGTGCAGAAAAGAAGGTGAAAACAACACATTTACGAAGTTCCAGACTGTAGATCTTCATCTACAGTCGATCTCTGCCTTCAATAAGGTTATCCATATTTTATAAAGAGCTGAACTGGTCCAGGTGCGCTCTGGTGCGCAGCCTCATAGCGCAAGTTGCTCTCACCGAGTTCAGTGACATTATACGCAAGCGCTATAGAAAGGCGCGAGAAAGCTTCATTCTGCCTAAATGCCACGAACAATGAAAAACAAGAAAGCACATTCTTCGCTCTGTAACCCTCGAGCATAAAGCAGCACATACCCCAAACCATCACGTTCCTAAGTTAGAAGACTGACGTTCGGTTGTATGGTAGACTTTAACAAACTGGTTTTTATTTTTGTTAATGTACAAAATAGCTAGGGGTTTTCCCATACACGAATCACATGGACATGATTTTCACTATGTGCCCATGCGATTGCCCAGGGCAATTATCTATTAGAGGAACAAAAGTTATTCATAAGCTTTCCGCACTGTTGTTTTCGACCGGCAAAGTTTTGGTCACAAACAAGGCCAAGCGGCGTATCGCTACTGGAAATAAATCTTGGACTCTTTCATGAACTATTTACAAAATACGCAGCTGTTGACGTGATATATTTTACTTACGCGCCCCACCCCCACTAGAGCTCGTTTTCTTTCCTTTGGGATGGTAAGGTAACTACCTAAAGGGTGCAAAGCTCACACCCACCGGTAGTAAATACATTTTTAAAACCACCGCCACCTACACCCGTATACCTGTACGCTCAAACAATGGTATGTGTCGACTAATAGCACTCAAGTCACACCTTACTCGCAAACTACAAAGTCAACATACAAGAACGACCAGGACAACGATGGTCCATATTCCTCAATTACGTTTAACTTACATCGACGAGTCTGAAATTTTAAAAAGAAAATTTTAAATTCATGCAATTCATCTGCGCCCTTTGTTCCAGGACTTTTTTTATTGTTTTAGGGCAATACCCCAAAGTGGGTGCGAGCCAAGGAAAGGGTAATTCAACTTCAACTTCTCTTCCGCCTCGCGGTTGGAGAAGCCCGAGCAGTGTGTCCTAGTCTCGCCGAGTGGCTGGGCCATTACGGCAAGCCAGCGGCGAAGAGAAGACCATGAGGCGTTCGGGGTCTCGCACGCGGGTCACAAATTCCGGCGACGAGCTGTGCACTCGCCGGTCCCACCTGGCCACAACTCCGAGCTCGCCGAGGCCTTCCGCTTCATCCGGCCTGGTCAGTGGAAGCCGCACGCTCATCCAGTTCAGCAACAGCGTCAGCACCTACAGCGGACCCGGTGAAAACGTCACCGCCAACACGCACGTCTCTATCCGTTCGGGCCATAACCCAAGGTCTTCGGGGTCCGCGTCGTCCGCGCATCGCAGCGCATCCGGTGAGCGACAAATCTCCAACTTCACAAGCGACACAGAGCGATAGGTACAGCTGCATTGTACTTTAAGCAGTGACTACGGTTAGCGTCGTGGTAAAAGGTGGAGTCCCTTCACCGTAATACTGTCATTTCAAACTCTATAACGTCACGAGCTTTGGTGGCGTAGTGGGTTGGCGCGCGGTTGAAGAAGCGGTTGCGCAGCAGGTCGTCGATTCGAGTTCACGTTTTGTGAACATTGCTTTGTTTTTTTCAAGGTATCGTGTCAAAATTGACGTTACTAATCCGAACAAGTCGAAATTTTACTTTTTTGCAAAATAAGTATGTTGCTCTCTGCGGCGGCTTTTAGACAGCCATACCTTGTGGATTTCGTGGCGCAGTGGATAATGCATGATGCGTTCGTTTAGTGTACAACTCATGTTCGAATAGCACTGACGAAGTACAATTATTGCGATAGCAATTATATGGACACTCTCGGCTCAATTTTGCCGCTGGCGTTGGCGTCGCCGTCACTCACCATATATGCATACATATCTATATTAAAACGCAAGAAAGAAAAAAATACAGAAAAAGACTCCGGTACGCGGAATCGAACATGGGAACTCTGAAACGTGAGTGCGAGAAGTTAACCACTGAGCCACGAAGAGGCACATTTTTCTTTGTTATCCATAGAGGAGCACGTCCTTTCAGCGTTCAAACGGCAAGCTATTTTTATCTACCACTTTCAGCTGTTGACGGGCATCTCGGGGGAACTGTCGTGTTTTCAGCATGACCAGCGCAATGAGCGCGCGTCACCACAACATCGCGACGCGGTGGCGTGCGCTCTCATTTCCTACGCGTACTTTGCCCCGCGGAGAGGACGGGGGTGGACGCTCGTTCGCGCACCTTTATCTAGTGGTGGAGAGGATCGTACGTCTAGGCTGGCCTTGAGATTTCACTAGAACAATTCTCTTGTAGTTACCGGGCGCACAAAAGTCACTGCAATAGTTGCACAGTCTTCATTTGCGAAAAGGGTGCACTGCTCAGACATTGCCAACTACCACTAAAACGCTCATTCGCGTTCGTATGCTCCTGTGAGTACGTTTCGTGCGTATACGTGCATGAGAAATGCGTGGCATGTTTCGATCTGCTTGCCATTCTGCGCGTGACCTTGCAATTTGTTGCTATCACGTTCTTTGCTTCGCCTTTGCGGCAAAGTTGTGATTTTTTTCTGCTCCTAATATTGTTTCAGGTATTATTTGACTTAAAATATTATTTGGGTGGCGGGAGCAAGAGCATGCGTTATGGGTTTTTTCTTGGTGAAAAAAGATTCATGCAAGTTTTTACGTTCATTACTGACGATTTGTTACAACGACATTTAAAAGGAATGAAACGAATTTTTAATCTAACGAGTGCCGTAAATTGCTAGTGCACCGAAACCGATGTTCATGACACATAGGCTCGGTCCTGAGTTCGTGCTATAAAATTAATCACGTTCACGCTTTGCGTGAAGAAACATTCCGTCATTTCAGACTTATTTGGTATAGCTGTTTGATGTCTCTGCAGTGTATTATGTACTGCAAGTCGCCACATTGTAACATGTGATGATTTGGGGCCCATTTCAAAGAGCTCTCAATGTAAGAAAGCGAATCGAGGAATATAAATTGCAGACACCACTTTTTCGCAGCCGCAACAGTTCAACGTGTTGCTACTTCGCGCTTTATTGCTACTTACAACATTTTTTTTTTACTACAGCGTCAATGTTTCAGCTTTTAGATAGGAACTTCCAAACAGAGAAGACCATTGCTTATTCTAGACCAGCGGTTCTTAAGCTATCTGGCCTTGCGGGAACCCCTCTGAATTTTTCAGATTGCCGCGGATCGTTTAAATTTTTCTTATACGTCTCGGCTTACAGCTGAGAAGTGATCGAGGGAAAGGGTAAAGGGTTTTGACGTCGTTCCAAGACCCCGCTGGCGGGCCGCTGGTCTACAGTATTGCGCTTATTCCGATTTGCTCTTTGCCGTCACTTTTCCGTTCCGCAGGCCACGGGGGAGCTCCGAGCACTGCCGATCCGGCTCATCTGGGAATGCTGTCATCCCGAAGCGACTCGGTCATTCACGGGATGGCGCACATGTCCGAGAGCAGAATCAATGAACACAGGCAATCCGGGCATTCCCTGGACGCTCACACGTCCATACAGATCACGCCCGTGAGCAGCACAATGGAGTCCATGCTTGAGTCTCGTGTCTCTCGTGATCGGAGAGCCCTGGGCTGGGCTCGAAGCGGAGAGGACAGCGACTTGTGCCTCGAGCGGCAGCTTGACGACAGCTCCTTGAGGAGTGTGCGTCGCCGAAGCGGTTCGCAGGCACGTCTCAACAAGTCTCGTTCTCGGTCACCCAGCGACCGAGAGGACAGTACACCCCAGCACAAGCTCGTGGACGTCGACGCCAATGGTAGGCCGTCCCGAGAGAGGAGAATCAACTCATCCGTGAGGTCGGTGATCTTGCACGGCCCGAGCGAACGGAAGGGCGAATCACATCAGTCTTCCTCGTTGATAGCCGCTCATTCACCATTCCAAAGGAGCATGCTCAGCAGGGTGCATAGCTCAGGACAGTCGCCCGATGCACGCTCAGCAGCTTCTGCCGAGAGAACATCGAGCTCCTTCGAAAACACCAATATCAAGGCAGCAATGACGTCAGCGTTCAAAGCCGAGTTCGAATCGTGGAAACGGAGCAGATCTCTGCTCGACAAAAGTAGGACCTCGCCCATTGGGTTGGGCGCGACGCCAGCTGCTGACAGCGTCGTACAAAGACGAGAGCACGAAACGGTCGCAACGTCTCACGAGGACTTGTCAGGACTGTCGAGCCTGCCCTCATCGGACTCTTCTTCGATGACTACCACAGAAAACACGAAGGTTCGAAGCCAGCTGCTTAGTAACAACACCACTGCCATCCAAGAAATTTCACCCCCGGGTGCAGCTGTACTTGAGGTTGGGACCATCGAGCAGCCTGCCAGAGAACAGCAAAAAGGGCAACATACTCTCAGGATAGAGTATACAAATCGAGCATCAGCGTGTCCCCAAAAAACGGAGTCCGCGAGCCCGAAATTTGAGGATGCAGGCAAGAAAACCACGTCTTCGGAACTGACACCTGAGCCCTCAGTGACAACAACCGTCGAAAGTGCCATTAGCACTTTCCCTAGCAAAAGTTATTTTGACAACAGAAAGTTTTCTAGTGGTTCATGTGAACAGAATAGTCTCATGTATCCAAGACTCCTTCAAAAGGAAACTTCTAAGTCACTTCTACAGCCGTTGGCTCATCAAAGCAGTTTATTTTCGGACAAAGCACCCAATACTTTGACAAACACTTCTGCAGTTCCCGTGCGCATTCCTGCATTCCTTGAAAAAGAAGACTTTCTGCATCCCGTGAACCAGCAGCCGTTATTTCGAACAACCTTCAGCTCGGAGAATAATTTCGATATGTCAGCACTGAGTCATGCCTTGAACGAAGACCCTTCTCAGCCAAGGCTTCTAGATCAGCCTTCATTAACTCTGTTAGGTTCGAGCGAAGGGTCCATGTTATGCACTAACTCTGCTCCAAGGAAAACGTCTTCAAGAACCTTTACGGTAGAGTCCCCACGCCAGGCTTCTTCAGACGAGCTTTGTGGCGCTAAATCTGCTCCCACCAACAAGTCTGAACTTCATCATGACGTTTTCGACAAATCAGCAGCACCAGCTAGGCATGACCTACGCGACAGCTCTTCTCACTTGTCTGCTATGTTAGAAAAGAAAATACACTCGAAGACAAATGTTACTGAACTAACGCATATTCTGGCGTCAGCTCCAGAAAGAACATCCTCAAAATCAAATATTCATGAATCAGCGAATCAAACTATTCTTTTAGCTAAACCGCCTGAAGCAATGATTTCTGCTGACGCAAAGCACGACACGTTTAAGTCTTCTCCTGCTCTCGTTGACCACAATCCTGTAGAAACAGACTCCAAAAGTTATTCGCTGTCCGCGGGAACGCATCTGACCATGACCAAGAAAGTGAACACGCGCTGGAAAACCAATGAACCTGTTCATCAACTGCTGCTAGAGCGAGTCGAAGGATCTAATTATCAGAAATTTATTGACAACACGCAGCACAGCCCTCTCACATCGCGCGGCGTTAAATCAGATTACCAGAAATTTCAAGTGACAATCAGCGAATCCACACCGGCAGCTGCTGAATTTGCTTCAGTAACTGAACTGCCACCTCTAACCCATGAAGTCTTCAGTACGGAACGTAGCAGCACACATAAAGAAAATGAAGTTGAAGAAAAACCCGAAAGTCAGGCAGCCGGAGCGCTAACGCCACTTCCGGAGCTTCCACTGATTAGATCAACATCTAAATCCTCATCAGAAGGCATTCGTTCAAGCGAGAATGACCAATATCCTGTAAAAGCTACAAATCAATATGGCGTGTTTAATTGGCCCAGCTTTGACCTTATGGGGAACCACAGCACTAGACTGGGAGAAGCTGCTGTCCTTTTCGAAGAGCCTTCCGAAGTCATTCAAACAAGCCACAGGGGAACCCAGCTAGGGTTTTCCGATAACAGAGATACCACTGATTCGGCGAGTCACGCTGAAGACCAAGACAGCGGGCACGAAGAGGCGTCAGGTAGAAGAATTTACGAGTTGTCTATGCAAGAAGGCACCGCTCCGGCAAGAGCAAGCGAGTCGCTTACAGAGTCCCGAATATGCCCCATTAAGTACGTCGCCGAACAAGAGCAGGAGGTCCCCATGGCAAAAAAAGGGCCACCCCACAGCAGCCTCAAAAACGACCCGTCTGATGAGTACATCTTGGAGCAGATAGTTCGTGAAGTGGAAAAGAAGATCAAAGCTAGCTCTCTCTACGACTACGCACCACTGCCAGACGACGTACTCGCGGTACGATCATCTAAAGGAATTGAGTCTCTCGGCCAGCTAAAGTACGAGACATATGATGAAGAGCTCCTTATGCGACACAGTGATGACGAGCTCACTCAAGAGCAAAAGAGGTCGACAACGAAAGTATCTGCGACAGCAATTAAACAACACCCTGCGCGCATTGATCAAGGTGGGCACGCGGGAGTCCTTGAAGTGTATTATGCAAGTATTGAGAAAGAAACACTTCAGCCAAAGGTGACTGAACTGCCTGCTATCAAACAAACACTACTTCCAGAATATACGGACCTGCATACTGCGAAAGTAACACGGGAGTCAAAGGTAACCGAGCTACCTGCTTTGAAACAAACACCAGAGTCCGAAATCACTGAGCTGCTTCCTGAGGAACAAATACTGGAGACAAACGTGATGGAGCTGTCTGCTGAGAAACCAACACAGCAGCGAGAAGTCACTGAGCTGTCAGTTGAAAAACAAACACTACAACGAATGAAAACCCGGATGTATGCTGAGAAACTAACACGAGAGCCAATGGTGACGGAGCTTCCTGCTGAGATAGTAAAGGTGCGTACGGAGGCTGCTGAGAAACAAACATGGGAGCTAAAAGTGTCTGAGCTACCTGCCTATAAAGAAACATCAGTTATAAATGTGACTGAGCTGGCAGCTGATAAACGAACACCACAGCTAAAGGTGACTGAGCTGGCGGCTGGGAAACAATCACCGGAGCCAAGGGTCAGTGAGCTGCATTCTGAGGAACATATACCGAAACTAAATGTGACGGAGCTGCCTGCTGAGAAACAAACACAGCAGCTAAATGTCATTGAGCTGTCAGTTGAGAAACAAGCACTACAGCCAAAGGTTACTCGGATGTATGCTGAGAAACGAACACCAGAGCCAAAGGTGACGAATCTGGCTGCTGAAAAACCATCACCGCAGCTTAAAGTGCGTATGCAGGCTGCTGAGAAACAAACGTCAGAACTAAAAGTGTCTGAGCTACCTGCCTATAAAGAAACGCCGGTGCTAAATGTGACTGAGCTGGCAGCTGATAAACAAACACGGCAGCACCAGGTGACTGAGCTGGCTGCTGGTAAACAAACACCGGAGCCAAAGGTCAGTAAGCTGCCTCCTGAAGAACAGATGAAGGAACTAAATGTGACGGAGCTGCCTGCTGAGAAGCGAACCTCAGTGCCTATGGTGGCTAATGTTCTTCATGAGCAACAACTACCAGAGTTAAAGGTGACTGAGCTGCCGGCTGAAAAACATGCACGGGAACTAATGGTGTCTGAGCTGCCTCATGAGAAACAAACAGCACTCCCTAAGGTAAATGAGCTGCCTGCCGAGAAACAAATACCACTGTTGAAAGTGACTAAAGTGTCTCCGGAGAAACGACCAGAGGAGCTAAAGGTGACTGAGGTACCGGCTAAAAAAGAAACGCCGGGCCCAAAGGTAACTGAGCTGCCTTCTGAGAAACAAATACCCTTGTTAAAGGTGACTAAGATAGCCCCAGAGAAACATCCACTGGATCTAAAGGTGACTGAGCTACCGGCTGAAAAACGTACACGGGAGCTAACACTGTCTGAGCTGCATCTTAAAACACAAAGAGGACTCTTCATAGTTAATCAGCTGCCTGCTGAGAAAGAAATACCACTGCCAAAGGTGAATAAGGTGGCTTTGGAGAAAGAAACGCTGGAGCTCGAGGTGACAGAGCTCCCGGCTGAAAAACGTACATGGCAGTTGAAGATGACTGAGCTTCCTGATGAGAAACAGACCGCAATCCCCACGGTAACTGGGCTGCTTGCAGAGAAACGAATACCATTGCTAAATGTGACTGAGGTGGCTTCAGAGAAAAAACCAGTGGATCTAAATGTGACTGAACTGCCGGCTGAAAAAGGTACAAGGAAGCTAAAGGCGACTGAGTTGCCTGCTGAAAAAGAAAAACCTGAGCCAAAGGTAACCTATCTGCCTGCTCAGAAAAAGACAACGGCGCATAACGTGACTTGGATGCCAGGTGAGAAACTGGCACCGGAGCTAAAGGTAACTGAGCTACCTAATGAAAAACAAACAGCACTGCCAAAGCTAACAGAGTTGCCTGCTGAGAAAGACAAGTTACTGGCAACGGTGGCTGAACTGTCTGCTGGGAAACATATACCACGGCTAAAGTTGGCTGGGCCACTTGTAGAGAAACCGGCATCACAGTCCAAGGTGACTGCAGTACGTGCTGATAAGGAAACATTACAGCCAAAGGTAACCGAGTGGCCTGCTGAGAAATTGACGTCCCAGCTAAAAAGGATTTATCTGCCTGCTCAGAGCTCGATATCACAGCCAAAGGTCACTGAGCTGCCTGCTGAGAAAACCGCTTCACGGCCAAATGTAGCAGAGTTACCTGAAAAGAAAGAAACACAGCAGCCAGAGATTATTGATATGAGTGTTCCCGTCCTTGACCAGGAAGGTTATGCAGGTGTTCTTGAAGAATATTATGAAATCGCTGGGAAACGAACGCCGGAGCGAAAGCCAAAAGAGGCACGCGAAACGCCTTCTGTCGATGTTGATAAACAGGTGACACCGGTGGTTCGAGACCAATCCCACGCTGTTACAATAGAGACGCAAGAAAAGCGACAAGTAATTGATGAACACGAGCAACGGAAAAGTGAATACGCTGAAAAGAAGGAGGCCGAAGACAAAGAGCTTTATCCCGAAAAATCATTTGATGTTATTCGCGAGGAAAGACGTAGACAGTTCGAGCAGCGCTGGAGGGAAGCGCTTGCTGCAAAAGGTACAAAATGGAGTCCAACTTCTCTGAAAAATAGAGAACCGCTTCAGATGCCCGAAAAGGCTACTTTGCCGGTGTCGCAAGTCGGAAGTGCGGAAACCCGGGATAAAGCTTTCCCGAGAAAGCAGTCGTCCGAAAATGCTGTGAGGCGTCTTATAGAGGCAGCAATTGAAGAAGCCGCGAAGTGCGAAGAAGCCGCTAAATCCGATAGACGGTTCAGGGGGTTGCCCTGCTCGGCTTCAACAGAGGACGCTCCGAGGAAGCTTCGTTCGAGTTCATCCGACACTTCTGCGAATGAGCGCACACCACACAGAGAAAAGGAACGCTGTCTTGCCGACGTGAAGGTACATCAAGAGAAAGAGAAAGCCACGCCTGAGCTTTTGCGTTGCAAGTCTTTCACAAAGTTGATAGAAGGAATGATCCAGCAACACGTCCGTGGATGCGACATTCACAGACATCGTCTCGGGCATGAGAAAGTGGAACGCGCACAAGACTGCGCAAGCGCTCAAGCTCCAGGTTTCCTGCCCAGCACTGGACAACATAAAATACCTGCGTATTACCAGACGGCGACCACTGCACGACGGTTAGGTGACCCGTACGTCGAACATTATCACCCCTCCTTGTTAGACGCTCCACGTAAGAGCGACACTCGGGTGGTAAGCAGCTCCCATACGGAGCGGCAGTTCTCGTTCTCAACATCGAGCAGTCGTGGTGCCAGATGTGTTTTTAGGAAACTTGAGCCCGGAGCTCTAACTTACCTCGTCGAAGTGTCGACGCCAGATAAAAACCGGGTGAATCAAACCGACATGGTAATGGCGGAAGAGCAAATGCTGGTCAATGAAATTTTCGATCACATGACCTCAGGCACGAGGCTTAACGAGCTGGCACCGATCATCGTGTCACCCGCTGCGAGCTTAACTGCCATAAGAAACGCCTACGCAGAGGCAGTTGCGAGGCGCGTTTTGGGCAATCAATTACATAGGAGCAACGAGAGCATACTTAGCGCTTCGCAGAAGGCGGAATTTTACGAGAGCGGGCCGGGTGTGAATCTTCAGAAGACTCCCTCGTCGACTTCGGTGCATAGCATGCCTTCCGTGGAAAGCTATATCGTGCAAACCATGCTCGATGGAGGCGTAATAAAGAATTTCAAAGAGCTCTGGGGAAAAGTGCCTTATACATTGAACAACGCCATCGTTTCACGTACGAGGTCGCTGGATGCACTGGCGACTACAAAAACGTCGGCTAGAACAACTGCTGCGCCTCTGCCGAAGTCACGTAACGCGGGACATGGAGCACCTATCGAAATGGGAGCGGGGAACAAAGAAAACTTCGCTGGCCCTAGAGAAGAGACACCACCATATGTAGAGTCTATTGGAATCTCAGAGCGGAATGCAGAAGACTTGATGGCAGAAGCCCTTACAGAAGATATTCCGAGTTGCGCTACATTAGAAGTTGTTGTAGATGAAACTGACGCAGCGCCGAATTTCGTGGAAACAAAGCAAAGTACCGGGGCAGCAACTTTGGTTAAATTCCACAAACAAACGTGTTCACCGTCTTTCCCTTCCAACGAGGGAACCGCTAGGGAATCTGAAAGGACAACCACAGCTGATGAAGCAGTTGCAACGACCCCGAAGCAACGGCCTTGGGTGAAGCAGAACTCCTCGGAGAGCTTGAATAACGCCATCGACGTCGATTCGAGCGACTGCGTGTGCTGCAAGAAGTACACTTCTCCGGATAAATCGTTCGAGTCGTTCATCTGCTTCGGTCTGCACGAAACGCCCAAGTATTTCGCCCCCGTTCCTGTTGACGTTAGTGGCATCATCAAGCTGAGAATCGCCACGGATGCCGACGTCAGGGAAATCATGCCTCTACCTTGGAAGGAACCGGAATTCAAGTACATCCTGCCTGCTGCGATAGCCACGAGGCACGTACTTTGCCCAAGCACCTTCTTCGTCGCTGTCGACACCTTGCGAGGTACGCATGCACTGTTTATCGATATCCGGGTCTAAAATGGGGGCTTGACGATACCAGGAGTTTTGGGAGGCATATGTCTGGCGACTGCGACCGCTGGGAATTTTTCGTTTGCGTAACCACACGATATTATTATGAGAGACGCCGTAGTGGAGAGCTCCAGAAAGTTTTACCGTCTGGTGTTCTTTAACGTGTACTGACATTGCGCAGTATACACGGACCCCTACCGGCCGGGATCGAACCCGCGACCTTCAAATTAGCATCGAAGTGCCTTGGGCGCTGATCCGTCGTGGCAGACTTTCATCGTGAGGTGGCTGTAATGCTTTTTGTTGCAGTTTTCTATGCCATGCTAACGCGACCAAACTTCTAAGAGGCTTGCTTATTTGAAGAGCAAGCAAAAATCAGGTTGAATGTGGTTGCAGATCGCACAACATATTTACACGCTGCTTAGATCGAATTGGTGTGGCACCCAAGTTCAGCCATTATTTGCCAGAGAGAAATAAAACGGACGAATTTCACACTGCATGTGTTATGACCCGATCCATCGCCCCCTTTCTCTCAATACAGGCGGTTCCTCATAGCTTCCACCGGTTAACAAGGGGTCCCCGGGTCATCCATGGCTGAGAACCAGAGATATATATTTTAAAGCACTGAATATTGGTCGACCATAAATGCCAATGTTTTCTGGCCGCCGGGCTAAGAAATGGAAAACAAAGCCTTCTAACCTCTCCAAGAACCTTTCGTAACACCGTCCGTGAACATGTACAAGTCTTTAGAAGAAAAAAAAATCAATTTCTTTGAAGCGCACACTCGCTGGCTGAAATTCTCAAACGCTTTGAAACGCTTTGAACGTCTAGTTCAATGTTTCCTACGCAGGCCACAAAAAAAAAGCCAAATCACTTGCCACATTTTACCAGAAAACCTTAAGGTTACTGGTGTGCGTATATTACAGTACAATAATTCCAGGTCGAACACGGCAAACTTCGCATTCTGCTCTTTCCAATCCGTACACCTCGTGCGTTTGCTCATTCCTCTACCTTCAGCGGCAAGCACCGATAATCTATTGGTGCGCGCTTTAACTAACTAATCAACAGTGTATTTGAGCTCAATGCTCATCATTTCACTGCGATTACCGTAATAGAATAATTATAATTACTAGTAGTGACAGTACTGCTATAGTAGTGGTATACGAGCCACTTCTCCGGAAAGGACCTGCTGTAGCGTGCTCCTGGGCTCTTGACCTTATAAACCCGCAAGTAAAAAAACTAAAAAATTAGAGCTTCCTATCTCACGCCCAACATCTGTGGTCATCCTTTCTTTTAAACGCACTGTGCACAGTTTTTTTTTTCATTTTGTTCATCTGATCAGGGGGCAGGAGAGAGGGAGCGGCAGCCCTTCCTAGTCATCTAACAGGGGCTCCAGTATACCTAACGACTTTACTCAAACTTGCGGATATCTACCATTATTACTTGAAATGATGCAGTACCTTGACTTCAATGACAACCTAGGGCCCCTGATGTTGCATGCCTAATCATATCCCACCTTTAGCCTCGGGTAGCCGGGTACCAAACAGGGGCTATAGTCCCATTAACTGCGAAGCTTATGTCTCTGCTTTCGGCCTACAGCCATGGGAGGAAAGAGGTGAAACTAAGTCACCCCTAACGAAGGGACCTGTACACACCTACGATGCCATGATGGAAGGCGTGCTTTAATTATCACGCCCGCTCATTACAGGTCACATCTGCGGTGCTGCGAGCGTCCTCGTGTTCGACGAGGAGGTGGCCTTCTGCGGCTTCTGCCACGTACGCGAAACGTACGCCTTCGAGCACATCGGCGTCCTGCTGTGGAACCAGATGCTGCACGTCACCAGCGGCAAGAACCTGTTCACAGTGCTGCCCGAGCCCGCGTTCCGGGAGCTGCACGAGATCTACCCGTTCTCGTCAGATCCCTCGACGGACATCATGTTGGGGCAGGCTCGACTTTCGCGGGCCGCCTTCAAGCGGACCATATTGGTAGTCGAGTACAAAGACAAGTACTTCGACGCTCTCGCTGCGTACGATAAACGCGTGTTCGGCTTCAGCCGCAAACGCTACCTGACCTCGACCGTGCACGAAGTCGGACTCAACGTTCGCTTGGCGACGCGCAACGAGCGCAACGTTTGCGGCTATGGTAGCGTGCAGCGAGGCGATGATGGTCGCGTGGTGCTGCGCTGGCTGTTCGCCGACGACGTCGAAACGGCCGAGTCGCTACTCTACAGCCTGCTCGCATCGTGCAGTCATGACGACGAAGTAGACGTCGTGGCTGGGTTCTACCTGCGCTCAACTTCCACGCGGCCCATCCTCGACAAGGTCAGCAGCCACGAACTCAAGCCGTGGCGCCTCGTGTACACCAAGAGAGAGCCCCTGCACAGCTACGGCAGAGTCGTCTGCCTCACCACAGTGTAGCTCGCTGCTCGAGGTAGCTTCGTCGAACAATCGTGGATGAACGACTATCCTTGCGACAAATAATTTGCGGAGTTATAAACGACAATAGCGTTAAATTGTAGTATAGCGTATATATTGCGACTTATATAGAACGCCTAAGGATTCGAACGCCAATCATTTGTACATAAGAACTCGCTTCTCTCGAACATTTCGACCAGGCCGTCGAGCCAATTAATCCGGCAATATTGGAATTGTTGTAATATTCGGATACTTACTACCAAGTTCTGAAAAAAAATTAATCATTTTACGACCAGGACAGTGGTCCTATTACATTTTTGTGATAAGTCATATCACATTTCATAATAAGTCATTTCATTTGATAAGTCTTATCGAAAATAAGTCCTATCACATTTTTGTGGTGTCTTTTCGGTGTTTGTAAAAATCTATCTTTTCATTTTAGGAATGACAACGGTTATTATTGGTTTCTACCGAAGACTAACTCTGATACCGCGTTTCTAATATTCGAGTGAGCGGATTGGCCATGCGGACGAAATAAGACTCGCTTGCGCTGTTAATGTAATTCGCTAAGATAGCTCTCTTCACCGCGCACAGCTAAAGCATTTGTTTAGGTTTTGTATCGAAAATTTTAAATTTAACTGTGTGGTTTTATGCTATTCTTTCGAAATAAATTTGTGCTAGTCATTATATTATAAATTGCTACATTGCTTCAGCAATTCTTGATTGAAAATTATGAGCGTGATTTTCTTCCCTACTCAACATTTATTTTGGCCTCGTACGGTACAGGAACCCCTCGTATAAATGGCTATGCCACGTTTTTCATCATTACCAGCAGCAGGATCAACAACACACGTGTCAACATAATTACAGCATACTGCGAGAAAAGTCGCGCGTGCGGCTACAAAGGTCCAAATGTTGCAGAGTCTCTGTATTCGCCAGCTGTCATGTCACTGCGGAACACGTGGGCGCAGTAAGGTTGTCCTGCTATTACGTAGAGCTCGGCCACGACTCGTCACAATGTGCTGCATTAACACCGTCCTATATCGCACGAGGGGCCCCGTGTGCAGCCGCGTTTGTGCAAACGTTTCATGCGCGAACATTTCAATGGCGTAGTTGCAGGTCAGTTGGTGATGTTCACAAATAATTGCAACCATCATCAGCAGCATTATTGACATATTGCTCGAGTACTCGCGTGTACAGCAAAGAATGTGAAAGTGACGCATTTGCGTAGTTGTGCAGCTATCGGGAGAGGTCTTTGCCCTGCAGTTAACATAGTCCGGCTGATGATGATGACGTTGACTACGACGATGATGATGATCATTATGATGATGATGATGAACCAGTTGATCATGCAACGCTAATCGCGCCACGTATGCTTGCAGCAATGCTGCCCACGTTTTGGCTACGCTAGTCCAGGTGCACTCTGGAGCACAGGCTCTTAGCGCAAGTTTCCCTGTCCGAGGTCAGCGACAGAATAGAACGGTGCTAAATTTGATAGCGCCTGAAAGCTTCGTTATGACTGTAGAGCGCAGAACGAATGATCCACAAGGATGGAAACCCTCGATCATAAAGGAGTATACGCACCCGATACTGCCACTTTTTCTCTGTTACAACACTGAGCCTTGTAACCAACTATTAGTTTTATCTTTGACTTACAGTGCCAGAACACCACGTGCCAACTTGCCACTTCCGCTTATAACAAACGGATTTCGCCTTCTTTTCCCGCCGAGTAGTTTGCAAAATTTTCCCATCGCGTGTCTTGTTTTGGGGGCTCAATCGCAATTTCCCGGCAAATATAGTTGTTTTAAAAATAATTACGTTTCCCAATATTGTCACGTTAAAAAGACAGGAGACGTTTTTAAGGCGTCCTCACAAAAGTCCGAAGAGCGGTCGGCTCAGCGCAGCCAAAAACAGAACAATGGCACGAGAGGGAACTGCCACTTCGTCTGCCTCTTTTGCGCTGGCAGATCAAGCGCGCGGCACTGCCCCTCCTCCCTGAAGAGCATCGCCTCGATGCTAAACGAAGCGTGTATCGTAAAAAAAAGACATTGTCACAGTGTGTGGTACGGTTTTAACCGCACCACGTGCACAATCTCGGGTCGTAGCTGTCGGCGTCGGGGTGGTTGGCTTCCGTCCGGAAGGACTTCGTAATTGACGTCGCTCACTTGTCGTAGCACTTTGTACGGGCCAAAATACCGACTGAGAAGCTTCTCAGAGAGACCTTTGCAGCGCACAGGGGTCCAAACTAACACCTGGTCACCTGGTTTATAATCGACTTGTCTGTGGCAGCGGTTGTAGCGCTGTGCATCGACGCCTTGTTGTTTCTTGATGTTTACGCGGGCTAGTTGACGTGCTTCCTCGGCTCGTTGCACGAAACACTCAGCATCTTCGTCGAGATCCTCGATGTTGTCAATGTCGCATGGGAGCATTGCGTCCAACATCGTCTGAACGTCCCGACCGTATAGAAGACGAAACGGAGTGAATCGTGTGGTCTCTTGCGTAGCGGTATTATACGCGAATGTTACGTAAGGCAGTATTTCATCCCACGTCTTGTGCTGTACGTCTATGTACATAGACAGCATATCAGTCATCGTTTTGTTAAGCCGCTCGGTCAGTCCATTTGTCTGAGGGTGATACGCTGTTGTCTTGCGATGCGTGGAGTAACTTAACTGAAAAACTTGTTCAAGGAGCCTTGCTGTAAACGCTGTTCCTCGGTCTGTGATGACACGGGATGGAGCACCGTGGCGTAATACAATTCTCTCGATGAAAAACTGAGCAACTTCACAAGCCGTGCTTTTAGGAAGCGCCTTAGTTTCAGCATAGCGGGTTAGATAATCTGTAGCGACGATTATCCACTTGTTGCCGGAAGATGACAAGGGAAACGGACCCAGGAGGTCCATGCCGACTTGATCGAAGGGTGTTCTGGGTGGCTCGATAGGGTGAAGTAATCCCGCAGGCTTAACAGATGGGGATTTTCGGCGCTGGCATTCGCGGCAGGCTTGAACGTACTGTTTAACGCAAGCGGCAAGTTTCGGCCAGTAGTAAGACTTTCGTACCCTAGCGATGGTTCGGGTGATGCCCAGATGGCCCGATGGAGGCTCGTTGTGGCAGGCAAATAGAATTTCCTCACGCAGCTCTGCGGGGACGACCAACAGGTAAGTTTTGTTGCTGGCGGCTGCGTTCTTCTTGTACAACACGCCCTGTCGTAAGCAGAAGGATGACAATCCGCGAGTTATATGCTGGGGCAGTGATACGTTGTGGCCCTCTAGATGTTCAATGATAGGTCGCAATTGAGCATCTGCTCGCTGCCGTAAAGCCAAGTCTGTTACGCTTACGGAGCCAAGGAAAGGGCAGTCCTCTTCGAAGCTCTGAGCGGCAGGCTCAACTGGCGCGCGTGACAACGTGTCTGCATCTTCGTGTGCACGACCGGACTTGTACACGATAGTGACGTCGTACTCCTGCAGACGTAGGCTCCACCTTGCCAGTCGTCCGGAGGGGTCTCTGAGGTTCGCAAGCCAGCACAGCGAGTGATGATCCGTCACTACTCTGAATGGACGGCCGTAAAGGTAAGGTCGAAATTTAGCAATTGCCCACACGACAGCAAGGCACTCCTTCTCCGTGGTACTGTAGTTTGACTCCGGGCGTGTTAGGGTTCGGCTTGCGTAGGCGATAACCTTTTCAATTTCCTCCTGCCGTTGGACGAGTACCGCGCCCAGACCGACGTTACTGGCGTCGGTATGAATTTCTGTTTCGGCTTCCTCGTCGAAATGTCCAAGAACAGGTGGTGATGCCAGGCGAAGCCGAAGCTCTGTGAATGCTGATTCTTGTTCAGTACTCCAAACGAACGGCGTATCGTCTCTAGTGAGTCTAGTTAATGGTTCGGCAATTTTCGAAAAATTGCCTATAAAGCGCCGGTAGTACGCGCATAGACCAAGAAACCGCCGCACACTTTTCTTATCGGCAGGAGTCGGGAAGGCTGCGACAGCGGCGGTTTTCTCAGGGTCAGGACGGACGCCTTCTGCGCTTACGACATGTCCAAGGAACTTTAGTTCTTCGTAACCGAAATGGCATTTTTGCGGCTTTAACGTAAGGTTAGCCGTCCGAATCGCCTCAAGTACCTGTCGTAGTCGCTTCAGATGTTCGGAGAAGCTGGTTGAAAACACGACCACATCATCCAAGTACACAAGGCAGCTTTGCCATTTTAAGTCAGTCAACACAGTGTCCATCATGCGTTGGAAGGTAGCTGGCGCAGAGCAGAGTCCGAACGGTAGCACCCGAAATTCGTAGAGGCCATCCGGCGTGACAAAGGCGGTTTTTTCACGGTCGCGCTCATCAACCTCAATTTGCCAGTAGCCACTCTTTAAATCCAGGGAAGAAAAATACTTCGCTCGTCGTAGTCGGTCAAGCGAGTCATCAATACGCGGCAGCGGATAAACATCTTTTTTTGTGACGTTGTTGAGCTTTCTGTAATCTACACAGAAGCGAAGCGTACCGTCCTTCTTCTTAACCAGAACGACCGGTGAGGACCAGGGACTGTTCGAAGGCTGGATAACGCCGTCGTCGATCATTTCTTTCACTTGCTGCTTGATAGCTGCGCGTTCTGTCGGCGAGACGCGGTATGGCTGTTGGTGAATAGGTCTTGCGTCGTCGTAAGTGATTATCCTGTGCTGTGTAATTGGCGTCTGACTCACTTTAGACGACTGAGCAAAGCACGCCCTGAATTCAAACAATAGCTCTCGCAAGGCCCTCTGGTTCTCTTCCGGCAGTGCACTGTTCATGTCAACATCTATTACGGTTTGTCCATCGCGGCTACTGTCTTCACAGGCAAAACACTCAATGACGTCCTCCAAGGCTTCAGCGTAGGCGACCGCAGTGCCCCGGAAAAGGTGACGATGCTCATTGGTGAAATTTGTAATCATGACCTCGGCTGTACCGTTCCGAATGTCAATGATGCCTCGTGCCACAGAAATTCCAAGCGCCAGCAGCAGGGAGACGTTGCACTCTGCCACTGTTTCACCGTCACTGGTTCCTTCGGAAGTCACCTGAATTAGGATACTTGCACGAGGTGGTATTGTGACACTGTCGTCGGAAACACGGAGGGCGGTTGTACGGCGGTTGGAGTCCCTTGACGTAGCGTTGACTGTCGAAAAGGAAATGCAGCGTCGCCGTAGGTCGATTACGGCGCCATATTCCCGAAGAAAATCGAGGCCGAGAATTAATTCGCGGGAGCAGTCACGTAGCACGATGGAGCTGACCAAAAACGTGCAGCCTCGTATTTGTAGCCTGGACGTGCACAAACCAACCGGCGTTACAACATGTCCGCCAGCTGTACGTACATGCGATCCTGTCCAAGGCATTATCACTTTCTTCAAGGTACGTGCCAATTGTCCGCTAATAATCGAGTAGTCAGCACCAGTGTCTATTAAGGCAGTTAAATTGCGACCGTCGAGCATCACAGGTATGTCCATTGAAAAGTCGCTCAGCTGGGATACAGGCGCCGGCGTAGTCGAATTTCCGTTGGTCCGATGTCGCGTCGATTGGAGGGCGAGGTCTTCATCACGTCGAGAATCAGCGGCCTCGCCTCGAAAGGTCGCTGGCGTTAGTTTTCCAGGCGGGGGCTCGGAGACCGTCCTTGCGGCCTTCGATTTCCGTTGCCTGAATAAGACGACGACCGCGGTGACGGTGAGCGCGACTGACGCCTGAGTGGGACGTTCTGCCGAGCGATAAAATCTTCAATTTCTGGTGGTCTCTGTCCAAACCGGGGGCGGGGTGAATTGGCAGGAAAACCCTGCAGCCCAAGTCGGCGGTACTGGCAGTCTCGGTAGAGGTGACCCGCTTCACCGCAGTGGTAGCAAAGCGGTCGTCGGTCGGGCATGCGCCATATGTCGGATTTACGCATGACGGGTCGAGTGTCTGCAAAATAAGGGACCACCTGTGCGGACTGCAGTGTGGCGTACGGGGTTGCGGCTGGTAGTGGGACTGGTGCAGGTGCGTTGTGTTCGAACGTGTCGGTATAAGTGGTGCGCTGGAAACCACTCACTGGGGATGGTGTCGTGGACGACGGAACGGTGCGTCTCAATACGTCTGCGTAGGTCACCCCTAGAGGTTCACTTGAAGTTGCGAACGCCTGAAGTGGTGCAGCAACCTGCGTTGGTGTCTCGCGACGAGGTGTGCCGAGCGCATGCTGAACTTCGTCACGTATGATGGTGGCGATGCAATTCGTGGAAGGCTGCTGCTGCGCCTGGTTCAGCTGTTGCAGCTGTTGCAGCTCGTCGCGAACAACCGAACGTATCAGCTCGCGAAGCGCTCCCACGTCGGTCGGGAACGAGCCTAGCCCGGTGGTATAGGTAGCATTCACTTGCCGATCGTACTGGTTCCGCTGCTGCAGCGCCTTTTCCATGGCGACGGCTTCAGTGAGGAACTCCGCAACCGTTCTAGGCGGACTACGAATGAGTCCAGCGAAGAGCTGCTCTTTCACACCTCGCATCAAGTGTCGCAGCTTCTTGTCTTCCGGCATGGTTGGATCGGCGCGAGTGAACAGATGAACCATATCCTCCACGTATGTAGCCACACCTTCATTAGGCATCTGCATGCGGGACTGGAGGGCCCTTTCAGCGCGCTCTCGACGATCGAGACTCGAGTACGTTTCGCGGAGCCTGTGACAGAACTCATGCCACGACGTTAGGAGGCCCTTGCGGTTCTGGAACCATGTGCGAGCACCATCCAGAAGACTAAAGTACACATTCTTGAGCTTCGCTACTTCGTCCCACCCGTTGAAATCCGCTACGTACTCGTACTCAGCCAGCCAATCTTCCACATCTTCATAGAGGCCACCACGGAAGGGACTCGGAACACGTGGTTTTTGCAGCGTGTAATGAGTGGGTGCAGCTGCGGGTGCAGCGGTTGGAGCAGCGGCGGCTCCAGCGGCAGGGGAAGCGGTGACAGCAACAGTATTCTCCATACCAGTCGACGTACTTGTACTGTGAGGCACAAACTCGGGGGACAGTCCTCGAATCCTCCGACTGAAACGGTGTACCGGCGTAAGCTCTGGGTTTTGGGTCACGTTCCGGCTGCTAGAAGGAGTCTGTTGCATAGGTGAGGTTACCCAGCACCTCCACCATTAAAATGTCACGTTAAAAAGACAGGAGACGTTTTTAAGGCGTCCTCACAAAAGTCCGAAGAGCGGTCGGCTCAGCGCAGCCAAAAACAGAACAATGGCACGAGAGGGAACTGCCACTTCGTCTGCCTCTTTTGCGCTGGCAGATCAAGCGCGCGGCAATATTGCATTTCTCGCTGACTAATAGCGAAACAGCCGATCACTTTGTGTAGTTAAGTGTTGAAGTCAAAGATACGTTGGGGCAATCGACAAGACTTTGCGAACTATGTTTAAAGTAAATGCGTGCTTTGTTCATAGTTGCGAATAGTTTTGCTGCACAAAATTACTGAAGTGGTTTCTTGAGCTCCGCTTCTTACATTAGTTATATATTTGTATTATAATTTAAAATATTTTGTAGAGTGAAAAAATCATTTCTCTTACCCTTCTTTTGTGCTTCCTTGCGAAAGTCTCGTGGTTTTTTTTTGGGGGGGGGGGGGGAAGGGGGCGGGGCTTGTTTAGTGGTGAATATTTGCTTGATAGCTCGGCAGCATCTGGCAACTCTTACGAGCTTACTGTAACATTTCACACTGTGTCAATGCGATTTTCCAGGGTTGCCGCGGTATTGGCGTATTAAATTACACGGAAGTTTCCTACACCGTTTACGGCCGGCAAATTTCCGGCAATCAATGAGGCCAGGCGGTTAACCAGCGCACAAAAAACTAATCCTGTACTCTTTCATGAAGAGGCTCTGGTTCTTTCACAAGAGGCGAAGCTGTCGAGTAATATATTTAGTTACATTTCCCACCCACTCTATAACTTGTTCTCCATCCTCCAAGATGGTAACTACCAAGAGAAGGGTGCAATGGATCACACTCATCTATATTAAAGTGACACCCTCAACACCCCCCATCACCACCACTTGTACAAGCACCGGCCATGTTTCTTGCTCTAACAATACCATGTCCTGACTAATAGCACTCAAGGCACACTACACATGTTAACTAAAACATCAATATTAAAAGACGACAAGGACGACGACGGTCACAATTTTTAAATTACGTTTCACTTACATCGACGAGTCTAAAACTTTTTTGGGAGTCACACAATGCAGCTGCGCCAATTGTTCCAGGACTTTGTCCATTGTTTCTTGGGCAAATCCCCAAATTGAGTGCAACTCGGAGACATGAACAGGGCAGCTGGCTCTAACACCTTCTCAAGTTTTTTTCGCATGTAAATTAAAGAAAGAAATTACGACTTCTTCCTTGCCTTAACTTCTTCCTTGCGTTTTGTGTGCACACCTACCGTCTTGCACAATGTATCCCCACCAACTAGCTCAACTGCTCGTTATTCAAATATCTCCTCTTACCACAGACTGCATGCGCCACATTCTGCCCCACAGGTTGCGTGAAACGAGACAGTTGCGACGTCTCTTCTTTCTTCTTCTTAAACTTTCAAGGAGCGACATCACGGCCATGTTTATGTTCCCCATACATGGTATCAAAAATAAAGTGCTTCTTTTGTTTTTGTTTTTAATGGCATCGAACGGAGGTGAAAAAACATTCGTTATTTGCACCTTTTTTGTCTCGTTTCTCCCTGCCTTGCCGACCCTTGTTCTTCAGAAAAATTCATATGTTACCCGAGTGTTCGCAATGCCAGTATTTTTTGCCAAAGCTAAATGCGCGAAACAAAGGAGAAGGAACAGTTTCTACTTCCCTTCTTTTATTTCTTGCTCATATCGGTGCATGTTTTGCCGCTCTGTGGTCATCATTGCCGTCGTTAGTGTTGTTGTTTGTACTCGTTGTTGATGCTGTTTATTGATTGATTGATGTGTGGGGTTTAACGTGCCAAAAGCACCGTATGATTATCAGAGGCGCCGTAGTTGAGGGCTCCGGAAATATTGACCACCTGGGCTTCTTTAACGTGCACCGAAATCCGAACACACGAGCCTACAGCGTGTTCGCCTCTATCGAAAATGGAGCCGCCGCAGCCGGGATTCGATCCCGCGACCTGCGGTCCAGCAGCCGAATACCTCAGCCACTAGACCACCGCGGCAAGGCTGTTGCTATATGTGTTGTTGTTGTTGTTTCTTTTTTCATTGTGCCCAATGCAGGTATCACCAAAAGTCAATCCAGCATGGCGTTTTCGCGACAGACGCGAATATGCCACGAGCTGTTCTAGTAACTCTAAAGCGTTAGTGCAATAGCACCATAATTTGTAGGTCCCAAGAAAAGCGCGAGCATGCGTCTAGTTTTTCACGGCATGAAAGCTAGCTTCCATTTGCACATAACTTCATTAATTCACACAGGCACCAAATTTCAATTGAACTGATTCCATCAGTTCTGTCTCAAACTTACAATGGTCTTGTGCACCCCATTTTCTAATACCGCTTCTTCCCAGAATCCCATTCCTCCTCCTCCCTTTTCGTTGAGTTGTTCGTTAGCACGATATATATATAGTTGCCCTGCTACGAAACAAAGGTTAGCGTTTGCATGCGCGCCACTTTGACCCAAGGAGGTTTAAAGAAAAAATCACTGGAGTGGAAACCATCGCCCACAAAAGAAGCCGTACCCACCGTAAGAACCCGGCGGCGACAGCCATTTTACTAGGGGTATGATGAGCTGTTGGCGTTTGGCGATTGAGAAAGAGAGTTTTCCTCGCACACCCAACGAGTTCAACCTTTTCGGGTCAGATAGTGCTCAAAGTGCGTCCATGTGTTACTAGTTTTCTTCCATGAGTCTCGAATTCAAGGCAAGTTTTATTGAAGAATAATTCACCGATACTTGTTTGTTTGGGTTATTTCATCAGAAACAACTATCTTTTAAATTATAATTAACGTAGCCTTCAAACTAACAGGTCAAAGCCACTTGGAGTCTAAATTGGCAACACCAAAAATTAGCATATTTCTGTTATCTTTGGAGGGCGAAAGCTGGCTTCACTATTACTGGCAGAGCATTGCGGGAGCTTCCACTCCAGCAACTTTTTAAAACCTCCTTGCTTTGACCAGTCACAAAAGGAAAGATGATGTGAAGCTGGCAGATTACCCCTGAATATTAAACCTCCTTGGTGGGTATGAGCCATGGTGGACGCATCATCATCATCATCACCAGATTCAGCACTACATCTACATCTGCATGTAGCCTTGGCATCGAGCCGATCGGCAAAAAATTAGCGCACCACCGGAAATTGATATGTCTAAGTAACGTGAATTCACTGCCCGAACGCGACAAGCAAACCAGCCGGAAGCCATGGCTGGCTGGTCCTCCTCGTCCACGAGGCGTCGAAGCTTCTCGTCAGCCGTCCGAATCGCGTCTCCATCGCCTGCGTCGAGTTGCAGCAACGGTTCGTTCGGTCCGGCATCGCCAAGCCCCATCAGGATTAGCGGTATCGCTGGCGGCGGAGCACACACCAAGAGCCCTTCGGCTACGAGCGCTCCCGTCGGCTCCGCCAGCTCCAAGACAGCGCGCCTGACGGTCCGCAGTGCTGGGGCGCAGTCGCCGAAGCCGGGCGATTTCACGCGGCAATGTCGGCCCTCGGCTACCAGGAGACCCTCTCGCGCAGCGTCATCCAGCGACCGCGTCATGCTGAGGGCGTCGCCGGCGACACGAAGACGCCAGTCGTCCGTGGCGGGGCCTGTGAGCCAGCCTCCCAGTCTGGGCTCCGTACCCGAACTGAGCGAAGCGGCAGGGGTGAAGCAGCTCGAAGAGCTCGCCCCCCAAGCGACAACGGTGAAGAGCACGGCGAAGAGCGTCAACAAAGCGTTCCCGGAAACCAGGAGGGCTCGCCTGTTGGCGCCACGTACGTCGGTGCCCAGCTCGACCGATCCTGAGACCGCGGCCCCGCTTTCAACGACTCGCGCGGCCACGGTGTCGTCGACGAAGGCTCTCAGATTCGAGAAAAACGTGATGCCTTCCTCGGGCGCATCCTGAATAGTGTGCGTCCACGTAAGCGACTGCTCTTTTCGATGATGTGGCGTCTCCTGTATGCAGTTCCTGCTGTCCAAATTTTATTAGTATGTGGCGCGCATCGGTAAACAATTTAGTGCTACTAGCTCAACATTGCTTGATTACGACAGCGTGAACACGTTTCATTTCTAGCGAATCAGCAAACCGGCACCGCAGTTGGCGTTAAAATAATAAATCTATTAGGCATATCACATTTATATGAGCACATTTTCCGACTGTCCACGCATCGGGTGCAAGCGTCGGTCACTGCAATCGTCACTTGCTCGCTTACAAATTGTTGTGCCATGGGACTGGCCACTGCACACGCGTAAGCACATTCTGAATAAAACGCACATAATTTTCCAACGCCTGTGATTAAACTTTGGGAGCGAAGTCCGTCCTTGATTGCCTACCACTCAGCACTGTGCGCGAAACAAAACGAGGAGATAGGCCTTTTACAAATACAATCAGGTAACACTACGGAGGTGCTGTGGCCCCACTAAATCATAGAAGTCACGTTGACTTTGCAAAAAGCTTGCCCGTTTTTCGTTCTAATTGTGCACTGATAGGCACGAAAAGGGGGCGAGAAAAGGGGCATAATTCTGCTCAGCCGAATTTCAGGATCCGTGCGTGAAGCTACCCCTGCGTCAGTACAGCAACGTAAATATTTATTTTGTTACTTTAGACCACGAGCTACATAACACCAAATGTTTAGTTCATTTCGGGCCTGAGGACATAGTGGAATTTGTTTTTATATTCTGGCATGAGAGAGGCGCCAAACCCGACAAAAAACGCACCGAATCGGCTTAGAGAGTGCCTTATTAATTGAACAATTAACTTAAACTCATCAAACGTAATATTTCTTTGTTTAGGAGAGTTCTTGCACACAAGAAAATGTCATATAGAGCTTCTTGGCAGGAAAACAGCATAAAAAATCACTGATTGCCGTTCAGTACATGACTCCCTCCATTCGCACTACATCGAGGTTTTTCCATGTTCCCAATGATGCTCTCAAGAGACGTATAAAAAATGGTGGAATCTCCAAGTCAAGTAGTTCGCAAACATGTCTTGGTATTAAGTTTTAACGACGTTTTTCCAATACCCTCATTGAAAAAATTACAAATGCTAGAAAATCTGAGTCTAGCACAGTATTAAATTCATTGCCTCACAAAGTCTGGTGGACGAAATTAAAAGCCACGAAACACCTGTGCAGTTCTGCATCAAAACGACAAAAAGAGGTAAAGAAGATACGTCAAAACATATCTGGCGTTCAATTGTTGAATAATCCAAGGACCTGCAAGCATTCAACATGAAACAACATTAGCGCAAAGAAAGACTGGCGATGTTTGATTTGCAAGGAGTTGGATCGGCAAGGACTTGGATCTGCAAGGAGCAGCCCAACAACACATTCTGTCTAGATTCAATGCGTGGAATCCAAGGACTGGACTCCTTAAAACTGCGTAAGGCCCCTAGAGTGAACTTAAAGTGTTTCTACTGCAAAAGCTGAAGGAATGAATTCTTTTCACGCTGTTTCGTTTCGCCCCACGCCACATCTCGTTTTGTCCCGCTGGTTGAGGCGAAACGAGACATATGGAGCATTTTTATTTATCTTCAAAATGACGTTTAGCACGGTGACAACATGATGATATTTATGTAGCACATGCCTTGTACCCAACGGAATGTTTCTGCACTGCTGTTTAACTGTAAGGAGTGAAATAAAAATATATATTCGTTTTAAAATGTTTGTCTCATTTTACCTCACCTTACCCCTAAAGGGAACACCGGTGTTCACCGTAGTAACTTCTTATCACTGGAATGACTCTCTCTAGAATCTAAGAAAACTGTGCTGTCACTTATAGGCACTTAATCTGAAGGGACAAGCTGCTCAAACTGCAATAAAAATGAAGCAGGTAACAGACCCTTCAGATCATAGACTTTCGTACAATAATACCCAGAGCGAGGAATCTGGCATTGCGATCGTGTATCCGCATGGGAAATGTGGGAAGTACAGGCTTCAGATTGGATTGCGTTAGCTAAAGAACTGTTTACGAATCTTTTCCTGCAGTTTTAGTTTCGTTTTTCACGCAGCGGGGGTATGGTACACGCAGCGGGGGTGCGGTGCAAAGAACTGAAGCACTGCCTTTGTAGTTCAAAGAGGCTGAAGACCTGGAGGTCTGAGATTCGCTGCGAAGTTGGAGCTTCGCAAGCTATATTTGACCCTTTAAGCGAAGCGTCGTCCACTCACCACCACGCATAGATGTAGCGTCCCGTGCCAGTGCAGGATATTGCATCCAACTCACGTTCTTTCTTGAGCACATCTTTGTAAAACTCGTTTAAATCGACTGCAAGACGACAGCGAAGCTAAGTAGATGCACCATTACGCTCCTCTGACTCGAATGTGATCACAAAAAAAAACGAAAAGTTCCTGTGGAGCAGATCACCTGCAGACTCACGTGACATCGCAGCAGACGGAACTTTGAGTCACTCAAAGAGAACTTTGAGAACTCTCTTAGTACTGTACCGTTGTTTCCATAAATAGATAATGCGTACTTTCGTGAGCAAAACGAGCATGTTTGCTTTCAAGGGCTGTGAAAAATAATTTATTATATCATGATGATGGATATCTGGAAATCAATGACAAAGCGATGCGTACCCTGGTGGTGAAGTCGGTCCAAGTTTAACTTTTACTTTATGGTCACGAAAACTTTTTGCAATAAAGTTTGCGTACAAAAGAATGAAGCAAGTTTCAAATAAATATAACTTTATATCACTTCATTTTACACTCGGCAAACAAGCGTCGCGAATCTCAAGAGCATAATCCGTCCGATCGCAGATCCAAAGCCTGTACTTCCCATAAGTACCATGGGAGTACAAGCCTCGCTCCATTCTCGCGTAGACATTGGCGCCATATTCCCATCTTGGTATCATTGTATGTAACTCTATACTTCAGATATACTGTTCAATTAATGAATGGATGGGTAAACTGTACTGTGGTCTTCCGGAATGCGCTTCAGCACGTCGCGGGCCGCGCCTACACCGGAACAGAAAGACTAAGTCTGTGCTGCGTCACGGACCCATTCGACTACCCACAAGTATTGTTCGAGGACGCAGCTGGTAATAGCAGCCTCCCATGCCGACAGCGTGACGACTTCGCCACTGCGTAATGTGGGGCACTACCCAGCATATAATATAGGTTAGCTATACTAATAAACATGTTTTGTGTCATCATTATAAACCGTTTCATTCAAGTCATCAATAAAGCTGTCTGGTCTGACTTTGCAATCGCTTGATACTTGCAGTTTATCCTTTATACGTTTCTGTTTCATATTGTATCCTGTTTACTTCAATGTATTAGCTGAACGTACTCGACCGACACCAGTAGTCAGCCGAACCCCCAGATTGCGTATTAACCATATCAAAAGCACTCATCGTCATTGTCGTGATCATCACACCCCCACTACAAAATAAATTTTAAAGTTACACATGATGATGCTGATGACCTATATGTATGGTTCATACCAACTCTGGAAATAGGCCAAGACACGAATAATTTGTACCTAAGTGGCCACATACGAATTGCAAGACTAAAGAATTATAGAATTATTTTTAAAAAATAATTATGCTAATTAAGGAATTTGCGATCAAAACCACCCCGTTTCAATTAGAAATCTTTCTACGGCGGAACAAAGATCTCAGTGGTAATGACCTAATCAGGAGGCTCCCAAGTAAAGAATATTGTAAATAACAAAATCCAATATAATTCGACTAAGACCACTTTGAGAATGTTTCTCTTCAGTAAATTGAAGTGGTTGCATGATAGAAAATAATGCTCGACTGTGCCTTTCTTGTTACACGACGAGCAAACAATGGAAGGAGCTAAAGCAGCTCTATGCGTACAATAATTTATTTTTGAACGTGTTATTTTGTAGAAATAACTTTATTTTTTGCGTAGCACAGGAAATCCCTACGCTAAAAAAACAAGTGGTGTAGACATTCGTTTAAATGTTAACTTATGTGAATATGGCTTCGTTTTTTTATCTTATTTTTACAATACTGGAGTTGTTTCGCCGTACCACGTTAATACACAAATTTAATTGGGCCATTCCGGACGCACAACGAGAACTATCTAGTATTTCCCATCACAACGTCATAGAAATTTCAAATCTACTCAATTTCAAGACTGACTTTACAGCCTACATATATGCACATATTTTAAGACTGCCTTGACATCCCATATAAGTACTTCCCTTCAGCTCGTCATTTTAATTTCTAATTATTTGTACTACATTATCATCGTTTACTTACATTTATTTTGTAATGAAGGCTGACTATATTTACTATTACATGCGTCACATAGATTAGCAAAACTATTTGATATGTTTATCCTCACATCCTATTCTTCATGCTCTACTGATATCCATTATTGAACATACTACCTATCCCTTATAGAGGGTGCGCACCAGCATGACTAGATAAAGTGACCTTATAGCACTAAGCCAGCATCATCATCAACGTCAGCACTCTTGCCAGCACGCGGGCATTTAAGCCAAGCTTGAAACGAGGAAGAAGCTTGCGGGCCGAGGCAGCGCGGCTTTCCGGGCCCGCGGGCTCACCAAAATCGGACCCGTTTTCCTCGAAATTGCCGAGAACAGCCGCGATAAAGCTGCCACCTCGGCGTGCAGTCTACCACCATGAAGTCCCGGTCGCGCACGGCGTCATCGCAGTGGCCAGCCGGTTTAAGCCGACCAACATCACCATCGGTCAGGTCCCCCAAAGCACCCTCAAACGTGGTAGTGACTACGCCGCTGGTACCGGCCCAAGTCGTCATTCAGGGCGGCTGGACGCCTGCCGGCCTCGCTGTCAACGTGGGCAGACATCACAGCAGGTCGATCGCCTCATCGCACGATTCCGAGGTAAACATTCTGCCGAATGACACCCGCCTCCCTGCCACCGGCTCGAAGAGCGTCGACAACCGCTTCGCTGTACTGCCGTCGGTGCCGGAGCGCAGCAAATCCAGGGAATTCGACGGCAGCTTACACGCAGTTCTGAGGAAGAGCGTCTCGGTGGTCAGCGCTAAGTCAACAGGCAAGTCCGCCGGCTCATCAATCTGGTCGAAATCTGCGTACACCGAGATGCTGCCTGTGGCGCACTGTTCGAAGAGCGTCGCCGTCAAGCGCTCCGGCGTCATCGTAGCGTTCTCGGCTTCGCCGTCTAAGGCTTCGGTCTTCGAACGACATGGTAAGCTTGCCGCTCTCCTAGCCGACTCTCCAACACAGCAACGGACGGCCTCTCGCAGGAGTGACTCAGTGGCCCGTTTGGGCAACCGGCGTGACATGAAAAAGGGTACGGCGCAAGGGCTTTTAGGTCACCCAGTTCCCAAAATTCTGATGTCCGCGGAACACCTGAAACTGCCCAAAAAGCGCTCCGCGTCCTCGCAAAGGTCCCGTTCTGGAATCCTGAAAACCACACGGACATCCCAAGGTTCATTCGTGCCTTCGCCGCATGCGGAAGAGGTGACGATCAGATCAGTGGAAATATGTCCCATCGTACAAACTAGAGCAGCTTTTAATCGCGCTGACAGACTTGCCATTGCGCGTGGCACCAGAAGCGCTCCTAATAATGACGAAAGTGCACTCGCTCAGTCTAGTCGAGAGCAAGTGGCGGGGCTTAAGAAGACATCGAAAACTGAAATTTCGAAATCTGGAGAGAGCGGACGGATACAAATCATTGGATCACCCAAGTCTTGTCGGGAGGCATTTACAAAGCCTACATTGTTACAGCCTCCCTCGCATGATGTGTCTCTGATTGACGATCATCACGGCTTTAAAGACTTTGCGAGTGATAACGCTACTGCCGGTACATTCCTTTCTTTGCATTCACAGCCAGTATTTGCAAGCGCAACGTTACCACACAAGATAGCAGAAATGCGGTCCGGGGCGCCATCCGAAAGAATCCATGAGCCAATCGAGAAAACCGGTCCAGTGGTCTCGCCTCAAGCCTCAAAAAGCCTATCCGCCAGTGCTTCTACAAAACTATCTCTCATAAAAGCCGCACCCACCGTAGACAAGGCAGAACAAGCCGTGGTCGGAGTGAAGAGTGCAGCCACTTCACCTTTCGCAGGCGAGAAAGTGATGAAGAGTGCAACAACTTCTCCTTTCTCGCAATGGGGAATAGCACCTTCGTCGGCAGGCACCTTTCCACGCGCGGAGGCGAATGCGTTGTTGCCACACACTGGTCAGGGTCTCTCAGAGCCCGCAAAGACTTCCACTGCAAGTCACCACGAATCCGCTCAGCTATCAACAAGTGTCGTACCACCGAGACGGGCCATAATTCGTCCAAGTTCTTCGGAATTCGCCTTGTGTGAGTGTCTTGATGCAACTATGCCGAACCTGTTTCCAGCACCGGGGTCACCTCGACCAACAGCTGGACTGTTGGATCCTCACAAAAGTCCAAGATCCGGCGCTCACTCAACCTCAGAGCTTACGAAAAGTATAATCGGCAACGAAGCGTCCACTCGAAAAAACCTTATCCAACCAGCACCTACTATGACCAAGACGAATTCAAAAAAAGGCCTGATACGCCCAGACATCAAGCCAGCATCAATGCGAGAAAAGTCGCCCAGACTCAGCGTCACACTATCTCCGCATGAAACAAATGCTTCATCACTACGCACTACAGGGAATATCTCTGTGACGACGGGAACTACAGCAGCCAACTTTTCCGACTCCTCTCCAGTTAATAGAAGTCACCCGGGCTCTCCAGTATACATGACGTCGGTACTACTTGGGAGTACTTCGACTGAATCATGGTCACCTCTGGCAGCATCCAGCGTTCCAGACTCAAACAAAAGCCCGCGAGAAACTACTGGAACAGCTCCACAAGCTCCACAAGACACCATATTTTCAGAACTGTGGACGCCACGAGCGGCGTCCGGCGTTTTAGATCCAACCAAAAGTCCCCGAAGCATTCCTGGAACAACTGTGGAGTTGCGGACAACACAGGCAGTCTCTGGCATTTTAGATTCAACCAAGAGCCCAATACGAAGTCCCGGAATAATTCCTGAAGCTTCAGTAACTGGCCTTTTTCCAGAACAATGGACGCCACAGACTGCCTCCGGCTTTTTAGATCCTACCAAAAGTCCGAGAATAAGTAGTGGAACATCTGATGAGGCGTCACGATGTCGCCTTTATCTTGAACCCTGGACACCACTGGCAGCATCCGGCTTCTTAGATACAACCAAGAGCCTCCGAGGCAGTCCTGGAGCATCTCCTGGACCGAAGACACCGCAAGCAGCGTCTGGTCTTTTAGATAAAACTAATAGCCCCTTCGGTAGTCCTAGAATAATCCCTGAAGCTTCACAAGGTGGCCTTTCTCTGGAACTATGGACGCCGCTGGCAGCTTCCGCCTTTTTAGATCCTACGAAAAGCCCGAGAATAAGTAATATAACATCTGATGAGGCGCCACAAGGTCACCTTTCTCTCACAACATGGACACCACTGGCAGCATCCGGCCTCTTAGATTCAACTAAAAGCCCTCGAAGCAGTCCTGGAACAGCCTCTCGGCCGCAAACCACACAGGCAGCATCAGACCTTCTAGATCCAACGAAAAGCCCCCGCGGCAGTCCTGGAACAACAAAAACGTCCAGAGGTGCCGTTACCTACGAACCAAAGACACCACAAGCCGGCTCTGGTCCTTTAAATCCACCCAAACGTATTCAGGGCAGTCCTGTAACAACATTGGAACTGCGGACACCACAGGCAATATCTGGCTTTTTAGACTCAACGAAAAGCCCCCGAGGAAGCCCAGGCAGCATTGAAGTGTCACGAGAATCCCGAACCCATGAACCACGGACACCACAGGCAGGCTCTGGTCTTTTACATCCAACCAAGAGTCCTCAGGGCAGTCCTGTAACAACTCTGGAACTTCGGACACCACAGGCAGTATTTGGCTTTTTAGACCAAAATAAAAGCCCCCGCGGCGTTCCTGCAACAACTGAAGCGTCACGAGGTCCCCTTACTCATGAACCACGGACACCACGGCCAGGCTCTGGTCTTATAGATCAAACCAAGAATCCTCAGGGCAATCATGTAATTGAGGAACTGCGGACACCACAGGCAGTATCTGGGCTAATAGATCCAACTAAAAGCCCCCGAGGCAGTCCTGAAACAACCAAAGCGTCACGAGGTGCTCTTACTCCAGAACAAAGCACACCGGATGCACCTTTGGGTCTTCTAGATCCAATCAAAAGTCCCCGAGACAGACCTGGTACAACTTATGAACTGCGGACTCCGCCGACAGCATCCGGCCTTTTAGATCCAACCAAGAGCCCTCGAGGTACTCCTGCAACGACTTCTCGCCTGTCAGACGGGCCCCTGCCTTCGCTTGAGAATAATTCTTCCCATCACAAACTACTTGATCATTGCTCATCGCTGGCGAGCGCTGGAACTCTAGGACCCACAAAAAGCCCTCGTTTATGTCTACAAGAATCACCCCCAGCCTCAAAAACCATTTTTACGGAAATGTTACCACGGCAAACCCTGTCGCCGCGACCTCCGGGCGGCTCTTTGTCGAGCATTATGAGTCCCCTGACACCATCTTCCCAAGTCGAAGCAAGCATTGCTAGGTTATCATCTATGCAGCACCTCGCCAATCCTCCGTCAACAATGGTGGAATTTACTGCGACAGAAAATTTACCGATTTCATCTACCGAATCTGGACCTAGCATAGCACTCGACAGTACTGTAATTAGTACTTCGCACGGCGCAATTAGCACTCTCGGTCAGGCAGGGCACCCAGTTACTGTATTTGATCCGTCACAATCCGAGACATCCATGGTACCCACCACCGTAATGAGTCCTGGCGAGAGTTCCTTCAGGTCGCCTGGACGAGCTCATAACGCTCTGAGTACCGGTTCTCCTTCAAAGAACTCTAGCGACTTGGCATCACCAGGTGAGATAAGAAAGCTTCTGGAAGCCAAGGGCGACCCAGCACACCTTTCTCCCCAGCACCGTAGCAGCCCTACTGACATGCCGTCATCAACACAGCCACTTGCCAGACCAATCTCACCTCCAGAAGAACGACACAAGCAAGCGGAAACCAAAGAAAGAACAGTTCGAAGCGAAGGATCAAGGTCATCATTGACAGAGAAAAGTTTAGAGCTGAAGCTTCCATCAAGTCCTTTCGCATCTTCACAAACCACTGCCTCGGAGAAGAAGCCGCACAGGGGATCCTCGCTACATGTGCTCACGTCAACGGGTGACAAGCCCACTCGCATGTCATCCGGAAGAGGACCCACAGAACTGGTGAGAACAAATTACGCTCCACTGAAACCTGCGCTACGATCCTCAACAAGAGCGGTTCCCTCTGCAAAAACTGCATTTGATGAAGCCACAAAGGCAGCTTCACGCAACAAGTTGCAAGATGGCACTGTAGCGCACGCTAATGAAGTTGCACCGCATGCCGAACGCAACTTAGTGAGTGGAGCTACTGCTACACGTATCGTTACGGGAAATGAGCGCAGCGTAGTAAAAGCATTCAAGCGAAGTGCAAGTCAGAGTTCAAGTACAGCCTCGCCATTCACGCATAATCTCGTCTCGTCAAACGAAAATTCCGACGGACAGACGCTAATGTACGCATCACGAGACGTTCAGTCAGCACGATCTGAGAACACGGTGATTGACAAATCAGGTGCTCTGGTTACTAAAGAAACCGCCGAAAGATACGAATCGGAATCTAAAGCCCGTTCAAAGGCGTGGCAGACCAAAGACGCCCTGAAGGGTGCATCATCTCACGTGTCGTCAGAGACTACCGCTAATACTACGCTTGAAATGTCCTCAAAGACGAGCAGTACAACCACGAGTGGAAAGCCGGGTAAACAATAAATACCTCGAACAAATCACATTCACAAAATTTTGGAGAAATATACAAAGTTGTACCTCTTACTCAGATTCTCTGTGCTTATTCCAATATTCGGTACACTGTACGCTATTCAACTATGATAATGTAGCACACCCAAGAGCGTAGCTAGGAGGTTGCACACCGGGTTCGTGCCCCCTCCCCCACCCCAATTTTTTAGCCATGGCATAGAGAAAGCAAAAAATTATCATTTCAGGTGGGTGCCGTCTCCAAAATCATAGAGGTGCCCCCCCCCCCCCGAGTACAACTTATGGCTACGCGCTTGGCCACAACAGTAATAACGACACGCACAAATAAAATACATTGCGACACCTTGTGTGGGTGGGTGACTGCTTATGTTGGTTAGTTTAGTTACGCGAAGGAGCTAAAGATGTCAATTTTCCATCTCAGGACAAGACGCAATCGGCGACCGCCATTGTACACGGAACCCAGGCGAAAACGGGCATCGAGAGACAAGAGCTCAGCGTGCGTTCAAGCCCGGAACTTGTGCCAGCAGGCTCAACAACCGGACAGTTTGAGACCTCGAGTGGGCTTTTTCCAGACGTAGCCGAAAAGTCTCGAATAACCACCCCGGAAATTGACACCAAAGGATCGCCACAGAGGAATAAAGGTCAGAGTAGCCACAAGGGGCACAATGTACTCAAGGGTTCCAAGTTCTCGATCGAAGACCTATCTTTTTCGGAACACATCGCGCACGCAATCTCCGAGTCTTCGGCCGACTTCGCAGACATACCACTGCAGGTGAATATGACTATCGACTTGGTTCCGCCCAAGAGTCCCATGTCTCCACCCCGGGCAATCATGTCACCGGTACACATTGAAAGAAAGATGATCGTCGAAAGCTGCAAGGACGGTCACGTGGAAGTCAAAGTTCCCCCCGTGTACATCGACGTGCCAGACGGAAAACGCGTCGTCGACGAAGCTCTGAACGTTTCTGTGAGCGTAGACGTGGGCAAGAAGGTCCCGCAGGATCATAAGAGTCCCGAGGAAGGCAGCCAATATCCCGCCGAAAGCCACCGTCCTGAACAAAGCCAACATCCCGAAGAAAGCCACCATGACGAGAAGCATGTGACGCTGAGCCTCGACACGCCCGGACGCAAATGACGGAATAGTAGCGACCGGCACACGACGTCGACCGAGACAATTCGCATACGAAATAAAAGGCAAATCGATAGGTTTATTCATGCGATTCCTGGAACTACTTCTATGGCCTCTCGAAAGGTCTGCTCGGTTGTTCAAAAAGCAAAACCAGGGGGCGGGAACTCCCTATACCTTCCATGCAATGGCTCTCGAATGATGAGCAGCGGCAGCCCCACTTTTACCAATGGCGGTTGCCGGGCATCCTGCTAGAAATAAATCACGAACAGAAAACTTTTTTTATCACGTCACTGGTGAGGTCACCAAATAGAGGGAAAGAACAAAAAATGTAAAGGAGGAGGGTACCTGCACAAGCCCTTCTTTCCCACTTTGCATGCAAGTGGAATGCGCTCGTGCTTTCTTTCAGGTCCACTGGCCGCTTGGGCGATGCGGCCATTCGAAAAATTTTGTCAACTTTTTTTTTATTTTTGTTCGTGTGTCCTGAAGTGCCGAAAATTAAGCTGACTGAGTTCTCAGTAAGATGAAACTCGATCGGCCCAAATAAAATGAACTTATTTATTGCACGTTTTGTATAAAAAATGACATACACGTAGTGTGACAGTGTCAATCTATAAAGGCCGCTTCAACTTAGAACTGACATACGGACATATATTGACCAAACATTAAACCCGGAATATTCGAAGCAATGCGAAAATTGTCAACAATCGCCAGTAGGACACCTCGTACTACAGAACTTGAGTGCCAAACGAGACCGAAGACTGAAGCGATCTAAAGTGTGTTTTTTTTTTTCAGAACGTCTCTGGAAACAATGTTTCGGTAATTTGACTTGTCCTCATCAAGGCAACAGCGTTGCCTTGACGAAAAAAAAGTTCACTTGTCAAACCGTTGGCTACAGCAACATTCGCTGATTCAATTTCCAAAAGCATTTAGTTCCCCTACCCCTTTATGCCGGATCGCTAATAAAGTTGTTTCACTCACTCATATCACGTGTATTTGAGTGACAGTATTAGAAGTAAAGACTCATAAGTTTTCAAACCACGGCTACAAGAATTTCATGAGCAAGAAGCAGCCTATAATTACTCTACATCATTCAAACTACACGCCAAACGTAGAAGAAGCTAAAACTATCTGGTCGAGCCAACTCGAATTCAGGCCTTTCAATAAACGCATTTTCCCGATAGCAGCTTGGTTGCCGTCTTCGACGATCAGTCAAGCGACACTGCACTTCTCTAAGTTCAATCAGGCTTACAGAAAACTGGGATTACTCATGTACTCATGCAAAATCAATACCTGCTAAAATAATGGGTCCAAATTCTTACGCTCACCCATTGCATTTAGGAAACACTGAAAATCATTCGCGGAACTAGAAATCCTCGGCTTAGCACACCACCTGAGAGCCACCGAAAACATGTGTTGCCCGATTTAGCCACCTTCGACGAATGCATGGTTGACTTGTTCGACGTAGCTCCCTGCGGCTTCCGTTATCTTCCTGCCACAACTTGCTGTCTTTATCTGTCCCGTAGTGGGCACGCCACCCGGGCGAGATAACTGAGCGTGATGCATATTCTAATATCACTGAGCGAGTGGCGAGAAGGAATGGAGGCAAGCGCTATTAACTCAAGTCAATCACTTTTCGCGCTTCGTCTGATTCGAAATTTACAACATAAAGAATAAGAAAAGACATATAAACAAGAAAGGTTCTTTACAGGGGCATCGATTCTTCTTTATTTGTAAAAACTTGAGGAGACCAATATATGCGGAGATTCACATCAACCTCACTCCGTTCAGTCGGATATTAGCATGCCCGGAAACCGCTACGAGCAAGCATGTTCCTTGAAACCGAAACTATCACTGAGTTTCCGGGGCCTGACCAGCGTGTCATATTCGTCAAATCATCATACTTTCCCATACTAACTTTGGCTCGCCCCAAGTTATGGTGATAATCACGACCACATCTAGACGTAAGCGGATTTGATTGATTGATATGTGGGTCTAACGCACCCAAACCACCATATGATTATGAGAGACGCCGCAGTCGAGGGCTCCGGAAATTTCGACCACCTGGGTTTCTTCAAAGGGGCCCTGCAGAACTTTTTGAGCGAGGTCAGAAAACGCTGTCGCTCGGTAATAGAGGCTCCCAACAGCACGCGGCCTGGAATTCACAATAAATTATCAGAATCCACTGAAAATTGCTTTCTCTTTTCTCGAAAATCACGGAAGACGCTCAAAAATCACTCGTAAAAAGCCACAGACTTATTTGAACGTAGCGCGCTCGGTCGTTACAGAAAACGCCGCGGGAGGCCACGACTTGTCCATGCGTGCACGCGCGATGACACTGAAAAAACGCAGCAGGACGATGCTTCTAGTCGCCTCAAGATGCCCTGTACATACCTGCCAATTGATGAACATGTGTGCGCGTAAGAGCAGAGCACGTTTTTTTTTAACTCTTATTCTTACCCTTTGCCATCTGCTTGTCTTTTCTTTTCTCTTACTTACTTTCCTCGTGTCGGTGTTCCTTTTCCTCTTTCTTTTTTCTCTCGCTTTTAAAGACGATATTAAAGACGATATAGTCTTTCTTGGGGACCTTCGGGCAAAAATTTTGGTCTGTCTGTCTGTCTGTCTGTCTTCCACTGTTACCAGCATCGGGTATTTGAAATGGCCCACCACATTCACAGCGCCCACCAATGTTGCTCAAAATTCAGCGTTCATACTTGTGCAATTGTCGATTAAAAATAGATTATTGCGCATGTCTGGGGCACCACAACAACAATGTGCGCCTTTTACTAGAAAAGGCATACATATGTAATTTTAAGGACCGTAGCACTTATCACGCTGCGCTGACCATGCAACGCATGCACCAACAGGCGAGTGTTTTCAACGCTTTGCTAAAACGAGACGGTGGTGACACCTACCCGTCACCTTGCGTTCTACACCTTATCACCTCTGAGACGGGCGCGCACACCTGTCTCAAAGCCACGCGCTCCGTTTTCCAAGAAAACTGCCAGATGGCGCTCATGTCTCATGTGTGACGTGTCTTGATGCGCTCGTTAGCCTCCGCTGCACGCTCGAAGCACTCTAATGCAGCGCCTCTAGAATACCATTCATCGATTTTCTTGCGCAGAACATCAAATAAACGTTTTGTTCACTCTCTCCACACGCAAGACAATCGTCTTTCGACGACATTTGTAGATTACACGCAGATACGGGGCCATTTTTTAATTTCTCATATCTTAATACCTTATCATTTCTTGTTGGGCCTGACTCGGCTAAGTCCCATGGGTCCATTACTAAACGCTCCGCGAGGTATATGTATTCGTTGACCTCTAGAGAGATCCCGTTCACACCTAGGGAGACCAGTGCGCTACCTTTGCCCACATTTTTAGGGGCGAAGCTCCTTATGCCATGGGTCATGCGTCCGCGTTGTGTGTAGTAGTAGTAGTAGTAGTAGTAGTAGTAGTAGTGTGTAGCCACATCCAGGGCTTCCTGGATCAACACCACCGCGCGTGCCGATCCAGGCGGCTGTGCCACCACTCATTTAGTCCTTGAAATGTCCGCTAGATGGCGGTACTTGTATATAATGAATATATGATGAAAATATGCGAGATAACGGTACTTTGCGTGTTCACTAGATGGACGGACGGAAGGATGGACACATACATACAGAAAGATGTATGAACGGACGCACGAGCGCACAGACTGACTTACGGACGCATGGACGCACGGACTAACACTTCGACGGACGGACAGGCGCACGCACGAAAGCACGTACGGACGGACAGACAGATTTGCAGACAGACGAACGGACGCACGGACGGATACACATATGGACGGGCGGGTGGACGGACGCATGGACGGACGGAAGCAACGAACGGAATCAACGGAAGCATGGACGTACGCTTCGCCTCACTCATCATCATCGACTTTGTGGATATGCTGTGATTTTTTTTCTAATTGGTTTTCTTATGTAAATTAGCACTTTGGGTGTTAACGAAACCCCCCTATTTATTTATTTTACATTGGCTTTAAGCCTGGTATGCTTATGCACGGACAAGTTTTTCCAACATCTTCATTTTGCATTTATTTTATCAAAGGTGGAAATGAAGTTTGGAATAGGGTTAGTATTGACGTCATCTGCTGTAGTAGCACGTGTCCCTGCTAGTAATCACCGTCTGGAAAAAATATCTACAAGGCAGGAAAACGTAGCTAAAAAAATGACTCTGCGGATTAGAAATTTTGCAGCCAATGCAAACTTGCTTGAAACCCCGCCGCAGTGGTCCAGTGGCTAAGGTATTCGGCTGCTGACGTGCAGGTCGCGGGATCGAATCCCGGCTGCGGTGGCTGCATTTTCTATCGAGGTGGAATCGCTCTAGGTCCGTGTGCTCAGATTTGGGTGCACGTTAAAAAAACACCAGGTGGTCGAAATTTCCGGAGCCCTCCACTACGGCGTCTCATAATCATATGGTGGTTCTGGGACGTTACAACCCCAACTATATCAATCAACTTTACTTGAAAAGGGCCAAGGGCTACACTATTTTGCTTTAGGGTGTTTTTTTTTCATTTTAAGACAGCGATTACCAGCAGAGACATGCACCACTACAGGAGACGACGTCACTACCAACCCCTTTAAAACTAACACGCCACGGACGACGAGGTGCCTTTGACAAAGATAAGTCCTCCTATCGAAACGTCGACGAACCTATCTGAGGCACTTCCTCGCTTCATTTTGCATATCCCACTACGTGTCATCATCTGTCAGCTCCCAGTTGATTTTGAAGGCAAGCGATAAGTGAGTCGAGGAGGAGATGAACAGAACAGGAAGAGATGGTGATTAGAAAAAGAGGGTTAAAGAAAGCAAAGCATTGTATGACTTCGTCGCTGAAGCCTTCCCTCAGCTCCGCTGTCCCTTCGTGTTTGCAACAGGAACGTCACACCTGTAGAATTACATAAGCTAACCACTGCGCCCAGAGTCTCTGAAGTATTTGTGTTTCGGTTTTGAAGTCCAGAACTATTCATCTTCTGCAAACAAATCAAAGGATATGCTGACAACAATCACATTCGCTACATTCCGCGACTGAGCCTCTTCTACATAACACCCATGCTCATACGAAACTTGTGGAAAAATCTTTGATTATTACGTCGATTAGAGCATGTGTTGTACACATATAATTATATTCACATATGGTGTCACTGTTTCATTAAACACGTGCTAAATGTATTCGCAGGTAAATCTTCTGAGGTTGTTTTTGTTCTATTTTGTCCGCAATAGTCTTCATGACATCGCATTTTCAGAGTCAGGGTGGGCGGCTAATGTCTACGTTATCGTATGCCTGGTTCATCCACGTGCCCCTTACAGGGAACGCTATCTACTTAAAATCAAATTCATAATAGCGCCAATGTTTCCCGCTTGATCTTCCCTGTTTACGGCAAAGCACACTAACTACATTCCTTCATCATTTTTTGTGGACTAGTGACGAGAAGGGAAATTTGCTGGACTTATGTGGTCCATAAATGTTTGTCCACGGACGACTTCTTCATCTCGCAGTTGACCGGTGGCAAGTAATAGGGCTTTCCCAATTACAGTGTCACATAAGCGCTGAAAGCTTTTGTGCACATAGGACAGATGAATTTTGGCTTCGCCTATAGCCATATACGGCCTCGCTTAAAAGAAAACAAGGAAACCTCAGGTCGATTACCGACAAATTGATTTCAATTATTTGTTTTCTGCAACCACGCGACAAGGCACCCTCCCGCAATAGCTACGAGAGCCTCACGAAGCACTCTCTCTCCTCTTCGAAATGTTTGGCGAACAAGACAATAGTACCGGCCTCACAATATCACACAAAGCATGACCTTTTTAAAAGAGAAAACTACCGTTGTAGTGAATTTGGCTGAATGAATACTTCCCGCGATACTCGAAGCGCATGTTTTTGCACTGTGCAAAGATTGTGAATCAAAGAGGAAGATAAAGACGACGATTCGGCCTGCAAAGGCGCAGGCAAGTACAAAATTGCAATGAGCCGCCGTCTCTCAAGCAAGGACGCCTCGGAGGCGGTCGGCGCCTACCTCCAGCGCACGCGTGATTCCCGAAGCTCGCTGGAGAGTCCAAATTCGTCGCTGTCGCCATGGTACATCAGCGACCGGTATGGGGTAAGCCTCAGCACCATGACAATAAGGAGTCCCTATCAACCACACTCCGTCTCAGGAAGCATGAGCGGCATAAATTACATGACGTCCGTGTCATCCAGCATCATTCCCCGCACGCGGACGCGGCTCATCACAGCCAGCACGAGCGGTGGTGACCAGGTCATTCACGGTGGCGGCGCCGGCAGCGCGCCGTACGCTTGCAGACCGCTTCGTGTCGGGACCGACACTGCGATCACCGGCAGCAATGAGCCGCTTCCGTCATACGTACGCGTCATACCATCTCACGGTCACCTCGTCCAAAGCCACTCGTCTTCGTGCAGTTGTGGACACGCGTTCATCCGCCACACCACTCGCGTAAGCGTTCGGGTGGGGTCCATGGCGAGCAGCCCGGTGATTGCCGACCGCATGAGACAGGCGAGCTTCGGAAGGCGTACTACGAGGCGCGCTTCCCTTGTCACCGCGAATCTATCGGTCTCTACCGGACAGGCTGCGCAGACAACCTCGCCCTCCTGTGCTACGCTCGCGGACTTCAAGCAGCTCGACGTCACGCCGGGAGCCCTCACGAGTGCCCAAACGGACGCGGCCAGACAAGTGGGGGTGACACCGACAGCATCAACTAGCTCGCACGACGACGTCGGCAGAGCTTTGTTCAAAGACTGGGCGCACCGGAAGCAGGAAATGTTCGCGGACATATTTAAGGATAAGAATGACTTCTTCGCGGACCTGTTGAGAAAGCGCGTTGACGAAGAACACCAACCCATTGCACCCGCGCAGGTGGCGTTGTCTGCTGATTCTTCACACAGTGGACTATTTATGACAACCATATCCGAAGCGGGAGAAAAAGACGGCCCCGATACGTCTGCCGAAAACTACACTGTGCACAGCGCTACCACCCCGTCGTCGACAACTGAAAAGACCGCCGTTGAAGAAAAGACACCACTGCAAGCTTTGACGGCTTCGACGCGTTTGACGTCGTCTGAGTTTTACTCGTATGAATTTTCGAAAACTCATGTTACCGAAACTCCAAACGACGGAGTTACAAAAGAAATACCCCAGGATAAAGCAGCAAGCCTGGACGGAAAGCTTCAGTACAAGTCATTTGACTTTCAGCTTAAAGAAGTTGTAATGGCTCCAGACGCCCCAGATGCTGAGACAGTGAAAGGAACAAGTGTGGATTTGTCAACCACAGAAACAAAGAGTGAAGAAAAAAAGGGGCGACTAGGGGAAACACTTCCTTTGGAGCAGTTTCATAGCACTAAAGCTATGCCAGTTTCCTCTGCAGAAAACCTCGAAGCTGCTTCCACGCGCACTCAAGTGCCGACTGAGGCGAGGGGCCACAGCTATGTTCCTGCCCTTGCCGAATCCTCCTTCGAAACACCTGGAGCCACGAGCGAAGAACACCAGCTGTTACCGACGTCGTTGGAAGGTCCGTTTATGTCGATGGCGTCTGACATGACAGATTTTCCCGCACTCGACTTGAGCAAAACGCAGGAACCTGATGTGTCGACACAGCCTTCCTCTCTGCAAAAACCAGATCACGGTGAAGTTCAGACGCAGTTAGCCGAACGACCGCAAACGGATCAAAGGGCGCAAATACAAGCGACAGGTAGTCTCCTCAAACTTGGAGCTTCGGGAGTTAGTTGCCCTACTCTTGAAGGCCAAACGCCTCGGCCACAACATACCACTGAGGCAATAGGACAGAAAGAAATAGGAGAGCACACGAAAGAATGTGAGTCAAGAGAAGTGATATCGATGCCACCATATCAACGATCCGAGCTTGCTCTATCGGAACAGACCACCACCTTTGATAAGGGTGCCCTTGAAAAGCAGAGTAACAATAATCTCAAAGACGTTGCTCAAGAGCACCCGTCTCAAGGACGGCCTCGTGAAGAAAGTGGCGCAAGAGATTTCGTGCCAAAAGAGGTTGATCTAAGTAATGAAATGGCTGCCTCAGTAGGTTCGGTCACAGTTTCTGATGCTGCCACAGCAGAAAAGAACAAGAACCTTCCACTTGCCAGTCATACTGAAGAGCCCACCAATCAAGAATATCCAACAAAAGAGGAACACGACAAACAGGCCTCGAACATATTGGCCGGGCTCCCAGAGCTAGACAGTGAACTGATTTCTTCGGAACACGCACCCCTTTCCGACGCCAGTATGACACTGCATACCGATGATATTCTGACGTCAACACAAATCGGTGAGTCTAGTACTGATGATAATGTCGCGATGAGACAAACTCCAAAAGAAAGCGGAGAAATCATACCAAGACGGGAAGAACAAAGCAGTGAACAGGGTCAGCCAGAAGATTCCGCAGTAGATGACGAGAAGTCCACAGAAAAACGCGGTAGCATTCCAGTTACTGAACCTGCACTGAGGCCCATGAAGGAACGCTATGCAGACAAGAAGACTTCAGACGTTTTCGTTGGGCACCCAGAGCAAGACAGCGAACAGTTTTTTTCAAAACAAGCACCGCTTCCCGACGTCCGCAAGGCACATCATACCCCTGATATTCTGCCTTCAACACAAACTGGCGAGTCTGGTGCTGATGAACAGGTTCTCAAGAGAGAAAGAGCAAAAGAAAGCGAGATAGAAGAAATCGTAGCGGGACACAAAGAACGAAGCAGTGAACCCGAATTACCGGACAGTTCAGCTGTAGTTGAAGCACTGCCAACGGAAATGCACGGTGGCATTCCATTCACTGAAGCTGCCGTGGAGACCGGGAAGGAACACTACGTAGAAAAGCAGGAACACGACAAGCAGACCTTGGACATTTTGGTCAGGCACCCAGAGCAAGACAGTGAACTCATTTCATCAAAACAAGCACCGCTTTCCGACGTCAGCATGGCGCAGCATACCACTGATATCCTGCCTTCAACACAAACAAGTGAGTCTGGTGCTGATGAAGAGGTTCTCAAGAGAGAAAGAGCAAAAGAAAGCGGGATAGAAGAAATCGTACCGGGACATGAAAAACAAAGCAGTCAACCCGAATTACCAAAAAGTTCAGCTGTAGTTGAAACGCCACCAACAGAAAAGCACGATGGCATTCCATTTACTAAACCTGCCGTGGAGCTCATGAACGAACATTATGTAGCAGAGCCGGTACTCGACAAAAAGACCTCTGATATTTTCGTCGGGCCCCAACAGCAAGAGAGTGAACAAATTTCTTCAGAACATGCAGCTGTTCCCGGTGTCAGCATAACGCGGGACACCACTGCTATCCTGGCGTCAACGCAAGTTGGTGCGTCTGCTGATGATGAAAATGTTTTAACTAGACAAGCTGCGGAGGCTAGCAAGTCGAAAGATATCGTGCCAGGACAGGAATATGAAGGCAGCGAGCCAGCGTTGACTAAAGGCCCTGCTATACTCGAGACGAAGGCAACAGCAAGAGAGACAGGCATTTCATTTACTGAACCTTCCACGGAGCCCACAGACGATGTTATTATTAGAAAACAGAAGCCTGACAAAAAGATTCAGTGCAAGATGAGTAGCAATCTACAACAAGTAGGCGAACTATTTTCCACAGAACCAACACCGTTGTCTGACGTTGACCTCAGTGCAACGCAGCAGCCTTATGATTCTCTGATTCGACAAAGCGCTTCCGCTGCGTCCTATGAAAGCACAAGTCAGCACGAGACTGCGAAGATAAGCAACTTAAAAGACTTCATTCCAAGACAAGATCAAGAAGGCGAACCAGCATCATCAGAAAGTTCTGCTGCATTAGAGTTAAAGGCAACTGCAAAACACGAAGGCATTCCATTTGCTGACCTTCCAACGGAGCCTACAGACGATGATTTTATAAGAAGGCAGAGGCCTGAGAAAGGAATTCAGCGTGACGTGAGTAGCTCCAGTTACCTACAAAAGGGAGGCGAGCTAGTTTCTACAGAACCAACACCGTTGTCTGAAGCTGACCTCAGCACAACACAGCCAACTGACGACTGGCTGCTTCATCAGAGCTCTGCCGCTGCGCCTGATGAAAGCACATTGCTGCACGAAACTGCGAAAGTAAGGCACTTACAAGACATTGTGCCGAGACAAAAGGATCAAAGCAGCAAATTCGCATCATTAGAAAGTTCTGCCGAATTTGAAATGAAGGCGACAGCAGAACAAAACGTTCCACTTGCTGAACTTAGCACAGAGCCAACGGACGATGGTTTTATGAAAAAACAGAAGCCTGAGAAAGAGAGTCAGCGCAAGGTGTCTAGTGAACGGCGACAAGGAGGCGAATTAGTTTCTACGGCGCCAACACTGTTTTCTGACAGTGAATTCGGCACAGCAGTGAAATCCGATGATTCCTTGCTTTCACAGCACGCTGCCTCTGCGCCTGATGAAAGCACAATGCTACACGAAACTGAGAAAATAAGCAACTCAAGAGACGTTGTTCCAAGACAAGAAGATAAAGGCAACGAGCCAGCATCATCCGAAAGTTCTGCTGCGCTTGAGTTGAAGGCCATCGCAAAACACGAACGCATTCCATTTGTTGAACTTTCGACCAAACCCACGGGCGATGACTTTATGAAAAAACCGAAGCCTGAAAAAGAGAGTCAGCCTGCAGTGACCAGTTATCCGCAAGGAGGAGTTTCACTAGTTTCCACAAAACCAACACCGCCATCGGCCACTGGTGTCCGCACAACACAGCCGCCTGACGATTCTCTGCTTCCGCACAGCAGTGCATCTGCGTCAGACGAAAGCATAACGATGCTAGTAGTTGTAAATTTAAGTGACTTAAAAGACGTTGGACCAGGGAAAGAGGATCAAGAGAGCGAACCAGCACCGTCAGAAATTTCTCGTGTAGTTGAAAGAAGTGCAACAGAAAAGCACGAAGCGTTACTCAAGCATGCACTGTCCACATCACTAGAATATGCGCAGCATCCAGACCACAAGGAAAAAAATGTTGAAGATCGGGCAGAGAACGTCAAGACTGGCGTGTTTCCCGCAGCTCAGTCTACAGCGTTAGGCCTGCAAGTTGGCCCAGCGGGAGTGAAACGTACCAGTAAAGAAAAGACAAATACAGGGAGAGAAGTCATCCCATGCGCGACTGTGGCGAATGAGCTTACGTGGTCAGCTTCTTTGGAACGTCCCACGGAGCATCCAGAAGGCGAACCAGAGCCAACAGAAGACGCAACACTGGCTACCATGCCAGACATCCAGCAACCGAAGAAAGACGAAATCGAACGAACAGTGAGCGATCTGGTGGTTGACACGTTTGACAAGGAACGCGGACCTCTTCTTTCAGTCACGAAGACTGAGAAGCATTCGTGCGAAATAACGAGCGAACGTATCCTCAAGCGGTACGGTGACACGAAGCCCACGGAGAGTGTGACTGGAGCACGTGAAAGTTTTGTGGTTAAGGGGACCGAATCGCAGTTCTTCGATGCGTCAATGAGAAAGTCGATCATGAGAAACGCACCAGAGACAGCTCGAACAGAAGTTGAGTACACCCACTGGAAGTTCGAGCCAGACGTGTTTTTGGACGATTTAATGGGCAAAAGCGCTATCGAACCAACAGAGCCAAGTCAGCCTTGTGATTTCATCGCAAGGCCTTTCGACATTTTCGACGACGCTGTTGCAGTTGCAGCCATCAGCGCCACCGAAGGAGTTTCTTGGAAGCACTCACTGTCTGAAGACGCCGTCATACCGGTGGTATCCAAATTGACGAAGGAAAGTGTTCCGTACTGTCACAAAATAGAAATTGAAGATAATGACAACGCTTTCGACAACACTAACGGGGTGGACGAAACGCCCGAGAAAGCATCCTCGAAATCTGATGGTGACCCAATTTGCTCTCCGAATGCCTCACTAGTGGCAACGTTTAGTCCATTACCAGAAGCCGAGTTTGGATCCCCAACCAATCAGAACCAGTGTATGTGTCGGCCAACATCAGAGACAGAAAACACCGGCACCAAACTACTAGCACGCACTAAAGAAAGCGACTTCACCATCAAAACAATAGGCACGTCTCAACGCCCGTTCATAAGCGCGCAAAGCAACTCTTCCGTAGATGAAATACTGCGAACGCTTTATAAGCCTCCGTTTCACTTGAATGGCAGTCTGTTCCAAAAGCAATTAGTAAATGCAAACGCATCGTCAGCGTCAATGGAAAAATATGTTTTTCCAAACGTCATGTTATCTGACAATGTTTGTAAGAGCCCGTTTTATTCAACGAATTCGGCATCTGAACAAGATTCAACAAAAGATAAAGAGCTCTGCCAGGAACAAGTTCCAGAAGACAGCCCCTTTGACGTTTCTTCTGAAGCGCCAGTCAGTAAAGTGCAGGATGATGCAGCATCTGTCAGAGTAACAGTAAGGAAGGTCTCTGTCGCATGTGTAGGAAAGGAGGACGAACAACTGTCTAAACCTGAAGATAAAACAAGAAAAAATGACTCGCACCTAGTGGACGCTGCTACATATAAAGAACTTCCAAAAGACGAAGGCGTTGCCTTAAATGATGCTGATGATTTTCAAGGGAAGGCACTGTCTAGAGCACAGCGCAATGACTTGGAGCCACTTTCGCGGCCTTGTGACAGACAGTTGGCACAAGAACAAAATCCTTGCCGAGCTCTCGCAGCAGGCTACACGCCCCTGTTTCACACTGAAGACGTGCAAGCACTGTCTGATAAGCAGGCCAAGCTGCACTCTGCTAACAACTCCCTCGAGAAAAATTGCGCACCATTCGAAACTGCAAGTCCGCATCTTCGAAAACCGCCTCTCGGAACACCAGCCGCAGAACCGCCGACCACTGGTGCATCTATTAACGAATCACCAGCGACCAGCCACGGGCCATTCGCTTGCCAAGTGCTAGAAGTTAACGCGCTCTATTACGAGTACACAGCTCCGTTAAAAGCCCAGCAGTCACGTAAAAGCGATGCGGAACCAGTCTCTGCCATATTACACGGCGCTCAAGCAAGTTCCATGAGTCGCCAGGGTTGTTCTACAGACACAACCATCCTGAACACCCCTTCACCGTACGGGACTGAAAAAGCCAAACATGAAGATACCCAGCGCTTCGAGCAAGTATATAACCAGCAACCAACTTATTCCTCTGCTGAAGGCAAACAGCCGTCTAGCGCACCAAGAGAGGATCTAAATGGACACGCATTCGCCGCCGACTTGCGTAGCTGGTTCAGTAGTGAAGACGCCGCGATGACTGAGTACCCTATCGGCGTGCAAACTGACCCATCCGACAAAGATTCACCCCGCTTTGAAGTTCCTCCCCGGTCGGGTTACTCAGATACCGAACCAGAAGAGAAAAGAGAATTGCACGCAATTTACGTGCCAGTTGCTGCTCCGAATAAGGGCAGCGCAGGAGGGAACGACGTCGCAGCTGCATCCTCGTTGCAGGAAATGAAAGAACCACATGTAGTTGGCTCGATTCAGAAACATGACGGCGTCAAAAACACAGCGGAATGTGCCGAAACGGTCATTGCCAGCGGAGCCGACCAAATTGCAGCGATGACTTCTCTAAGCAGTATCATGCATTTCGCGCAACAGCAGAAAAGCAGTTTAGCAGTCGCCGCAGGAACAGATGGAGCGGGCAAGCCAAGGACACAAAAACGAAGACTCTCGTTCAGCGACATAGTTCCCGCCACTAGCGACGCAAACTTTCATGAAAAACAGATGCCACTGATTGGTTACTCTAACGTCGCTTTAAAAGCAGATCTATTACCCTCGGACACCAATCTTCGCCCGTCCGGAAAGCAAGTAACATATACGATTCCGGAAGAAGAATATTCCGCAGAGAGATGCGAACGGTCCACTGCGGTGAAAAGCGACGCTTGGACTAAAGCGGGTGAGGGTGGATTCAGAAGGCCCCACAGTGCCAGACAAAGCGTAACATATGATGAATTAGACTATGACGAGCAAAGCTCAGGCAGCATGGCCCGATGCGGTGAACTTTTTTCTAGCACATTTACGCAGTCGGCTCCCAACGATATCACCACGGCGACAAACGCTACCTGGAGCGCAGAAAACAAAGACGACGGGCTGCAGCGTCCTCTGTACGTTGAGGCTGCTTTTGAGGACGCCAAGCGCCAAGTGCACAAGCCGTTGCTTTCTCTCGGCACTGGACGCACCGACTATAGTGACGAACACATAACAAGCACTTGCGATGACGAAACGGCCCCTGTCGACCGTCTAGAGAACGCAAAGGGAGCAGGAAACAGCGCCCTGGAAAGCTCAATTAGAGAGTTTGAGACCAGTGTGCTAGCAGGCGCTGCCTCCAGCGGTTCCTTGAGAAAAGGAGGTGTCCCCTCAACAGAACAAAAGACATGGCTAAGCAGCGTCAGTGTCGGCTACACACAAGAACCGCGAGCTAGCGATAACACGTCTTCTAGCGGTGGAGATGGCTCGGATGACTTCGAACGCCTAAAGGTTCACCTCTTTGAAAGAACCCTCTCCGAAGGTCCAGGAGATATCGCCGATGAGGATCTCCGGAAAAGCGAGCTCGCATCATCGCTCAGCCCTTCGCACGTTGCTTGTACGGACACTCCGTTAACGCGGGAGCACGCATGGAGCTTTGATTCGGAGGTTGGATACGCCCCAGCGACTGTGCTGAGAGACGACGTTTACCGAATGAGCCTGCCAAGCTCGGCTGCAGCTGAAGGCCCCGCAAACGAAGGCAGCAAAATCGGGGTTCCCGCCTCAGACAAGGAGACCACGAAATCGGTAAACACATTGTCGCCCGCGTGCGAAAGTACGTTAATCGCTAAAGAGTACGCTAAGCGACACAGTGAAGAACCGCAGAATGAAAATTATGATGCGCAAGCAACATCGGTGCCACTAGAACGTTCCCGAAGCGAGCGCACCGAGTCACCTGCTAAGCACAACGGTGAAAAGCGCATGGAACCTCTCTCGAAGCCGGCAGGCGCAGACAGTGAGGACGACGGCCGCGACATCAGTGGCCAATCACCCGACGCTGACGATGAGAACCGTGAGGTTGTTTCCCGATACAAGGAGCTGCGATTCGAAAACTTTAGAAGGATCGTGAAATGCATGGCAGACCTGTCGTCGCGTAGCGAGGTAAACATCGTGTACGAATCGTTTGTTACCCCCGTTGGAAAAGTCTGCGACACGCTCGGCAGCGTTCATTACGATACTGCGTTCAAGGTTTGCGTTGTGGACGACTACGATTTAGCATCCATCATGCACGACCGCTGGAATGAAGACGCTGCCAGCGTGGCTCCTACGATCAAGACGTTTTGGTCTTACAGCCCACACAGCTTTCTGATGTCCGTAGACGAGAACGGTACGTAATATAGACTTCCTTTACATCCTACAGTAAACGGGACTCTGTAAAGAGCGAATCAACACATAAAATTCAGCGCTCGTTATAAACATTGTTGTATTTAGTATGGGGAACAATTTCAAAGAAGAATTGCAGGACATTAGAGAGTTTTAGTACTGCGTACGTGGCGGCGTTGCGTACGTAAGGACGCCACGTTCTGCGTAGTGCGCATGCGCAGACCGCAACGCGCACCTATCGCGTTACGTACGCAGCCGCTACGTACGCACGCATGAGATGCGTGCGTGCGTACGTATGAGCTGATCGCGCCGCTCTCGAACAAGTTCGCGACAGCGCGAGACTTCGTTTTGCAAAATGGTGGCATCGAAGGCAAGCACCGACCGGCTCTGTGGCTTAAAATATGGCCATAATCTGGCTATAACACTTGCATTGGCTCACATCGGCTGTCAACAAGATGTGCTTCTATTTTGATCTACCAGATGGCGCAACACGCTTCCCGCTCGTTACGTACGCGGGTACTACGACGTACTAAAAGCCGATTAGTGGCAAACGACGCCACGTAACGCAAGGCGCTTGCGTGATGCGTACGTAGCACCATTCCGCAGTACTAAAACTCTCTAGTATTTATGCTACAAAAAAGGCATTGCGGCGTGTTACGTATGTTCCTTATGACAGCCATACAAGTCTATTATTTGCTCAGTTTAATGTTCTCCCATTTCGTTACCATTACGAGTTTAACCTTGCCATGAAGTATAAAGCGTTAAACGAGGTCACAGTGCACTTATTCATCTTTGTAACTTCAACAAACCATATCAACTTAATTATGACATTAGAGAGCGTGAAATTCGGGCTGTCCCCTTTTCGCGAACCAATCATGGAAGAGACCGGCTACCATACCGTATATCATAACTGCTTAACGATCTTGAAGGGGAAAAAATTATTTTAAATACTACTTCGCGTCGAATGTTAAAACAGTATTTTCTTAGCCTTGCGGCTTTATGTGACTAATTTTCTGCCACATAAGTGCTTGCTTTTTCTTTCGTGTTTCTTGTCTGGTATATCTTTTATTTTTGTGGTGCGTGTGAAAGTCTTCCTACATGCCTTTATGTACTTGAAAATCTGTATGGCTTCACCATGATACATATATTTCTACGACTGTATTCGTAAATGTTGTGAACTGTTCACTAAAAAAAGTGCCTTCTGTGTAAGAAAAAAAAAGGAAACTTTTTGTTGTGCTGTAAATTTGCAACACACATTTCAGTGTTTTGTTCGTTTTTTTTTTCCTTTAAAGATAATCTGTATATCGATGCATTGCAGTTCTTGTGTGCGTATATTGTCTCCTGCCAAATTCTGAAGGGGCAGGGGCCTTCGTCAAGCCGTTATGGTAGCGGCTTTTTGTTCCTGTCCTTGCATTCGTTTCAATATGAATACTGAAATAAAGAATCTGAATCTGAATTCATAAAAGTGCACAGAAGAACTAAACGAAACACCGAAGCACTATTAGTTGAAACGCATATTGCGATATTTCAATTACAGTGGGTCACGTCAGTGTTCTACTACGCACAAGCGTGCATGCGCATGGCTCCCCTTCAGAGTGGGCGGTGAGTGGGCGGCCGTCCCTCCTAGTAACCTGATAGGGAGAGCGCAAAGTCCGTTCCATTCATTGACTCAATAGAGAGGGGGAGGGGCACTGCGACGAAAGTTGCCTTTCCCTGAAGGGAAACCCTGAGCGCGCCTATGAATAAACGAATGTGAATCTAAGGTACAGAATAGCACGAGGTAATTTTACACTTAAGCATTTAGAGTAAGGAACACTTCTGTGCTTGCAAACTGCGTTCGGTCGATATAGTATCTCAAACGCAATTTCAGTGTTTGCTTTCCCATTGATTGTGACTGTATACGTTGCACGCCACTCACAACAAACCACGCGGGCATGTCGCGCAGGTACGCAGTGCGGCATCATCAGCGCCATCGCGTTCGAGGACGAGCAGGCCTTCTGCTCGGCAAACAGCGTCAAGCGCGAGTTCCTGGCCGAAGGCGCCAAGCGGCAACTGTGGGATGCACTGCTGAGCGTGGAGCACGGCAAGAACTTGTTCACCGTGGTGCCGGCAAACGAGGTAGGAGCCTATTACCGCCACCTGGGCTTCTACACGTCGGCCAGGGGCCTCATCCTGCACGGAAGGCTGGCGTCAGACACGGAACTCGCGCCGCTCGGCCAAGTACCGCTGCCGGATGGCGTCGAAGTGAGTTGATGCGTTTTCCTGGAGTCCTCCGTCATTCATTCTTTAATGCAGGGGTTCTCAAGCATGTTGGTCCCAGGGAACCCTGCTAAGCTCCATTAGGTGCCATGGAGCCTCCCTCCCCCCTTGCTCTTATGCAAGAATTTTTCTCGGTTAACGCTACCTACATTCGCGTGCAATAAATTCTAAAGCAAATATACAGAATGTGCCAGGTAACTTGAGCCAGAGTTTAAAAATATGCAGCCACACGCAATCACGACGCGACCAAATGCGTGTTGCTCACCATTGCCTGGAGTTGGACTATTTTTGTGTGTGTGTGTTTTCAAATAGTGTTTATCTAGATCTCTTTTTTTTTTCCCACGTGCCAAAACCACTCACGCGTCAGTGCGCACGATGATTCTAGCTCTCCCTAACGTTCCGCGTACGAACGACACGCTACCATCACACCGGTTCATGACAGCGATAAGCAGTCACAGCAGTTATCGTTTTTGTGGCGGATGACAAAACGAGTTCATGGCAAAGCCACCACCATCGTTGCGGCCCTGTCGAGACAGCACAATCGGGCAAATGCTATGGTCGTTAGTACGCGGAACGTTGGGGGCGAGCACTGGCGCACGAGCGGGTTTGTCACGTAGTATCTTTGTATTTCACGGGCATTTGTAATTAGCAGAAAAACACTAATACTTGACAGTTATAAAGTTCAAAACTGTCTAATCAGACGTTTTGCAAAACCAATCTACAACTGTCTGATTGAAATTTTTTATCCGTCTTCGTTTCTTGAAAAGTTAGTTGAAGAAATGTATTTAAACAATCTTTGAGAACTCAAAAAATAGTCTGACTCCAGGCAATGATGAGCGACATGCATATGGTGGCGTCGTAATTGCGTGTGCCGGCATATTTTCAAACACTGGCTTAAGTTACCTGGGACACCCTGTATATATAATAAAAATTCTCTTCTAAGATATAAAACTAAACTCACTTTTCTTGCACCAACAAATCAATGCGATACTCAGTAATACCATAGTCCCACCTCTATAGTAGTGCCCGGGACCAGCCACATTTCGGCACCTATTGATTCAGCCGATTCCTGGGCCTATTTTTCAGATAGGCTAGTGCCGAGAATGCCTACTCACAAGCATATATTCATGCAAACGGCTGCAGCATGCCCGCTGCCTTACCTTCGGCAACTGACCTCAAACAGGAGAAATGCGCTACACAGCAATAAAAGATCGACATCCAGGCCAGTTTTCGAAGTCCAAATGGCCAAAAGCTGCTGGTGGAAGTTATTGCGCAGCTCGCACGTTTCTGTTATACACTGGGATGTGCTTATTGGCACACGGGTGTGAGTAATTAAGGAAATCAATCTGGGATCGGTTTTCACCGTCTAAGTGTCTTGGTGAGTGCAGAACCAGACAAAAATTATGATTAGCTCGCGGAACGCCGAGGTGGGACTTGCGGAACCCATTTTGAAGATCCAAAGCTTAAAGCAGACGGGATTTCAAGCACGTGACCCGCGGACACCTTGTCTGCGCCCCACTGCACACGTGACGGTCTTGATCCTATATGCTTGTCTCAGTAACCTTTCGTGAGCTACATAGACTTGATTCGTCTCATTCTTTGCTTGAGCTACTTCATGCGGTCACAGCGCTGTAAATCATAAATGTGGAACGAAAATTCTTTTAAAACCAGCGTGCAGATTTCAGTCGTTGTAAAAATGATTATCCATATGTTTCCCGGAACCTTGCATCAACTCCCCTTCAAGATTGACACTCATATGACATATAGAAAACGCTTGCTTTCAAATAGCAACATCAGCTGACATTTTGTTCCAAGTTCCGCCTACGCCTCCTCCCCTCGGACTTTCACTGTCGTCCTCGCGGGACTAAACTTCGTGTCTATGGCCCCCTAGGTCAGGTGAGTTTCCTGCATTGATGGAACAAACACCGAGTGACACTCCTCTTTCGCTCCCAAGCACTTCTGCTCGAGTACGTAATTTCGGTTTTCCAAATATCCAGAAAAAACTTCCGAAATATAAAACTGGTGCGAAACCGATGGTTCTGGTTCAAGTGAAGAGTTATATTGTATACATATGATGTCAGAGCGTAAGTTTACTTAGGATAAGGGCCAACTAACTGCCAGGATAATTTGGAGAAAAAAAAATTGTTGAATATAGTTCATGGAAAGAACAGGTTGTTTTCTTGCGAGCAGCTGGGAATGCTGCGGCACCTGGCGATGCAGGTTTCAACCACGCTTTTCTGTCTACGTGACCTCCGAGATCGGCCTCGGCAGCTTGACGATACGCGGTTAATTATAGGAATACACCACGACAGACAAACGCCGACGTGCGATTGCTACTACCACACACGTAGGCGTGTGCAGGGTTTCCCTTCGGAGAGGGGCAAAAATTCGTCACAGCTCCCCTTTCTTCCTATCAAGTGAATGTACGGAGCAGACCTTGCGCCCCCCTCCCCCTCTTCGGTGAGTTAAGGGGCGCCACCTACGGCCCTCGCACTCCCGCCCATGACCACACACTTAAGTCAATAATTATCCCACCGCGGTGGTCTCGTGGCTAAGGTACTCGGGTGCTGACCCACGGGTCGCGGGATCTAATCCCGGCTGCGGTGGCTGCATTTTCGATGGAGGCTGAAATGCTGCAGGCCCGTGTGCTCAAATTTGGGCGCACGTTAAAGAACCCCAGGTGGTCGAAATTTCCGGAGTCCTCCACTACGGCGTCTCTCATAATCATATAGTGGTTTTGGGACGTTAAATCCCACATATCAATCAATCAGTCAACAATTAGAGTCCACTCCGATTTTTATATTTGCGGATAAGCTCCACAGAGGACACATAAGATCTTTCGCTCGTCAAAAAGGTTAGGGGGGTAGTAAATATAGCGAGGACAAGGCGCTACTTCTGCAGCCTTCAAGTACGGCTCAGCATCTGCGGAAAACGAAATTGTGAAAGATAACAGTGAGTGGTACATAGATGGATGGAGGGGAGAGCATGGTCTCTGGTTCTCTGGGGACGTTGTGACGGGCTGCAGGTCGCTCGTACCATAGGTGGTACGGGGGAGCGGATGCCCCCCCTGATCACCTGAGAGGAGGAAGCAAGATCAGCCCCACACATTGACATTATAATGAGCGACGACGCTGTGACTCAGGGGGAAGCGTAAATTCAGCCCCGTGCATTGGCTTATTAAGGAGGGGTGCGCTGTGACCAGCCTTCGCCCCCCCCCCCCCCAATGAAGGGGGACCCTGCGCACAACTAGGCTCGTACAGCCGGCTATCCTGCCCAGTGTCGCCGTAGGACTTGGTGCTGCTGCTGGGCAGGGCAGACCATACCAAAAAGGGCGAATGTTTGAATTCGCTCCACTGCAGCCGTGACGAGCCGTCTCGATGCTTGTTCGATAATTATAAATGGTTCAGGTCTCCTAACCTGTTTCTACTCATTTATTCGACTACTTTATTGCCAATGGCACATGGCAGCGCCATGTTTCATTGCTTAACAGCTACTCCAGCTAACTCCAGCAAAAAAAACAAAAAAAACAAAGCCAACTTCCTGACGTCGCGACTAAGCGCACGCCGCTGACTGTTGCAGCTTTCAAATTCGAATTTTTCGCCCACTTAGTCGCTTTAGGTTAGCGTAACATTGCCGAATTGAGCATTTAAGCACGACACACAACACGGTGTGACTAACTCCGTGCAATAGTCTGCAACACGCTCTTCATCACGGCTTCATAAAGTGTGCTGGCATATTTAAATTCTGCCCAGAGTTAGTTGGGGCGCCCTGTAGATTCTTTTATTTCCCCCTTCTTTGCGGATGTCGAAAACTAAAAAAAGGGGGTTTGAAAGATCAAGTAATGCATACACAATCCGTGTACTTCAGTTCATGCTAACTATGGGCAAATTTGATGTTGGAACTTGATATCTGATCAAGGCATTCTATCATTTTGTCAGCGTCACACCCATAACGGCAGTTCAGCGGTCACCCAGTGATCACGCCGTTGATCATCAGGTTGCTGGTTCGTTACCTACTCTATATACAGCTTTCTCGCTAATTCATAAAGGCTGAATTCAATAACGTTACGCAATGTATGTACCATGTCCTTTTGTGCACACCGAAACCCTATGTGGTCAAGATTAGTCCCAAGTCCCATGCATGTCCATTATACCATGCTACTGACCAAGTAAAACTGCACATTTTTCAAAGCGTGTCACGGGAAAAAATGCTACCAGTCAACCTACATCCCTAGTCCTCATGACAACGTGGCATACGCGGAGTGAACCCCTTGTTTATAAAGTGACTAAAGCGACAACAAAGAGAAATGAGACTTTTATACTATTAGTAAATTACAACTAAACAACTCCGAAAGCACCGCTTTTACCGCAATCGCAAAACGCTTGGCCAGAAAGTAAACGCGCAAGAAAATACAGGTGGCGACGCCGCCTTGACGTTCCCGTACTAGCTCTCCATGAGGTCCCAATTCACTCTCCGACTCCGGAACCTGCTCCTGTATACTCAGTTGCAATAACCAGATTTTTTGAAAATAATAAAATTTCAGATTCTGATGACGTCATAGGTTTTGACGGAGTCTGCAAGGACCTATGTAATCATCTGTCGCTAAAAAAATTACTCGCATTGCGTTATTATAGAAACGCGAAGTCTTAAAAAGTTTCAGAAAAACTTCACAGAAACAACACAGCCAAAATGCGCAAAAATATTTCGAAATTCATGATGTGGCAGTGAAATTCAAGTGCTGAAGTTTCGGTGCGAAATTCGAACATTTATGTATATTGATTGTTGGTGTTTTACGTCCCTAAAGCACGATACGATTATGAGACCCCATAGTGGAGGGCTAGAGAAATTTTGACCATAAAGTGTTCTTTAACGTGTACCTCCAAGTACACAGGCATCAAGCACTCTGCCTCCATCAATCGAAATGCGGTCGCCACGGCAGGGGTGCGATCTCGCGACTTCAGGTCAGTAGTCGCAAGCACCATAACGATAAGACCTCCGTGACTGGCATAGGCGTACAAGGGGGGGTGGGGGGTGCGAAACCTGCATTATACATTGACTTAAAGAGGGGTGGGGCTCTGAGATTAACTTCCCCTCTGCCCCCTGATTAAAACCCTGCTCACGCCTAAGGTGCCATGTAAACATGAAACTATGACCATCATCTTTTGTTCTATTAGATAACCGATACGATGGCAAAATTAATTATAAACGTGTTCTGAAGAAAACATTGACATGTCAGAACTGATCTGCAGTTTCACTGATGTCCCTTTTAAAGCGCGTTCCGGGTGGAAAACGGTACGATCTCGGCGTGCCTCCTCTTTCCTTAGATCGTCAAGTTCAAAAAGCAAATGTACTCGTCCCTGCTGAGCTTCGACAAGAGCACGCTCGGGTTCGGCCGCAAGCGCTTCTGGAGGATGACGCTGCGTGAGGGTCCCATCTCGTTCCGCGTGGCTCTGCAAGGAGGCAGCGTGAGCGGCTACGCAGGCCTCCAGAACGACGTCAACGGCGTGCCCGTCGTGCGCTGGGTGGTGGCCGCCGACGGGCAGGTGGCGATACGGCTCCTGCACAACCTGCTCGCCGGATCGTTCACGTTCCGTCAGCGCGGCGCCTGGATGGCGCTGTACGCGCGCAGCCATGCGTCGGCCGCCCTCCTGCGGCACCTGGACACCAGCGGCTTCGAGCCCTGGATGCTCCTCTTCAATCGCCGGGAACCCTTCCTTCAGTACAAGAACATAGCGGTGCTCACCTACATATGAACAGCGACCCCTGGTCTTTGTTTCGCCGGTGTGACACATGCGCGGGGAGACTTTCGCTTGATTTGTTATTCGTTATTGGCAATGAAAACGTGAAACTGCCACATGCAAAAACGTTCTGGTGGCGCTGCTTCCCTCGACAGCAAGTTATAAACGCAAACCTTTATTTTTTGTTCGTGCGTGCAAAAGGGGTATTGAGCACGGCGCTTATTTATGGGCGCAGCTAAACGTTATGGTGGCATAACAAAATTCGCTTAGCATATATTAACAAAACCTTAGCCAAGGTAAAGACTTCCTTAGTAACGTTGGCTTAGCAATACGGCAACACTGCCACGCCTGGTAAGCGAATGTCAACAGGTGAGGCCTTTCTGTAATCGCTAGCAACTAGCGTCACCTAATATCAGTAAGCAACACCTTGATAAGCCTGCATAAGCTCGGCAATAGGTTTAGGCACGCCTAAACGCTCAGTTTATGAATAACCCTGACTGCTAAAGCTTTCACTGAAAGATATTCACCAGCAGTAAACGAAGCTTTCAAAACGGTGCGATCGATAATAATAATGTAAAGACGCACAATTTGTTCGAGTGGACTATGTAAAAACGTCGAGTAGCAATAGCAAAGTATGTATAATTTGCTCTATGTTATAATGCCTATCACTTGTGTTTTTTTTTTCGTATTTTCAGTCATGTAGATGATAAAAGCGTAACACAAAAAAGCAATGAAATTAAGAGATGCAGAAAACTGTAGAAAAGAGTTGATTACTGAAAGCAGTAATTGAAATCATTTTACGGGGTGACCAAAATTTCAATCATTGCAGCAGTATTGAAACTTTTCAGCAGTTGATTAATGACAGTTGAACATTGGGTTGATTTGTTTGCATTGATTGATGAATAGAAAGGCGAACAGTTTGAATTTCAAATTGTAGTAAAATAAACCCCAATGCAAAACAGCATTGCATCATTCACACAAGTGTAGGCACCCCACTGCAATCAACTAGATAACCAGTGTGCACCAATGGCATAGATTGGATGTTCCAGGGAGGTTCAACCACCCCCACCTACCCCGAATTATCCAACTTCACATTTGTACACACATACAAACAAACACGTGCACCGACACTTTGTGAATTCGGTAAGAGCGTTCTCGTAGTCGAAATTTCGATGACGAATAGAATATCTTTCTTATTTACGTGTATTCAATACAAAAGAAGCCTATTCAGAACATTCGGCACCGGCTGAATATGCAGTCCCACAGGTGAATATTTGACAACTTGCAAATGCTGCACGTTCCGAATTTTGATGAGCCCCAAGACCACTTTGCCGAACCGTTATTGAATGACGTCAGTATCCAAGTTTACTGCAGCAAAAGCCTTAGATGTCCCATCAAAAGTGAAAATTACCCCTCAGTGTAAATGCGAGTGATGCTAAAAATCATCACACAGTAATGTTACCAAATGACATTAGTACCATGTTGCATAAGTGACAACACATGACATTATCGCATGGCATGATAGCCAAGTAAAGGCTGGGCCTATTCTGGGGACAGGGCAAAACTAAGCGTGGTGCAGAAAGTTTGCAATCCCTACAATCTTCGAGTAAATGCATAACCACGAGAAGTGCAGAAAGCTTTTCGAGAGGCGTGTACGGGCAGAACAATTACATCCGCTTAAGTGTGCAAATTGCGATGCAGTGTCTGCAAATGCATCAAACTCATGGGACATGACTCCAAGACACTCAGAATTACATTCCAAGAAAAAAGAAAAAGGAATGCATTACATTGTGAGTTTCAGTACTTAGTCTTACTTAGTGTGTGATTAATATCTAATTATTCTGAAACCAGTCAGCTTAAATTCTTGCATAGAAAGAGTAAATTATTATATCCGAAATGCCTGCAACTTTTGCAGTTGTTTTTTTGTGTGTGTGGTATTCAATTCAAGCAACAAAAAAAAATAGTCTTGGCGTTGGACCTGGCACGTGTCACGTCAAACATGGTAGTGTCTCCCGTGCAATGTGATCATCCGCAGCATTACGCAGCACAATGAAGTTAAGTAGCCGCTAGTTGCCCACTCAGGAAGCGTGCACAAATGTGTGCATCGAGTTTTAAGCTACTTGAAGGAGCACATGGTATGTGACGCACCTCCAATGTTGATGTGTATTATCAACAGCAAAACTTCACGGGATGTTGGATCCACAACAAATGCCAAATTCTGCTATATTAGTGCCTAATGCTTGTAACCAAGAGGGTGACTGCATAGTTCAAGATGACAAGTGCAGTATGGTTCATTTATTTCAAAATTACATTCCCAGACGAAGCAGGAATTCAGCTTTATCCAACATTTCGCATCCCGCAAACCTTGACTGTAAATAGTACATGCTGCCGTTGAAGGGGATGCTTTAGTACATCTACTGGAAAAAAAAAAACGTGGAGAACGCTTGCACTTCGCCTTCAAGAGCAGTACGGTAGATTGTAATTGGGCCCCATTCGCATCGCCGTCTCAATCACTAGCCTGGCTTAGCTTCTCATTGCACACGTGAACTGTGCCACAACGAAAGGACAACTGTGCATAAAACATTGGCCTTTTCAACCTATCTTAGATACCTACTGCAAGTACAGCCCGAATCTCACTTGTCTAGAGTGGCTTAGCGCATGGCTGTGGACGCTGTCGCCGTCCGCAGCTGCTACCTCGCATAGGCTACGAGCTTCCGTTCACGCTTGAACTAAAGCACAATGACCTACACGCGGTACCTCTATGGCTGTCATCATTACTGCATTAGTCCATGCATGTTTTGCAAACAAATTATGCTAGTTTCACACTAATGGTACCAAGCCTGAAGAAAAAACATAACTGAGTGGCCTTTCTTGTTTCTCTTTGTTTTTGTAGCATAAGCTACACTGGCTGGGGTTGAGCAGTTTCGCGTGGCTTATAGAGAGCCAGGCTGTAAATGCCCAAGCAGCAGCAATAACTCACGAGAAAACTACTCAGGATGAAGTTCACATGATCCGATGCCTGGTGCAATTCTAGGCCTCTTCCGCGCAATATTTCATGCGTTGAGACCCTTCCCACAACATGACATTTGTAATGGCCACAAGGTCCTCCACTGCAGAGGCCGCTGCTGCAATCGTTTTGATATAGCAGATAGGATGCTCCTACTCGCCTTGCTGGATAGTAGTTGTGGAACGCAACATTCGGGTGTAATCGCGATGCGCAGCATTAAGTTCTCAGCGTGTGAAGTTTAATTTGGCGAGCTGGATATATCATCACCTTATAAGCAAAGCAATGTTGCTTGCAAGCAGCTTCTAGCAATAACAATGTAATATGTGGGGTTCTACATCGCGAAACCACGATATGATTGAGGGACGCCGTGGTGGAGGGCTCTGGATATGTAGACCATCCGATGGCTTCTCACAGTGCGCGGAACTCCAACATTTTGCCTTTATCCGAGATCAAAACAGTGATTGTAGGGTCAGCAGCCACGTACTGTAACCGCTATTCTGCTGAAGCGGACTGCAAGCAGCCTTAGTGCCAGATGTATGCAACAGATTCTGCTGCAAGTTGTCATGATTATACAAATGCAAATAAATGCATGACACTTGGCTGGTAAAGCCCAAAATGGGAAAAGACGCCAAAGCTAACTAGAGGGTCCACAGAAAGCACTTTATTGATGAAGTTTTCGTGTACGCCACGGCGGCTAAAATGTTCGATAACAGCTAACGTATCCTCACAAGTGCTTATAGCAGCTCATCCCGCATATTTGTTGATGAATTTATTGACAACGGAGAATGACAGGTTAACTCTAAACACATAAAATGAGTAATAAGAACGCCCGCATCAAAAATATTTCTCATGGCAAGGTCCTTACGAAACAAATATTTTGCTATGTTTAGGATTCCATTGAAGGTGCTGAAAACTAACGATACACTGCCAACAAGTGTAACCCAAGGCAAAAAGTACATATTATCAGATGCATAGGAGACCCGTGCGCTTTAATGTGATAATAGACCACTAAATGCGAATATGCGCTTTTATTGGATGGATGCACTCGCTCCAATGCCTGCTCGTGCGATAGGCGACTGCTAGGAGCCACAGCTGTAAAATGTGTTCGCTCGAGGCACACTTCCTCTTAAGCTCGACAGTCAGCGTGCTTAGAGTATGAGTGACGCAGACAAGGCAGCATAGAGGAGGCCTCTGAAAGCTGCTGCAGTGTGCGCTCGCACATGGCATTTCGATATGCTCTCAGATACGTATCGTATGGATCACATGCAACCAACCACTATCCGAGGAACCTGTATAGATCTCGTCTTTGCAAACTTTCTACTATGGCCTATTCAAGAGCCACTCACCCTTCACTTTGCAGACCATACAGCAGGTATAATGAAGTTAGGTTGTGTATATATACAGTGTTTCTCACTTCTTTAATGGATCAAGTGGGTCGAATTAACGGAGGATTCATGGTTTACCGATGTAACTCCAGAGCTTCGCCCACTTATCATTCACTCCGTCGATATGCTGCCATATTTTTTTTTATCAGATTTCACCAGCACATTTATTCATTTGCGGTGATTCGTTCCACTCGCTATTCCCACTGTTCATTGAGTTGTTTTTGCACTACATGCATAGGGGTATTACTGCTCAGCGGCACGCTTTCCTCGTTGATGCAAGTTCACTTGCTATTTTTAAACAAAGTGAGAACTCATGCAGGGAAAGCATTTGATAGTGTACTAGCAGCTCAGCTTTCCTGACAAGGGAGATGTACGCGCAGAGCACAAAACAAAAAAAAAAAAGAAATTCCTGCATCTCCACTGAGTAGATGATGGTGACGTGAACGAAGCTCCGGAGGTTTCTCGGTGATACCCTGAATCCTCCAACGAACAGCATCTGGGTCCACCCTGTTCCGCGCGCATCGCCTCTGCTTTTTGCTCTCACATTCCAGGAGAGGGGGGTCCACTTCTCTTTGAGCCATTTCGCAGCAACTTCCTAGGCACGCACCGTATCGGGATCCACTTATCGTTGCACATGTTTCGTAGGGGCGTCCTTGGCGTGCACTGTCTCGGAATTCGCTTAGCGCCGTGCTTGCTTGGCGGCAGCCGCCCAAGCCATCAAGCGCAATCCGACACATGTACGGCGGCGATCCAAACTAATGAGATGTAACGGATGCGTCAGCCCAGCAGCCAATCAGAGAGCAGCGGCACTTCCAACGCATTCTAGTGTCCATTCACCCAAATGCCATATTAAACACATCTCTATGGTACAGCACTATGTAGCAAACTAGACGACGCCGTGCTTGCTTGGCGGCAGCCGCCCAAGCCATCAAGCGCAATCCGACACACGTACGGCGGCGATCCAAACTAATGAGATGTAACGGATGCGTCAGCCCTGCAGCCAATCAGAGAGCAGCGGCACTTCTAACGCATTCTAGTGTCCATTCACCCAAATGCCATATTAAACACATCTCTATGGTACAGCACTATGTAGCAAACTAGACGAGAAATGGCGATGACAATAAATGCCTACAGCACCATCTAGCATATCGTCAACCTACTGGAGTTAGCATGCATCTTTATGAGACAGTGTCATCTATTGTATCATTAAGGAAGACACGACTGGGTATGCCTGTAAGGATGAGGAATTTCCCTAGACCATAAGAATCTTCACCCCTAAAAACTTCTGGTGGCAAAAAGACCCCCCCCCCTATGAGTGTCGTAACGATGCGTGGCACCTCGCTATGTCCTCGAGGCCAACAGATTTGTTCCAAAACAGTGTCAAATGCTGGCATGGCTCTGAGATAGAATACTGGTTTGCCTCGCGAAAGGCCTCATTTCCGTTTGCCTAAAAGCCAATGTTTTTTAAGAATTATTTGCATCTAAGGCCAAGTTCCGATTCACACTCTCATTGAAAGTTTTCAAGATTCGTTTGCATTTATCTCGAAGTTTTGTTCACAGACAACATCGATCTTTCTGGCGCAAGAAGCTCTCTTCTGAATTCTGGCGCAAGAAGCTCTCTAACACTATCACTTTATTTTAAAGAGCAAAATACTGCTTACGCCTTCAAGTCGTCTTAGGAAAATGTAAGTAACCCAGATATTTTTTATTTCCCGAAACGACTGCCATAAAGGTTTCTTGAATCCGTCAAAAACAATTAAACTTGCAGGAATTCGTCCCATTTGAATGAAAATGCCTTATAATGGGATGCAGCGAAGTGGGTAGTTTTTTGCTTTTTTCAGAGTGTTTTGCAATACTGCTGTATCACTTTTTGAAGTGTGACACCTCTTCTTTTTAAAAATAATATGTGTATTACACTGTCGGACAAAACCAAGTCTCATAAGTGAAGGAATACTGAAGAACAGCCTCCACATCACACACTACCTGTACAGTTCACAAGCACTAAGCACACATTTCATTTCGCATTCAGAGAACCGAGTTCATGCCATCACTTTTGAAATACACAGGCTGGTTGGACAGTATTCTCCCGAGGCAAGCAGGTATTTACTAAATGAGATGAATAATTTATTATCTTTGTAACAAAAACACATTGATGTTGATGAGGGTCTTCAGGTGTTAAATTTTTAAACGTCCAGCAGCTTCTGGAGAATAGTCACGTGCACTTGTAGCTGTGCAGTCTGTTTGAAAACAGTGAAAATAGTCGAGTCTAGGTGGTGATTGTCTTTGCCTTTTTTGATGCCTGAAGAAGAGAAGGGTCGTAATATCCTCTATAAGCATCATCAGATATCAGGACACCAGATGTGTGAATAAGACACGTAAAACAGATGCCATGCGAGTACAATTAGAGACCATAATATTATCCTGTCAGTAGTAATATGAGAACTAAGACTGCCAGAGGCTGTTTCTAATGGCGATTTTTAAAAACCAACGGCTTCTTTTGCGTAAAAACTAAGCCGAAGTTTTCTCTCAGAGTACTTCTTGATGTCAACGAAACATCATTTCTAAACTGCAATCTTTTAAAATTTCCAAGAAGTAATGATAAGTTTCCAATAGGTTAAAAAAATTATTTACTGAGTTCATTTACCGCAAGGATGATAATAGTTTTACCTACGATTCAATTTATATGGAAGGTTCATGAAGTTTGTTGACCTGCGTTAATATATATCTAGAGCTGAAATTTCATGCAAATGCTTCCCCAATATATTCAAAGGCCCCCATTCTACTGGCATTTGAACTGCACTGTACTGCTGTGCACACTGAACACATTGCTGTGCACTCTTCATGTGAAAACAAAAGAAATACAGCTCTGGTAGAGTAAAATCCACTTACATCTGGCGCTGGCGTGGAGGTGAACCTCTGCTTTCGCTTAAGAAGCCTCTCCTTATCCTCCAACTGTTAAAGCCAAAGAGAACAGAAAAGCATATAGTTAAGTCTCACTATGATAATCATGAATTCGGTAAACCACGGGTGCAACAGCCAAAATTGAACATGGAGCAATTTTTCGAGCAGCAAAATGTTACTTTTGGAGCCCTAAAATCAAAACTTGGAGCAGGTTCCGGGAAGGAAGACAAATTTTTATCATGAAAGATCGAAATTCTGGCGTTATAAAAAAAGGGCTTAAAAAACAATGTATGCACAAAACATTCAAAAAACCTAAATCGTGCAGAATGAACAAGCACTGCTATATCAATAAATGTATTCTGAATTACACCACTCAGCGAACAATGATGAAGTCCACATTAGCATTTGCTGTGCCTGTTGAATCTTTTGACAGACTCAGCAAATTAAAATGAGGGTCTGCCAAGCTGGCGACTTTGGAATTCGGGAGATTCGTAAAATCGAGAAGTAGGAACGGGGAAAAAAAACTGACATTACTTTTTTTATGGCGACAGAAATGTTATGCGCTGCTCCAAATGATTGCTAGTAACTTTTTTAGACGTCAGTGATCAAAGCAGTACTCAATTATGCTGCGCTACACGCATCAGTAATTGAACAATATGTGCTATTTCCAGTGACTAGCACTGACAGCCCCTCACAAATCATATTACACTTTTCCGTGGGGCACCAATGTATTGCGCCAAAGGTGGCTTAAGCTCCGTTCTGCACGGGTTTGAACACGGCCAAGCAATTTGAAAAAACATTTGCGGCGGGCAGGACATTTTGGCACTCGTGGCACAACTTTGACGAATTTCATGATTTTGGTGCAGCTCGGCGCAACTATGGAGAATCTCATCAAATGGGCGCAATCAGCACAACTGTTGCACCCCTCGTAAACCTTAACATAGAAAGTTGTTTAAGATGATGTTCGACCTTTTAGGCAAACTACACTCTACAAAAAATTCAGTTTCACACGCGCTGCAAAACAGTTGAACAAAACAGCAGTAAAAAAACAAATTTTGGTGGACTCGAAATCTGATGACAGTTTGATGCCGCACTGCCAAAATTCTCTTCATAGAACTGGTGCGACACATGTAAAGCCAAAAGAATTACAGGTATGTATAATGCACGGTGGTAACAGAAATTGAAGAACGCTAAAGCAAAGTTATTCAGCGGTAGCGGCTTGTCGAAATGACTAGTGTTGTCTTGAGTAATGCTGTACTGGTGCTATCATGTTCACTAAAGCGAACCACACATCTTCCATTTAGTCTGATTAACACTTGACACTAAGAACCGTTGAACACTGCAAAAGCAAAAAAGCTGTCGTCTAAAATTGCATGAAAACAAGGTGACAACCTGAATAAAGCCACCTCCACTTATGGTGGCCACTCTATTGTGACATTGCACTACAAATCGATTGAGCTAACACAACCAGCACTAGTGTCGATTTTTGGTCACTGCTATGCATTTGCAACTTACACAGAAGTCTTGTAAATTGGCCCCCCTCACCACGTGGTCTCACAAAGCTGGTGGCAGTGCAGTTGGCAACATCTAACTGCTTTAAAAAATACTGGTTGGCTGTTTAAAACTTGATGCCCTTGCCAAACAAAATTTTATATTGAGTAAACGTGGGTCAGTTTTGATTGCCTTTGCTGGGAACCCTTCTACTCATAGCAGGGTCTGGAACACACCATAAGATTCCAAGCAAGCACCTCCTTACCCTTTCCGGGAGACTTGAAATATGTGCCAATGAACGAGCAGTGCCTTCTCACCCCTTTTCCCAGTGGCCGCAGTCTATATTTCTTTAAATTTTATGCTGCGTGGCATTCACGAAAATTATGCACAAGTCGACCACGTCAACACTGACACCAGCAGAAGATTCATTATATTGCCTTGCTCTTCCACCGTGGTAGCGGTGAAATTTTGTTCGTAGCATCAGCATTGCAGAAGAGCCCGCTTCGTTTCAAGGAGGCTCAAAATACATGGCTGTACAGCGATGATGTTTTAACACTGAAATACATTACATTGAGGATCTCGTTCACTATATAGCGGTTGAATTGTAGTGGTCAATTAGTGCACCTCCATCTGAGCCGACAGCAGCAATTCTGCCCCCTCCCCCTTTCCGTAACCAGAATACAAAGTGATAGAGGGACAAAAGGATCCCACATTCATTCACCAGAGCACAAAGGGATAAATGTATAGAAATGCATCGAATAGGCAAGGTTAGCTTCAGTCCTAAAGTTCAGATACCGTAATACAGTGATGCTACTGGCTTAGGCTGCTTTGGAGCAGCTTTTGGAGCAGAAAAAAAAATGGTTCGAAATATCAAAACTGGCTTTCGGAGCAGATATTGCTAGAGTCAATTTTAAGACCCCTATTGTGTTTCCGAAGAAAACTGTAAACAGGGGTTGTGTCGAGCCGACATTACGACAAGCGGTCTTGTGTTCCTCAGAACAAAACTGTTCTGTTCTAGCCTTGAGGGAGGCAAGTCCACTTGCCGAAACGTCCACCCGTCCCAACCTCTGTTTATGAACTTTTTCATCCACCCCTTCCTTACGTTTTTTTTTTTAATACTGCGTTCATAACACAGGAATGATAAAATTACAATGTGCTGCACGCTATTTAAGCATAATAGAGTAAAAAAGAAAAGAAAATGATATCCCCAAGAGATAACCAGACTATATTTAATAGACAAAGGCAATTATAAAATTTAAAACCACAGCACTTCGTTGCGTGATTCAACATTAGTCCACTTCCTATTTTTGAGAAGCAAGATTTTAAAGACATGCTAAAAAATTCAGACGATTTCACGACAGCATCACAAGCCCTATCAACGTCTACGGATAAGAACATCTAAAATTTTCGGCAATAAAACTTTTCGGCATCCAATTTTTTGGCTTTTCAGCCGAGATTCCTGGTATGAAACAGTGTTAAAGTACCTAACATTCCTACGTCTATCACCTCGTAGGCTTAAACGAGCGCTTTCAAGAATCGTTTGGCATCACAGTAATCTCCAAAAGTCGGCTTTACTGCAATGCAAAAATTATATGGCGTGAAGGAGATAAAAAATTTCCAAGAGGCTGGTATCACCGTGAAGTGAGGTGAAGTCTAACGGGTAAGCACCGGAAATGCTTGAAGGCGTGATGACGGATATGCGGCAAATACGCCAGCAAAAGTTAATCACTTTATTATAAGCATTTTCAGCTAACTGCTTGTTACTGCATGTGGTGCAGTTGTCGGCATACTGCACGCTTTTAATCCCTCACGCAGGCTACTTTTCTGTGCGAGTCAGCCAAGCTTGCCGCACAGGCTAAGTTCGCCTTCACGAATGAAAGCAGCTCGCCATTGCCGTGCCCGTGTGCCATCAGAAACCTGATGGGCATCAAGAACGCTTTTTTTATGACAAACACATGCGTACGAAAGCGCCTTAGTAGGAACGGCGTCAGCCGTGTAGGCTATGTGCTGCACACAACTAGAAACGATCGGTCTAGAGTGGCAGCAAGAGCTACGTGTCGCTCGCCGGAGATGTTCGTACAATGGCGCATCTTCTAAGTGCACACACGCATCGCAGAAGTCCGGACAAGTATTCCCCTTTTCTTCCACATCCTTTATGTTCTGCGTCATTGTTTCCACATATTCTATGCAATAAATCCACAACTTATTTCGCGCTTTCATGGTGTTGGCAGCGCCCATCACGCAATGCATATTTGCAAATGAATGTTGGCAGGCCCTCAATGTATTTAAGACAGCCTGAGCATGCACCGAAATGCCTGATAATGATGATGTGTGGTATTTTATGGTGCAAGGGCCAATTGATGGCCAAAGAGCACCATTTCAGTAGACTGTAGATGTGCACAATGGCATGGTGCGTGGCTACATAGGGGCCTCAAAGTTCCTCACGCTAACACGGGTAAAAACATAGAAGCATTAAAATCATGACAGTGGCACGAAATATGTGCAGTGAAAGTGTAGGGCGAAAGGTCATAATCATAAAACCATAGTGGGACGTAATCACCGCAGCCGCAACCTCGGTACAGAGGTCGTGCTAGGGATCAGCTCGCAATATTCAGTGAAAACTGTGTACATCATTTAAAAACCTAAACAGTGATTGAAGTTTAAAAATCAGATCCCTACCGATGAGCATCCCAGGGTGTAGTGGGAGCTGCTGTCGGTAGGGTAGTAAAAAGTGCTTTTTTCTCAGCGCATCTAACTCATTGCACTGTACGAGGATGTGGAGAACCATAAGTGGCTCTCTACTTCTCTCACACAATGGCGGATCGCCACCAGACAAAAGGTATGAATGTGTTGAGTGTGTGTCCTATTTGTAGCCTTGCAAGTGTGACGTGTGTAGCGGGAGCTAGATACTGTTGGCCAATATTCAAGTATTGGTTTAATAACATGTAGTTTGTTGTCTGTTTGCCTATCCCACATGCACTGTCATCACGCCCTGAGCTCCCGTCATAAGAAAGGTTTCATGTCTAGTGCAGGGACGGCCAGAGATGTATTGGCGGGTGCATGGTCGTGTGCAGACCCAGCCAGCTGGCCGCCACTACGTTTCTAGCGATCTCGCAGAGCCCTGGCGCCCAGCACACCACCTGTCGTTTGAGGGCGTAGATTGAGCATAAAAGAAAGTAAAGTGATATAAGGACAAAATTTTTGTTTTTTCAGAGCTTTCAAAGCTGCTGCGAACTCGGCGAATCTGTGTATACAACCGCACGCTGCAGTTGTAATTCCTAAATATGCTTGATGGCCACAGATATCGCATGAGCTTCTGCAGTAAATATGCTTGTTTCGGGTGCAGAATACCGAATTTTGAAAAAGATGGCCCAACAGCTGCATAGGACACACCAGTACGAAACTTATAAGCATCTGTAAAGGATTCCGGGCAAGTGTATTTGTGCTGAAGTTCGAGGAAGTGCATGCGGATGTGTGCAGTAGGTGTGTGTTTAGTAACCTTCACGAAGGATACATCGCAGTCAATAATCTGTCACTGTCACGGCGGTGGATATGCTGCGAGAGCCATCAGCTGATGCTCTAGAAACGACACCCCTGTGTCATAGGCCTTCTCCATATCCAGGAACACAGAAAGAAAAAATTGTGAATGAAAGCATCACGAATTTAAGCCTCTATTCGGACAAGGTGGTCATTAGTGGATTTAGCCTCCTGAAACCCGCACTGGTATGGATCAAGTAGGCTATTTGTTTTAAGGAAGTGCATCAGTCGCCTGTTTATAATTTTCTAAAAGGCCTTGCACAGGCAACTCGTCAATGCTATGGGCCTGTAACTTGATGCTGAAGATGGGTGCTTACCCTGTTTAAGGATTGGAATAATGACAGCTTCTTTCCAGGTGGAAGGGATCTCTCCGGAAAACCAAATAGCATTATACAAGGAAAGAAGGGTTTTTTGGGTATCAGGAGACATACGTTTCAGCATTTTGTAAGTCGGAGCCTGGGGCGGTCTTGTTACAGAATATTAGTGATGATGCTTCTAGCTCTGCTCAAATGAAAGGTTCATTGTATGTGTCATTATTTGTGGATTTCCATTCTATTTTTGTTTTTCTTTTCTTGCTTTGTAACGTTAGAACACTGAACTATAATGGGTTGAGCTGGGGACCTCTTCGAAGTGTGCACCGAGGGAGTTCGCTTGGTCTTCCAAACCGTTGCCTTGTGTGTTTACTAGAGGAAGAGTATGTGCTTCTCGTCCTACTACGCTACTGACCATGCTCCAGACTTTTGCCTCATGTGTATACGAGTTGATGCATGATAGAAACTTCTGCCGGCTCTCCCTTCTGGCCTGTCGACGCGTTCTCCTGCCTTGCGACTTGATTCTTTTTTTTAATTGACAAGGTTTTCGATGGTCGGGGAGTCTTGAAGACGCCTCCATGCTTTGTTGTTTGCGCGCATTGCGACACTCGCTGTTCCACCAGAGGCGCCGTTTTCTGGGTAGTGCAGATTTTTGCGGAATGCACTTAGCCGCAGCTTCAATAAGAAAAGCAGCAAAGTACTCTACAGATGCATCTATGCTAGAAACGCATATGTCAGTCCAACTTAAGCTAGCAATCTTATAAAACTGGTCCTAATCAGCTTTTTCTATGAGCCATTTGGGAACATGAGCAGGACATTGAAATGATGTTAGTGCAATCAAAATTATGGGAACATGGTGACATTCGTAAGGATTATTTACGACTTTCCATGTGAGTATCCGTAGGAGCGATGGAGAGACAATGCTGAGGTCTATCGATCAGTAGGTACTATTAGCCAGGCTATAGCACCCTTCTGACAGCTTCAAGCATTGGCAAATAAATTAGTGCACTATGCTATCACACACAACAGTCACATCTACGAAAAAAATATCATGAAGAACTGAAGGCATTACAGTTGAACGGTGCATCAACCAAATTTCCGCTACAACGAAAAATTCTCAATTTCCCGTCAGCAGTCCGTAGAAGTCAATGCAGAAAAATTCCCACCACAACGAACATTTTTTTTTTCTTCTGTCGTTCTGCTTCAACGAAATATCACGTCACAATTCCATGCTCAGATCTTGAAAGCCATGCAGTAAACACAAGCTTGAACATTTTGATGCATCTTCAGAGCATAAAAAAAAGATGTCTGCAAAGGACAGTTGGCATCACCAGAAACCGCGGCTATTTACTAAGCATGAGGGCAGCCACTGCTCAATAGTAATGGCAATGAGACTGCCCTACTCTTGCCACTGGCTTGCTTCCGAGCCGCAGACAGTCCAAAGATGAAGCTCAGTCCCTTAGTTCATCAAGTTTCGAACATGCTGCAGCTGGGTGCCATCGCGGAACAATGCCTTTTCCGATACCAATGCTATTGGTTCTTTTTGCACTTGGCCAGCGTAATCACTGGTCATAGCCCGCTGTTCACCAATGTTATCAACAATATCAGCCAGCTGGGACAAATGGATGATAATAATAGCATAGAATAAGGCATAGGTCACCGCTTCACGATACCACGTTTCCATCTCGGCGTTGTTGGATTTTGATGGCGGACAGCTGCTGGAGCTACCGTTTTAGTGCAACAGTTACGCTTGTTCCCGAAAGCCATTGTTTCAGCGTGCTTTTCAATGTGGCATCGCTATGCATGTGTGAGAATCACGTCGTGATGCTGCTGGTAAAAAAAAAAGGAAGCAGCAAACACTCAGACTTTTGGGAATAAAGTTCCTTTGTTTAGCTAGCTCAGGTCAGTTGTATCTTTTTATATATCACAACAATGAAATTCTCGCTTCAAAAAAATTTTCTCCACGCCCTGTCAATTTCGTTGTAGTGGGGTTCGATAAATAGATATGTGGGGTTTAACGTCCCAAAACCACCATATGATTATGAGAGACGCCGTAGTGGAGGGCTCCGGAAATTTCGACCACCTGGGGTTCTTTAACGTGCACCCAAATCTGAGCACACGGGCCTACAACATTTCCGCCTCCATCAGAAATGCAGCCGCCGCAGCCGGGATTTGAACCCGCGACCTGCAGGTCAGCAGCCGAGTACCTTAGCCACTAGACCACCGCGGCGGGGCTGTAGTGGGGTTCGACTGAACCACAAAATAGAAAAATCATGTCAACTATCTCTTACTCTTCTTCAGTGCAGCAAATCAAACGTTATTACAAGCTAAATGCAACAAGCTAAAGCAAGATGTCTCAATCTGAGTGTGATGAGTGAAGAAAACGACAACGACGGAAGTGCAAGGCAAGGCACGTGTAATGTGCGCATGAGTGTCAGCGAATCAGCTGATGACCTGTGGTGGGTGGCGTGCCACGATTGGGCCACGTGTGACCATTACGTGGCAGTAAGCTTTGTGGCTGGGGACGAGCCGAAGCAGCGGCAGACGGGAGACAGCGGGCCGAAGCGTCGGACGCAGGCGATCCAGGTTCCGGCCAGGGAACGCGGCTGTCCACGCTACTGCCGTCCAACTACCAGCTGGGAGGCATTGCCAGCACGAGTACTGCATCTCGGGGCGCGGCCTGGCCTGCTGTTCTCTTCCTTGCCGAGGGCATCGCGTATCTCGGCGAGGCGTCTCCACGGTCAGCCGTTCGGCACAGCGATGAACGTGGCCTGGCTAATGGTCACGGTTGCGCCGAGCATCGCGCCTCAACGCAAGCTGTTCGCTGGACGGTCTGGCCATTCTCCGCATGGAGCATCGCGTCTCTGATACGGGTTGACTGCTCCGAAGTCGCACCCATGCCATCAAGCGCCGGTGTCACCAGAGCGTCGCACATCGGCAAGGAACGAGCGAGACGTTCTGCCGGGCGAGACGCGGGCGTGTGTTCGGAGGACCACGGAGCCGGGCGAGGTTCAGGGTGGCCGAGGATCCAGGTGCCAGGAGAGTTCTGGCTGAATTGAGGATCGCCGAGCGGTGCCGAGCCGTACCGAGCGACGCGCCAGACTCGGACGTGGGCAACGAGCTCATGAGCTGCAGTGTGCACCCGAGGGTACCTGGCGGTGCCCTGGCCAAGAAGAAGGAACGTGGGAAAAAGAGCTCGAGGGTTGAGGCCACAAAGGCAGACGAAGCGGTGCGCCGCTCGAGAGGACGAGTTCCTGGCAGCGTTCCTGAGCCGGACGTGGGACCCGTACGTGTCGGCCAGTTCGAGCTCCGGTGTGTCCGTTGAGGTCGAGTCCGGCGGCCTGTACAAGGTCCAAGGACGGGGCCTGCTGAACGGCTCCTGCCTGGGTGCAGTGGCCGGGAGCAGGTTCGTGGGCGAGGCCTACCGGGCGTGGTCCTCGTGAGCCGTGGCCTGATCCTGGACCTCCGGAGTTGCGACCCTGACTGCTGGGTTGGCCGCGACGTCCGACTCAACGGCGCTGAACACAGTAGCGTATCCGTGCGCCGTCAGCCGTTCCACCCGTGCCATCAAATAAATTGTTCATGTTAATCCTTTCTCGTCCGCTATAAGCAAACATAGTGACGAACGTCCTTAACCATCACACTGAGCAATCCAACCCTTATGTTCATACAGTGAAATCTCGGTAAAACGAACCCCACATTAACGAACTTTTCAGATTAACGAACTTTTAAAAAATACCACGCCGACTGTTAATAGTTTCAATGTAAAATTATTTCACTACTACGTATTTCAGAATACCAAACTTTTCAGAATAACGAGCGTTAATTTAGTTCCACGTTATATTGAAAATGCCTCAGTACTACGAACTTATGTTCTGAAACCCGTCGCAACCACCGGAGTACCGTACACAAGCACACAACAAAGCGGACGGACGCCATACTTCTCGGAAGGCACGCAATGGTGTGGAGGAAAAAAACGAAAGGGCCACTTTCTTTTCTTTTTTTTGTTGAAACGCTGACGCTGCAGCTATACAAGCGGGCGCAAAGGCGAGGGCAACATGGGAGGGCAAGGTCAGCGAGGCAGGGTGGGAGTTGCGGAGCAGGTAGCACGGGCGCTGAAAACCTGAGACAGCGAGAGCAGAAAACGAAACGAGAAAAATTTTTTAGCACTTTTTTTTTTCGAAAAAGACGATGACAGCCGTGACGCTTCGGGTTTTTCTTTGGAGGCCTTGTTTTTTCAGTCGTGTTCATCTCTTTTCGTAGATTACTTATCTTGTCTGCGAAGCAAGTCGGTGTTCACGCTGCGGTGATACTACAAATGAGTTCATCTCTGCTTGCGACGAAGAAGCGGAAACAGTTTTCGCTAAGCGAGACAATGGATATTCTTTGGCAACTGGAAGGCAAAAAGCAGGCTGTTGTGACCAAAAAACCAAATTGCACCGCAAGGAACATGGATGAGCTGGAGGCCTTGGCGCTGCAAAGTTTGCACTGCTCGCGTAAAAAAAAAAATCACAGACTTCTTTAAAAAAAACTTGCATTTTTTGGTGTTTACTTGTGCATTTGTTTTTTCTCGTGAAAAACGAGTTCAAGTACCCACCGTTGTAAAGGTAAGTCGATTTGGTTGGTTAGAAGTAAGTATTTATGGTTAATTTCCGAGCTTACACGAAAACGACCTTTCAAAATAACGAACAAACTTCCACGGTCCCATGAAGTTCGTTATCCTGAGATTTCACTGTATAGCGCTGGGCTATACAGCTGAACCCACTTATAAAAATACCACTTTTAACAATATATCAGTAACAACAATCAAAAGCTGCTGCACCATTAACTTCTGTATATTTTCTACAGTGAAATAACGCGCTTACAGCAATTCCCGCATGCTGCATTATCAGTTATAAACATTACTTCTGGCTGTCGGTGTCTGTGCTGAAAGGACATGGAATGCAAAAGCCTTGAAAAGAACGGAGAAATTCAAGATTCTGAACCCCTGCCAACAACACCAGCACCTCCTTGCATATTCCCTAATTGTAATTGCACCAAAGCTGACTTCAAGTCCACTACAGCGCGGGAACGGCGGTGGCTTTGGTTAATGGCCTTTTAGACATGTCTTTTGAATAAAAAGTTGAGACTTGGAAGAGTTTTCGCATACGAAACTTCAGACATTGTAATACAGTGTATGTATGAGGAGTTTGGCGATGCTGTGAAAGCATCCGAATTTTCAAGCGGGTCTGAAAAATCGGTAGCCTTGTAATCTGTACAAGTTATCACTAATGGCGGTTTGTCCCATCTGATAGTATTACAGCTCTGTCACAACAGCCTGCCACGACAGCATGCCTGTCAGAACTGCCCACTTTGCTCTTTTATTTTTTTATTTTTTTTTTGCCCGTTTATACCAATTACCAGTTATAAAAATGAAATTTTTGTGGTGCTTAGTGCTTGAGTAGTGCTATAAGTGGGTCTGACGAAGTACATCGCAGACAAAATGGGCAAGCCCTTCTTTCCCCAATACATGCATATGTCAGACACGCCTGTTCCTAGGTACCAGGACTTGCAGGTACAGTGAAAGCTCGTTAATTCACACCTCACTAATTTGAAATTTTAAATAATTCAAGATGATTGCCGCAGTCCGGTCCGCAGTGCATAGGAGACCATGTGTAAAACGATTTATTAATTCGAACAGAAATTGCTGCCTCTACCGATAATTCGAAGCGCGCGCCGCCGACGTCAAACACTAGTGGAAGCTTTTACGGTCGAACGACCGTAAAAGCTTCCACTAGTGCTTAAAGGTGGCACGACCAGTTTTTTCGAGCTTCAAGTGGCCTCTGAGCAAAGGGCGAGCAAAGTATGGCCTCCAAAATCCAGGGAGCAATTTTTTTTTTTTTTCCGTAGCCCTCTCGCTATTTCAGTGCCTGGCGCCACTTGTACTCGGGACCCACGGGACGCTGAGGAGTCGGTGGAGTAGTCCTAGCAGTCCTAGGCCGCTCCCGGCAGCGTCACTTTGTTCCTCGAGCACGTTGTTCGTTCACGCCGTCAAGCCGTCCTATTCCGCATCGAAGTTGCAAGATGCCGCGGGGAAACTACTGCTCGAAGACTGTCAAGGAGAAGGTGGAGATTTTGCGAGAGGTTGACCAAGGGAACTCGAGCAAATATGAAATTGCGAGGAAGCACGGCAAACCTCCGAGCACGTTGTCAACCTACATACGCAACAGGACGGCCATTGAAAACGCCTATGAAGCCGAGGATTTTGGCGCCAGTCGAAAAAGGCTAAGGGCAGCGAAGTTCCCGGAACTGGAGTCAGCTTTGATTATCTGGGTTAAAGAAATGAGAGCCCAGAGTATCGCATTGAGCGTCCCTATCATCATGGCCAAGGCAGCCGATTTCGCCCTGCGCTTGGACATTGAAGACTTTGTCGCCTCCGAGGGATGGTTTCATCGTTTCAGGGAGCGGCACAATCTCGTATTCCGCACGTTATCCGGCAAGGCAAAGGAAGTGAACGCCGAAACATGCGCTACTTGGAGAAGCGACACCCTGCAGCAGTACTTGGAGAGCTACTCACCACAGGATGTGTTTAACGCTGACGAGACAGCGTTATTTTTCAAGTTGCAGCCAGACAGGACGATCACCTACAAGGGAGACAGCTGTGCCGGCGGCAAGCGCAGCAAAGAGCATGTCACTGTTCTGGTCGCCGCAAATATTACCGGTACGGAAAAGGTCCCCCTTTTTGTGATTGGCAAAACACTCAAGCCACGGTGCTTCAAAAACATTTGCTCACTGCCGACGGAGTACGCCGCAAACAAGAAAGCCTGGATGACAGGTGACCTATTCAGGAAGTGGCTACTGAAATTCGACAGGCGAATGGTACTGGGCGGCAGACGCGTTGTTCTTGTCGTCAACAACTGTTCGGCGCACAAAGTCGACGTTGAGCTGAGAGCAACTAAGTTGGTGTTCCTTCCGGCAAATACGACTGTGGCCCTACAGCCAATGGACCAGGGTGTGATAAGGAGCATCAAGTGCTTTTATAGGCGTCACGTGCTGGAGAGAATGATTTTGTGCGCGGGCGACAGGAAGGACTTCGGCATTACGCTGCTCACTGCCATGCACATGTTGGTGCGCGCATGGGAACAGGTGACCGCGACCACAATCGCAAACTGTTTCCGCCACAGTGGATTTGCAGCTGGAAGTGCGCAGGATAGTTGTGACGTCGACATGGATGGGGCTGAGGAGCTCATGCCAGTGGCATTGCGCGACACTCTTCGGGGCGTACGTTTTGCCGATTATGTTGAAGTTGACACTGGTGCATCGGTGTGTGGTGCCCTGACTGATGAGGACATTATCGCTCAAGTAGCCGGTGCGCAGCCTGATGCTGAAGAGCCAGAAGGTGAGGAAGACGAAAATGACGAAGCGCCTGTGCGCCCGTCAGCTTCTGCGGTGATGGAGGCACTTAATGTGGCGCGTCTCTTCTTCAGCTTTGAAGAGGGTGAATAGGATTCCCTGCGCCGCGTCCGCGCGCTGGAACAGAGAGCCGCAGCTGTGGCATTCAGAGAAAAGAAGCAGATGGTCATCACCGACTTTTTTGGCCAATAAATATTATTCGTGACCCCACCCCCGAAATCCACCCATTCTTGCTCACTTTCATTATTTCCAATTTTGCTTAATTCGAAATTGCTCAGCGTTCCCATGGAATTCGAATTAACGAGCTTTCACTGTATTACTAAACCGCACACAGTAGGTAAATAGATGTACATATGCATCCTATGTCATTTACACGAAGATGCAAAAAAGCATCATATAATATACAATGCAAATGCTTCGTCTTCAAATCACTTGACCACTCAAAATATGAGAAGAAACTCCGAAAATGCAAAAATGAAGAGACACCAGAAAAGCACTCACATTTTTTGCCACGGTGGACACACTCTGCCCAAACCGCTCCGCTCGCTTTTTCAACTTTGCCAAGTCAACAGGCTGAAACATGAAAGTAATCAAGAGTTACAAAAAAAATATATGCACAATGACTACGTTGCTGCCTTAACATCTGTTCCCACAGTGCTGAAGTCACAGGTTTAATAGCAATACAGCTGAGCAGGAAATATCAAAGAACTAAACGTTTTGACAAGTGGACTTTTCTCTGCCAAAACTTGTCTGCGCCCAGACAAAGCCAAGTACACTAGTTGAAAGTGCCGACACCTCAACACTTCAAGCTTCCATCTTACGCTCAACTTCTTTCCTGTCTGGAGGTACAATTAGCATCTCCCTCCTTCGACAGTAAAGCAAGCCTTGCAGGTCTTTGAGAAGCACCCAAATTGTCTGCTTTGAGAAGCACCCGAATCGTCTGCTTACTTGCCAATGTACTAAGACTCTACAAAATTAATTCATGCGCATCAGTGACCAGGAACACTTTGATGTCACCATGACATGGAATTTAACGTGCAATTTTGCAAGTTCCACGTGCGACGGCACTGTGGAGGAGGAACCGGAGTCCACGCCTTGTAGAGAGTTTAATGCTAGAGGAGGTGTGCACGCATATATTATACTATATGTAGTCGGAAGAAACAGCTTGCAACTGCTGCACTAGCACTTCACGGCTATTAGTCAGGTGAGGATCTCCTAGTCTATTATGGTCACCTTCATGGCAAATTTTGTTCGGGATCAATTGAATCCCGATTCACTGTACTTCCACGACTGCAGGTGGACCTGTCTTATTTAGACTTAAAATCCAAAGCTGGGTGCCAACCTATAAATGAAACCAAAACTAATACCATCGGTAATGATGGAATAAGTTAGAAATTGGGAACACGGTGCTGTGGTAGCATCGTGTTTCCTTCTTGGTTCTACCACATCGTTCAATGTGCTCATCTTGAATAAAAAGGGGAAAGAAGACCTTTTCAACAGTTATCAAGATGCTGTTAAAAGCTAGGCATGTTGTTGCTAATTGGAAGAGCAGTACTCGCATCGTCATAAAACAGCAGAGCACATTTGTTTGAGAGTTTACACAGGATATTCTCCCAATGAGGCATAATTGGAGGTGTGCCACTTTTATCGCTAACTCTCACATCAAGGAGAGCCACCTCGCACTCTGAAGACAGCTGCATCGCATCCTTTTCCATGCTGATGCTCTATTATCGTGGGTAGTGTAAACAAGGAGGCGATTTTTAGCTGCACGTTGAACAGAAAAACTTTCCATGGGCCAAAACTGGAAAACAACTGGACTTCGAAGACAAGCTTGCTGCCTAGCTCACCTATTCCATTTAAAATGAACTAGCCCGAGTAAAAGTGCTGGAATACACATGCCATCAAGATGGATCAAGATGCGGTCTTACAGGGCCAGTAAAGAGGCTCCCACTTTTACATCTAAAAAAAGCTCACCGATTCGTGCAGAAACGAGCAGCAACCATACTTTGCAAATATTACAGTGTTGGACACCGCACATATTTTCTATTTCAAAAGAAGACTTTCTCATTGTTCTTCAGTGCCTGTACAATATGAGAAGTCAAATAATTTAAAGGGCAACGTAACGTTGCACCAAGTTCGTCAATTGGTCCTCTGCACTAAGAAACTGCACCTTGGCACTGCCGTGATGCGGCTTTGGCTGCGCATTTACCGCACCACCAGGTTAATCCTAGCACTACTCTTTCAAACTCAAGTTCGAAGGGTTAGCCCTTCATGCACCAGAAGGACACTAACATCCCATTTCTCCTTCAAAAAATATTTCTCTACCATAATGTGTCGCAATTAGCCCAACGCAGTGTTACCGATAACTTATAAGTCCTTAGTGAGCTCGAGAAAAATCGTTTTACCTTGCCACTAAAAGACTGCAGTGCAGAGTTGCCATATACTGCCGAGCTTACAAGCAAATAATCACGAAATAAGCCCCAAAAAAGCGAAAATTTATATTTCCCTGCTCTGTAACTATCTTTACTTAGAATAAAAGAGTAACTCATGTGCGAAAGGGAGTTGAAGAAATCACTAATTATTTTTTAGTGCAAAAATATTTGCAAATATGACAGACAGCCCACATTTAACTTTATCTACAGGGTAGTCACCATTCAACTGAATGCACGGCTGCCATAGCTTTATTAACGTTACTTGTAGATTAACTTTACTAGTACACTTGACTTCAACAATCAACTGCTTGATGTCATTGACAAATGCATTATTGGTGATTGTGATGATGATCACTGAAACAAATATATATGCTGGAAAAAATGCAAATATACATAAAAACACGACAAGCAACTGAAAAATCCTAACAGCAACTCGGCGACAAAAGAAGCAAAAATTGATTGATATGAGCGATTTAACGTCCCAAAAACAGCACATGATTATGAGAGACGCAAAAGAAGCCAGAACTCCCTTATTATAAGTGGAAAATGCCAGCTCTATGGCAGTGCCAAAATTCCATTCAAAGTAATTTCATTTTTTTTTTATGAAAGCTCGTGAATTTTCCATTGGTTCAAGTAGAAAAATCTGCTATTCGAAGTGGCAAGTAAATTTTTCCTCTGAAGAGACGATCTTAGCTCCCAGTCACCAGCTTGTGCAGTAACTAGACAGATAAATGCATCAGCACTATCTCTTGATGCATCAGCACTATCTCTTGCAAATTGACAGGTTCTTTGATAAGCCTAACTGGGCATAATGGTCCACGAAATGATGTCATATACCTCTTGAAAAGCGGGCAGACACTCAGGGACATCAGTACTCGACCATTTCAAATGCAAAAGTAAGGACAACAAAATTAGCAAAAAATGCAGGTGCATGCATAGAAGTAAGCTTCACAGGAACAGAACCCTCCAGCCCTGTGAAAGCTTAATACAGTGAACCCCCAATACTACGTACCTACTGGGTACAGCGGCATAACTACACACTAAACGTACTATACTACGCATTAACCACCAGCTACAAACGTGCATCTCCTGACGTGCGCCGTTGCCTTCAACGAACAAATACAATGCAACAGCAAGTATCGGCTAATGTACTCACCCCAAAGCCATTTCTTTTTTTTTTGCCCAAGTGGGAAAAGATTTCGTCACTCTCGCACAACCGTCCAAAGAGCTTTTCAAACTACTGCAAGGTCCAGAATATGCACCATGCTATAGCGATAGAACGGACATAATCAGTCGTACGTGATACATGCGTTTTGCGGTCTGCTTCTAACCAAACATTGATGCAGATTTTTTGTTTGTTTGTTTGTTTAATGTGGTACAGCCGCAGAGAGTCAAATCGTTTAGTGGCTAGTTGCGTGCAGCACTTCGCCTACTCGGCGCACACCGCAACTACTGATCCACTTGCAGTAAATTACGCCCACACTGCTTCAGACAGTGCACACATTCAGCGAATAGCCTGTTAGGCCAATGCGGCGCCAACAAGCTGTCTGCAAGCGATGTGAACTCTGCGATGCTCTAGCAGTCCTGGCAAAGGGCGGAAGGCAATGTTAGGCCGTAGCCTAATAGAAGTGTGCAGTATGGCTACAACTGCACTATGCTTGCTGCACTGTGCGCGTGTTACAGGAAGGTATCTTGGTGCATGCGACTTGTGACGCTAAACACCACAACAGCGAGCTGCTTGCGTTACCACAACGCAGTGCGCGCTTGAACGCGGTCTCGTACAATGCGGAGGCAATCGGCAGTCTAGCACGTAATAGGTTAAAAAGCGAGCAGTAGGTTTAAAGTGGCGCTATGCCCCAAGCGTACCCGAGATGACAGCTGGAGATGCTTACTCTGGTAAGGCTTTCCATCGGCGATAAGTCATGTAGGCGCATTTGTCCGTGGTCGCCTCCTCACCTTAGTTTTTTCCGCCCCGATTACCCGCAAAGGCACTGCCGCAATCGTGCGATAGTCTGAACAGTTGATACGCGGATATCCGCACCAAGGGGGGACGCAGCACTTAGATATCGAAAATCGGCCCAAAAATCGCATTTTTTCTCTCATCATTTTCGCGTTCCCAATGCTCTTTCACAACTATCAGCAAAGTTTGGCTTCGAAATTCCACTTATTTCTCAAGTTATCACCCATAAAGAGAGCAACATTGCGCAAGCGGATTTTTAAATTGAAGTGTCAACTAGCCGTACTTCAACCGCTGACGGCACACGAACTACGCGCTCCACCAGCACCATTTTGGTCTTGTTTGAAAGGTTGCGTTTCTGCCTCTTTATTTGTTTTCCAGTAGACAACTATGTGCCTCTCGCAAGAGCAAAAGAAGCAAAGTCAAAATCACGCACAGCGCGTGATTCCAATGGTTGCTTGACGCACGTGACCAAAATGGCACTTCCCGATTGGCCAGAAAAACTCGCTGGCAGTGTCAGCCGCTATGTTGAAAGGGTATCGCTTTTGCGCATAGAATCTTCTAAAATACCGTATTTACTCGATTCTACCGCGCCCTCGATTGTAACGCGCACCCGATTTCCACCGCGAAAAAAAAAAAAGCGTAAGACATCGATTGCAACGCGCACCCATTTTTCTCGCTGGCCCGCACGATCACACCACTCGAAAAAACGACTCCTTCCGTCAGCGTCTTCCATTTAAATATGAGGTACGGGCGAAGCTTGTGCTCATCTGACGTGTAACAGAGCATTGCCGTCACTGTAGTTTTACCGTGGACCGATGTCAGCACGTGAACTTGCTTCGTCCCCTTCTTCTCGACGGTTGTGGTGCCAGGCATGTCGAAGTTAAGAGGTGTCTGATCGGCATTCCCGATTTGCCCAAGCAGGTAGCCGTTGTTGCGCCGCAAGTTTAGGACGAACCTCTGAAAACTGAAGCTTTTCATCGTATTCCTCCGCAAAACTTTTCGCATATGCATGTTCCTCTTCGGAGGAAAAAGCCTTTCCTCTTCATAAAGTTAGTTAGCCAGCACCTGCTCGCTTTAAACTGGCTCCGCATTAGACTTTTTTCTAAGACTAATTGCATAGCCCGCACTTGGAGCAGTTGTCGTCACGGGCCGCTGTGCCGCTCGCTGCTCAAGCACATACTCGCCGAGCAGCTCTTTAATTTGCGGAAACCGACCCTGCTGTGGTCCACTGAAGCCTTTGCGAGAAGCTTTGCTGTCGACAATCTTCTGCTTTTGTTTCCGCCGGTCCCGCACGCACGTTTCGGGAACTCCGAACGACCGCGATGCGGCCCGATTTCCGTCCGTTTCTGCACACGCGATGACTTTTCTTTTAAAAGCGGCATCGTGGTGCACTCGAGTTTTTGGAGTCGGCCCTTGCACGCCGTCGATGCTAATGCACTACTAGATAACGAACTGCTCAGCACACGTACGAAGTGCCGCACATGGGAAACACATAGGCAGAAATGGCCGGTGCGTCATGCCGACGCACGTAGGGGGCGGCCATTTTGGATTTGCCGATGGCAATAGATTGACCGTAATTTTTTTGTTCGTACTCGATTCTAACGCGCATGCGATTTATGAACCCGCTTAACCGGAAAAAAGGTGCGCGTTAGATTCGAGTAATTACGGTAATTAAGAAACTCTATGCCCTTGCGAAGGTGTCGTGACTCGTATCCCTAACGTGCTTGTGCGTCTCGCTATGCCCGGCGGTGTGAAAAAGTTCCGATCGCAGCATCATTTTCACCGTTCACGGAAGAAAGGCAGAATTGCTACTACTGTGTCGCGGGAGCAAGGGCCGATGTTGTTTGACAGCGCCATCGTAACCAAGCACGGTTTTTGAGGCACGCGCAGCGTGGACGCTGGCCGCCTGTGTACTGAAGAAGTTATCAATAGAGAAGTGTGCGAGACGGCTTCCCCGGATAGCGGATGCTCTGTGAATTATGACTGGGCCGATGCTATTGGCAACGGTGAAGTGCGCGTAGAAACGGGCCTCCCTGACAGCACCTGCAATATCAACTCCGGCAGTGTGTGGGCAGACGCTGATGTGATTAATGCCAATGAAGTTCGCGACGCGCGCGCCCGCGAGACAACCACGACGCTTGAGGGTTTTTCGTCGGTGTCGGCAACAGCGCGAAAAATTGGGTGCTTTTTGGAGTCAAGCGGTGTGGCAGCGAGGCAAGATGCCAGCAAGGCAAGACTCAGAATTCACATAAAAGCCTCCAATCAAAGGAGCAGCACAGTTCTCTTTTTGCTGTGCAAGCTGCTGCAGCAGAAGCTGTGCTGTGCTTCAACACGGGCAATGCCAATACCGTATTTACTCACATAATCGTCGCACTTTTTGTGTCAGAAAACTGATGCAAAGTTGGGGGGCGCCGAAATTACGCGGGAAAAACTTTCCATGAAAACACAGAGAGCGAAAAAGAGAACGAAGTGGCCACAAATCGGGATTCTCACGCCAGAAACTTACAGCAAGCTTTAAGAAGTACTAATAAGAGCTTACCTCAACAATAAAAGCAGAGGTTTAACACAAGGCAAGATTTACTTGAGACACAAAAAGAGGAAGCAAATAGTCGAGAATTAGAATACCATACGCGAAGCTTCTAGGCGTTGTGGGCGTAGCGGTAGCGGTCGGCCCTCAACAGGATCCCTCAAAAGGTAAGCGTAGGACGTCAGTATTGGGCTGATGGCTATTTGACAGAATCGTCTGCAGTTTCCTTCTGTAGAAATAAAGTTTACCATCAATCCCAGTTTTAGGCACACAGCAGGCGCAACGCGTTTCGGTGGCTTTCAGCTGCTGTCACCAGTAGCGAACACAAAACTCGTAGGCTCTGAAGGGCCTACCGGCGGCCCTGTTGCTGTTGTTTAGCGCATGATCTATCATTTTCAACTTGAAAGCAGCCGTGTAGCTTCAGTATCGCCCCATAACGTGCCAAGATTACCGACACAACATACAAAACACGCCGCAACGCGCACTGGCCACTTCGGCTTGGCTTGGATTAGATTGAATCTCCGTGCAATAGTACACTTGATGCTTAAGAGATGGCGCCAGATAGCGTGCGCTATCATCAGTGGCTGGAACGAGTAGACGAGATGATTGCGGCAGTTTTCGGGGGTGCGATACTTACTCGAGGAAAAAAAAAATCGTATTTTTCTTGGGCGATGTGGGGGGTGCGATAGTTATGAGAGTGCGAGAATTACGCGAGTAAATACGGCACATCTGCTCCTATTCTAAAGCAGCTGGACATCATGATTTTCAGCAGCACATCTTTGAGGGCTGGCGGAGAAGGACTATCACCAAAGTACAACCTCAAATAAATAAAGAGAAGCGTACCAAAGTCTGAGAAAGCTGGTCAAGAAGCAGCATATTCATGGGATCCATTCAGATTATGCCCTTGGTGCATTTGCATAAGATTTTATTAGTATTTTTTCAAGAAAGGTGTTTTGAATCGTTTTTTCTCGTTTTCTCGAAACGTCAATTTTAGCACATTTGCCAAGTTGGAAGGGAAAATACCTTCTGTTCCATTTGAGACACCAGCATAATTCCTTTTTTGCCAGAAATATAAGTGCGTGCAGTATGCAATATGCCTATTTTGAAGAAAATATACAGATAAAAAATTTTTAAATTGGGTCACATGCGTGACAGGTGAAGGTGGCTTTCTTTTTCCTCTTTAAACATTGATGTCCTTTAACTCTTGTTGAAATTGGTGCAGCAAATTGATTTATAGCACATTGCACTCCTCAAACATCCTACATTGTTTTTACACTGTTGCCAATGTTTTGAAGCTTCCTGCTTAGATGCTAATTAGGCTGCAAACAAAAGACCCAGGTTTTACATTGATTTTGGAGTATCTTGAAAACTACTTGACCTATCAGAAAAGTAATTGCATTTTTAGAATCTGCACATATAAATTCAAACTGTGAAAATTTCGTTCAAATCTATACATAAATAGAAAAGTTGCCCATCAAGTGTAGCCTCCCCCCTAAAACGATGGAAAACCGCTTGCGACACGTCATGGCGTCCGCATGTTCATCGGCCCTCTGAACTTTTATGGAAGCAAACACTACTATCGCTGTATGCAGTTGGTACTCGTGTACCGGCAGGCATAAGGTGAACCACTAAGGCTTATGCGGTCCACGAATGAATTAGCGTCTATGAGACTGTCGGGATTAGTCGCAACCATGTTTTAACCGTTAGTACGTTTAGAGCAGGTGCATACCAACGAGGTTTGACTGAATTACCAGACACTGCATATGGCACTGTACAGCTATAATGAGGTGTACAAAATGTTCCTCGCTCGTGCAGTCGTCTTCTCTTCTTGCGTTTCGTCCTTTCGAGTTCAAATATGTTCGGAAATGTGCTTTGGCCGAATTTGATAATTGCTCTCTTGTACACTCTTGTTTTAACATTTCATCCCAAATAATCGACCGGTGATGTGATTGATTGATTGATATGTGGGGTTTAACGTCCCAAAACCACTATATGATTATGAGAGACGCCGTAGTGGAGGGCTCCGGAAATTTAGACCACCTGGGGTTCTTCAACGTGCACACAAATCTGAGCACACGGGCCTACATTTCCGCCTCCATCGGAAAGACCGGTGATGTGATTTCAAGGTAGCACCTTCACAGTGAGACAATGTTTTCTCCCTTTTGTAAGCACCGTCATTTATTGTAGTGAGACATATGTGTCCCAACTGAAAAAAGTTGGGACACATATGCCATTTTGATTTTGATGAGATTAGTCCTATATTATTTTAATGTGGGATATACGTATAAACCACAGCCTCACATGAAAAATACAGTCAAACCTACAAAGTGTCAAGATTTTGAGCTATTTAGCTTTAAAACTGTGTATCCCCACTAACACACTCGCGTGTTTGCTCTTATGAGCCGATAACTTCGCACTGGCTACTTACGGGTGGGTTTGCGGAAATGGAGGTTCGCGACAGTTTCACCGAGCTTGGCGTGGTCTTTGCAGTCGCCTTGGATGCCGCTGGGCTGTTCAGAGCAGTAGCACCAAACCTGCAAAACAAAATGAGCATACTGAACATTGTTTCTAATCAGAGCTTCGTTAATAGTCAAACCTATATACGGCAAAGTTGGAAACGTTACAACGAACATCAGCACATCACACACTGCACCGCAAAAATGTTGAGATACATTAAACGACGTCGTCAAATACATAACCACAATTCAGCAGCAGTGACTGCATCAAGCATGTGAAGAGCAGTCATCCTTTTCGTGGGCCGACGGGACAAATGTGCATGAAAACACACCACGACATTAAGCTACTGCCTACCACTGACATTACTGTCAAAGCATCGTGATAAAGGGGTGTGTTATCTTGCCACTTACCCTTCGTATAAAATTACCTTTCCGAAAGCAAATGTGGGGGCAGGGGGAGGGCCACTTATACCATAAATCCATCACTACCTTGCGCAAGAAAACTTGCAGGGCCTCTCGTGCATTCCCTTAAGACGACTCAAAGTTGAAAGCCATCCTTTTTTTTTTTTTTCTCAGTCTACGTATGATGGGAGCAGGGAACACACACCGTGGCATCACATGCCACAGCAAAGTACCGTCTTTATTTCCTTCTCACGAGGTTGCACGCTCCCCGGTTTTGTTCCCCACCCAAAGGAGGGCACTACAGTGGCGTCCTGTGCCATTACGTCACACGATGTCAGACCAGCAATTGCAACGTCGCGATGCCATCATGTGACAATTTGTTTGCATCACTAGTCCTCAACGACGACAGGCGGTTGGATTTTCTGTTTGGCGAGGCATCTGAGGCTTTGGCCCTAAAAAAGAAGATGCACCATGATGCTCGAATGCTTGTAAGATGCTCTGAAAGGGTATCCTTTAAAGGTTTCCTGCCTACAAGGAGCCACCTGTATAGATATTGTCACACGGTCGCGACAAAGAAAGCCGCAGTCGGCATGCTCAAGACAAGACTAAGTCAGCAAACGTGTGCCCGAAAAAACTGAAAGGTCAAAGCACACTGAAACCTCGTTGATTCAAAGTTACTGGGATCGTGAAAATCTTCAAATTAGGCAGGTTTTCAAATTCACTCTACATACAAGAAGCGGGACGAAAGTAACTTCGTATTAATGAAAGTAATATCACAGGCGTCGTGTGCTGTGCCGACGAGCTTGCAACTCCAAGGACTGTGTTTTACAGCAATAGCTGGTCCAGATTTTGCCGCAAACATGGGTAACATCAGGCCTCGCTGACGCCAGCGCAAGAAAAAAAAAAAGACTGTCTAGTGATCAGCTAAAATGTGCGCCTGCGTAAAAAAAAAAACATGCTTCACTGCAACGCAGTGGCGACGTGCGTGCAGCACGTCACCTGTTTCTCGCAGCGTCGGTGTGTCATGACGCCATCATTCATCCATTCTTTCTGGCAAAATAACTTAATAACTGTCAATTTGGCGGTACTCGTGATGTTTTTCTGTCTGAAAAACATGCTCAACCAAGTTGCTGAACCAAATTTTCAAGAACGTACCGACTGCAGGCACGAACTCTGCCAGCAGTGAAAGTGTGAAAATTGCTGGAGCGATCACCAATTGGAGGTTCACATACATCACAAGTTCTGTCGGACTGTTCTTTGTTAATTTCTTCATATATTTCCATAAAGAATGGGTAAGTCTTGACAGGCTGCCTCTGAGAGAAGCAAGCGGCATGCTGCCCACCGGTCACCACTGCATTGCAGCAAAGCTTGTGTTCTTTTCTACAGGGGTGCATTTACAGAGGCAACTCACAAGTTTTTTTTTTTCTCTATCAGTGGCAACAGCGACACTGGGGCACTTCACCTGTCAAACATTAGCATCAGCATGGACTGTTGTCTTCTGGCTTCTAAGGGGCATGGTTTCCACATATTTGAGACAAAATTAATTGGCAACAGGAATCTGCACATTGAACCCAAAGTTTTCAAACTAGTTGGGATGGTGCTGACCACCGCTTCAAAGTATCCACTCAAACTTGCATTATGTAATTTGTATTCTCTCAGTTTGTTTTTTTTTTTAACCTTGGTGTGTACCAGTTGGTGCCAAGAAAACTATGCATCATTAACTAGCCTCACAACATGTTTTAATAATAGTGCCCCTGAAATTTTCCTTTTACAAGAATCGGCACATGGCACCCAAAGTTTTCAAACTAGTTAAGATGGTGCTGACCACCCCTTCAATTTATCCACTCACACTTGCATTGTAGAATACAGGACCGCAGAAACCAATTGATTTAGGCGGTGTTTTGAAGTGACAGAGTTCAAGCTATACACTGATAGCTGCAAGAACGGCACGAGTTGACAAGTGATCTGATCAGTAATTAAGCGTATTGACATTTTATACCTGCAACATCGAAACGTCGAACATTACAACACGTACCTGGGTTGGTTCCATTCGCATTGCACAATCAAGCTTATCAGATCATTCTCAAATAATCTGCAAAGTTTACAGACATTCAAAGCAGTTTGAAAAAGAGAGTCATTATACTTGTAACGGACCAGTTACATATAAATACAAGAGGTGAGTGAGGCAATATGTAGTACACTCAAGCCTCAATATTAATAACATGCATAACATAAAATATCAGTTATAATTAAGTCAGCGAAAAATAGTGTTGCGATAGGTACATGTAGGAAATATATGCTTATAACAAATTTTCGAATATAACGAACTTATTTTTATGCAAGATGCAACTGTTATAATGAGGTTCGAGCGTAGTTGCAAAGTATCCCATATTTTCCCCTCCCATTATCCCACCCCAGCCACATTATCGATATTTCATGGGGTAACCCCACCACAAGAAATAAGTACTGGCAAGCCTACTGTGCTCCCTGCAAAGCACAACTATCTGCACCCACCTTTCCATCCGTACTTTGAGTCGTGCAGTGTCCGAAAGTGGCATGTTGAACTTCTTGGAGCGAAGGGATATCCTCTGGAAGAGGTAAAGAACAGAAAAGGTATCCCAAACTCTGCTAAACATGTAACTACAATTATAGTAATAGAGCAACATTAATGAAGCATCAAAACCACGCTTTGTAGATTGCATTTACTTTTGTGCAGCTCTGAATACAGTGGAACTTCTATTATACGACTTTCAGGGGACCGCGCAAATCCATTGTATAATCCAGGTGTCATATCATCGAAAAACTAAGATCGCAGGCATTGACACTCAGCCTCGCCCACAAAACAAGTACAGACTGCTTGAATAAACCCACGACACGACCTTGTGCCTCTGCAAGGAAAGTAGATTAACTTATTCTTAGCAGTGGCAGCTAATGGCAGCATTACTCAGTTGAAGGAGGTGCGGGCGAATCTTCATTCTCAAACTAAAAAAAATATCGAATCCATTGTGCATCTTTCTACCAATGAATAGAGTCCGAAAATTGCCCCCACGTGAAAATGAAACCAAAACCGCATTGCTAACAGATTCCCGTCAGAAGAGTCTCACACAGTGTCATCGCTATCACATAATGGCGACAGACCACGAGTTTGCGTAGAACGCCTTCGTGTACAACTGAGCTGCGCGCATTGTAATTTTTCGCCTTGTGAAGTGCAACTTGTGGTGTCCCGCTGCTATAATAATCGTCTACATCAAGTAAAAGTAATTTTTCACAGTAAAAACAGCTGCATCATGCCCTTACGCGTGCGCAAGCCTGAGACTGCGAGTGGGTCAAAGGCAGGAGATCAGCTGTATGTAGACCACAAGTTTCCACAGATCGAAAAGGTGAAAATATCAGTTTTGCAGCTGCATGAAGCTAATCAGTGTGGATAGAGTCCAAGTAGGTAACGATCCAGTATACCTATGCGCATTAACTGCCAGAAGAATATATTTTCCGCATTAACTGCCAGGAGAAGGACATTAACTGCCAGGAGAATAAATTTTCCACATTAACTGCCAGGAGAAGCGCATTAACTGTCAGGAGAAAAAATTTTCCATTCTAAAAAGACAACCCATCACACTTTCATTTTTTCCAATCGTCAACTTAGGGGAATGCAAGTTCATATTTTTACTTGTGAATATTTGGTCGAAATTTGATTATGTTTTTTTTTCTTTTTTTCGGGCGGAATCCGAAAGTAGTTGTGGGATGTGGGGTTGGCGTAATAGCACAGTCGTAATACCAAGGTTTTAAATACATTTCTACGAAGATTTTGCTGGAATCGAACTGATTTGTCGTTAAATGAGGGTCGTCGTGAAACCGGGGGACATATAATTGAAGTTCCACTGTACATATCAATCCATCTTTGAGATATAAGCAAGACAAGTTGAACAAATCTGTTTTCATAACTCATTTGTTTGTTTTCTTGGCAGGAAATGAGTATCATACTTACTCAAATCTCATGCACTTTGTAATCTAATGAGCAGCCCATTCTCATGACTTCAAAATAATGTGCATCTGCATGTACGGTTGAATTATTAAAAACTCTAATGAACTGATATGTTAACCATGAAAAGAAAGAGGGGCAGTTGCAATTTTCCCTAACGGAATGGGAAATATGTTTTACTGCCAGTTCCTTTTCTTCTGCCATCCTAATTTAGTGATTTAAAATCGCTTTTGGTCTTGGATATACATCAATTGCATGCCAACAGAGCCGTTATCTCGACAACCTTTGTCAACATGTAATTGCTTAAATGGTCTTTAAGGTAAATAAATACTAAGTTGATGTGGATAATTGACATAGCGCTCTAGAAACCTCATAGTGCTTGTTTTGTTCTAAGTAAATGCTTAGTTAGAAAGAAAGTCAAGACTTCGTAAACCACACATTCTGTGGAGGTGGGCATTTCAAAATTCCCACCTCCATAGAACAACTCTTCTTCGATAGACAAGGTCATAGTCGAACCAAACTTTGCCTTTGCGAGCAACAAGCACAAGAAAACAGACTGCCGCCACTGACCGCTTAGAGCAGTTGGCCTACCTTGACAGTCAGGACGGCAGCTGTCATTCTACAAGTTGGTCATACAGAGCCAATTTTGGCTCTGTGTGACCTCCGTATGGCACTGTTAAGGTGTATTCTCTCATGTAACGCGTCAACATGATGCGCAACTAGTTTTATTTACCACTCCATGTGAAAGGCAAAGACAGCCAGTACAGCAAAACAGCCAGTGGAGCTGCTCAGTGCAAGTAAGCTCACACTAAGCACCACCTTATTGAATTGAGAATTGTTTCCCACAAGCAAGAAATTGTAACCAGTGATTTAAATAATGCTGTTAGCAGCAATGCCTTTTTAAGAACGTAGGGGCGCGCTAACATACTATACTAAGTAAATAAATGCCCGGTAGTACATTGGGTAGATAAGTATGCGCAAAATTGTAAATCGCACGTACGCTCTTCACATTACTGGCTGCGCGCAATCGCGTGCAAAGCCTGGTGTCATGTTGGAAAAGTATTATATTGGGAGCCTTAATACAAATCTCTCAGTAATATTAGAAACATCTCCAGAGACGCACTTTATTTTACAGTTTTGCTTGCATTGCATTCTGTGCAAAGCTTGTTCAGCTCACCTAAAAACAAGAAGTAGAATAAGCAGATGGAAAAAATTGTTTTTCAATACCAAAGCGCAAGCACCAACTGAGACATGTCATATTACCAGAAATATGATTTTATGGTGCTTTCTTGATTAAAAAACAACAACGAAATGTCAAGAGAATTCTAGCCTAATTAAGTATTCACTATACTTGCCAAATAATTATTTTATAAACTTAAATAAATTACAATACATATTCTAAAGGAGCCAATGACTGAGCTCAATGCATGTAATTAATGTCTACTGCCCTGAAATTGCCAAAAAGAAGGAAAACAAAAATGAGATGAGATATCACAATGATGCGCTCATGGTAGAGCTACGGCACAAAATGTAAGTAATTCACATAGGCAGCCATAACAGGAGAGGCCTGAAAGGCTGCAGCAAGGCTCTTTTACATCTCTCTTCTGAACAGTACGGAATGAAATAGCATTTGGTTTGCAGGTCCATGGTGCCACTGTTTACATATAACGGTAATAGAGCCAGCATGCAAGCCACGATAACCAACTACTGTGCCGAGATCATCAGTTCTGAAGGGCACAGCCTAGGACCAAGAAGTGAAGCGTGGGAGCATGAACAAGTAACTAATGGCTCTGTTCTTGCGTACCTCTTCCACAGAAAGCCCCTTGGTGGGCACCTTAGCAGCATCAGCCGTCGCTGCGGCACCATCTTTTCCTCCTTCTGGTAGGGTGGTCACTTTCAGTCGAACCTTCTTGGCCTCATTTTCGGTCACGGCTGGTTCCTTGGCTGCAGGGGTGACAACAGTCTTTTGTGGCATGGCGCCAGGAGCAGTAACAGCTGTGGACTGTGCACTAAGGCTTCCAGTTTCCAGGCTTAACGTTGAAGCAGCCGGCGGCTCCTTCATGACAGGCGTGGCTAGCAGCTCCTCTTCACCGGCGAGAACATCTCCGTTGTTGGCCTTGCCCTCTGGGGGAAGCAGCAGGCCCTCTTCTAGGAGAGCGTCTTCATTCACGTCCACACCTTGATCCAGACTCTCTGAAAACAAGTGAAGAAATGTAATAACACACACACTGAGCACGCGAAAGTGAAAGCAAACGCGTAACAACATATTAAACAACGATTAGCACGGCACTGTTTGTCGAGACCGCGTCCCATTATACAGTGGACTCTCAGTAAACAAATCTCTGAAACGGAACTCGTGCTTTAAAGGAACAACTTTCTCTAGCATGATTGGTTTTTTCCTGAATTCTTAAGTCCCGTTCGTCTCTCGGTAAACGGAACTCCTGTTAAACGTAACGCATTTTCCTGGTCGTTCCAGGTTCCGTTTAACGAGAGTCTAATGTAGTTTCACTGCTAAATAAGCTCTCCCATTGAGTAATCTTCCCATCCAAACCTTCCCCCCATTCCAAAGCAAGAACAAAGACGTCCGTGCTAATGCCTAACAAACATTTTAAATGACGATTAGCGCAGAATTATTTCCTCAAATTGCATTCGTTCATATTGCTACTCTCTAGCCAAGGAGTCCTCACCTCTGAACACCCTTTATCTTTAGAGCAAGAATAGAGAATTTAGAAGCATCACTGCACAAGAGGAGGTCCACTCGAAAGCAGTCGTCACCAACACAGAGTCAAGGCTAAATGATGTCGGAAGAAATAGTTTGTGGGCAGTGCTTGAGAGAAGTTTGTGGGCAGTGCTTGAGAGAACTGCACGTGAAAAGTATCTTCAGTGTGTGCTGTGCAATGCAATCAATTTTTTCGAAGGCTGTGAGCGAGCAGGTCAAAGGTCAGAGTTTCATACAATAATAGCTAGAGAGGAATCTAGCGCTGTGATCGTGTACCTCCATGAAAATTATGGGAAGTACAGGCTTCGTGAATAGGGTCAGCTAGCGAACTGTCTACAAACTTTTTTCTACAGTTTCATTCTTTGCGAAGAGCGGGTAGCGCAGTGCGGTAAAAAAGGCTGAAGCAGTGCCTTTGTTGTTTGAAGAGGCTGACGACCACTAGATCTCCCGATTTTCTGCGGCATGTGAGCTTTACGAGTCGTATTTGACAGTTTAAACAAAACGTCGTCTACTCCCCGCTGCGCACAGATGTAGCGTATCACGCCAGTGCAGGATATTGACTTGTGTTTTTCACGAGCGTATCTTGCTTAAACTCGTTTTATATAGACTTCTAAGCGATGATGAAGCTAACTAGAAACACCGTCATGCTCCGCTGACTCGACTTCACAACAAAACCAGAGGTGCGTTGGACGCAGACCACTGGGACCACTGAAACAGGCGCACCTAGCGTTGCCGAAAACAAACAACCATAAGTGTTTCTCACCTAATGCTGTACTGTTATTTCCATAAATATATAATACATATTTCGAGGGAAAAACAAGCATGTTTGTTTTCATGTGTTGTACAAAATAATTCATTAAATCTTGATGCCAAATCTTGAGCACAATAGCAGAAAGAGGCATACCCTGATGGCTGAATTTGCCCAGGTTTCACTTTTGCCTTCTGGTCACAAAAACGTTTCACAATAAAGTATGCGTACAAATAATTGCAGCAAGTTTCAATTAAATCTAAGTTCACATCACTTTGTTTTACACTTGGAAAAGAAGTATCGCAAATCTCAAGAACGCAATCCATTCGAAGCGGATCCGAAGCCTGTACTTCCCATAATTCCCATGGGGGTACAAGCACCGCTGAAGGAGCCCGCGTAGACACTAGCGCCAGATTCCCCTCCAGGTATTATTGTTTGAAACTCTATGTCACGGGTGAAACGGGAGAGAGGTGCACGTTGCTGTGAACAGGTAGACATCAACAAATGACCCTATTTATTTCTGAATTGTCCAGCTGAGTACAAGAGAGTGCTCAGCTTATCTATGCCATGAATTTTAATAATTCAAGCATCACAAACCCAAGCAGACATTTCCAGCTTGAAAAACCGAAACAACCACGCACAAAAGTGCATGCTCACACCAGCCGACCTGTGGACATTAAAATTCGCTAAATCCTAACGAAAGATTTTTATACAGGTCTGCAAATCAGATGAAGCCACTAATGTGTGATATCCAAAAGCAAGGTTAGGTAGATTTTATTCGAAGAAAGCGCAAACCCATTTTAAGCTCTTCAGGAAGTACCAATAGCAAAAATTTTCTACGGCAAGTAGCTCGTCAACTAAGATAACACGCTGCCGTGGTGGCTCAGCAGTTGCGATCCTCCACGAAACGCTAGAGGCCCAACTGAGCAATGCCAGTGTATATTAAAGAACCCCAGGGTGGTTATCCAAACCCTTCCACTAGAGCAGCGCCTATAGAGTCAATTTGGGGCGTGAAACTCCACAAGCCAACTAACTAACTAGAAAAATGCTGCTTGGTCAGTTTCATGATATAAGAAACAAGCTCTCCCGAGTTCTTTATATATAGAAGTATGGCCATCACTAATGAGAGCAGCACCTACACTTATAAAGTGTCCGAATTGGCTGCAAGCAGCCCAAAATCTCTACAATAGCATGCATTTTCTCACGAAATTGCTTGTGCCATGAAAATTCACAGCCTAGCTGTTGATAGTGCACAGGCTATCACCAAAGCTACAAGTTCAGTACGAACTAGCCAGGCATCAATGCCTGTTAAATTGCAGCACATTCACCTGCATTACCAAATCCTATCATACAACTTAGTTTTCAGGACACTTAAACAAAGCTTATATACACAAGAAATAAAACGAAGTCTCGGTTGTGCTTATTTCCTGCCTTTGTTCTTTTAAATCTCAACACGAAACGCTTGAAAATCATTCACAATTTCCTAAACCTACCTATAGACCTGACCTCGGGTGAAACTAGAGCACAAGACGTCGATGCTCCAGCGCTTGCACAATCGCTTAACTGTGATACCCCCCGACACAAACAATGGACTTTTTAATCCCACCGTTTTCCATGCAACAGAGATATGATGCAATCATCTCAACTGTGCCAAAGCTACTATACGCGACACTTTCCCACGAAGAACTATATTAACCCAGATAAGTCAACCATTGAACAACAAGCACTATGCTGGCAAAAAACTTAATTGTGCCCGTGGCATTGCTTCAAACTATTCCAAGTGCAGGCGTGGAAAACCTTAGACATTTACTCGCCGGTATGATATGAAAGGTCCACTAGCATACATGATCTTTTTGACTTCGCACACTTCCACGATTATCTTGAACATGTGGATGTAAAGAGTTCCTACTGTAGCTGAAGCCAGCGACTCATTTTACTATACAAGTGCTACTAACCTGCCACGAAAAAGACGTACGCCACAAAATAAAGCACACGCTAATCGTGTAAAGCATAACGGGTATGCGAAGTAAAATCGCATAGCTAAGGTATTTATTCAACTTTATCCCACAAGAACACAACTACACTGTCAGAAGCCTCTCACAAACTTGTCAAAGCGACACCGACTCCACCGACCCTCAATTTGTGACCAAGTTTACGACATACCGCTCCCTTACAAACGTCTTCGGCTGCCTGCCAGTTCAAAATGACGTGCGATTTATAATATAATGGCTACAGTAGAACACTCCGCAAAGTTTCAAGTTCCGCAATAGGCACGTTTACCGCGAATGCGCTATAGTTTGGTTCGTTTACTCGTTCCGTTACAGACAGCTGAGTCGGTCACGAATCCCCAATCCGCACCGCTGCCTCTCAAAGAACCCAGTTTTGTGTGCACGATTGCGCTACGTGGTCAAAGACAGCAGGGGCAGGCTGGGCAGCTGTTTGTACCACTGAGAAAGCAGTAGCCGTTCGTGCAGGCGCTTGCAAACATGCGGAAAGCGACCACACAACGAAAAATTGCAGCCTACCGAGTCGCAGAAAAACGCGGCAACTCGATATATCACGAAAAGCAAGCTGACAAATCGCGTCGTGAACTTACCGTCAAGCTGCACGTCGCACATGTCGACTGGAAAGAAAGCAGAAATGCGGCAGTCAGCAATGTGGCCAGAAATCGGGACAATATCCGCGCAGTGCTTGTTGGGGTAGAAATACCTTTAGGCAACCCGAGAGCGGCTTCGAGGCGCTCGGTAAGCTCGCTTTTGTTCCCCGCAGTGGAAAGGCCCCGGGCCTTCAGTTCTTTCTTTAGGTCAGCGACCTGCGATAACAACACGGAAAAACGCGTTGGTTTACCAACTAATGTGTACTAGCTTTCAAAGAAAAAGAAACGGTTAGCCCAGCAAAAACGAAGCCACGGTAAGACTTCGGTGTTCGCGGGGCGCGCCATTCATGGAAGCTCTAGGCTACGCAGAGGAAGCCATAAGCTTACATTTAGCTAATGTTATAAGCGTAGAGGGAAACGCGAAGTTCTCACAAACTTACCTTCATGTTACGAATTGACTCCGCATCTACTACGTCCACGCTGTCCGCCATGGTAAACAATTTCTTTTTATTTATATCTCTACCTTTGTTGCCCGCAGAAATCGTCAGATGCCCCCACGCGGGGAAATAATCAACAAGACCTTGAGTCCTACTTACAGATTTCCAAGGCCATGCTTTTGTACTCTACCAGCACTTGAAAAAACGACATATTTACGTAATGAACGCTATGTTTGATACGACTCAATAAACTACACCAATTACAACTTATTAAAAACAATTGTGTGTAAATGGTGTAATATATTACCGGTACATTCAAATTTAAAAACTGTTTTGTGTGTTGTAATAGATAGATAACTTTATTGTACACCGAGGGAGGAGAGTCGGGTTTTACCCCGACGCCCCTGCGGGCCGCTCCCACGTTGGAACAGGCAGGGAGTACCTGCCTGCGGCATCGTGGGCCCCTTGGATTGCCCTAAGCTGACGGTGACGATCCGTACTTTTGATGGCGGAATAAAACCCTTGTCTTGGGATGATTTGCGCCTTGAGTTCCTTGGGTATGTGGGGGCAGTCCCACATCATGTGCTCAAATGTACACACACACCCACAGTCCGGGCAGTCAGGAGATATATCCATATAAATAGATACATTAGCTGGGCAGGGGTAAACCCCTGTCTGTAGTAGTCTGAGCGTGACTTCTTGTCCTCTGGTAAGATGCGAATGGGGTGGAGGAAAGACCCTACGACTCAAACGATAATGTGAAGTGACTTCGTTAAATGTCGCTAGAACGTCCCGCGACCCTCGATCAGCCGCACCCCCATCCAGAGGATCGGCCCCGGGCGGGGCGGAGCGGTCCAACGTGCCAGGGCCGTGAAGCCCCGCGCGGAAGGCAAGTCCTCGCGCCCGGGCGTGGGCCAATTCGTTGGAGTTGGTGATGCCGCTGATCGTGGAGCCCATATGGGCCGGGAACCAAATGATCTCGTGTGGAGTGATGGTCCTACCTCTGAGAATTCTAGCAACAGGTGGGGAGACCCTGCCAGAGGCAAAGGCTCTAACCGCCGAACGGGAATCAGAATAGATCTGAACACGGGATGAATCCAAAAGCCCTAGTGCGATGGATACCTGTTCAGCTATTGCTGGGGAGGTTGCCTTGACAGAGCATGCCGACATTACTGTACCTCGCTCAGAGACCGCAACGGCCACATAACGATTCCTATCCGCACGCGCAGCGTCCGTGAAGGTCGACGATCCCGACTTCGAGTGCACCTGCTCCAAAATTTTCTTGGCTCTAGCCCTTCTCCTTGCGACGTTAAATTGAGGGTGCATATTCCTAGGAATAGGATAAACTACGAGTGCCTGTCTAACGGCGGAGTCAAGAGAAGTCATCCGCTCTTCCTGGAGTATTGTAGAAATTCCGGCACGTGCCAAAATCTCCCGACCCGCCCGGGTGACCGAGAGGCGAGAGATCTGCGCCGTGCGTTGAGCCTCTATAATTTCATCCAACGTGTTGTGAATTCCTAATGCTAACAGCCCCTCCGTGCTAGTTCGGATTGGAAGGCCGAGTGCCCTTTTAACAGTTTTACGGATCAGTACATTGAGCTTCTCCCTTTCTGCAGCGAGCCAGTGATGCATAGACGCAACATAATGAACGTGACTCATGAGGAAGGCATGAAAGAGGCGAAGAAGATTGTCCTCCTTCATGCCTCCTTTCCTGTTAGAAACTCTAATAATGAGGCGAAGCGTAGCCGCAGTATGTTGCTCTAATCTACGTAAAGTTTCCGTGTTACGTCCATCCGCTGAAATGAGCATGCCTAATATCCTGATACAGCTAACCTTGGGAATTCTAGCCCCACTAGCAGTCAATAATGTCACATCCACCTGCTCAGGGGGGACCCAGTCCTTAGGTCGCCGTCCTTGTCTGGTGGGCCTGTATATTAATAGCTCAGATTTACTACTTGAAAGCTTTAAAGACATACGACTGATGTTTCTTTCAACCGTGTTGACCGCCTCCTGCAATCTGTCCTCAAGGCGCCCTATGGCACCGCCTCGGACCCACACCGTGATATCATCCGCGTAGAGCGCACTTTCCAACCCCTCGAGTTCGTCCAGTTCGCGAGCAAGGCGAGTCATGCCAATATTGAAAAGAAGCGGGGAGACGACTGCCCCCTGAGGGGTTCCACGTGAACCTAATTCGTACCGTTCTGACTTCAGCTCCCCCAACTTAAGAGTAGCCGTTCGGTCACTGAGAAAAGCAGCGGCAAAATTATAAAATCGCGCACCCAGGTTCATGTCATTTATGGATTCCAATATGTGGGCATGAGATATGTGATCAAATATATTGGTGATAGGCTTGTGACGTGCACGCCGTCTGGAAACATTGAAAGTTACAGACGCGCGCGCGCTTTTAATAGCTTTGAGAAGCGTCGCATTGTATGGCGTTTTTACAGCTATTTCAGCAAGCTGGCGTTTCGATGGCGGTATATGTTCGGTGAATTGGACGTTTTATAGATTTTCAGATAGATAGACGACAACGCTGCGATCGCAAAACTCTTCTTTCGCGTGAAAAGAAACAGAAATGGCTTCCGGAAAAGACGTCTCAGGCGACTACGCGCAACCGGCACTAGACCCCTTCAAGATCGACTGGCTCGACCTTTCGTCGTTCGGCTACCCAGACTCGCTCGGTCTAAGCGCGCTTCCCGGCTGCAGGTTCAAGGAGACGTGGAGGGACGTTGCGCGAGACGTCGAGTACCTCAAGCTGGAGGACATCAGCGACGTGTTCGTACTGTGCACTCGCGGCGAACTGTCGCTCTACCGGGTCCCGACTCTGCTCGCAGAGTACGAGAACCACGGGATGACCGTGCACCACTACCCCGTGCTGGACGGAATGCCTCCCGCCATCGGCCAAACGCTGGACATGCTGCGCGAAATCGGCGACATCATCCAACGTGGGAAACGAGCACTGGTTCACTGCTTCGGAGGTCTTGGACGCACGGGTGTAGTCGCCGCCTGTCTCCTCCTCAACTTGGACGACAACATGGCGCCCGAGTGCGCTATTCGCAAAGTGCAAGAGCTGCGGGGCAAACGTGCCATACAGACAGTGAAGCAGTACAATTTTATTCACGACTTCAGGCAGGCTCGGGACGAGTACCTGAAAACGCTTGGCGACAACGCAAGCGCATAGACTCTGCTGTTCTGGCTTGATGGGAGTCAGCCAGGGGTCGCAATTACAGGCCTTCACTAAAATTGAACGCGGGTGTGTTATGCCCTTGTTACCACTTGTGCGTCATGTGTTACTGTGCATAGAATACGTAACGCAAATGACGGGACAGGCAGTGCTGTGCGCAACATGCAATTAGCTGATGACATGCAAACATGTTGGGGAATGCATTCGGCAAACTTTTTAACTACAAGGAAGTGCCAGAGTAGTCTGCCTCTGTTAATGAGCACCAACTGCCGTGTTCTCTAGGTTATGACTCGAGGCACCCGACCTGTGGAGAACCTCATGTTCTGAATCAGAAGAGCATGAGACATGTATTCTAAGACCGGTGAAAGTATTCAAAAATGAATTGTTTGTTCTGTGTTTCTAATTAAATAAATTTGCCAACAAAGTGGTGTTTTGTATTTTTTAAAGGTAGACAATGTAACCTTTGGGTTATAATCCCAGATCTATGCTGGCACGGTGATTGAAGTGTTGCACAACTGTCCGGACAGCTGTGAATAAGATAGTGGCTCGAACACAGGAAATACTTTATTTCTATACATCAAACATGGCGTGGCCCGCAGCCTAAAAGAGAATTCATTATTTTACAAAGAATGCACTACTTCTTTGCTGCAGAGTAGACGCCAACTGTGACAAGCTCCTTCTGTTGTATCATGATGTCCCTGCACACAATAAAGCACAGATTAATTTTTGAAAGCTCTCAACTGCACAAGCCAAGCCCTTTTTTGGCACTATCGACACAGTGTGTGTATCATAGTTTCATAACATAAGACCGAGAAGAGAATAAGGCGCTAGTGTCCTTCCAGGCCTTTCCGAGTGGTGCTTTAACCAACATGGGAAGTACAGATTTGTGATCTGCTTAGGATAAATTGCATGCTTGAGATTAGGGGCACTTGTTTACCAAGTGAAAAAACGAAGTGATACAAAGTTATTTCCAATTAAAAAATTGCTTTTACAGCGAAAGCTGCAATGAGATTACAACTCTGATCACGCACGGTTGTCCAACGCGGTGTCCGTAACCACATCACGCGCAAATAGAAAGAAAAAACCTAGCACCAATGACACAGTGGCGCTTGAACTCGGGTCCGCTAGGTGCCAGCCCAGTATTCTACCAGTAAGCCACACCGGTGCTTGGGGCTAGTTGGCAAACTTGCCTTAGGCAGGCTTGATGTGTGGAAAGCAATCGGGTTAATACAACTTATAAAGTGTTTTAAAGCAGTGAAAGAACCAGTCGTCGCACAATGAGAATGGTGTAATGACGAAGTCGTCCAATGCTCCAACCCATTACAAAAGCCGTTCTTGTTCCCCTATTAACTGTGGCACACACCCACTTCAGCCATAAATCCTCATCGTCATCAGCCACTGCATGAACAATTTGCACAAAATTCCTTGCAAGTGTTAAGCGTATACCACGCTTCTCGGAAGAATGACGAAAAATAGTATAGCGAATGTAGGCTTACTACCCAAAAAATTTTATTATTAAAGCCCTAGTGGGTATCAAGCAAGTGTGCTTGCAGTAGTTACCCAATGAGAGTTTTGAAAAAGGCTCTGAGAGGCTGCTCTTCTAGCTTTCGCTGTGATTGTGCAGTGCCTTTTGCACAGGCCTGGCGTTTTTTCATTATTATTATTGTTACAGAAGGTGCGCGTGGCCGTGAGATAGAAGCAAAACAAATACAAATTCAACCAGCAGGGTGTCATGCATTTCTTCACAATAGTATTCCATATTTCCACAAACAATGCTGGTTTTTCACTTGCTATGCTCGGCGACAGCTTTTATTAACAGCATTGTGGAAACTACTGAACCAAAGCACATGCCGGCTATCGTGCCAAAAAATAGCACTTTAAGTTCACTGATAATTTTCTCATTGGCCCTCCTGAAATAAATGCTACTTCATTTATTATGAGAGCCAAACATTAGCGAGAAGTCGCGGTAAAATAGTTGTCATTCCCTTTGCAAGAGTGCCGTTCTTTTCTTTTTGGCTCTTAGCACCACCTCTTCAAGAACATCTGTTTTCCCATGTAAACATGGCGGCCATGACGCAGTAGGTAAATGTGTTTTGGTAATCAAGGTGGTGACTACACAAAATTGCTGCCGCCATCTAGTTTCTGCGGCCGGGAAGGAAGTCATGCACCCACGCTTCAGTTCACTACATACTCACGCTGCCCCATCGTATCGTTCGCCATGTTTCTTTACTAGTAGCTCTTGGCTTGACTTCATTTGTGTCATGCAGCTGTGGCAAGTTGGTAAAATGACTGCGCTTACATTTTAGGAGCACCTTTTTAGTGATAATAATTTAGTTTTGAGGATTCGCATGTTACATGGAAGTTCTAATACATATTTCTTTCTCCCAAAGCCACAGCTCAGGAGGGCTAAGGCCATGGTCATCGTTTTATAATGACATTTGTTTTCTTCATGTGACAGCATGCAGCCAAAATGGCCTTCTGTCCACTTAATGTCATTCGCTGTAAATGACATTACATTTGTCGTGTGACAGGGGTATGAGTGAATGCCAGGGATGGGGTAGTTCACATGATGTTGTTGGGGCGGGCCTCTGTGTTCAGAAGGGAAGATGTGTATGCCAAACACATCTGTGTTATTTAGCATTTAATTACTTGTTTCACAATACCTTCCCTTGACAAGGTCTAGGGTACAGGTGCAGTGAATCAGCAGATTTCTTTTTCTCTTTATTCCTCAAACATTAAGTGTTTGGCCAATAAGCCAAGTACAGAAAAGGACACCAAATAAACTTTTCACAGCTTCTGGGCTTTGTATTCGACATGCATAATATTGAAATCTTGCTGGTTTAGATGCAAGGTCCAATCAGCGAAAATGTTTTTACACTGCAGTCTTGTTTCTCGCTGCACGTGTGTTAAAAAGAGCACTGGTTTAATCAACTTGTCTCTTTATGTTAAGTGAAGGTTGAAACCCTGTAAGTAGTTTGAAAATGTTCTCGCAAGCACAAGAATACATCAACTAGTATCTCTAAATACCACGTATTCCATAAATGACAGTTGTTTAAGGTGTTCCCATTTGTGCACTAACATATATTACTTCCCGTCTAAAAAAGTGCAACTCGTGTAAGATGAGAGCCCACTAATATACATTTACAGTCTATCTTTTCTCAAGTGAAAGGAACCAAAGTCAACACAGAAGTATGAATGAGAAATAACACATGCAAAATTGAAAGAAGAAAACAGAGCCTCTTCAAAATTTGTTTTAAATGCAAAGCATTTCTTAGCAAACTTCGAGGACTTTGAGCGTATCTATCTATCTAAGCGCTTACTTTTGAGTGCTCTTGTGGTCACCCCCTTAACTTGGTGTGAACCGAAATTAGCATGGGAGGGTTAGGTGGTTTGACGAATACGACACTCTGGTTAAGATATGAATAATGCCACAATCCCATCTGGTACGGCATCAAAACACTTCTCCTCAGACAGTGGCACATACCCATGGGTGAGTATGTGCCGCTAGTATGCGGGTATGTGCCACAGGTGACTGACACTAAGTATTTACCCAGGAACGACAGAACACACATGGGCAATTTTAACGTGCGATCGTTAAGAAATACCCGACATTGGTAGCATTGACCCGAAAAATGCAAAGAATAAATGTCAGGGTCCCAGCTGGAATCGAACCCAAGCATTTTGCGTGGCAATCACGCATTTTGCCACAGAGCTATGCCAGGTCTTGGAACTACGTTTCAAATAGACGCTAATCTTCGTGAAATGTCAATAGTGGTTGCAGTGCTGCCTACCCAATTTTACAAACATTACTTGTGTACTCATTTGATACAGTTGTCACGTCAGGTTAACGTCAACTTTGGTTAGTTGCCATGCGCCGAAGTTGATTTATGTAGCAGTGTCCACGGCCAGCATCCTCGCCAGCGTCAGCGCTTCATATGAGCATCTGATGTTGCTAAGACGCGTGTTTTAGTTGGCATCGTTCGGCAAGTGCAAACAACTGGTTATATGAACATCTGCAACTCTTCAACATATGTCTGTGCATGCAACATTTGTACAGATATTTAGTGTCATTTCATTACGTGTCGCTCAATTAAAAAATTTCAACAGTCACCTTTCCTCTGCTTGCTTTGCATAACGTTGATTCTCAGGTACTTAGGATCTGCCAAATTTTTTTCTAATGAAGGTGCCACCTAACTGTTACATTACCTAGAGTAACGTACAGCCTCTTATTGGTGGTGCTTGCATCACAGCAGTGCCGTGCAACTAAAACAAATTACAATTAGAGCACACAGATGTGCAAGCTATTAAACCAATGCTGGCGAAGTGGCTGCAGCGCGGAGCACCTACATGTGATACAACATTGTGCACGCACACACTGTTCATTCCTGTGTGCATTGTGTGTGTGCATCCCTGGTCCTGTAATCAAGAAACGCTCCACTGAAATGTTACAAACACGGGCTATGCGTTCCCTATGTTTGTCACGTTGGCAGACCCTAACAGTGTTTAGAAGCGTTGTACTTCTGCGAAATCAGGACAGCAAACAAAGCTTCGCAAGATGCGCCACTTACAGTGAGTCAGATTCGAGGTGTATGGTGGGAGTCGTGTCGCACGATGGGTCGATTTCCTTGGCCAAACTGGCTAACGTTGCGATCACACCAGCAGATTTGAGCTGCACTGGGCCCGAACCTGAGGGCGACGCATGATCGGAGAAGTTAAACAAAGCGGTAAAAAGTGCTTTTGGCGGTGACAGTACGAGCACAGACTGCAAAGGAGCGGTTTCATATGTAACACTCACTGTGCAGTGCCAGACCATGTCTGTCGGCGCAAATTATTCCAACCGCTCCAGACTCCACGCTGGAAAGAACAAAACCAATTTCACACTTTGCTGGTACCCAAGTGAACACAATGTCCGAAACGTAAACTACGAGAGTCCCAGCATTCGAGGAGAGTTACTCGACGTGGTCCACTGAAGCCTTGTATAGAATATGCAGGCTAAGGCATTGTTAAGAATAACAGAGCATGTTATCTTGTTAAGTGTGAGTGAGCATAGCAAAAACGACGTGCAACTTACACCTCGTCTAAGCACTTGGCGAGCGGAGCTTCCATGTTGGCAAGAAATGTTGCTTCGCAGGAATGTGTCCGTACGCAAGTTTATTTGCAGGCAATGTCCGTATTCCGACCTTACGTAATGTGAACGTCCACAAAAATAATCGTTACACCACGCTTCACACGCCCACAACTTCACATATATTTGGCTATCAGGCAGTTTCGGCAGCGCCTCTGTTTCGTCACGTGACATACAACCTGACAAATATGTGGGCAAATAAACGCACTTCCACGATGAATATATGGATAGATGAATTGATATCCTGTACCACAGAACACCTAAACACTACCCAAGAAGCTCCAGTCTTCTGGAGTGATGATCCCACTACCCACTCATGTATCTAAGTGAAGCCGCAGCGACCATATTGCTCAGGGCAGAAGGAGGCGTCGACTGCGTCGTAATGCACTGAGTGCTTCCGGCCGTGCGTTTCGCTGTAGCTACTAAAGCACCTGTTTTATTATTTTTATGGGGCGATGGAACGTAGGAATGACTTTAATGCACATCTGCCTTAATTTTTATTTCACACTTGGTGTTTAAACGTGCTAATGAGCACGCCAGGCCTGCGCTCAACGCATAGCACAGTCACAGTGAAAGCTAGAAGAGCGGCCTTTCAGAGCCTTTTCTAAACATTCTTTAGAATGCTACAAGCACACTTTTGGGTACCCACAGAGCCATAAATTTTGTGAATTTTTATGCAGTCGCTGACGACGAGGAAGAACTATGCGTGAAGTGGGTATGCGATGCAGTTAATATGTGATCAAGTTTTCGAAAGGGTTGGAGCGTTGGACGACCCAGTCGTTACTCAATTCGCATTGTGTGACGCCTGGCTGTTCCATTGATTATCTAAAACGATTTATTACTCATATTACCACGATTCCTTTCGCGACACCAAGCCTGCCTATAAGGCCAGTTTAGAAACGAGTTCATAGCACTAGCTTGGCTCAGTGGTACAATACGTACCCGGCAGGCATGCAGCGGACACGCGTTGGAATCCCATTGTGTCATTAAAGGGACACTAAAGTCAACTATTAAGTCGACATTGATTGTTGAAATGGTGGTCCAGAAACCTCGTAGTGTTACTTTCGTGTTAAGGTAGGGCCTATTTTGAAATAAAATCACGTTTTAGTGCTCCGCATCGGGTTGGCGCACTTCAAGTTACCCGCCTCAAAAAGCGGACTGACCGGACCGTATCACGTCATTGTTGCCGTGCACAATGTTGCCCGGCTTTACCGCGCTAATAGTAGCAGACCGAAAGCAGCGGGAGCCATAGCACCAACAAAGGCCATTTATAGATTTCCCACCATTGGCTTCGAGATTGCAGACGCCTTTGTTTCAACTGCGCCCCGTTAGATGACATCACCTGTCCTGGGTAACCACGCGAAAATTGAATTTTTGAACCACTCGCGCCATTCCCCCTAGTAACGTCCAGCAGTTCTTTTTTTTCGTGAAGCAAACAGAAACGAACAAGCAGCATTTTGTTGCGTTTCTTGATGCACGGAAGGTTCTTTATTTAGTGAAGTTAGATCAATAACTAGTGAATAATTGTATGCGGTCCGTCTGATGTCATAGGGAAAATTTTGAAAATGTCCTACTGGGACGCTTGTGTTCTTGTGCACTTACCTTGATTTCTCGGTAAGTATGACACTGTTTTTGATAATATTGTCGTTTCAGATGTTGTCATACACTGAGCTTTCACTCTGACGTGAATTGTTATTCGACTTTAGTGTCCCTTTAATGTTTGTTTTATTTGCCGAGCTTATTTTCCTTCGATGCTGGTTACAAGCGGCGGTGGACATCTACGGCGCCGCGCATGGTTCATGTTCTGATCTCAAGCTTTCGCTCTAAAAAAAGCACTCATGGATATTAATTCGCATTATATGCTTACACAGTTGCCTCGCAGCAGAAGTAACCAGTGAGGAGATGCAGCGAAAATATAAGTTTCACTCGCACACAATATAAGCCCTTGGCGAATAACAATTGCGTGTGTGCAAACTCTTTTGTAATGGAGTGGGGGGGGGGGGCTTTTCACGTACTCATTTGAGAAGCTCCTGTATATTCAGAGAAAACGATGCTGGGAAAACTTCCAATCCTTCATCTGATAATATATCTTGCTCCATTACATCTTGTCGATGAAATTCTGAGAAGCCTCAATACATTTTAAAAGGTCCCGTTGGTACGTACAGCTACGATTACCCTTCTTTTTCGGCTGTTAATTGTACCTCAGTTTTTATTTTTTGCCTGTACCACTCCTTTGTGGGTGAATCTTGGGGGTGGCGGAATTTTGACAGCTTCGTCAATGAGAGGGGCTTTAGGCGAAACTGTTTATTTCCCCGACTTTTCAGAGGAGCTCATTTTCTTTTTCTCCTAGATAAGGAGAGGCATAAGCATCAGAAATTTGGGCATTGGGAGTGTAGTGCTCATGCAAATATAAGAAGCCCAAGTCCCAGAAATGCAAAGCTGGTGCGACGTTAACCACCTTTCAAAAACGAAGCGTTCACTTGTATTAGGCACGCCCACGTACTAGCTTTTGTAAGTGCGCATGGAAACGATGCAACACACTATAGTAATGTTACAAGCCCGTCATCTCGTTATTTAGCCAGTCTCATCGAAGCGGCCTGCTTCAACGTGTCTACTGAGCATGACTACTGAGTCGTCATTCTTTTTTTGCGCTTGACCTTCTCGCCTCAGAGCGCACTCTCATCTGCCGTGCAATATGACGTCTTTGGAAGCCTGAAACGTACAAAAATTATTTTCAAAGTATCTCTGTGCACCCGCATGCAAAAAAGGTAATCTATTTACTTGCGAATGCTGTCGCAGTCGCAAAAATATGTTAGGAAAAGCGAGCGAACGAAGCGAACCTACTTGCACATCAAAAGTTGTTCCCGGTGTCTGCTTCACACGATTCGTGCAGCCAAATGCTACCCAAGAGCCCGCACTCGTCGTCTCGAAAAGTGATCACAGACGTGTTCAGAACCGTCTTGTTAGTGACCACACGCAACAATACTAGCACAAGAACAACGCGAAAGCCACGTACGCTACAATGCGCCCATCCGCTTTCTGCCCTGAGCAATATGGCCGCGCATCGGCTTCAGACACGAAGCCCCTCTGTCACTCCAGAAGATTTATTATAACCTACTTGGTTGTACTAGGGCATTCTAGCCACCCTATCTGTACTCTTGAGATCGGGCGGCGGCTAACGCTACCTAGCCGTAATACTTAGTGCACAAGAACTAGATTTAGCTTTTAGATGCGGAGCATCTAATACTCGAGGCTGGTAGTGCGGCGCCGTCCGCAAGCTTCCTCCTCCTTCTTCCACCATCTGTGCATCCCTTCCTCCTCTACACACCGCGCGCGCTTCACTCCTCCACCATCTGTGCACTCTTCCTCCTCTACACACCGCGTGCGCTTCTCCTCTTCACGAACATTCGCTAGCTGTATAATGTAGCGCGCATGCGCCGTCACGCTTCGAGAACATCGGCAGCTGACGCGCGCGCATGCGCCGTCGCGCTTCGAGAACATCGGCAGCTGACGCGCGCGCATGCGCCGTTGCGCTTCTCCCCCTTCTCGAACATTCGACAGCTGACGCGCGCATGCACCGTCACCCACCATCTGTGCCGCGCGCGCTTCTCCCCTTCGAGAAAATTCTACAATTCTCCTGATTCTCCAGTGGACGCGCATGCGCCGTCGCGCTTCGAGAACATTCAACAGCTGACAGTGCATGCGCCGTCGCGCTGTATATATACTCAAGGTCGGCGCTCGCTCGCTCAGTTGCCGCTCGTCGGTTGGTTTGTACGGCGCGTCGACGTCCAAGGTCGCGGTGAAATGAATTCCAACGAATCCACAAACACAATGATCGACGTCCCTTCGACCAGCGCCGCCCTTTCGCATACGTGTGTACGTGTTCACTCATTTAACACCCCCTCCTACAACCACGTTAACCAATTTAGCCATCGACCCAAGTAAGTCGCAATTTAACACCCCATTTCACAACCACGTTAACCAATTTAGCCATCGAACCAAGTAAGTCGCACTTTAACACCCCGTTAACCAATTATATGCTCCGCATCTTCCTCAGTGTTCCCCCGAGGGAAGCTGCGGGCAATTTTTTCTTCTTTCCTTTAAATAGTGAAGTAAGGACTGGCACTCCGCAGTGAAGGATTTAATTTTTCACTCGTGCCTTGATTGTAACCACCAATCGAAGCGGAAAACTAAATGACGCAGTTCTCGAGGCAAGAACTGCGTCCTCGTCGCAAAGCACAAGCCCTCTTCGTTCGCCGCCGAATGTATTAATGCCGTTCTTGAAGGTGTACCTGTACTCGCCCTTATTGATACTGGTGCCGCCATTTCTGTAATTGCCGAAAAAGTTTGCCGTTCAATTCGTAAAGTTACAACTCCTTACTTGGGTTCGTGTCTTCGTACTGCCACTGCACAGCCTGTGCAGCCTGTGTGCGCGTGTACCGCCAGACTTGTAATTCAAGGAGTGCCTTACACAGTGCAGTTCGTAGTACTTCCGCTCTGTTCTCACGACATCATTTTAGGCTGGGATTTTCTCTCCCATCACCAAGCCGTCATTGACTGCGCTCGTGCCGAAGTCATTTTTTCTCCCCTTGGTGATGCCCTACCTGCAGACGATCACCCTTCCTACGCGAAGTTGGTCATTAGTGACGACACCCAGATCCCTCCGCGCGCTACTACTGTCTTCACACCTGTGTCGTGTTCCGCCGTCGTCGACGCTACCGCATTCTTCGCACCTTCCGCTGCTTTCGTTCATCGCCACCTATCACCGCTCCCAACCGCTCTCGTTACTCGTCAAGGTGGTGCGTCCGACGTGCCTGTGGGGAATCCGTTCCCATTCACGATTACGCTGCTTCGGGGCAAATGTATCGGCTCAAACGAATCATTCGAAACCATCGCTACACTTGACGTTCCTGATGGATCATCGAAAGTCAGCGCGCTCTCCTGTAGTTCCGGGAACGGCCCTTTCACTGCCGACATTTTCAACCGTGTAATCGACGAAGAACTAAACCTACAACAGACGTGTGAGCTTTTGAACCTTCTTGACAAGTTTCGGCCATCTTTTAACAGTAACAGCACTACCTTAGGTCGAACATCTACTGTATGCCACCAGATCGACACAGGTAATCACCCACCACTACGGCAGCGACCGTACCGTGTTTCGCCGACTGAACGCCGTGTCATCGATGAACAAGTAGGCGACATGCTAAAGCGCGGCGTCGTTCACCTATCAAACAGTCCTTGGGCGTCGGCGGTTGTTTTAGTTAAAAAGAAGGATGGCACAATACGCTTTTGCGTAGATTATCATCGCCTAAACAAAATAACACGAAAGCATGTTTGTCCTTTGCCTCGGATCGATGACGCCCTCGACTCTTTCCAAGGCGCAGAGTATTGGCAAGTGCCCATGATTCCGGATGATAGACCAAAAACCTTTGTTACACCAGACGGCTTATACGAATTTAACGTGATGCCATTCGGCCTATGCAATGCGCCGGCAACATTTGAGCACATGATGGACACTATCCTACGAGGCCTCAAATGGAACACGTGTTTGTGCTACTTAGATAATGTAGTGGTGTTCTCGCCCGATTTTCCCACGCACCTTCGTCGCTTGGAACAGGTTATACGCTGCCTTTCTGGAGCAGGCCTCCAACTAAACGTGAAGAAGTGTCACTTTGGAGCACGCAAGCTGACCATTCTCGGACACGTCGTGTCGAAGGATGGCGTTCTCCCTGACCCCGCTAAGCTACGTGCTGTTAGCGAGTTCCCGAGGCATGCACGTCTCTCAAGGAGCTGCGTAGTTTCATTGGGCTTTGCTCATACTTCCGCCGCTTCGTCCGGGATTTCGCCTAGATCATGGCACCTCTGACAGACCTACTTCAGGGAGACCGCAATCTATCTGCGTGGTCTCCAGCCTGCGACAGTGCCTTTGCGAAGCTCCGTGAACTGCTTACATCACCACCCATACTGCGACATTTTGAGTATAGTGCTCCCACAGCAAACCACACGGATGCTAGCGGTGTCGGTCTTGGCGCTGTACCCGCCCAACGAAAGCCTGGTTACCAAGAATATGTTGTTGCGCACGCGAGCCGCACTCTTGCAAGAACAGAAGCAAATTATTCGGTAACTGAGAAAGAATGCCTAGCGATCATCTGGGCCATTACGAAATTTCGGCCTTATCTGTAAGGCCACCCTTTCGACGACGTTACCGATCACCACGCGCTCTGCTGGTTATCCTCCCTCGAGGATCCCTCCGGACGCTTGGCACGATGGGCTTTACGGCTCCAAGAGTACGACATCCGTGTCATTTATCGCTCAGGCCAAAAGCAGCCGATGCCCATGCTCTTTCGCGTTCGCCCGTTTCCACTAATATTGCGAGTGTCTCCACCCAAGACAACTTACTTCCACTAGCCGGACCCATTGACATGGCTGCGGAGCAGCGCAAAGATTCGTGGATTGCGTCTTTGATGGATTACCCATCTGAAACACTCGCCCACCCGCCATCTCGAACGCTACACCGACAAGCCTCCTACTTCGCCATCCGTGATGGAACACTTTATCGCCGCAACTACCACCCTGACGGCCGCAAATGGCTACTTGTCATACCCAGGCATCTCCGTGCCAGCATATGTGCTGCTTTTCATGCCGATCCGCAGTGTGCACACGCCGGTTTGTTTAAAACCTACGCCAGGCTACGTTTTCGGTTTTATTGGCGCGGCATGTACACATTCGTTCAAAAGTACATTCGATCTTGCACAGAGTGCCAACGCCGCAAGCACGATCCTAGCCGTCCTACTGCACCAATGCAGCTGTTACCATGCCCAGTGCGACCATTCGACCGGGTTGGAATCTTTATGCTCCTCTGCCATATACATCAGCTGGGAATCGCTGGATTACTATAGCGATCGACCATCTCACGAGATATGCAGAAACGGCTGCTCTGCCAGCCGCGACAGCACGTGACGTTGCCTCTTTCCTGCTCCAACGTGTTGTTCTGCGTCACGGCGCTCCGCGTGAACTTTTGAGTGACCGAGGCCGCGTCTTTCTCGCGGATGTAATTCAAGAACTTCTTGCTGAATGTCATGTGGTTCACCGCTGTACTACCGCATATCGTCCACAAACGAATGGCTTGACTGAACGTTCCAACCGCACTCTTGGCGACATGCTTTCTATGTATGTCGCCTCCGACCACACCAACTGGGATCTTATCCTTCCCTACGTAACGTACGCTTACAACACGGCGCCTCAAGCGACGACCGGCTTTTCTGCCTTCTTTTTCTTTATGGTCGAGAGCCATCATCTCCAATCGACACCATTCTCCCCTACCGACCCGACTCATCCGAAGGCACACCCGTTTCCGAAGCCACTCGGTATGCGGAAGAATGTCGGCAATTAGCTTGCACCCTTACAACACAAGAACAAGGGCTACAGAAATTTCGTCACGACGATGGACGGTCCCGCTACCAGTTTTCACTCAACTCTCTTGTTTGGCTGTGGGTGCCTCCCATTACTGCTCCTGGTACCTCTACAAAGTTCGTCAGCAGGTACCACGGGCCTTATCGCGTCATACAACGAACTTCCCCTGTCAACTACCTCATCGAACCCCTCACGCCCACTCCGGACCTGCGTCGCCGAGGCCGCGAAATCGTACACGTGGATCTTCTCAAACCGTATCACGAACCACTTGTCCTTACGAAACCTTAGAACACCTATTTGGCTCCGTCTTCAGCGAGGGGGAAATATGTAATGAAGAAGTAGTGGGTCATGCATAGCTTGGAAAACACATTTTCAGTGCTAAGCACGAGACGCTCACCCGGACATTGTCGCTGCTTTCGCTGGCTAGGCCTACGCTCCTACCTCGTCTGAAATAACAGTTCTGACTGTCTCAATTCTTTATTATAAAACCAATAGGTGTATTAATACGCGTTTACGTGAACATAATTATAGCCGTTAGCCCTGGTAACTTAGCTAACCATTGCAGCAGGCCTCATTGTCCGCGAAATCTCGAAAGCACCACAATTTTGTCGCGATCTACAAATGCGAAATAAAGAGACGTTATTCCGCTGTATTTCCTTTTTCTCTCGTTTCCATCAAATAAATAGTTTTTACGACGCACGCGTGTTGTGTATACGTGTGTTTTGTGCGTTTTTCTTCGTGCCCAAGCAGCTCGTCACAAGTGTAAACTATGCCCAACCAGCTAGCCTCTACTCTCCCCATTCTGCCTGTGAGCTCATTGAATAGGAATGGTTTCGTGCCGAACTTCAAGCATCACTGTTCACATGGTATGGTATTGTAGAATGTAAGTGACTCAAGCAGACCTCTCGTTTAGCCTCGCCCTGGCGTGGTGGTCTAGTGGCTAAGGCACTCGACTGTTGAACCGCCGGCCGCGGGATGGAATCCCAGCTGCGGCGGCTGCATTTACGATGGAGGAGAAAATTCTCTCGGACAGCATGCTCCGATGTGGAGGCACGTTAAAAAACTCCAAGTGGTCCAAATTTCCAGAGCCCTCCTATACGGGGTCTCTCATAATCACATGTTGGTTTCGGGACGTTAAACCTCACATATCAATCAAATCTTGTTTAGCCCTTCGCGTGGGATATTGCGGGAAACACCAGGCTGCATTCATGAAGGCAGATTGTCACTTTCATCAAATTTTTGTTGATGTTATAATTTCATATAAAAGCTTTGAAATAACACCACTGAGGACCTTGTTCGTGTTTCTTATTAGCCTTCACTATCTCCTCCAGCGTATCAACGGTACTATAGAGGTGAATTACAATCGTCATGTTCAATATCTGAGACGTATCAGATTAAGTTCAGTTCGCATTGTAATTGATTGATTGATATGTGGGGTTTAACGTTCCAAAACCACCATATGATTATAAGTCGCCGTAGTGGAGGGCTCCGGAAAATTTGACGACCTGCAGATCTTTAACGTGCTCCTAAATCTGAGCACACGAGCCTACAGTATTTTCGCCTCCTTTGAAAATGCAGCCGCCACAGCCGTGATTCCGTGACCACCACAGTGGGGCTCAGTCCGCATGGTATTTTGTTTTGCTTCCAGGTGCAAGATTGTAGGATTCCAGAGCAACGTCGAATACTGCTGTTATTGCAACTTCACGACGTTTCTGTCAATACAGCACAACCATTGGTTGTTTATCACGATACAGACATTGGTAGTTTTAATTACGTGAATGCTATTGAGTTTTGAACTGCGGCGTTTTTGTGACATGCAGAAGTTGTCGTCATTAAATTGACGTGTACATGCGCAAACGCCACCACGAAAAAACAAAATACCACGAATCATAACATGAAGAGAGCGGCTCAGGTGCTTTTCCCCCTGCTGTCTTTAACGGAATACAGGGCACATGTGTGTGGCATGCATGGGTGTTCCCGGCTGGCACGAGAAAGTCTCCACAAATGCCTCGGTGTTCCTAAGTGGCACATTACACCGAATTGGTCCAGCTGGGTCCCCGCACGTGCTGTGGCACAAAAGCAAGAAAAGGAGCTGCCGCTCCAAAAGCTTCGGCAACTGCGAATTCAGGTCCGTCGCTGGAGACGAAACATTTGACGCTGTAGGCGAACCGGCAGACAGGAACGCATTCCACAAGGTGCTAGTGGCCGCCGTCGCCACAATAACGTCATCCCTCGTGGCTCGGTCCAAAACAGTCGTCTCTTCGGCCGTGTAGACGCAAGCCATTCGTTCGTGCAGTTTTTCCAACGTCGTGCTTTTCCATCTCTGCTGGGCGGCAAAGAGGTGCTGGAAGAGGAGCCGCGCCAGAACAGAGCCGACTCCAGCGTAGATGGCGGATACCGGTGCGTCCACCATAAGGAAAGGAAACGAGAAATGGTATGGCGCCAGTGTCAGCGGCGGATTGACCACTTCTTCTGGGACGACAGAACCATTCTCGGGCTGGTATTTTTCAGAGGATGAAGAAGGTGCTTTCTCTGTGCTGCCCGAGGCAAGCGATAGTGATGACAATGCTGCCAAGTTTCTTATCGCGTCGTCGGTCATGTCAGGCAGCCACTTCTTTTCCTCGGACTTGCTCAGCATGCCGAGTAATATCCTGGCGCGGTTTATCTCCGGCAAAGAGACGAGGCCCTCCTGGAACCATTTGTTTCTCCTGAGCGTCTCATGGAAGGCGTCCTTGAGTCTTGCTCCAGCTTGTGTCGCCTGTTCCAGGACCTTTTTGTCGGTGGTGCTCTTCAAGTAGTTCACGTCGAGGGCGTAATCAGTGACTCCCGTGAAGCCGAGGCAGAATTTCATCTGCTCGTCCATAGCTTTTTCGCCGCTCCCGTGGAATTTGCGAAGAATGTGAGCATTTGTGTAGGGCAAAAAGGCTTCCGCTACAAACCAACCGTAGTACTCCTTCATTGCGCGTTCACCAAGCGTGCTGTGCAGCTCAAAGAAGGCTTTGAAGAAGCGAATTCCATAGATGGTCACATTGGCGACAGACGTGTTGAAACGACTTTTCAGCTCCCTTTGCCACGTTTCCAGTGGAATGGAGGGTGCCGTCTTGTTCAATTCGCTTGTGTGGGTTCGAAGGATTTTAGGTGTTCCAATAAGCGACCTTCCAAGTGCCGGAATCACGCTCTTCTCTAAGGACACGGTTTCATTATAGGTAATGCTCCTTCTATACTTCTCATTTTTAAAGTATTTATTAAATACGTGGAAGTACTCTTTCTGTTGCTCCCTGTCCTTCTCTCTTCTAATGTGCTCTGCGAAAACGCCAAGCGTGATTGACCTAATGATCAGGTGGCCACCTCCTCGAACCAAATTTGTGAACGCAATTCGAAAAAGAACTGGAATGGGCCAGGTCGACATTGCAAATATGGAATGCAATATGTCTGTACGAGAATCGACGTGAGGCCACGGCAGTCCCGCCTGAGACATCACTTTGCGGATTGACTCCACGTAGCTAACCTTCTTGTCGACGACATTGTAACAAGCCGTGAACATTTTTGTCGCCTTTTGCTCGGGCGTTTGACCTGATGCGGGCACCGACTGGAGCAAAGCTTGTCGACTTAGTCTTCTCTGGTAAGTTGTCAGTGCCGTGTCTGACACACCAAGCTTGCCGGGATCAGATCTCCAAGATCCACACACATGGGTGTAAAAGTCCTCGCACGGTGCCACGCTTACATTGAGAAAGCTAGAAACCCGGGCCTCGTATTGCAAGCAAGCTTGACTCGTACATTTCGTCAGCAGACGTACTGGTACGCGCTTGAAAACGTAGATTGCGACGCATGCGCTAACGATGATAGCTGATGCCACTACGGCAAGACAAAAAGCAATCATTAGGTTTCTGAAGCGATGATCGTGCCTTTCCACAATGAGCCGCCTGATTGGGCCACTAATTTGCGATTGTGTCGTCTGAAAGGGAAGCAGAAAAGGAGATATAATTAGAAAAAAGTTTAGCGAATTATGAATTGGGCATTATCTGATATAGGGGAAGAACTAAACCCGTCAGGTATTCTTAGAATAATTCTTTTGAACGAGTTTACTTTGAACAGAACCATGCCGTAGTCACGCGTATGTAATAAAGAACAGAAAATAGTGATCTAAAAGGTGGCGTTGCACTTGCCATGAAATTTCATTATTGCACAACACACAATCTTTGGGAGGAAAATGCACAATATACACAAAACAAAAATAAAACAAAACAGCATCAGCGTAGTTGATTTGTCTCCTATGAGGGTCACCAGCAAAAGCAACCATCATTATGTCAGAAACTATGAAGCGTGCACCTGCACCTCTGCTCTCGCACGTGTCATATTTGTTCTTTCTCTCGGACACTTCAGTTACATTTTTCTTTATCTTTGGTTTGCACTGTTTACTCCTTCTTCGTGGTCAAAGTGCCCAATCAAATTAAAATTTGGCATACGAAAAATAGTTGTTGAAATTTATAACTCCAGTTATCCTGCTTCAAGCATCCGAGAAGAAGTTGAGAGAAAGCTAACTTTTTCACGTTGCAATAAACATTTTTCTAGTTCTGTACACATTGCTGGTGTGCTCCTAATCTCTGCTGCTCGGGCTTGTTCTATTATTTTTTTTCCTCATGCAAATTCTCGATCTTTTCCTCTGTATGGTAGACGAAGAAAGTGCTTTAATAGCGCAAACGACAGGAGGGGATAGAACAGACGAGAACAGAGCGCTCTGTCCTCGTCTCTTCTATCCCCTCCTGTCGTTTTCGCTGTTAAAGCACTTTCTTCGTCTACCATGCAGCACCCACCAGCCCAATCAAGCACCTTGTTAAAGTTCTTTTTCTCTGTCTCATCGAACTGACAAAAATATCTGTCACTATTGTACGCCGTACATCACATTCGTAGACGACTGCGGCGTCATTCGTCACGCGAGGGCACAAGTATAAAAATAGTCGCCAATCTCTGCGCCTTACACAGTAACTGACCCCGCTCCTGGCCACTGGTGTTTCCGCGCTGGTGAACTCTCGCTGCACAGTGCTCGGGTAGTACTCGGAGATGGGTGCCATCTCGCTGGAAGGTAGTAAGCCATCGTCCGACATCTCGAAGAGCGCATCGTATGGCTCGATGGACTGCTGCACCGAGTGGCGCTTGGTGCAGGTGGACCCGTCTGGATGCCGCTCTCGGCATACATCCTCGTCGCGAAACGAGACCTGGCCGCTCGCGGACGCGTGGCTTGCCGGGTTCGAAGGCGGGTTCGACGCAGCTCCCGACATCATGGCGCTGGACAATGCGAAGCTGCGGGCGATGGCTTGGTTGGCGATGGCGATGTGCGTGGTTATTGCGATAATGATGGTGATGACGTTGACTTTTAAGCTACGCGCAACAAGATTGAGACGTACAAAAACATGAAAGGTACGAATAAGATGCGTTTTGGGCGTCTTTCGAGGCGCATCGTTGGTGCGGCAAGCGTCTACAATACAGGCAAACCTGCGGCGACGTGCTCAGTACGTAACGTGCTCTTACTATACCAATTTCTCAAACGCCTTCATCCTACACTTGCTTGCTCGAAATGGTTCCTGGGAGAAAAGTTAATTCGCTGAGTCATTGTATATCGTAAATGCCACGCGAAAAAAAGGAGGAATCAACTTAATTTGCACGTGGTCTTCAATGTTCGTCCACGTGACCGGCGACCCTTTCAGCCCTGGGCCACGAGAGAAGCAACATCATAAAACTTGTACATGAAGAAAGAGCTAAGAGAGCGAGAGAGAGAGATTTTACATTGAATAAACATTACAACTATTTATAAAGTAACAAAAATGTGTTAAAATTTTGCATATCAATTCAAAATTGTTCTGCTCATGTTAACAATATAGCTGAATGGTCTGTTTGTGCAGTCCCACAATAATTGCAGTTTTACAGAGAAACGTGTACATGGCTAGGAGAGAAGAAAAGCCCTTCACCAGCGGTATCACGAGCAGTCGCCATCGGCTGTGTCATCAGTAACGTCGTTCGCAGCATCGTACTCAAGCACGCGCGCCATTGGCTGCGTTGTGAGTGACGTAGGTCGTTCATCCCGTCGCAGCCTTAGCACCGAGCACGCACGAGTTTATCCCGAAACCTTCGTTATGGGCATGCCAAGGACAACTGTAGACGAGCTCCGACAATGGAAAGGTGAGAGAACTCGCATTCACCAGGCCGATGGTGCAGTCCGGGCACAAAAACAGGCCCGGGAGGCCGAGTGCTGGCCGCAACTGCGTACCCACGATCCGGCAGCCTGCAAGCCGGGAATGCAAGCGCCGGAGATGGACGGATCCTGCAAACCACGCCGCTGGATTAGCTGGCGATGTCAAACGCTTGCAACAAAGCGGTGTTGTGGCGTGAATGTGATGCTTGCAGGAGCGTGTTCGCCGGGGCGAACGGGAGTATCTCCAGAGGCACATTGGCTTCGGCTACGATGCCAGTGACCACCTTGGGTTCGGGAACAAACACTGTTGTTAACGCATTGCGCAACGAATGTAACCGCTCATTACACTGCGCCATGACCGTGATCATGCGAGGCGCAATGTGCGACATGTGAAATAAGCCCGCTGGTAAACCAAAGCCAAACGTGTGCCTAATCTCATTAGGAAGCGCGAACGTGCAACCAGTAATTGTGAAAGGCTTCAGTGCCATGTCGTGTTTAAGCCACTACTAAACACCGGGCCGCATGTTTTAGCTTTAGCTGGTTAAACATATGTACGGAGATCTCGGGCGGTGATTTTTCTTTTTGTGTGTTTCTTTTTCTTTCTATCTTTTGAATCAAGATGTATACTACAATGCCTTACTGCAAATTTTCAAACGACCAATTCTTGGCCAGTAATCCATAGTGGGTACAACTACAACGAAAGCAAAAAAAAACTATGATAATAATAATAATAATAATAATAATAATAATAATAATAATAATAATAATAATAATAATAATAATAATAATAATACTAATAATAATAATAATAATAATAATAGTACGAAGAAGAAGAAGACCTTGAGCGACGTTACGAGGTCGTTCGATGTCTTCGTGCACTTCGCGTGGTCGTGCGCATAGCGCGGCTTCACGTGCATGGCGGGTCGATCCGTCACCCCCGGAAGCTTAGACTTTCCGGGGGTGACGGTCGATCACGGGGTGGTATCTAAATTGTAGCTTACCATACGACATGAAGCCAGCTTTCAGTTGAGCGCAGCTACTGGTTCTATAGAATTAGGGGCTCCCAGCTGCTTAAGCAACACGAGCTCAAGGTTATAATTCTGATCAATCTGAGCGCGTTCCGCTGTCAATAAAATAGCTACGCTCACATGCGCTTTGCTGGACATTAAAATGTGGGTCAGATTGAAGAGCAGGCTTCCAGCATTGCAGCTTTAATGTTCCCACAGTAGCCTACGGTGGCTGAAAGGGTTGGATAGATAGATGGATGGATATGGCTGTGCCCTTTAAATTGAGTGGTGGCTAGCGCCACCAAGCCGTATACTTAATGAACCAAAAATTAGATTTATATTTTTTTCCCTTTAAATAGTGAGGTTGAGGATTCGTACTTTGCAGTGAAGGGTTTAATCTTCACTCGTGCCTTAACTTTAGCCACCAATCAGATAACCTCCTTCTAGTTAATTCTACCCGCTTAAAGTCTATCTTGCCCTCCCTGTCCCTAAACCCCAGTGCTTTCAAAAAACTCTGCGTCCTTTACAAAACATTATCATGTGTTTGGCAGTTTCCTCCTCCTCTCCACACGCACTGCATACCGTGTCTACCACTTTGTATTTGGCCCGATAAGTCTTGGTTCGCAGAAATACTCCCTTCCTGGCCTCAAACAGTAGAAAAGAATTCCTAGAATTATCACAGATCATTTCCTTGGCAATTTCCTGCTTAAAAGTTTGATAGATCTCGAGTGCCGACTTCTTAATCATGCCTATTCTCCACGTGTCGGTCTTCGTTTCCTACACCTTCTTCTTAACCGAGAGTTCTTTTTGGTTTGGCCCCCTGCTGTTTTCTAAGTATTTACCCGTCAATTTTGTGGTTTGCTTCCTCAATTTTGTATCGACATTCCTCATGTATAAGTAGCTGAAAACCTTCCTAGCCCAACGTCTCTCCCCCATTTCTCTCAATCGCTCCTTAAAAATTATCTTGCTGCTAGCTTCCCTGCCCTCGAATGATGCCCATCCCATATCATCTTGAACTCCCTGATTTGGTGCGTTCCCGTGAGCTCCTAAAGCAAGCCTACCTATTCTACGTTGCTTAATTTCTAATATTGCTTGAACCTCTTATTTCACGCACAAGACCGCATTGCCGATCTTCAGGCCAGGAACCATGACCCCTTTCTCAATTCCTCTCACATCATGCCTAGCAATGTAATTCCACAGTGCACTATTTTCATCACCACTGCATTCCTGTTACATTTAGTCATTACGTATCTTTTGTGTTCCCTTAGGTACTCGGCCCCAGTGCTCATCCATACGCCCAGATATTTGTATTTATCCGTTACCTCTAGCGTTAGCTCCTGTATCCTAAGCTCACTACCTTTATTATCATTAACAATCATGACAGCTGATTTTTTCTCACTGAATCTCCAATCTAGCCTATCTCCGCATTACTGGAGATGTCTACGAGTCTCTGCAAATCTTCCTTGTTGTTGGCTATTTACACTATATTATCTGCGTACATCAACGCTGGTAGTGCCTGTTCAACGAGTTTTCCTTTTTTGACGAAAGAGAGGATGAAGCCAAGTGTACTCCCATCTAATTTCGCTATTAATCCTTGTAGGTACATCATGAATAACAAAGATGACAGAGGGCATCCCTGCCTAAGCCCCCGTTTTATCTCTGTGGGCACGGATACTTGTTTTTCCCATTTTATAACTACCTTGTTACTTCTACAGATATCCTTTAAAAGATTAGTGACTGTGTCCAGTATTCCCCACAAGTTCTCTTGGACCATGCAATCACGCTCCCTTGATATCCAAAAATGCTAGCCACAAGGGCCTGTGTTCCTTTTCGGCTATTTCAATGCACTGCATCAGCGAGAACAGATTGTCTTCCAACCTCTTTTGTTTCCGAAACCCATTCCGCAGTTCCCTTAGCACATCCTCATTCTCTATCCATGCCTGCAGTCTTTCCTTTATAATGTGCATCACCAGCCTGTAAACCACTGATGGGACGGTATAGTTGTTTATGTCAGTTTTGTCCCCCTTTTCTTTATAGATCATGCTCACCCTGCTAAGCTTCGGTCCATTAGGGACTTCACCATCAATAAATTGTTTTACTCACTGCCTCTCTCAACGTTTGGTTAGACTTGGGACCCAATTACTTTATCAGCATAATTGTACAGCATGATTGTGATGTACCACTAGAAATCTTCTTGTCGGGGAGAAGGTAGACAGTGCTGGATTCAGCATAGGGTTAATATAGAGGCAGCCTATACATTAACTCTATGGGATTCAGAGAGAGAAAAATAACATTTATTTATACGTCCGGCTACACAATTAATTTGTCTTCATTTACCCTCATTTTGCAGTGTACTGATACTTATGATCACTTTTCTGAAGTCACTACCCCGTTCGACAAGTCGTGCAACGTGCCGCTTCCTGCAAGCAATGTGAAAAGCAAAAATTTTCTTTGCTCACAATTGACATAACTAACAATGAATTCACTCTACACTTCTAGCCTGAGATTTCATTCTGTTAATGCCAAAGGTAAATATCAATGACTTCAGGATGAAGAGATACTTAACTGCAATTTAGTTAGACTGAGTTACTGTAACACAGATAGATTCAACAATAGATTCAACCATAGATAGATTCAACTATAGATAGATTCCACCACATTGACTACATTCCTCACTTCGAAACTTGACAATTACAGAGACCAGATAATTAATATATACCGTATTTACTCGCATAATCATCGCACTTTTTTTCCCAAAAAACCCATGGAAAGTTGGGGGTGCGATAATTACGCGGGGAAAATTTTCCGCGGAAAGGTACAGCGCAAGGAAAAAAAAGAAAACGGCCACAAATTGCAGTTTTTCCACAAGCAACTAAAAGCTTCAAAAAGTGCTGATACAAGGCTTACCTTTACAATGAAACTACATGTTCAACCCAAATCAAGGTTTATTTGCATAGACAAAGGTCACTAGCTAATAAATTAGTCTCTTCGGCGAACTACTCGGAGCCCGAATCAAGACTGCCATCTTCGTCGCTCATAGCAGCGTCATCGGACTCATCGCCAGCTTCAGCGTGGTCTCCCTCGTCGTTTTCGTGGACCACGTCGTCTTCCGTCCCGTCCAAGGCGTTGGAGATCACAGTCTTTTTGAAGCTGCGGACGATAACTTCTGGCGAAATCATGGACCATGCCTCGATTACCCACGAACAAAGGATCTCCACCGACGGCTTCTTTATCTTGCCCCCGGGAGTCATTGCGTGGTCGCCTTCGGCCATCCATTCCGAATACAGCCTCCGAACATTATCCTTGAACGGCTTGTTCAAGGATACCTCAAAAGGCTGCAACATCGAAGTCAGACCGCCTGGAATGACAGCGAGGTCAGTCCGCAGCTCCTTCAGCTTCGCCCGAACGGAGTCGACCAGGTGACCGCGGAAGCTGTCGACAACCAGCAGCGACGAGTAAAGTGCTCCAGCGCGTCGTCCCCAAACAGTTTTTACCCAGGCGACCATAAGGTCGGCGGTCATCCACCCTTTCTCCTGTACACGCACGTGTATTCCAGGGGGAAACTTGGACTTCGGGAGGGTCTTCCGCTTAAAAATAATAAATGGGGGCAGCTTCCGCCCGTCCGCTGTTACGGCGAGCATGACGGTGCACCTCTGCTTCTCGGCACCCGTCGTTCTAATATGCACGCTCCGCACACCCTTCTTCTCCACCGTTGTGCTTGGCGGCATGTCGAAGTTGAGCGGAGTTTGATCCGCGTTTCCAATTTGTGAGAGCAGGAAGTTCTTTTGCTCCCGAATCCTAATCACAAATTGATGAAACTCGATGACCTTATCATCGTACGCCGAAGGTAGCCGTTGACACAGAGTCGTCCGTTTCCTGAGCGAGAGTCCACTTCGGCGCATGAACCGTGTGGCCCACCCGTTGCTCGCGCGGAAATCTCGTGCCGGGATGCTTTCCTTCCGGGCAATTATGCGCGCCTGATTTCTCAGCAGCTCGATCGAAACGGCACACCCGTCCGCGCGTAGACTCTTGATGTATTCGAGTAGTGCCGCCTCAACCTGTGGGTACTTTGCAGTCTTAGGCCCACGAAAGGCCTTGCGTGACTTGTTCGTGGCTTTAAGCTGTTTTTGCTGCCGTCGCCAGTAGCGCACACAGAACTCGTCCACGCCGAAGTGCCTGCCGGCGGCCCTGTTGCCGTGTTCTAGAGCATGGTCGATGACCTTTAGCTTGAAATTAGCTGTATAGCTCTTGTATCGGCTCATCACGTAGCTGTAGAAAGGACAATGCTAGCCACGGATCACAACTGCGCTACCTCAGAACACCGCACCACAGACCGCACTACAAACACTAGCGCCATGCCACAGAACGCCGTCACACGCCATGCCAGCCCACAAGTGCTACTACGCAACTTGTGGCTTGGTTTGGATTAGATTAGAGCTCCGTTCTAGCAAGTTAGTAATTGTTTCTCTTCCCTTTTGAAACAGGGCACGCGTATCACGCGCCACAGGAATAAAAGTAAATAAATAAATAACTGGTCTATTCGTCCACTGGCCAGGCGTCAGTTTCCTTAATGCGCGTCAGAATTTCCTCAAACGCTCAAACACACACACAAACAAGCGCCCAATAGTTCGGTGTAAGTCGAGCCGAGCCAAGGCTAGCCGTCTTCCGCACCTGCTTTATGGAGGAAAGAAAAACATGACCTGCTCCACTTTCCTTCCTCCGTGACCTGCTCCATTCACGTGGTTTAAAGTTATCTGACAACGGCACTTGGATGTTTACTCTGATAACGGCACATGTTGGATCACTTTAGTTTGCCCCCGACTCATCGAAATCGAGTGACGGGTTGCGGGTGCGCGGGGTTTAAGAAGAGGAGGGTGTTTGGAGCGTTTCCCTGGCCGATGTGTTTTCTCCGCCCCTCTGTTAAGCTGGTCCCAGCGTAGCAGGAGAGTCTTCGTGGAATTTACCCGGTTTCAATGGGTTTCATCAGCATGCATGATGCATAAGAGATGGCGCTACGCTAATGGGTGCTATTATCATCATTGCTCAAAGCAGCAGACGACATCTGCTGCTGCGATTTTTGGGGTGCGATAATTACGCGAGGGAAAAAAATCGCATTTTTGTTGGCCGATGTTGGGGGTGCGAGGATTACGCGAGTGCGAGGATTATGCGAGTCAATACGGTACATCCAGACGTTATACAGAAGCTGCCTATTTCATCATGGCTCAGGCCCCTTGAAAACAAATAGCATTCTGCAGCATGGACATTGGCAAGATTTTGTCTTGGGGAGCAAACCAATCTTGCATCAAGGCGGAGGGTGGGGGGGGGGGGGGGGGGGGGCATTTTTGGTGTAGCTTAGATGCAAGTGCTTGTGTTGTTTGAAGGAAACAAGCACCTTTTTTGCAACCCCCTGCCAACGCCCTAGTTCTGCAGTGTGAGGTTCACCCCTATGAAGTGAAAACTCTTTTACACAAAGACACTAGAAATCGCAAGCCGTCATGGCGATGCCTATATAGGAACAAGGTGACATTACGTTGGGTGCACACTCAGTGTTGCCAACCAATTTTTAGAAAATACTCTACGCCAAGGGGTATTCACGTCAAGGTCAAAGTAACCCTACTTTGCAAAGCACAACTTTTTTGTTACCCTACATTTTACCCTACACTTAGAAAAGGCACGTTGTGCACACCACAGTGCAAGGTGTACATAGTGTACACCTTATGAGGCTCAGATGTATGGGGTGCCTACAGAGTCGGCCTACCTATTACCGTGCGATAAAATTTGATGACTTCACTATTTTGATGTCACATTGTGATGCCACACTCATGTCGCAATGACTTCATATTAAAAAAAAATGGCAGCATATCCACGGAGTGAATGATGGAGAGTGGGGCGAAGCATTCGTCCGTCCTTGCGTCCATCTGTGTGACCGTCCATGCGTCTGTTCGTGCGCCCGTCCCTACGTTCGTTCATGCATCTGCTCCTGCGTCCGTTCATGCGTCCATCCATGCATCTGTCTGTGTGTCCGTTCATCTATCTATTCAAAACTCTAAGTCCCACCATCTCGCATCTTTTTATCATATATTCCCTATATAGAAGCACCGCCATTCAGTGGACATTCCAAGGGCTAAACGGAGGTGGCACACGCACACTTTCTTACGGCTTGCGCTTCGGGTCTACTTCCCACCTTCAACCACCTTGAGTTCATGGTACATACTAGTTCACTGTATTCATGGCACTGCGGCCCGATGCTCGCTAAACCTTTCTAAAACCAAGGAGGTTACGCCCAGCGAGTATAACAAAGCAACCTTTTCCTTTCAAATAGTGCTCAATGTACATGCCAGTGGCTGCTAATGTGAAATGAGAGACAGGAGGATTCAGCTTTTAATTTCTTACGGCTTGCGCTTCGTATCTGCTTCCCCCCTTTAACCACCTCGAATTCATTCATGGTATATATTAGTTCATTGTATTCATGGCCCTGCGGCTCAACGCTCACTAAACCTTTCTAAAACTAAGGAGGTTACACCCAGCGAGTATAATGTAGCAACCCTTACTTGTCCGATAGTGCTCAATGTACATGCCAACGGCTGCTAATGGGGATCGCAGCGTGCGCGTTGACTAAAAGCCGAATGCTCCTGTCTCTCATTCCCCATTAGCAGCCGTTGGCATGTACATTGAGCACTATTTTTTATTGTTAAACAACGCACAGAAGAAATCTCTCACCGGCACCACCTTGGAGGTCAAATGTTATACATATTTCGGGCATGTGCCACTGGTGGTTACGTACTATGATGGACGCACAAGCCACGCCACAAGGAGCTTCGCCCCTAAAAATTTAGCAATGCGTCATGCCACAGTGACATCATGAGGTGGTGTTGTTATATCATAATGATTTTTAGCAACACTCGCATTGATGTCAACCATCACTTTTCGTACATAATGAGGCATCTGGAGCTTTGACCTAGTAACTAAAGCCGACCATCATTGTAAAATTTAAATGCCCCGCCATGCAACAAACCGATGAAAGACAACGAAAAGTAAAAAAAAAAATATTAAAAAAACTAGCACAAAGATGTTTGAGGTATCATCTTTCAGCTTTTGAGCTTGTGATGTTGGAATTACAATTCCGATTCTGATCTCTCCAGTAATGTAACCTTCGGATATGTCGGGTGGATTTTCCATATTTTTCACTGTGGTTGAAATCAACTTGCGTCACCACCCTACTAACCCACGCAGGCGAAAAAATTCCGAAAATACCCCACAACTTGGTAAGGCTACCTTAGTTTGGCGACCCTGGTGCATAGTCGAGTGTGTTTAACAGCTAGTGAACCTACCAGCCCCATTGTGGATATCTCGTGACAAGATAACATCTTGTTTATCAAAAAAGTCATGCAAGATTTTATAAAAGAGTGTGGCACTAGAATATATGTATGGCTATGCTTGCTTTCTTATCTTTTTCTTGCGTCTGTCTTTCAAGTTCTTTTTCTCTTTCCTTTCCACTTATTTCTTTCTTACCATTTTTCTCTCTACTCACTCTCATCTCCTTTCATTCCTCCTCACCCTTGTTTTCTACCCCCTTGCTATACAATGCCACATTCTGCTTATGCCCTTGCTATAAGGCTATGCCACATTCTTCTAAGAGGCTTGCCTTTGGATTTCGTCGACACAGATTCAAATCTCTCTATGCCAGTAAAATATCACCAAAAATTTCTCCCTCTCTCCAATTGAGCATCACTCATGCATTACAGTTACTGCATCCCACACTAGCAAAATCTACACACATGGTTTTGGAGTGAAGCAGAAGAGGACAAAAATGAAGAGAGTATTTGCCCGTTCATGGTGACAATAATTTTGTACTTATTACAACTCATGGCAAACCTTAACCATAACAGCTCGGGTTTAATATACTGCGCCTCTGCTGGGCCCGAACCCTAATCCGCTGCGTGCCATCCCAGTATTCTACCACTGAGCCATGCCCGTGTTGGGGACTTGTTTGCAAATTTGCTTTAGGCAGAGCTGATGTCAGAAAAGGAATCATGTTAATATGAGTAATAAAGTATTTTAGAACAGCAAAAAAACAACCAGGCGTCACCCATTGCGAATAGTGTAACGAGTGGGTCGTCCAATGCTCCAACCCATTCAAAAGCTTGTTTTTGATCACCTATTGACTGTAGCACTTACCCACTTCAGGCATAATTCCTCATTGTCTTCAACCACTGCATTAACAATTGGCACAAAATTCCTTGCAAGTGCATAGCAGATACAACGCTTCTCAGAAGAATGACAAAAAATAGCATAGCGAATGCTGGCCTACTACCGAGAAATTATTATTATTAATGCCGTAGTGGGTACCCAGCAGATGTGCTTGCAGGTGTTACCCGATGAGTGTTTATATAAGGCTCTGAAAGGCCTCTCTTCTAGCTTTTACTGTGACTGTGCTGCCCCTTCCGCCCAAGTCTGGCATTTTTTGAATTTATTACCGAAATAGAACAGTCGTGCAGTCAGTGAAAGACAGCTGTAGTTGTGCCTTCTTGCCTAACTGTATGGTATCATGCATGACACAGGCAGCACTACGCTGCTTTGTGCTTGCCGCATAACCGCATTATCATTGGCAGAGAAAGGGCAAAAGCAGCCGTGCTAGACATGAACATGTTCGGCTTGCACCATTAGTAGAGGCCTGATGCAGCATGGCGATTTCCCGTATTCACCTGTGCCAGTAAATGGTAAAATTGGAATTCTCTATAGAATGTGCTTACTCACAACTGGACCCCCTAAATCTTTCTTTGCAGCTTCAATATCCCTTTGTCTCTCTCGACACGCGACTTTACTGTATTGTTTGAGGTTGGGTCGCTTTCATCATGCCGTGATTTCGCATATACATTCTCCTACTATACTCGCATACTCACACATATTCGCATACCGCCTGTCCTTAAAGACATACATTGACGGTTGCTAGAGACAAACTGGACCATAGTGCTCACACACACACAAACACACACATACACACACACAAAAATCGGGATTATGCTGTTGACTGTGAGGTGCATTGCCGGTCATAAATGCTGTGCCTTTTAAATATAACCTCACTCTGTTGACATTCTAAGATTACACAAAAAATGTCATTGCATGCATGTGCACACATCACTTGCTTCCTGTGCACTTCCCGTTCCCCCACTGCGGGAGGGTAGCAAACCAGGTTCAATGGCGAAGTTAACCTTCCTGCCTTCCTTTTTGTCCCTTTCTGGCATCAGCTTTGAAGGTCTCTTACTGGATATAAAATGCCTGCTGCCCAGAAAAAATGTACAGCTTTCCTTGTAAACACATTTGACACGTGCTTAAGCCAAGATTCCACGCCACAATCTGCTCCGGGCGATGTTATTCATCGTGCTCGTATAGAACAGTTATGCACCCATCACGCTCATACAAAATAGTCATGCATGTTTTGCTTTCTTTTTATCAAACTGTACTGAACAATATGCTTTACGAGGTAGATTTTTCAGATTCTAACCCTGGAAGTAGAACTTCATGAGGGTGCTTTTGAAATATGCTGCAATTATTAAAACCAATGCAGCCTCAAGTGATATAAAAGGTTGACAGGTATTTTTACTTTTGTTGACATGCTGGATTATAAAATTTGTGTAAGAGATTGTGTCTAAATGGGTAGTTTTAGCAGTGTGGAGCCTAGAAGCCAGTTGCACATGCCCACTCTAAGCGGTGGGCCAAGAGCCATGTTTGCCTAGTTTTAAAAGATTGTTTAGATGATTAGATTTGAAATATGGCACATGTCCTAGCTCGTGCCAAAACTCATTCAATATTTTCCCCTTGGCCAACAGTTGAAAAACTACAACAAGATACACGAGACACAATGCTGGTCAAAACATACTGTTGAAATTTTAATTTTAGGAACCGAGCTGTCATAACACACTCACCTTTCACAAGTATTGCAACACTTCTTAACTAATGAATTTATGGTCAGTTCACTAGCTCAAAGGAAGATAATTTTGCTTCAAGGAAGGGGGACAAGGCAGGAGCAGCTAGTGGCAGAGGCTTTGCAGTGAAGCCTCAGTCTGATTTTGGAAGACAATAAAATGCAAACTCTTCGTTCTTTCCGCCAATTTACACAGAAAGAAGTTTCAACAACAATTTAGCAATCGATAACAGGAAACTACTTTTGAGCCTACAATGAGAAAGAAGAAAATAAGGGTAATAATAATAATAGTGAAAGAACAGTGACACGATTTGTCGTAACAATACATTGTAACACACGCAACTTGACCACGACAGTGGCGCAGCACTGGTGATCACTAACAATATGTTTGGTTGCATCCTCGCTTGATTCCCGCTTGGAATGAATATCACCCGTGCATGGGAAGGTGCGCAACTACCATATCGTGTTCTCATTCAAGTCAGCCTCCAGGGGATCACAAGAAAGGTAGAGACGCACACACACACATCCACAACCCCAGTGATGCACGTAAAATCAACTTGGCCCGTTTGAATTCAAGTCGCAACGTCTGCAAGCACTTAGCGAACAGCATACTTGTTTGCAGTCAGAGGGAATGACAAAAAGTGAAAGAACAGGACAAAAGATGGAAAGAATAGGAACACTGCTGCGCAAAACACTCATTGCTTCCCTGCTCCAGGGTTGCACACAGCAGTCTCGGAAAGAATGTGGCTATTGGTATCCGCATCACAGATCACACAATCGCTATGTACCAGTCCCGAGAAGAGAGGCAGTCCTTGCTGAAAAAAGCAAATCACAGCACAAGTGGAGTTGTACAAAGCGATGGCAGCTTATGCGCTGTAAGAGCCTAGCGACGAGGGTACACCTACACCACACCGGCTCTTATGCCACCTTCGCCTGTACCAGGAGGCAACAAACCAAGCTGGAATTCACGTGCCTGAATTTCCCCAAGAACATTCACAGAAAAGCATTTTGGAGCACCAACTAATGTTACTGCTCGGTATGCACCAGTAATGCACACCATGAAAGAGAAAACGGAAAAAAAAAGGAACTGCTGTTTGGGCCACATATAAGCACGTCGTTATTTGCATGGATGATGGTTGCAGTCAGCAACCGGTCATAGTGAAGTGAATGAGAGAGGGTCGCAAGCAATAACTTCCGTACAACCGCCATCTCCGAAGTACCGCACAATTCAGCAGTTCATATCGTGTTCCAAGCACAATGCAGAAATGTGTGCTACAGAGAAGCTTTGACACACAAGGTATACCCCAAATAGCAGTGCGACCTTCCGACGCTCCACAGTGCATCTTTGCATTCATTTTTGTCTTCTCACTTTAACGGTTTCCGAGGCGCAGACACGTACTGCAACCCACAGGGCAGCAAGCAGACGCACAGCACGCACATTGGGCAACTACTTCTTGTGCAAGTTTAGCAAAGGCACGTGAGCACCAGTCAATGAGGTTTTCTTCGCCACAGAGACGTGCCAGCGGCAGTAGCAGCAGCTGAGTCCTGCAGCTGCTGCGTGAAGCTCACTTCCTGGTCTTCCCATCCAAGAGAAGATGAAGGGCTGCTTGCTCGCTTGCTTGTTCGGTGTGCTGTGTGAGTGCTGCTTGCGGCTGGTCATGACGAGGGAAAAAGCCCTGCTGCTTGACACCTAAGATGCCTGCCACTTGAACTTCCCCTGCATGACCCACCGCTGCGAAGACCGGCCGTCACACTCCCTCAGAACGGGGAGAGAAGGATCCTTGGCCTCTGGTTGGTCGAGGCAGCGTGCCGTGTTGACGTGCTTGAACGACTGCTCCTGCAAGATGACACGACAAGCTTTTTGTCAAGCGTAAGCACTAGAAAGTTGAAGTAGGTGGTGAGAATTCAAGATTAAAATGTGGAGCAACAGGCAACAAAGAGCAAATGTCGAAAGAAAGAACTAGAAAAGAAACGATACATTTTGAGAGATTCTATGTAAAAACGATGATGTGCGATACACAAGAAACAGGGCAAGAAAAACTCAATGTTGCATATCTGTCCTTTTCATTTGCACCTCTTATGATGTAAACGAGTTTCAATGTTGCTGACGATGAGCACTACAAGAGCTCACTGTTAGCATTTCTTTTTTTTTTTTAATAAGTACAGGCCTCATGGACAAGTCTGATATATGTACTGACAGAATCAGCTGCTGGGAGTGCTACTCCAGACCTGGAGGCTATAACTGGCATCACAGTCATCAATTTACTATAGCAGTTTTAGCCTCCGCTGCAATTACTGATTCCTTTATGGTCAAACCATTGCTTACATTGAATAGATGTATAACTGTATACAGTAAAAGTGTCTCAACGATTGAAAGCATTAAAAAAATGGTAAACAAAGGCATTTATTTAATATGTAAATACACTTTCATTCTTCTGAAAAATACGTGAATCCTGCGCATAGTTTGCATACGACCAGTGCAAAAGCCACAGTCTCCACCACTCGCAACTTCGTTCAGAAGTTGACCACGGCTTGAGACCTCGGTTTCCAAATTAACCTGAGACGTGCTCCCCCGAAATTGAAATGTCGTTACCGGCGTTACTGCGCGGTTTGCGCTGACAATGTAGAGTTTGACGCCACAGAACAATACGTGCGCTTGCCGGGACCAGAAAAAACATCCAAATTATCTCGTTTTACGAATTAACAGCTGTTAAATTACTGAGCTTTTGCTGTACGAGCAATGCTCCATGTTCCCCAGCCTGGCTGTTCAAGTGTAGGTCATTTGATCTGGTCCTGGACTGTCTATTTCTCTCAAATTTATGCAGAGTTCCTTGTTACTGTACCTCCTTATTGTAGATCCAGAGCTGGTTGCCGCCCATGCCGTGGCAGCGCAGGAGTTTGACAGGACCCCGGGGAGAAGAGGCGTCCAGGCAGTTGTCGTCAGACATGATCTGCTGCCGTTTGGTGTAGGCAAACACCTGGTTACCGCCCATGCCATGGCACTTGCTCACGGCCACATTCTCGCCGCTCTTGCGTCCAAAGGTGTCAAGGCAGTCCGAGGTATCGGCATGCTTGATCTGGCACATGCAAGGTGTCGGGGAAAAGAGTGAGGGAAATAAAAAAGATCGCAAAACTGCAATGTCTCATTGCCTTTTAACTGGAGACCATTTTCACATAAAAATACGGCAATTCACAACTCATGTGTATGCATGCCCCTGTGACAAGGGTGTGTGTGAAGCCACGTCACAGTATTGGTGTGGTTATTGATTTGGCCACTGGTGTTCTTTACTGGAGCAGAAACATGAACGCATGGATAGTTTTACTACTATAGATGCCACATTCAAGAATCTAGCTCATAAGTTTATGTTCATGCATCAATAAATTGAAGCAAGCTGTCAAAGCGAAAGCCACTGCGCCATGGGAACGGCAAGGCTACACAAGCTACAGATATTTCAGCTTTTACCCTGCTATCTTCATCATAAATGTACATCTTTCTTTGTTACAGATGAACAGGTGTGGTGAAAATAAACAAAACTTTAAATCTCAAATAGTGGCAAGGACTGTGGAATGTTCATCTGTTCCAGCGTGCATCCAAGCCCATACTGGCCTTTGGTAATTTAATGATGCTCATAATCAATTTATGGGCATGTCGAACACCTAATAGGCCATTAATAATAAGCTTTGTAGGCTAAGCTAAGGTTACTGCTTCTTTTGCACAAACTACACCAAAAATGTTTCCGATGATAGCATCAGCGCATGCAATTTACAAAGGAGTACACACAGCATCAAATACAACAAAGGAATCTGCAATAAGTATTGCTCAATAAACTACGCTGTAAGGTTACGTCTGGGAGAGTTCAGCAGAGCATTTCTATTGAACAAATGTGGACATTGCTACAGTATGTCCGAAACATTCGAAACAGGCATTTATCTGATTCGTTGGAAACTGCGGTAACGAATTACCACAGCAAAATGTGATTACTGATAGCCAGCTACTCACCTCACCAAGATGATAGTAATCGAGGGGCATGTGTGACTCTGGATAAATGTTCTCCAAGTACCACCTGAAAGTGTTGCACTTAAGCTTGGTTCGGAGTTGTCTTCGGTACGAAAGGTCTCCTTTGTCGACATTTTTGGCCGCTGAAAACAGAAAGGAAAACGAGAGATGATGGGTCGGGCTTGTGACCTCGTCGTGCATCATGTAAATATTGGGCGTGTGCATGGTCGTTGGCAGCATTTTCTCTTGAGGAGTGCCAACCAGTGTTGCATTGCAGTTCGGGGAGGGAGAGACCACTGGTGTGGCTTAAGTGAGGGCAAGTAGTGTTGAGGCTTGAGAGAGGCAACTGCCCCTTTTGCACGTTCTGCTGATGCCCATTGGTATGTGTGAATATGCAATTTATTGATTGATATTTGAGGTATAAACCCCCAGGACCATTATATGATTATGAGAGAAGCTGCAGTGGAGGGCTCCGGAAATTTCGACCACCTGGGGTTCTTTAACGAGCACCCAAATCTGAGCACACGTGCCTATAGTGTGAATATTCCAGTGCTCCAAATATTCAAATGAATATTATCGTAGTATTTTAATTTGCTCCAAACGAAACCTAAACTATTCAAAAATAATGAACAAATACAAACACCCTGTAAAGGTGCTTCCACTGCAGTAGAGGAGTGCTATGCAGTGAATACACCTACCGTAATTACTCCAATTTAATGCACACCTTTTTTCCGGTTAAGCCATTCTATTAGCTCAGTAGGCCATTCTATTGCCATCGCCATTTCCAAAATGGCCGTTCCCTACGTGCGTCGGCATGGCACATCGACCATTTCTGCCTATGTGTTTCCCATGTGCGGCACTTCGTACGTGTGCTGAGGAGTTTGTCACCTTGTAGTGCATTAGCATCAACGGCATGGAAGGGCCGACTCCAAAAACTCGACGAGTGCACCACGATGCCGCTTTTAAAAGAAAAGTCATCGCATGTGCCGAAACGGACGGAAATCGGGTCGCATCGCGGTCGTTCAGAGTTCCCAAAACGTGCGTGCGGGGCTGGCGGAAACAAAAGCAGAAGATTGTCGACAGCAAAGATTCACGCAAAGGCTTCAGTGGACCACAGCAGGGTCGGTTTCCGCAAATTGAAGAGCCGCTCGGCGAGTATAATGCCACGTTCCATTTCCCAAGTTTTGTTATCGTCTCAAAACACTACACAATTTTCAGCGCAAACCACGCCTGCAGTTTTCGAGAAGCTTCTGGACTGTAGTAGATCATTTCGATAAGATCACGCCTACTCTGCGAACTGTACAAATTATTCTGGAACCTACGCTACCGCCAGCGATAACGCTAGAACATTCGACGGCAAGAGTATAAATGCCGACGCGCTTCGCCGCTTGTCAGTAGTTGATCGACGGCCGACGCTCTGTTCACTGCTATCTGTGCAAGACTGCTACTGTAATCGAACTTTCCATTTACCAGGCACAGGTTCACCCAAATAAACAGTTAAACCCCAACATAAAGTCTCCTGTCTTCGGCCACGTGACGACCCCGTCACAATATGATTGAGCAGAGAGCGGCACAGCGGCCCGTGACGACAGAACTGCTCCAAGTGCAGGCTATGCAGTTAGCCTTAGAAAAAGGGCTAATGCGGAGCCAGTTTAAAGCGAGCAGGTGCTGGCTAACTAACTTTATGAAGAGGAAAGGCTTTTCCCTCCGAAGGCGAACGGGCATACGCGAAAAGTTTCCGGAGGAGTACGATGAAAAGCCTCACAATTTTCAGAGGTTCGTCCTCAAGTTGCGGCACAACAACGGCTACCTGCTTGGGCAAATCGGAAATGCCGATCAGACGTCTCTTTACTTCGACATGCCCGGCACCACAACCATCGAGAAGAAGGGGGCAAAGCAAGTTCGCGCGCTGACATTGGGCCACGGTAAAACTAGAGTGACGGCAATGCTCCGTTGCACGTCAAATAAGTACAAGCTTCCCCCGTACCTCATATTTAAATGGAAGACGCTCCTGAAAGGAGTCGTTTTCCCGAGTGGTGTGATCTTGCGGGCCAACGAGAAAAATGGTGCGCGTTGCAATCAATGTCTTGCTTTTTTTTTTCCGTCGTGGAAACCGGGTGCGCGTTACAATCGAGCGCGCGGTAGAATCGAGCAAATATGGTATCTGAAAAAAATCCACACTGCCGCGAGGCTCCGCTTGACGGTTAAATGGACATATTAGCCTCACCTCGATTCATCTCTTTGAAAGCTTAAAAGCTTGTTATACCATTTCATACACTTTACGTACAGTGAATTCTAAAAGGTAACACAATTTACAGGTTATCACTTGTATTTTACCGAAAGTCAAATCGTGCTGCCATTCACAGTTTCTTCCACTTCCCTTTGAACCAAACAGAATGAAATTTGCACATGGCCTTGCTTCAAGTATAAATAATATTGCTTGGGAAATGACCAATATGCTCATTTTTCTTTATAATGTGTGATATATACTATTTGAACTTGATTCAAAATTTTTCAACCAAGTCACGTGAAATTCACAATTTGCATATGCCTAGTAAATATGAATAAAGGAAGGAAATTTTAGGAGTTCATTTCTTTGTTTGACACCTTTATGGAAACCAGCAGACAATGATGCCAAAAAAAGTACTGTAGACTTTCAGTAAGCGAAACTCTCTTAAAATTAAATTGCTGCTTAAGTGGATCCAGCTGCCTCTAGTATGACTGGTTTTGTACTTGAATTCTACACTCTTGTTTATATCTCAGCACACAAAACTCTTGTTAAACGAAATACACTTCCTTGGTCCCTTCAGGTTTTGTTAACAGGAGTGTATGTGGGACATCATGCAGTTGTACTGTTTTAAGTACACAGATGTGAAAAAAGTTAAGTGGACAAAAAGACGCTGCCGGCAGAGACTGAACCTGCAACTTCTGAATTGTGTGCCAGATGCTCTTACCAAATAAGCTACAGTGGAGGCCATCCCCGGTCCACATGAATCCTACATAAAACGCAGACCATTTGGGGCTAACTAGGTCTACTATGTGATTTCTTATGATTCTGGCTGAAGGCATAGTTGGAGTCCTAAACTATTATTGGTAAAACATCAGTGGTAGAACACTTCTTAACTATATCACTTATAAGAGGTGCTACAGCTTTTTGTTATAGCTTTGTCCCTCAACACCACTGTAACTGCTTAAAATAATTAAAAGTATCGCACTACACTCAGTTCCTCGTAATCCAGTCACCATATTGCAATTTTTGGTGAAATAAAAGTGCTTGTTGCATATTTTTTGCATGTAATCAATCTTATAGCAAACAAAATTGATCAATAATTCAAAGCTATGAGCCCATAATACCGATTGAACAAAACTTTTTTCCTAAAAGAGAGACTGAAAGTGACAGTCGCCATTTTGTTGCGTACAAATTAAAGTAAATAAAATTCATAATATTTCCTGTGTCAAGATTGGCCCCTGAATCACAATGATGTCACAGCCATCACAGCAGCCCATAATGTCACAGCTAGAGAAGAGCCAATATTGTTTAGACCAGGATTTCATGAGAAGTCAGCGACACACTTTAACCGTGCTTATTTTCATCCCTCAAGTTTGACAGCAGTCAGCAGAATGTTAAATTTGTTCTCCCTTAGATTTCAAGTGTACATGCACGTTTGGCATATCACTGTTACTCCTGGTTCCTACCACATGCCTAACCTGGCGATAAAAGTGCAAGGTTATATATAGGCTTCTGTGAACTTCACGTTAACAGTGGTCTGATCAAGAACTGCACTAGAAGTCTGCCTCATAGACAAACCTGGGTTGATAGCGAAGTAAAAGTCCTTCCACTCGTCAAGCCACACTTCGGCCAGGCGGGCATTGTTGTGGTTGACGATGCGGCTAGTCCCGCCGGGAAACGAGTACGGTGTCGACTTTCTGAAGACGTGGCCCACGTGTGAGCATGGCACTATTTCCAGCTCTCCACCGCACATCCATATCTTAAACAGAAGGAGGCATGTGTGTCAGCAACTTCACCTTCATAAGTAAGGATATTTATCCTAATAAAACACTGAAATCCATCAAAAACCTAGTCTTGTTACAACTTGACAACAGCAGAAAGCTGACTAGTTCCAGCTGGATAAACAGCACAGCAATTTACACAAGCAAAGAGCATTAAATTGTGACACTTCAGAGACCACAATCTCTTCAGAACTGAACCTGTGTAACAAAAATCTAATTTTACTGCGCATACAGTCGAGCCCGACTATATCGAACCCGTGTATATCTAAATATCCCATATATCGAACAATTCCTAAACACGGTAAGTTTACATTGAGAATATATAGAAAAAGTTACTGTTTTATCGAACGAAAATAGCAACGAGAACTGATATATCAAACTCCATGTGCCTCAAAAGTGCCCCAGCAAGTTGGCTTTCCCTCGCGGTGGCGGGGAAAACGGCGGCGCCACCCTAGAAAAAGTTGGTTAGACCCGGTTGTGCGCGGACGAACACCCCCCTCCAAGAAATGATCCTGGCCCGCTCGCAGTGCTTACAGCCAATCAGAGACCGTCGTGCTTTCTCCGAGGCGCGGAGGCGGTAGAAGTAAGCGCCATTTTTTCTTTATGCCTGTGTGCCTGCTGCTGCCGATTCAGCGTGGTCTGTGGTGTTGCCTGTTGGTGCTCTGTGAGCTGTATTGGCGCACTGTCATCATGGCTCGCGCAAAGAGGCAAAATTTGCTGTTCGCCGCGAAACTCGAAATCATCAATAGGGTTGAGCGCGGTGAAAAGAAGTCCGGCGTCCCCGCCGCGTACAAAATTCCGAGGAGCACTACCCTGAAGTACCCTTGAGTACTACCCTGAAGAACAAGGCAGACATCAGGGCCAAGTCGGAGAAAAGGCCAGGTGCCCGTGGCGCCCGACGTGTGCGCGCTGCTGTGTATGTAGATGTTGAAGCGGCCGTTTACAAGTGGTTTGTGGACGTTCGGTCGCGAAACATCCCGGTGTCCGGCCCTATGATCGAGCAGAAAGCCAAGGACCTTGCTTTTCCCCTTGGCAGGAATGATTTCCAAGGCGGTTCAGGCTGGCTTCAGTGGTTCAAAGAACGGCACGACATCGTTGGCAGAGCTGTTACAGGTGAAAAGCAGAGCGGCGGACCTGGACAGCGTAGAAAAATGGCTCGAGGAAAACTGGCGAGATATCGCAGCAAGATATAGAACCCAAGATATCTTCAATGCGGATGAAACCGCTCTATTTTGGCAAATGTTGCCAAACAAGACACTTGCGTGTCGTGGCGACAAGACAAGTGGGCAAGGCAAACAAAGCTCGTGTGTCGGTGCTGTTGGCAGCTAATTTAGACGGATCGAAAAAGTTAGGAACTCTGGTTATCGGGAAAAGCACGGCACCGCGGTGTTTTCGAAATGCGCTGTCCCTTCCAGTTACCTAAGGAGCAAACTCAAAAGCATGGATGACCGGGGAGCTTTTCAGCGGATGGCTATAGTCGTGGAATAATGATTTGGTAGGCGAAAATCGCAAGGTGTGCCTGCTCGTGGACAATTGTTCATCGCACCACTGCAGTACGACCTTCAGCAACATGGAGCTGCGTTTTTTGCTCCCGAACACTACGCCTGTACTGCAACCACTGGATCAAGGCGTTACACGCGCAATGAAAGCCGGCTATCGGAAGCGCCTGGTGGAGAGGCTGCTGCAGAACCTTCGTGTCGGCAGGGAACTTAAGATCGACTTGCTCGGAGCTATTTCTATGTTTAGTAGATCGTGGGCAGATGTCAAGAAGGAGACAATCCAGAACTGCTTTAGGCATGTTGGCTTCCGTATGCCTGGTGATGACACCCCAAATTCTGACAGCACTGAAGACCCCGCAGGTGTTTCCGCCGAAGTTTGGAACGAGCTGGCAGAGTTCCCGGGTGCTATCGACGGATCGACATTCGACGAGTTCGTCAGTGCGGACGATGATGTCCCTATCCTGGGCCAATTACAGGATGAGGATTACATTGCAGACGTCGTGCCGACCACGAGCCAAAGCGACAGCAATATGGAAATCAACGACGGCCCATTGCCTACATCCTCTGAAGTGATTAGTGCACTTGCGTTGGTCCGGCGCTATCGCTTGAATGTGGAAGGTTGTGGCCTCAGCTGCTCTGACTCGTTGGACAACATGGAGGCGTGCGTGCTGTTGCAGGCAGCGTAGTCGTTGACACAGAAAAAAATCCTGGAGTATTTTGTTCCACAGTAGGGCACGCAAGTAAGGCACGATATTAATAAAGTACTTTTCTTCTAGTTTCTATGTGCCTTTGTGTTAAAATCTATACCGGGCCTATATCGAATTATGCCATATATCGAACTAATAAACGTTTTTTGGCGAGTTCGATATACCCGGGTTCGACTGTATACTAGTTTTAAAAGTGAAATCACCGAAGCTTCGCTATGCAAAAACATGCATAAATGAATGCCCCAAGTTTTGACGGTGTGCATCAAAGCACTCTGCGCACAAAAGCACGGCCTCGCCAGTTCTGACACTGCCCTCCCAATATCTTTCTCATTCCCCGGCCAATCTACAGTTGAACTATATAGCTGTAGAATGCATATGTTTGGTACGTACGTTACTGCTTCCACTGACTGAAACACAACACCATTTCTTAGTCTAGCGGCTATCATGAGTATTCGTGCATTGTAACAGCGTCATGTTAATGTAAATGTGGCTGTGAAAGATTATGTTGACCCCGAGGAAAGTGTTTGAGCAAAACTACACCGATACAACCCAAACTGTACATGCTGGAAACAAAAGCACATGCATTACTTGGCCCTAAAATTTTGCAATTCAATATATGAGTAGTGTACATATAGAAAATATTGCCAAGTGGTGTATTTGTTTTGGTTTACGTAAAGAGCGGTTCAAGGCCTGTAATTGATGGACCTGCTACACAACACAAACCCTTTAAAACAATTATCTGCCACATGTAAGTTGTTAATCTAGCTACCGCCTGTTTCTTTTTCTCTTCAGCAATGATTTCTTTCAGCTGGGTGACAAAGTTTCATTGATTATTATCTTAAACCCGACACTTATTCACTGGTCTAGAAATGCTGCCATAGTTTCTTGCATACAACCCAGCCCTGCATATCAATCGCATCATAGTAACAACCTACGCAACATTGTTTTTCAAAAGACCCTTGCAATTAAGTAATCATCGAACAACTTCATTAAATGAGCTTATTGCCTCAAACCGACCGCCACAAAGCTTTTTATAATCGGTCAAGTGCGAGCAGAGTTGCAGGGATTTGTTGCATACTTTAACTGCTCTCGCACCAGGTGAGTGTGCTGAAAGATATGAGGGTTTTAGTGGCGCAAGGGCTATGCTTGGCCAAAGAGTGCCACAAAGAGATGCTGAAAGATAGGCAGAGGAGGATGACAAGGGGACGAGAAGCTATATCTATTTGTCAGTGCATGTCGTGGCTTTGAGCGCATTTTCTTCTCTTTTTTTTTTTCTTCGAATGTGTCGCTTACTTACAATACGATTGCAATGATGTGCGCGGGCACGTCACAGCACCTCACAGCAGCTGAGGCAGCTATGAAACCCTCAATGCTCAAAGCAGCCAATGGCTGTGGATCGTAGGCTTATGACGTGTCATTTTGCACTATTGAATCACTTGTCAAGACAAGAGTAAGCAATTTCTAGCTGACTTGAGAATTTATTGTGAATTCAAGGCAGTGCACTGTGCTATAATCTTTGGTTCACATGTTCTCGAGAGTCTCGACTACCGATCAACAGCGCTTTCTGACGACGCTCAGAAAGTTTTGCAGCGGCCCTTTAATATCAGTGTGTGTTGCTGTGCGACCAGCCTTTTTGCATTGCTGTAAAGAATTGCAGTAAAGCTACTTTTCGTGCTGAAATTCACATATAATTTGCAATTCTACCTTAGCTCTGAATTTTCAGTACCTTTCGCATGGGTTATATGCGAGAAGATATTGGATATTTCACTGCTGCGAAGAAGGTACTTCTATAAGCGCGCACGGATGTCTGGCATAATGGATAGGATTGTCAAGCCAATGTGAGCTGTAGGCATTACTAAGGTGCGCACATCTCACCCTAAACGAAAGTTCGAGGTTCTCGCCTCCCCAAATGTCCATGCCTTCATCGTACTTTCCCAGCTCATTGAAGTAGTCCTTGTCGATTGAAAAAAGGCCTCCTGCCATGGTAGGTGTCCTGCGTATTATAACAATAAGCAAATTGATGTCAGTCATGCAGAGAAAAAAGAACTCTCCAAACTTCAGCAAATTAACCCACTTACACTGTAAGGTTCGTTGTCCAGAAATTGTAGAGTTGTTTTTGAAGAACATTAAAGTGGAAGGCTCTAAATGAGTTTCGACCGCCTACCATTCTTTATATGAGCCAAAAGCACGAAACATGGGTGTCTGCGTTTTCGGCAGCATTGTAACGCAACCGCTGCGGGCAAGATTAGAAACCATGACCTAAGACTCAACAGAAGCACACCACAGCCATTGATTGAATATAGTGGGTCTCGATTATCCCAATTCTGAACCCATTTTTTAAATAATTAACCTCAGCCAATTTCCACTGCAGGACCAAAGTTTCTTCACACAATCTCCAATTTACACAAACCTGCGTGAGCTAATTAACTGTGTTGTAGTAAGTTGGAATAGATACTGTATAAACAGAACACAAATGGATTGTATAAGCCAATTTTAACAGAAGTTATAGCATTTCGAACTTCCATGAGCGAATCCTATATTGACAGAGACTTACTTGTGGAAGTTTACATGCCCTAACACTGTGTTTATAGTTTGTCCTTCTGTGCTATCGCACACAACTGTTAGGATACCAGAGCATCTGCTCTAATGTGTTTAAAACATCAATTCTTGTTTCGCATATTCCACTCTGCTGCGAATTATGATGCACTGCTACGACATTGCCGAATTCACAAAGCATACTTTCAAGGCACTCAGCATTACATTCCAAGAAAGAATGTGTTGTTTTATTTGAGTGTCAGTAATTTGTAACTAGTTGTAGCTAGAATGTAACTAGATATGTACTTCATTATTCTCCAGAAAGTTATGTTTCATTTTGACATAAGCAACAATGAAAGAAATACTTTCAACATTGCTTCTGTAATGCGGCATGGCAAACAACCCACTGAACATCCAAGTGCGTCCACCAAAGTGATCGGCCACAGCTGTATGTAGCACACTAAAGTTAAGATGTACTGACTCTGCAGAAGATTCAGTTCATTGAATGAGCAATGTTTTGTGATTTTTTTTGTCTACAAGTCCACTCAAGTGACATAAACAAGTTGCATACAGAAACATATCCGCTGCCCCTGGAGGGCATATAATTCTCATTCCAGATTATTTTGACCTATTGAATAGCTCTGTATCTCCTATAGTTGAAAAAAAATTCCTGCTGCTAACATTACAAAAATTATTTGATGTCTTAAAAAGTATATACTGTGTAGCAAAAAATATTTACACATTTAAATTTGGTACAGAAAAACACATATGCACTGAAGGTTTCGTAAAATCTCCGTGAAAAAAAAAAAAGTGTTTGCAAAACAGGGTCTCCCCTTAATTATTCGCTTTATTGGCTGCTGATAAAGATTACTTTTCAGTCAGCATTACTGGGTCTTCTCTGTTGTAATAAAATCACACTGTGTGCAGCAACAGGTCCTGCTTTAGCTAATGCTTCAGAATGTGCAATAAGCTAGTTCTGCTTTTATAGAAGCAATAAATAAAGAAAAGGTTCGCATGTTGCATTAAGTGGTGTAAGGATGAATCACAGCGGATATTGTGGTTTTCGAGGCAGTGCTAGCTTCTGCAGATTTTCACATACTCTTCAGGAAAGCGAGTAGGAATGCAGATCATGGCTCAACCCTTCTCTAACATATAAATTGGCTATATATCGATCAGTATGGATTGGCCATCAATTTTGTATTAATTGATAGGATGAGCTTAAGGCACTGGACTATGATCGTAGGCTTATCAGAGGGCTCAACAAGGCTTCATCTTGTATTAATCAATTATCGATTGGTAGTGATCATTTATAAATTATTGTGTCAGTCATTTAATCAGTGTCAGTCATTTAATTGCAAACCAATCACTGCAATTTTCACCACACCTTTTGTTTGAGCTGATGTTGCAACTAGAGCAGTGACATACCTGATGGGCAGTGTGCGATCTCCGCCTCTTCGTTCAACCTCTCGCTGTGGCACACGGTACCAACGGAAGTTGAGCTTCCAGTTGAAGCCACCCCACGTCATGTCTGAAGCGGAGATGTACTCAAATGTTTCATCGCTGATCACGTCAATCACGGGGCACACCACTCGAGTCCTGTGAGAGAGAGGGTGAAAGGCTAAGACTAGTTTATGCTTGATACACCGACTGTGCCTTCCTTACTCATGCTGTTGGTCAAGATGCTACCATGCCAAATGCAAATGCAAATACAATCAGCACCAAACGCTGGTGGTTTTTGGTACAAGCGGTTCTTAGAACAAGAGACTTGGTTGTTTTTGGTGCAAGAGCAAGATATGAAACTCCAGAATTTTTGCTATATATTAACTGATTGCTTAACGGCATTTGAGAAATACTGCCAGCTTCAAAGAAGATCATAAAAAAAGTGGTTTTCATGTACACAAACACCCCGAAACAATGTCACAAGAAATACTTGTACAAACAGGCATACAGATTTCTGTAAAGGCAGTAATAACAGTTTGTATCAGATGGCACACAAGTACATTGGGAATAAGTACATCAGATAATCAATTTATTGTAAATATGATCAGAAAGTTTAATTAGGGTATACCACGGCAGAATACTATTATTCTTGCAGTTTGTACTATCGGCATCAAATGAAACCCAAACAGTGGCGAGCTTTCGCGATGGTGTAGTGCACACTGTCTACTTATCATCATCAACAGGCACCCATATATGTGCAGATCTGCCGAACAGAATGCATGGCACCTGTCTATCATGATAACTGATTTGACAAAGTAAATCTATTTCTATAGCAAATAACTTTCACTGACAAAATACAGGACAGACGCTTCATTACAGAAATGTGCTTCTTTGACACACTGCAAGTTTGTGAAAAAACTCAGGCAAATTTTGATAATTCCACTGACTTCAAATAAATTGTACCTTGGCCGACCAACTGTATTTCTTTAGATTTGAACATAAAAAATAGTCAACAAGCATTTCAGGTAATTCAATGCTTCAGATTTTCCAGAACAGATTAAAGAAACAATGTAGATGATTTTTGTAAAGCAAATATTCAAATCATCACGGCATGTGGTGATTAGGTACTGTGTGGTATTTTAAATAGAACAATAAGATGTCGCAAGTGAGACAGTCACTGCAAAAATAATGACAATGTATGTCTCACTTCCTATTGCCGAAAAATATGTGCACGTGTACCGGTACATATGTAACACTCGCTTAAGAGACCATACCTTACTAAGCTTTTGAAAAACTCAATCTTTAAATAAGTGAAAGATGTTCCTAAAATGTTATAATGACATCAATTAGATTACTTGTCACATTGCCAGTGGGTGCAAACCTTCTTAATCCATAAATTTTTCATTCTCAAAATAGTATGAAGAGGATGCAGCATTTGTCAAGATTCTCACTATACAGTTCCATTTTCCTCAAAGCCAATGATTTACAGTGCAATGATAGTGAACCCACAGTCATGCCAGTCAACGAGTCCTGTCCAAAAAAGTAAACAGAAGTCTTGTGAAAGCTTTGCTCGTCTTTCACGTAGCTAGTTCTTACTTCACTTGTAGTTTGTGAAACGTGACACAGCAATCTTGGGCCACTAGCATTTTGTGTGTGTTGATGTATTGTTAATTAGTTTTAATTTATCACAACCAACATGCTTGAGTGCTAATCCACAGAAAGCGATAGCAGTTTATGAGAAGTCAGCTTCACTACAATTATTGCACCATACACAGTGGCAAATTCTACATAAGATTGAAATAAGCATGGCTGATCTACCCCTTAAATTTCTCTCGAAATTTTATATATTGTTGCCTGATGAGAGAAAAGAAGGGGTCTACAATTGGTTTTGCCGTAAAAGTTTTTTTTGAAGTGCAGTAAATCAATAATCATGAAGAGATGAAGTGCCATGCTTATCTGCTCTGCTGTTATTTTGAATTTGACAATGAATGAGAAAAATTTATCATAGCTAGGTACTTAAAAATTGTTTAGCTAAATATGAGCGTATTTGGGCTCACCGTCAGTGCGGGTATCTTTATAAAGAATCTCAAAATCGACAGAAAGAACGTTTTTTGCCTACTTTGCAGGCCTTTATTTCAAAAATGGCGTACGATAGAGCAGTGGAAATTCCGCACTACTTTTTCAGCATGCTTATTTATAAAACTGCCAAAGTTTATATCAATAACACTTTTAAATAAAAAGATTCAATCAGGCTGACTTCAAGAAAGCAGCATGCAAAAAAAAAACTTCTGACGACGATTAAAAAAATTTTTTTTGAAAATTTTTGCACTTTGCCCATTTATTCTCTTGCACATCAGCTTTTCCAATCATTAAAACATGTTGCATAATGTGGTTTCACTTGCAGTTACGGCCCGTCAAACGGGCTATTGTAGATCGGACTTCCTGCCCGCTAAATGAAATGCAAGTGTTAACTTCAATTTGTTAAAAGGCAAGCAACACTGAAATAGCAGTCGGCTGCAGTGAGGACTACAATTTCGAATAATTAAGTCAAGGGGAGCGGCCATGAGTGCTGAATCAACGAGCAAGCACGCACAATTTGGCGCAAGTAGTTGAGTTTATTCGAGAGCTAATGAGAGTACCTGTGATAATTAGGCAATTTTTATCACCCGAGTATGAAAGAAGTGTTCCAACAGCGAGCAGAATATAAACAACTGATGTCCGTGCTTACAGCCTTCATTGCGTCAGCTGCATATTGCTTTGTTCCCTGTCACGACCATGTGACAACATGTATTTCTTTGTGTTCGTAGAGATAGAGGCAGTTTAATCTCTATACCTGCTACTTGAAATATGCGTGTGTAACTACACACGTGCACAATTGATTGATTGATTTATTTGTGAGGTTTAACGTCCCAAAACCACCATTTGATTATGAGAGACGCCTTAGTGGAGGGCTCCGGAAATTTCGACCACCTGGGGTTCTTTAACGTGCACCCAAATCTGAGCACACGGGCCTACAACATTTCCGCCTCCATCGGAAATGCAGCCGCCGCAGCCGGGATTTGAACCCGCGACTTGCGGGTCAGCAGCCGAGTACCTTAGCCACTAGACCACCGCAGCGGGGCTACACACGTGCACAAGAAGACAGGAACAAGCGCCTGCCTTTTTGTGTACCTTTTAAAATCATGAATCCTCAACACACCCAATCGGCCATTCCGACAAGTTACATACCTGTCCTCGGCAATGCGTGCCAGCAGTGGTTCTAGCCAATGCTGTGTGCACTCGCAGTGGGCGTCCAGGAAAGTGATGACTTGGCCTTTAACTGCTGCTGCTCCCAGGAGTCTGGCGCGTATAAGGCCTGAGCGCTTTCCCGTCCGCATAACCTAAACCATGAAAAAACTTCAAAATCAGTTTTTTGCACGCTAGCTCAATACAACAGTTTCGCAATGTTTTCATTTTGCAGTATTGTCTTTAACTAGCATTTCAAAAAATTAAACACAAGTGATCGTTCCAGCCAATAGTCGCTGAGTGAATAAATAAACTTTATTATTATGAGATACAGCCCATCTGTAGCCCGAGATAGACCACACAGGCAGACACCAGGAAACCGTCTCTCTGTAGCTGAATAGCGTTTTTTTGGTAGTTGCTAGCACTGCTCAGCCCAATACTTGCTTGAACTAATCTTTTTCTCAAGTGCTCGTGATTTTGTACAAATAACGGAAATGCATTGTGAGACTGCGCACAGCTTGAAAGTGTTTACATGCACCGTTGAAAGATGTCGAAGTCGAAAAATGACAACGGCAGGTGCCTGAAATTTGTAAACATTAATCCTAGCTGCTCTCCTGAAATATCTTAAATTATTGATACATTGAGGTGAAACTTGCCGAGTTTATACATATTTTTGTGCAGATTTCAAATATGCAATTATTTTTGTGATATATGTGAACTTTTTAAAATGTCAAACATTTCATGTGCTTTTTGGGAAGCATCATTTGCCTAATCTGAGAAAGTTTTAAAGTAATTCAGTATGTCAGAATGATCTGGAATGAGTACAGTATGCAAGAAAACAGGAATGGATTTTCGAAACCCATTTAAACAAAAGTTTAGATATGTTGGAGAATTGCAAATAAGTCTATGCAAAACTGCAATTTCAGTCACAAATATTCAACATTCCAGAACTTTTGTTAAAATGAGCTTAGAACACCGATTCTTGTTTTCTTGCACTCTGCACTCATTCGAGGTTTCCGATGTGCTTGTTTACTTTGTAACTCTCTCAGTATGATGCACAGAATAGCACCCAGAATTTAAAAACTACATTACCAGAAAATAAATTGCACATTTGAAATCAGGGCACAGACATACATAAACTCATCAAGTTTCATAAAAATCGATAAAAACTTTTAAAAAAGTTCTCGGGCGCAGTGTCGCCCCTTCAACTTAATATAGTGAGGCTTGCAAGTAAAGGACTTCCGAATATGGCGCATCTTTGGACAATGCAGAATGTGCTATTACAAGGACTGAACTGCACGGAACAATGGTTAACAAAGCATACAGTTCTACTGAACAAATTTAAGGGGTGCAAACACAAAAGTTTTCATGTTTTCTTGCATCAAATGACCGACCAGGCCCTCAAATGTCTGTCAAGAGTACTGGCAACTAGGAGCCGGTCCTGAAAAAATTACAACTTGTTTTTTGAAAAACTAATTCCAGTTGCTACAATACTTCGATGTCACTACATGATAAATACTATTTGCTTGCAAATGATATAACGACGTTTCTACAGCCACACTGCTTCATGGTTCTGTTGATGACGTACGACAACTGACCATGCCGGTGTATGAAGTTACCAGAGATGACACTGTAGCATGATGTCACACTAGTGTCAATGTCGGTAAGCGTGCCATGCAAAAATTTACTTCAATGGCAAAATAAAATATCTTGGTGTTTTCTTAGCTTCACAATTGCCCAGACCTCTCTCTGTATACAGGATATTTGTATGGCGAAGTAAAATCGGCATTGAAAATTTATGCCACTACCCCTCTAAGTTTCGTTTTATATTTTTTTTTTGAAATCATGATGGTTCATTTGCTTACAGTAACTCAGAAACCTGCACAAAAAATATAGATATTGTATTATGAAATGAGTTTGTTGTTTGGGCTAATATACATTGTTCAACATTTTTTTGAAAAGATGAAAATGAAGAGATTTTTTTGACGTACCTTGACAGGCACTTCGAGCTTGACAACATAGTCTTCAAGCTTCTTTCCCAGATGTTCTGCAAAAGATGGTATAGTTATATTCAGTAACATTACCCACCCTTTTGAACTGGTCTGTGGCCAAGAGTACGTTTAAAACAGAGCAAAATATACGAGCAAGTAAAAGATTTTACAAGTAGCAACAATCGAGAAAATGATGCATTAGAAGAGACACGGCTCTACTAATGATCGTCCTAGTGTAGCACAAATACACAAACTTTAAGTCTCCACTTCTTTGTATATTTAGTATATGCATCTACAACAATAAGCAAAACCCAAACTAGCCAACAGGGGGGGGGCCCTCTTCCAGAGTATTCCATTACTATTATTAGTTTCTTGCTAATTTACAACTATCATCTGTTCTTAACATAACGAAAAACTTTCAATTACACTACAAACAATTTTCTTTCACTGTACACACCTTCCTTCATTGTACGCATCCCTTCACTGCCCAAATTACTTCAAATTTGATGAATAACAAACTAGAAGCTTTACCTTCAAGTTTTGCCTTCTTACATAATTAGACAACAATATTCTACTTATAGTCGGATACAACTTCAGAAGTCAGAAGAGGCCCTGCCCAGATGACTGAAGCGCAACAGCTGATCCCCTCTGCAAGTAACAGAATAGTTCCACACCGTGCACTCGGCAATGTTATTTGAAAGCGGAGTCAGTGGCCGTCTGACTCACGACATCAGTCTCGAGTGCGCGTCCATTGGTGTAGACTTGTATGCGTCCACCTTCGAAGAGGGAAATGCCGCTGACTTTTAATGCTGTATCTGACTATAAAAATGCTTGTGCTTCAGCAGCGTGCGGCTCTAGATTCTGGCGTTGGTGGTGTTTAGCATCTCGTTTAGCAGCAGACCACAAACTTGTGTGAGTTGTGTTGCTCATTGTGCACAGCTTATACTAACCCTTTAATGCCTGAATTATGAGACTGCCAAAGAAAAGAAACTCCGTTTTCCTTTTCCAGCTTGAAATAGCAACCTTTAAATGATTCCACAGTTAAATTATCTAAAATACACCTTTAATGCATACTTTCATGTATGTCATGAACTCTCCACATGCCACAGAAGCAATGACTTTGCAACGAAAAACGCACTTCAGAATTAAGCAACATGTCATGTGCCACAAGTTGAGCACGTTCAGAACAAATACAAAAAATTATTAAGATAGAACTTGCATCAGCCAGGCAAGAAAGAACGAAGAAATGAGGGCTCTTGCACATGCTTTGCAATTTCCACCATCAGCTACAATATAATTGGTTCTAGCTTAAAACACATTACATGAGATAGCGCTAGATTTCTCATGCTGAAAGCTACTCCCCCCTCCCCCCCCCCCCCCCCCCGAGTACTTGACAGCCGAAATCAAAGGCGGCACGCATTCTGTGGCTTGCTTGCTCGAAGCTTTTCGGTATGTTGAGAGTTCGCGACACTAGGCAGTGAAGGGTTAGAGAATGCCTCGAGTAGCATGACAATTTTGTGTAGCCCACTTTACATGAACCACCAATGCAGATGGAGTGTAGCAGGACTACTTTGCTATCCAGAAGACTGCAGAAATGAGGCAGAAGTGACCAAGAAAGCAAGGATGCTGCCTGCTTCTGGCTCCCTTCCACTTACTTCTTTACTTAAAGAAATTCAGAGGGTATAATGCGCTTGTCTTTTTCCTTAACTTCTTTTCCTGCAAGCATGCAACATACACTTACCCCTTTCACTGGCATCATCCACAAGGATTATCTCTTCCAGCAGAGCCCGTGGTGACGTCCGTATGACACTGTGCACTGTTCGCAGCAGGGTGGACCAGGCTTCGTTGTGGAACACAATCACGACAGATGTTGTGGGAAGCTTTTCTGGGTAGACCTTATCTTTGCACCTGTGTGGGGCAGATAGTTGGTGTTTTAAGCCCCAAAACCAGGATACGAGTATGAGGGAGAGCGTGGAGGACAGCTCCAGAAGTATTGACCATTTAGTGCACTTTACCATGCACCTGAATTCACGTACAGTGCCTCTAGCATTTCGCTTCCATCGAAATTTGGCCACGCGAAGCTGATGACCACAGCTGACACTCTCACGACCTTAAGAAGACACCAAAGATCAGTCTGATAGGGCACTCACACACTTTCCTATATTAACCCGAATATCACTGGTTGCTAGGATCCCTGAAGATACAGTAAAATGTCATTATTTGAACTCGGAGATTTTGAATTCCCACTTAATTCAAAAGATTTCTGCAGTCTCGTATTTTGCGGTGTAAGTTTAGAGGAAGCAGCGATCAGTACCAGCCAATTAATTTGCAAACTCTAAGTGCCATGTGCCGATTCAGGATACCGATACCACCATTAATCTGCAGAAATGACGATGCTTAGGAGCAACAAGACAATGAAATGTATAGACACTAATGAGGGACAGGTGAAGCACCCTAGCCTCACTAATTCCACTTGTAAAAAAAAAAAATCTATGGGTTGTGTGGTGGGCGAAAACATTCACCTTTGGAAAAGAAGATGCGCTTCATTGCAATACAGAGGTACATGCAAACAGCATGTTGCATGTTTCATTGCACGTTACATGCTGCAGGGAAGCATCTAGAGTCCTGTTTGCCAACACAGCATGTCAGATAAATTTATATTGTAAACACTTTGCTTTCCATACTCTTGTACACTCATCATGAGTGCATCAACTGAAATTTGCCCTGTAATTATTTCACAAAAAAGAAAAATCGTCAGAGAGTGACGAAGAGTATAAGTGAACAACGGTATGAACAGGAGTGAATAGCGTCTGACTTGTACAAACATTAAAGCCAATGACATAGACTTTGACTTGACGTACTTGATGGACTAATGTCAGCAACCGTCACCTTTGGAGAGTGGACACGGTACAGGTATTTGAGCAATTGCTTGGGTGAGATTGTGCTAGCATTTCGCTTTACAAATGTTCACTTGTGCTTTTAATGAAGGAAGGAAATTTTCTAGGGCTTGGTTTTTTGTTTCACACGACCTTCATGAAAACCACCTGATAACAAAGTCAAGGGAGGTATAGAAAATATTATAAACTTTACCGTTTGACATGTATTGTCGTAATTGTGATGTAGATGTCAAGATAAAAAAGTAGACCAAAAGTCACCTTGCCACAGTCAGGGACCGAAATTGCGACCTTCGAGTTACACACTCGATGCTTTTACTAACTGAGCTACCGCAGTGGTAGTCCACTCGGCCACTTATCGGGTATTTATGCACACGCAAACATTTCCATGTGTGTAAACGTAATACAAAGTGCTAACGCTATTATAATGCTTCAAGGATGCACTGTAGTCCCCATTCGTATGTATTAGTGGGAACACCAAATGAACCCTCTCTGCTTAGCGAAGTAGGAAGCAAGCCAAACATTCAGAAAGAAAGAAGTTTGTGTGACACCAATCTTGATGATTGGGAGTGGGTGTGACTATGGGTGTAAGAGCATACTGGTAAGTGCAAAAAAAATTTTCTATTGAAGCATGATTTAGGTTAAAGAAGGAATGTGAGAGAGGCCCATTGATAAGAGAGCGCAGAGCTCACGAAAACATCTGGTGTATGAGCTGTACTTTACTATGCAGTACCGTAAAAATGAACATGAAATACGTACTTCTCCAGTCTTACGTCGGGCAAAGACCGGTTGAGGGCAATGCGGTCACTCGCCAAGAGGTTGAACTGGTTTAGCTTGAACTTCTCTTTCTTGAGGGCCTCTTCCTCGGGGCCAATTTCAACACCACGGCCACGTTCCCCAGGCCAGTCAGATGGGTTCTCGCCAAACTCTGAAGAATGTAAACAGGAGGACTTCATCAATAGGTGCCCGAATTTTCTGTATATGAGCCTCATAAAAAAGGACACCTTAATTTACCAACTTCCTCTGGGCATGTTCATACACACCTCACAACAATTTTTCAATGGCACAGGTAGAAAGAAAAGGGGAATTAGAATTCATGTGTTTTTAAGAGACTTCCGATACACTTGCATAATGCTAGGTTTGTATTATCATCTCTAGCAGAGAATAGAAAAACTTTTTTCCCACAAAATTGCATTACAATCATAAAATAAAAATCACCAATGGACATTCAATTACCAACCAGTAGGGCCATGATACTGGCAGCACATTGATGCCAGCTATATGATATACAATGCTTGTTAAACAAAGTTCTCCACCAACATAATTTGACAAAATGACCGTCCGAACAAATATTGAAGGAGAAACATACTTTTCTGTAGTTCATGTTTTTCTGCACTGTTTTTTTCCCAGTGCAACCAACAAGCCTACACTTAAAAATGACCTCGAGTATCTAGAAAGAAGACAACAGCAGTGGGGATACAAGCTGAAAAAAACGGAAACTTGGTTACATTGTCCCGAACTTAGACAAACTTGATATAGTGTAACTTAGCAAAAGTATAACAAAACCTTAACAAAATCGTCGAACAACAGATGATACAACTCCGCTGTGCCTATAGCTTGCAACAGCATCGCTATTCAAAGCTATCTGCAACATTGTTTTTTTTTTAATCATACGACACCGAACCCGAGCCTCTGCCACGCTCACAGCATTGCACGCACGCGACCTCGCACCAGAAAAAGTATGCAAGCAAATAAAAAATAGCGAGATCTGCGTAAGAGCACTTCTCATCTGGTAAACAGCTCAGGAACTTATTGGCAGCCGAGAAGCACTTAGCGCTATTATTGCTTGCCGCACTTTGCTGGTGCGCGCCGCCGACGTCTACGCTTCAAACGCGCGTTAATTCTCAAGTTACCGGCATGGCCATCTCGGAAGCTTACGGAAGCTTACGTATTACATAAGCGTGCTTACAAGGGGAAGTTTCGAGGCAGACCGCAAGACCTCTTGTGCACCATGAGCGGGGCATAATATATGGTTTATATATATGCATCACACTGCTTATCTGGAAGCTTGACGTCACGCGCAATAGGCACGAAGGACGAGGAGAGACAACTTACCTCGTTTATGGCTTGCCTAGCATACATCCATACTACTCGGGCAGCCGTGTGTAACACACCACGGAGAATGCATTGTCGGGGTGTGAAGGGTGTTAGCACTAAGCCAGGGCTTTGAAGGAGGCTCGAAGTATCAAACCACCATGAATGTTTTCAGCCATAGCCTCATAGAGGAGGCTATGTTTCCGCTTATGCCTATGTATTCTACACACGCACTACAAAGAATTTCTGACTACCCTGCAGACAAACAGTAAACGTCAAGTTAATTTCATGCACGGGCGACTCCTATCTTCTTTCTCAACAAACACCTTTTAGTGATAGTTAGCTAAATGTATACACCTTTTCACAGGAAGGGAAAAAAAAACACCGCCATGATGGGCTGTGCGCGGGAGTACAAAGGCTAAGGGTGCAGCGTTGTCAGTGCATTTTCGAGGGGACGCGCCAATTTGCACAGCCCAAAGAGGGCTATGGCGGCGCCCAGGGAGGCGTTTATGAAAAGGTGAATAGCCTCATTCTTGATCGTCTCAGGTTGCTTTTAACACTACGCGCGCATTCTCGCTTCAGGTCATCAAGGCCACCACACCGGTGTAGTTCTAGGGGCTTTAGTGAAGCTAGCATTACGAACCCTGCTAGCATGCCAAAGCAACGCAATTAAGAAACATGACAGGACGACAGGCGCTGACAAATCCGAACAATGCGCATGCAACGTTAAAACTATGCCTCTTTCCGAGCGCTATGAAAAACACAATCGTCGGGGTTACGGAACTCACCGACGGGCATCCAGCTGCGAAACTCGCCTCGTGGCGATTGCAGCGACCTGCTGGCGGACGGCAGCCGCTCGACCGCCGAGCTGGACTTGGCCAGGCAGCCGGAGCCTATGCACTCGGTGTAGTACATGAGCAACAGGGCTGCCACGCAGAACCACACCAGCGACGTCACCAGCACAACCTTGCACGTGTGCAGCCGGAGGAAGCGCACCCGGAGCATGGCGTCTCGTTCTTTGACGCACTCGCACGCACTAAAGATATGGCACGGCCAGCGCGCGACACACACACACACACACGATGTACGCGCACAGAGTGCCACTCCCGGCAGGGCCAATGTAACGGGATCCTACCGACGTGCTCGGGACGATCCACGCAAGGAACGAAACCGACACGACGTCGAAGCCACACAGCCGAGCGAAGGCGCCCGGATTATTGTCGCAGTGGCTCGTGAACGGGTTGTAGCGTCTTCTTCTTGGTTTTTGCCGTTTTCGAGCTTGAGGACGAACGTCCTAAGGAGCATCTTCGTGTAACTTGTGTAGTGATGACGGCGTCGCCGGTCCATTGCACCTTCTGACAAGTAGCATTTTTTAGCGCGGCGAGGCTTAGTCGATAGGAAGCCGTCGAAATCCACAAGAAAGAAAAAGGAACAAAGATAACAGCAGGTGAACAATTAAATTAACAAAAAGTCAAACACAACCTTCTTCTTCGGCTTGTTTATCTAAGTCCTCGTTACGAATAGGGATGGGTAAAGGAAAGTTAAAAAAAACAACAACTAAGGTAACCGAGGCAAAGAAAGACTGCGTAGGTTGGTCATAACGCGAGCCTGGCCATGGCCGTGCGAGTTGCGGCTTCGCGGTGGCGACAGCAGGATCGACGCAACGTCAACTTGATGCAGGCGGCGCAGGAAGGAGGCCCGTGCTTCAACATTGGCGTCGAACTGCGAGCCGAGCCAGCTTGCCAGAAGCTCTCAGCACGGCGACTTGCTCGGGATCATCCTGGGAGGAAGCAAAGAACAAGAGATGGGTTGTTGAATGGCGTGCCGACTCGAATCACGTTTGCGTACTCATGTATAAATGAAAGTCAACCCCCGTGCAGTGACACATTAGGGAGGGGGGCGCTGCGGCAAACCATCGCCCCACTCCTCCTGAGGTTAACCCCGTGCACGCCGCCCCGCCACGGTGGTCTAGTGGCTAAGGTACTCGGCTGCTGATCCGCAGGTCGCGGGATCAAATCCCGGCTGTGGCGGCTGCATTTCCGATGGAGACGGAAATGTTGTAGGCCCGTGTACTCAGATTCGGGTGCACGTTAAAGAACCCCAGGTGGTCAAAATTTCCGGAGCCCTCCACTACGGCGTCTCTCATAATCAAATAGTAATTTTGGGACGTTAAACCCCACAAATCAATCAATCAACCCCGTGCACGCCTGCCGTTGTGATCGGGACAGCATTCCCACAGAAGAAGGGAACAAGTGCCATCCGCAACGGCAGAGTGAATCACGTGGAATGGCCCTCGACGCTGTGGCTAAAAATGTGTGGCCGTTGTCTTGGCCGTTCTTCGCTCTGTGAGAAGCAGGGTACCTCGGGGAAAAAAAAAATGAGGCGAGGGCCACGAGAGCGGCGCATGACCAGCAGAGTGTACCACGTGGTGCCGGGATACCGATTATACGTTTCTCCTTTTATCCCATAGCAATCGGCCACCGCCAATAAAGGAGGAGGCTCCAGCGGGGCAGAAGGCCGGGAATAGTCAGTCGACATTTCAAGGTGTGCCTGTACAATCATCTTACTAGCTGTACGTATTTGTAAACACAGTTGTTGCTTTTGAAAGAAAAGCGGTACGGCACGTCGGCCCTCGCGCTCTAAGGTCTCCAAACCCTTCGTGGTGGCTTTCGCACCCGCCCAGTCCTCCAGCCGCAACAACTCACAAGGTTTCTGTTTCGTTTATTCCTTGGAAAATCCGTCCTTGTCATCGCAGGAGCATTAACGGTTGGCCTGGTCCGAGCGTTTTACGAAAGATGCTCGCGTGCACGACCGATTTTCTCTTCCTAAGCCAAGGCACGTGAACTTGGTCAATGTTTGCGTGCTCAAAGAGTCATACTACTGGCAGGACGTACACTGACGATCATATATCCCTTCCAAGCCACCATTCCCTTTTTCTCTCTTACAGAGGGGGAAGAGAAGGAGAAGGGACGAGAGCGAGCAACTCATGACGCAACTGAATGGCCTGTAACCTCAGAGTAATTCGAAATCGCGGTGCACGGCATAGGCATGCACACACGTAAGGTACAGTGCCCCACCCCCCCTTTCACCGACCACAACGGCCTTACTAGAGTTGTATATGCGCGGTAGCATACGCAGGGACACATAGGTCTTATCACTGTGTTTTAGAGCAAAGTAAGGTCCCTAAAAGTAATTTTGGCAAAAGGCGGGTCGGGAAGAGCGGGAGGGAGGAGTGCCCCGCCCTCCCCCGGCGTAGAACTCTGCGCACGCCTGTGCTAACGGCCACAGCGGCCGTCGCGCGAGACACATACGAAAGCACGAGCGAGAGCTTCTCCGGTTGCCGCGGGGATGCAACGCAAATCATCACAGGTGATTAACGATCGGCTCGCGCACCGCGGCTTAGCGGCGCAAAACGACCGCGAACGCGACGCCGAGCGCCACTTAATCAAGTTGCGCGCCGCGGTTGGTTAACCTTGCACGAAAACGAACCAAACGAGCCGAAAACAGCGCAAATTGTGGAGAGAGCAGCGCCAACGCCACCTAGCCGCACGCACAAGGTCTCCCCCTTTTTCATCCATCCCTCTTCTATTTTACGTTTCAGCAGTATTCTTCGTAGGCGTTTAAACGGAGAACGCGCGAAATTCTGAACTGCGTAGCATTTACCGCACGTAAAGTTTACAGGGAACATTCCACGCTAAAAGCGCACCGTGCGCTCCTGCCGTTTAATATTCATAGCAAACAGCTCGCGCGAGACAGCTAGGCGAAATATGTGGCCTCCGCTAACTTCACTAGCCCACGTCTCTACAAGATTCAAGAAAGGCACAAATCCGGTGTAAACTTTGTCCACACTGTCGCAAGCGTACACAAAAGGGTTGAACTCTGAAGCGAGACTACATTCCGGTACGAGAAAGCAGGTGTTTCGTAGCGCTTTCATATATGAATTTCACGCTACTAAAACTGAGAAAAAGTGTTAAAAAAGCAAATAAAATTAACAGCCACAGGGACCTTGATTGATTGATTGATTGATATGTGGGGTTTAACGTCCCAAAACCACTATATGATTATGAGAGACGCCGTAGTGGAGGGCTCCGGAAGTTTAGACTACCTGGGGTTCTTTAACGTGCACCCAAATCTGACAACCACAGGGACCTGAAGCTGTAAACGTACGTGTAAAGACCACGCTGCATGAAATGCGCCTCCAACTCATCATCATTCTTGGGAAGAAAAAAGAATGAGAGACGCCGTAGTGGAGGACTCCGGAAGTTTAGACTACCTGGGGTTCTTTAACGTGCACCCAAATCTGACAACCACAGGGACCTGAAGCTGTAAACGTACGTGTAAAGACCACGCTGCATGAAATGCGCCTCCAACTCATCATTCTTGGGAAGAAAAAAGAATGGGGTTGAGTGACGCAGTAACTGTCTTTCGGGCGAGGACACCACAACCACGACACTTAGGGGGGATAAGGAAAAAAGGTAGGGGAGGAATCACAGTGGAGTAGGTGACTCGGGGGACATAAGCATAGCACAGGCAACCATAAACTCGGCACCATATAGGCAGGCGCACTGGTGGAAAGGGAGGGGGGGGGCAAAAGGGCAGCCGTCTCTCCTTAGTAAGCTGAGAGGGGTGGGGGCACATAAGTCTGCATCATGCATTGACATAATATGGAAGGAGGGGGGTGCGCTGCGACAAATTTTACCCCCCCCCCGCCCCCGAATAAGAACGCTGCGCACACTTATGCTGGGCACAGCGACTTTGCTTCTCCTTAAAAAGGTGCATTGCCGTGCATTTGTTCTCTCTCTCTCTCTCACACACACACACATACACACGTGATGAATCTGGCATCACGGGACGGACGAAAGTATACACAAGACAATCGCTGTATTCGATGACAGCCACAACGCGTCATTGTAGAGCCATGCATAAGTGTCGTGAAAATGAATCAAGCCAGGCGGGTCGAACAAAAAAATATGGAGAGCAACCAGAAAGTGAACGCCTCAAAGCACGTGCCTCGTAGAAAGCGAGGGCGACCTTGCACGGCGAAAATAAAACGCGACGCAGAGAGGGAGAAGGCGACATCTCCTACACCGTAATTCAAATAACACTAACAAACAAAATCATACTAATAATGCAGAAGAGAGAAAACGAAACAACGTCAAGGGAAAGTCACACGCCACACCTCTCAGACCCGACCTTCTCTCCCCTTCTCTCTTTTTATCCCAAGGAAGCGAGCTGAGGCGTACAAACAATAAAGTGGTGAGAGCCTTACTTTTCAAGATGGCCGACAGGATAAAAGGACCCTCCACCCCAGCAGATCGCCCACGAAGGGCACACCAACAGCGGCGACCACGACGTAAAGAGAAAAAGCGTCCCGGCCCTTGCGGCACTTACCATGGCCTCGCAAGAAATTTACGGCGAGGATAGACGTCGAATAACGAGCACGACGAGCGACAGAGGAAGAGAGAGCTGTAGTTGGCTGTAGCGTTGGCGAAATCACGGAGAACCGCAGGCAAAACGGTAGCCGTTGCCTCTGGCTGCAGCAGAACAACAGCTGCTTCGTCGATAAGTGCTTATCTGAAGATCCGCCACCGAAGAAGAATACCGCGATGCGTTAGACGCTTTCGCCGTCAAAGAGAGAGAGAGAGAGAGAGAGAGAGAGAAAGGAAAGGATTGGGGGGAACATCGCTCACGCACACACACACACAAGTCAAGCGAAAGAGAACACACGCATCCCCAAGACGCTCTCACATCCCTCAAACGCTCTCCTCCGGATTCTCGACCCATTGACGCTCGAGCTAGCATGCCTCCTCAATCGTCCTCCGTCAGCCGCGTACGTTACCTAGCGCGCCAGAATCTAACGAAGTACTCTCGTATAACCACCGTTCGTTCTCTGTTCAGTTTTGTTTTCTTTGAACTTTCACGTCTCTTTTTTTTTGGCGTCCCGTCGTCGGAGCGAATCCCCAATGCATCTTCCTCCTCCTGCTCCCCTCCTTGCATCGTTTACGATCGGGAAAGCTCGGTAATAGAACGATCGCTGTCACGAGAGGAAACAATTCAATTTCGCGGCGAGGTGATAAAACGTCAGAGAGAGAGCGAAATACGAAAGACGGGGAGAGAGAGAGGAATGGATACTACTACGCATACAAACTGCCTCTGACTTATAGGGCATAAATGGTTAAATTGTTTTACGGGAGCTATAGGCTGTAAATAAAAGAGAGTCAGGTGTTTGAAACTTTGCATAAATGCATAGCGCATGCGAACGATGCGCGAGGCTTGGCTCTGTGAACTTTTTTAAGAGTTCACATGGCGGTGACATCGCGGAAATATATTGTCACGTGCGTCCCGCGAAAAAAAAAAAAAACGAAGGCGACAGCGCATACGCGCATCTGCACGCTTTTTATGCAGGACGCAAAAACGAGAAAGACGAGGAACTCTCTCGCGCGCGCGGTTAATAAAAAGACCGACCCGCTGCAGTTTTCTCGGCGTCTTCAAATACGACCTCTGTCTTCACGTCGCGACAATATGCAATGACATTTATATCATTATCACTCGATAAACATTTCTCATTGCCCCGCCGCGGTGGTCTAGTGGCTAAGGTACTCGGCTGCTGACCCGCAGGTCACGGGATCGAATCTCGGTTGTGGCGGCTGCGTTTTCGATGGAGGTGAGAATGTTGTAGGCCCGTGTGTTCAGATTTGGGTGCAGCTTAAAGAACCCCAGGTGGTCGAAATTTCCGGAGCCCTCCACTACGGAGTCTCTCATAATGATATGGTGGTTTTGGGACGTTAAACCCCACATATCAATCAAACATTTCTCATTCATGGCTATTAATTTCATTACATTTATTTATTTATTGTGTCAGCCGTTATGGGTTATTACAGGAGAGCACAGTGCATACATGAAACAAGCAGAATTGCATTTATAGGGGACAATCAACACTGCAGATGTATCAATCGCATGAAAAAGGTAGAATGAAGAAGAAAAAAAAACATTTTAAAATATGAATTAGAACACGAGGAAGCGATACTCCACGTAGTAACGATAACCTGATAATAAAAATAATGGTAATAATGGCGAAGTAGACAATAGATGAAAGCTAACGCGGTCAATACTCGCAAAAACGTAGCCCGAACTACAGCTAGATATCTGTCAAATCCTGTCATCTGATTGAGGGAGGTAGAGTGATACGGATGTGTTTACACTATATACGATATCATTTTTCTTCTCAGAAAAACAGTACGCAGTTTTATAGGAGCGAACAAAAGCCCGATGGTCAGTGTTCTCGGGGGCGAGCTAAAACACAGCAAGCCGAGTCCCAGTGCACAACGAGTGCTTTGTTTCTTGTTTTTCCTTTCAAAGTAGATTATCAGTTCATACCCGCAATTGTCATTCATGCGCAGAATGACTGACAATCAGACCACCATAGAAGCGATATAGGCGCTGTGTAAAACATGCACCATCTACATCACGTGTTTATATAGTGCATCACTTCCGGAGCGCCAAAACAGCAAGAGTGTACAGCCAATCTTCCGTGATCTCTTTCTGGTATCCATGGAAACCACGGGACTGTGCGCACTCTCAGCTGTGCTCTTTTGCGCGAAGTCATACACCGTGAATATCGACAGACAAAGATACACACCTTTAAAAGGGAAACCCAAACAAAGAACTAACGAGGGTAACAGGGAAGGCACAAAGTTCGCGGGTACATGCATACAGGCTCACCCGACAAAAAAGCGCGAACCACACGAGCGGGAGTGAAACAAAGGCGACAAATGGGAGAGTGCGAAACAGCGCAATATAATCGCAGAAAGTGGCCAGCGCGCGAAGAAAGAAAGAAGGAAAGAAAGAAAGAAAGAAGAAAAAGAAAGAATGATAGAAAGAAAGGAAGACAGAAAGGAAAATTCCGAAGAAGGGTCCGAGCCCATCGCGCGATGCCAGAGCAGCTGGCTACAAATAGCGCTCGTCATTTGCATAATTTGCCGGCGTTGCCGCGCTCTCAAGTTTCGCCGATACGGCCCTCTCACGCGAGGCCTTGCCTCTTCCTTCCACCGAGCGCCGAGACCGGGAGGGCCTTTCTCGGTTCTGGGCTATAGAGCAGCGCGAGAGTCCCGGCATATATATGCATACACTGGCTGCGTGCCTCGATGAACCTACTTATATATACGGCGGACAGAGAGTGATCAAAGAGCTGTGGTTACGCGCTGCGGCTGTACTATATATATATATATATATATATATATATATATATATATATATATATATATATATATATATATATATATTTGTGGGGTTTAACGTCCCAAATCTACTACATGATTATGAGAGACGCCGTAGTGGAGGGCTCCGGAAATTTCGACTACCTGGGAATCTTTAACATGCACCCAAATCTGAGCACACGGGCCTAAAGCATTTTCGCCTCCATCGAAAATGCAGCCGGGATTTGAACCTGCGACCTGCGGGTCAGCAGCCGAGTATACCTTAGCCACTATAGACCACCGCGACGGGGCTGGCTGCAGAAACTCGGACAGTTTCAAAGAAATTCTGCGCACAGGCCACGCTTCAGCTTACCAGCAGTGACAGACGACAGCAGAGACGTTGTAGATCGATTGATTGATATTTGGGGTTTAACGTCCCCGAAAACCACCATATCATTATGAGAGACGCCGTAGTGGAGGGCTCCGGAAATTTCGACCAACTGGAGTTCTTTAACGTGTACCCAAATCTGAGCACACGGGCCTACAGCATTTTCGCCTACATTGAAAATGCAGCCGCCGAACCCGGGATTCATTTCCGGGACCTGTGGGTCAGCAGCCGAGTACCTTAGCCACTAGACTACCGTGTACCCTATAACCACGTCAAAGGCAACGGCGGTTGCGAAAAGACCCCCGAAGCGATGGAGGGCCTATATACGCCAGATACGGCATGCCCGTAGAACTACAAGAGCTGTGAACGCTTGTTTTCAGTGCGACATGCTTTCTTTGGAGTTTGGAAATCCGTGTCATGTCTGTGGCTGTCGGCGATTTCACTCGAGCCTCTCAGCGCTGAGAATAAGCGTAGAAGCTACACCGAACATTACTTAGCTAAAGCAAGGCCACAAACTGTAGAAGCAACCTAGAAACAACCTGCATCAGCTATTGCTAACGCCTAGAAAAAAAAAACCTAGAAGCAAGAAGATTAAGTTTTCAAAATCGACCAGTTTCGCTGATTCAAGCCTTGCGCATTTAACACAAGCTTTGTCATTGAAATTAAAAAAAAGAGCGGTATAAGTTAAAAAAAAAGCTCTACAACTGACGCTCAACACACGCCAACTATCAATTCGCCATCTGGTTTCGTTTATGCAGAGCCCAGAGTGCACACAGCAGCCGCATTGTTGAGACAATACGCGCGTACACACCGAAGAAACAGTACCGCGGGCGCATGTGATAATAAGCGAAGTTTGTACTCTCCGACCGCCCAACCGTTCTTGAAATTTACAGACTGTACAGTCGCCGTCGGAGCTTTTCAGATTATGGAAAATCGCGGCCGCTTTCCCGATTGCGCGGGCTCGAGATGCATTAGGGAGGTGGACGGCGCTGGGCGTTGAGGGATCACGGCGGGGTTACAAAAGGTGGGCAGGAAACGCTGCAGCGGAGACACCGTGTACGCAGTGTTACGACCGCCATCGGTAGGCGCCATGCTGTCGCTGAGAAGCGTAGCCGGGCCGCGTTCCCACGCCTGGAACCCAGGTTTTCTTGGAACCAGCGTCGAGAGCTGACGGGGGAGCGGCGCTCTTTTAATCCTCAAACAAGTAGCCGACTCGCCGCTTGCCTATGCCCGCCAGGTATTGTCCCTGCTAGCCGGCGGATGAGACGTCATGTCGCCACGAAGCTGTAAGCCGTTCCAGAGGGGACAACAAAGACAGCGTATTCCTTTGAAGAAACGGCGCCGCCGCCACAAAGTGCCCTGCTAATTGAGCGGACAGATTGGCGGACCGTTTGATGTCTGCTGTCCGAAGCTTGGGACCCCTCGACCAGCGACATACACGACGAGCAAGAGCCTCTCTGGCGCCACCTTTAAGTGCAGTGATCTTGACTCGAAATTGGATGTTCACGTGCGCCGTGCATGCTCGTACCCCTCACCTGTTGTGTGCGTGTGTGATTGGTGTTCCACTGAAGAAGGAGGAGCCCGACAGGGCTTATAACGGCGCCGCAGAGTGCAGGACGTCGCTCTGAACTGTGTAGCGGTTCAACCACCACGTTCGTGGTTTGCGAACTCTTAACCTCATGCTGTAAATATTTGTAAATAGCGCCATAAACCTGTTTGTTTTTTGTATCCCCATCTCGTAAGCGTTCGTTTCCTCAACCCGAAGCTACACCACGCTACCACAGCACCCCGGGATCACAACAACTGGTGATCAGCGGTGGGATTCACAACAACTGGTTGGCAGCGGTCGGATTCGAAGCTACAAGTGACAACAACAGTCGGCCCAGGAGAAGCAGCTGGCTTGAGACATGGATCACGTATGGGTGAGTGCTTGGCTTTTCCTTTGAGTGAACCAGGTTCTAAAAGAGGATTAAATTTTAGAACTGGTAGTTGACTTTGCCGAAAGACTCAGTTTAGCCGTTTCGGAAAGTTATTTTGGAAGTAGCGAGCACTCAGTACGATCATGAACTTACGGGAGCTGCAGAAGCCGGACTTGTTGCTGTTGTGTGAGGAATTGGGGATCAATACAAAGGGTTTGGCACGGAAACCCATAATCATACAAGTCATTATTGATTTGGGGGCTGAGGATGAGGAGCTCAGTGAAGCATGGGACCTCATCAGTCAGAGACAGAGACAGCAGAAGGAGGAGGAAGAGAGACGTGAGCGCGAAAGAGAGCGTGAAACAAAAAGACGGGAATCTGAGAGAGAGGAACGTCGCTTAGACCGAGAGCGTGAAACACAAAGACAAGCGCATGAAATCGAGATGCGTAAACTAGAACTCGAGTTGGGAAAGAGGTCGGGTAGCAGTCCCCAGGAAATGATAGCTCTTCCCAACAGGGAGGCAGAGTTCAAGATGTCTAAGTACATCCAGCCATACGTGGTGTCAGGGGATATTGGTCTGTACCTGGCAAATTTCGAACGGATGTGCGAGAAAATGTCGTTTAAGCAGGACACCTGGTCCCAAAGGCTACTCACGGTTCTGCCCTGCGAGGCAGCAGAGGTTGTTGCGCGACTCAGCAAGGAGGACGCAGACAACTATGAGAAGGTCAAGGCTTGCCTTCTAAGAAAGTATAGACTTTGCGCAGAGGCCTTTAGACAAAGATTTAGGGGCGCTAGAAAGTCTAAAAGTGAGAGCTATCCCGACTTTTTGTACAAAATGAGAGCGAATTTGACAGAATGGCTTAAGAGCACAGAGTCATACAGTGACAAGAACGCTGTAGTAGAGAGAATTCTATTAGAACAGTTTTTGAATTGTCCCCCAGAGCAGGAAAAAAACTGGTTACTGGACCGGGGTGACATAGGTTCTGCGACGAAAGCTGCTGAACTCGTGGAGGAGTATGCGTCGCGACGATATTTTAGCAATAACCTGGGTGCAGATGGAGCCCACAATTCCAAGCCAAATTCAAGTAAAGGTTACGTAAAACATTTTTCGAGCTCTCGACATGAAAAGGGGGAAAGAAGTGTTTCTTCTAACAAATTTCAAAAGAAGGACGATGGTGAACCTGGCGAAAAAGGGCAAAACGCGGGAAAAGCGAAAAATGCTTTTGAGGTTAAGAAACCGTTCGCTTGCTTCAAGTGTAATGAGACTGGTCACATAGCCGCGAACTGCCGAAAGGAAAAGATGGCATTTTCATTTGTCAGTGACTGCGAAGAAAACATGAGGTTACTGGAGCCTTACATGCATGACCTGGTGGTGAATGGAAAGCCATGCAAAGTGCTGCGTGACTCGGCAGCAACAATGGATGTTGTCCACCCGTCGTATGTGTCACCATCCGACTACACAGGACAGTGCTCGTGGATCCGCCAGGTGGTGGAAAAGCAGAGCGTATGCTTGCCTGTCGCAACCGTTGTAATTGAGGGCACCTTTGGTAAACTAACAACTGAGGCAGCAGTATCAGAAAAACTCCCTAAATTTTATCCATACTTGTTCTCAAACAAGTCGGATATGTTATTGCGAGAGAAGGGCATTCTCTTCGGTGACAGGGTAGTTCAAGCATTAACCCGTTCTAAGGTGCGAAAATTAGCAACTCAGCTATCCTCGGAGCCAAATAACACCGAGGAAGCGCATGACGTAACAGTGGTGCAAACAGAGGAAGACATTTCAGGCAACCGTGGCAGCGAGGCACCAGAGATCGGTCAGCCGGAGAAGGAATCTCGTGATAATGAACTTGAGTGTGCGTTACTGCCACCAGCATCAAATAGCTTTACTTTACTTCTGAGTGCGAACAGGGATAACTTGGCCACTGAGCAGTTCGAAGATGCCACCATTCAGGAGATTAGAGAGCGCCAAAGAACGAGTAAACAGGCCAGGAAAAATATTTCTTTCCATCTGAAGAATGGCGTGTTGTATCGCTCATACAGGGATAAGCGCGGAGTGGAACGAGACCAACTAGTCGTTCCCCAGAAATATCGCGCAGATCTGCTGAAACTTTCACATGGCAGTTCGTGGTCGTGTCACCTAGGACACAGAAAAACTAAGCTGAGGCTATTACAAGAGTATTACTGGCCTGGCTGTTTCAAAGACGTGGAAAATTTTGTGCGGTCGTGCGACACATGCCAGCGAGTTGGAAAGGCACAGGATAAGTGTAAAGCACCTATGGTGTTAGTGCCGATCATTACCGAGCCGTTTCAACGGTTAGTGATCGATATAGTGGGACCACTCCTTGTGACAAAGACAGGATGTCGTTACATTCTAACTACGTTATGCCCGCCACTAAATTTCCTGAGGCAGTGGCACTGCGTGAGGTTACGTCACAGAGTGTTGTGGATTCCCTGTTGTCCGTCTTTTCGCGAGTAGGGTTTCCTACAGAGATACAGAGTGACCAGGGCAGCGTATTCACTAGTGTCCTCACGACCTCTTTTTTCGAAAGATGTGGCATAAAAATAGTGCACAGCTCTATTCATCACCCTCAGAGCAATAGCGTAGAAAGATGGCATTCCGTCCTGAAGCGCGTCCTTCGAGGATTGTGTTACGAGAACAAACGAGACTGGGATGCATGCCTCCCAGCGGCCCTTTTTGCTTTGCGGACGGTACCCCACGAATCCACTGGTTTTAGCCCCGCCGAGCTGGTGTATGGTAGGTCATTGCGCTCACCTTTGAGAATGGTGCGCGAAGCGTGGGAAGGACACGGAGAAGATCCGACCGTGGTAGAGTTCATTCTCAATCTACTGGAGCGGCTATATAAGGCCAAAGAACTTGTGGAGGTCAGCATGAAGTCAGCCCAGGCCCGATCAAAAGTTTACTATGATAGAACAGCTCGTCAACGAACTTTCAATATAGGGGACCGGGTCATGTTGTTAAAAGCGTCAAGGCAGAACAGGCTCGAAGTACAGTGGGAAGGGCCTGCGGAAGTAGTTGCAAAGCTATCTATGACCAACTACGCAGTGAAAATTCCAGGTAGACGTAAAGAGGTACGCATTTATCATTGCAACCTAATGAAGCCTTATGTGCAAAGAGAGGCTGTGGTGAATATGACCCTGAATCTTCCTAAAGAGATGGAGGGCAACTTTGTTTGTCTAAACGGAGGGAAAGGCAGCGCTAAAGAACTCCTTAGTAAAACTAAGCAAAGAAAGGAACTAAAAGAATCCCAGCTTTCGGATTTTTGCGAGCTGATAGGAGAGTTTGACGACTGCTTTGTTGACAAGCCGGGTCGGACTGATTTGACTGAGCACGACATTGAGTTGACTTCCGAGGAACCCGTGAAGTCCAATTGTTATCGTTTATCTCCACGACAGAAAGATATTCTCGATAAAGAAGTAAAGCGCATGCTGGAATTAGGAGTAATTAAACCCTCAGAGAGCGAATATGCTTCCCCAATGATCTTGGTAGAAGCTCCGGGCAAAGACGCGAGACCTGTAGTTGACTATCGAAAGTTAAATGCTCTCACAAAGGATCAGGTGTATCCGATTCCGAACATTGAAGAGAGAGTGGAACATGTTAGTCGAGCAGCTTACGTGACTACGTTGGACCTTACTCGAGGTTACTGGCAAGTGCCGCTCACTGAGCGAGCCAGCCGATATGCGGCTTTCGTTACTCCCGCGGGCAGCTATCAACCCACTATGATGAGCTTCGGTCTCAAAAATGCTCCGTTTTGTTTTTCCCGCCTTATGGACAAGGTTTTAAAGGGCTGCGAGGCTTTTGCTGTGCCTTACTTGGATGACATCGCTGTATTCTCCGATGCCTGGGTGGATCATTTGATGCATTTAAGGGAGGTGCTCGGCCGGTTGCGTCAAGCAGGGCTTACCGTAAAGGCTGAGAAGTGTTGTCTTGCGAGAGCAACCGTCGACTACTTAGGTCACAACGTAGGACAAGGTTTCAGGAAACCCTGCGAGCTAAAGATCTCAGCAGTAGCTGACTATCCCCGGCCAATAACAAAGACCGACGTCAGGGCGTTTCTAGGACTCACAGGCTACTACAATCATTACATCCGAGATTATTCCACGTTGGCAAGCCCTTTGACCGATGCTCTCCGCGGGACAGAGCCTACGAAGGTGGCCTGGGATGAAAAGAAAGAAACTGCCTTCTTAAAACTGAAGGCAGCATTGATCAGCCGTCCGGTTTTGAAAGCTCCTGATTACGACCGCGAATTCACGGTCCAATGTGATGCTAGCGATCGAGGTCTAGGAGCCGTTCTATGTCAGAAGGATGACGATGGTAAAGAACCTCCCGTGCTCTATTTGAGCCGGAAATTGAGTTCTCGTGAGATGGCGTACTGCGCTTCAGAAAAGGAGTGCGCTTGCATTGTGTGGGCCATTCATAAGTTGCAGTGTTACCTCGGAGGTGCTAAATTTACCGTAGAAACAGACCATTGTCCCCTTACCTGGCTGAAAACTGCGACATCGAAGAACAGTCGCCTTTTGAGGTGGAGCTTGATTCTTCAGCAATATCATTTTGATATTAAGTATAAAAAAGGCAAATTGAATGGAAACGCGGACGCGCTCAGCCGCTCTTTCTAAACCATTCTGGAGTGCTCTTGGTGTATCAAAATTGATATTTTAGTTTTTTCGTGCATCGTATGTAAATTTTTAAGGTAGCACGTTTGATTTCTCAGCACAAGTGAATCCTGAGAGTTCTGAGTGTGAGCTTTTGTTAAAGCTAGTAATTAAAATTGGTTTGCTATCCCTCTTTTGGCTTAGTTTGTTCGAAGGGGGCCGAGTGCTTGCTTGTACATGTGGTCGAGTATCAGAGATGCTGTCGAAGATTCGGCGATCACCCGGACCATGCCACAAGCGAAGGCCAGTTCTTGGCATTCAACTACTGACCCTTTCGTCGTCCCTGCGAGCAGCAGTGTTGACCGCTGCCCTCCGTGACTCATCTGGCGAGGGGGAAGCTGTTACGACCGCCATCGGTAGGCGCCATGCTGTCGCTGAGAAGCGTAGCCGGGCCGCGTTCCCACGCCTGGAACCCAGGTTTTCTTGGAACCAGCGTCGAGAGCTGACGGGGGAGCGGCGCTCTTTTAATCCTCAAACAAGTAGCCGACTCGCCGCTTGCCTATGCCCGCCAGGTATTGTCCCTGCTAGCCGGCGGATGAGACGTCATGTCGCCACGAAGCTGTAAGCCGTTCCAGAGGGGACAACAAAGACAGCGTATTCCTTTGAAGAAACGGCGACCGCCGCCACAAAGTGCCCTGCTAATTGAGCGGACAGATTGGCGGACCGTTTGATGTCTGCTGTCCGAAGCTTGGGACCCCTCGACCAGCGACATACAGGACGAGCAAGAGCCTCTCTGGCGCCACCTTTAAGTGCAGTGATCTTGACTCGAAATTGGATGTTCACGTGCGCCGTGCATGCTCGTACCCCTCACCTGTTGTGTGCGTGTGTGATTGGTGTTCCACTGAAGAAGGAGGAGCCCTACAGGGCTTATAACGGCGCCGCAGAGTGCAGGACGTCGCTCTGAACTGTGTAGCGGTTCAACCACCACGTTCGTGGTTTGCGAACTCTTAACCTCATGCTGTAAATATTTGTAAATAGTGCCATAAATCTGTTTGTTTTTTGTATCCCCATCTCGTAAGCGTTCGTTTCCTCAACCCGAAGCTACACCACGCTACCACAGCACCCCGGGATCACAACAACTGCAGGGTGATCAGCGGTGGGATTCACAACAGCAGCACAAGCTTAGGAGTTCCCAGGTGGCCCAACCTGCCGACGACCCAAATAGCTATACCATGCATGCTGCATATAGGTTGAATCAGAACCGGCGTACTCACCATGACACGGCCGATGGCCTGATTGTGCGTTAGCCGCGAGGCTTCTTGCCTCACACGATGCGGGAAAGGGCAGACAGGGAGAAGGAGAGAGAACGAGAGCAGCGCATGCCCTAGCAAGGGCGTCCTTCTCTGGCGGCAAGCCGTTCATCCATCATCGCACGGACGAGATGTTTTCGACAGTTTCTGCCTAACCCTGTAATCGCAACGATTATAGTGAACGAAGAAAGTTGCGCAACTGCCTGCTTGCTGCCGCAGTGGGTGTCCGTCTATGCGAAGACAGAGCAGTATTTCAAAACAATAAGGGTTCTTTAAAAAAGTGGACAATCGCGTGCGGCGGGCGTAGACGAAAAACAAAAGTTTGAGTCCGGGGTCTGACAAAATCTCGTCTCGTCGGGACGAAACATTGGCGAGAAACTCTGAGAGACGCCAGATGGTCTGGTACAGCGCGTGTGTGCTTTACTTTAAGGTAAACGATGTCGAATTGAGCCAGCAGCTTCATCTTGAGTGGCTCCATATCCACACACTGGCACGCACTTGGAACCGCAAAGACGAGTGTCTCAATCTGATGTGCGCCCGCGCTTCACGTCACGTTCTAATTAACCACATTACCCTTCATTAAGAACAAGGCTCCGGTGTGCGGGAGTCTGAACGTGTAAGTGAATATATCTTCCTCTCGACCGGCGTCTCTTAAAAATTTCACCGAAAAAATATAAAACAAAACGTTGGTTACTACTTGATAAAATAAAATATTCAGCCCTTTTTTTCAAATTAATGTAACCGGTTACTTTATCGGGCCACCTGCAGAAACCCAATTGGCATCACGCGAAGATAATAAGAACATGTTCGATGCCCGGTTGGCGTACGGTATAGCCTTTAAGAAAGGTGCCACCGGCGAAGCAGTGAAAATAAGCTGACTCGATCTGCTATGCGGAAAATCGGAGCCATAATCCTGGAAAGTCCTTGACTATAAGTGTATCATGTCACTGGAGCCAGCGATTCAAATACTACTACTACTACTACTACTACTACTACTACTACTACTACTACTACTACTACTACTACTACTACTACCACTACTACTACTACTACTACTAATAATAATAATAATGTTGGGGTCTCGCATTCCAAAACCAAGATATGATTAGTACAATGGAGACCGTATCGCAGGGCTGCGGAAACTTCGACCATCCGGTGTTCCCTAACGCGCACTGACAATGCACATTATACACGAGCCCCCAGCAATGAGCCCGCATGAAAATGCGACCGCCACGACCGGAATCGAACCCGCGACCTCAGGGTCAGCACTCTAGCCCCGTAGCCACTGCTCCACCGCGGCGAACTGTTCCTCTGTAGTGCAGCAACTCGGGGAACACTGGACAATTCGCTGAAACGGCAGCTCAGGCGACAGCGCTTGTGCAAGTATTGTTCAGCTCTTCAAACCACCATGTGTTGCTGAATTTCAGCGCTAATCATGTGTTTATTTCTGTGTTCTTTATGCATGGTCCGAATGATGCATGAGCTTTCTTTTTTCTACTTCTCTGGAAGCTCTGGTGTTCCTTTGTTTCAGTTAACGCGAATTATCAATCAATCAATCAATAAATAAGTTTTTTGCGTATTATACATGTAACGACTGGTTATTTTTTTACAGGTAAGACACCAGAGCCCATTCAAGGGCAGTTGCACGGGTCCGTGTTTTTCACAGGTGTAGTTAACTACTGAGCAACAGAGCAAATAGGCACATATAGGTGCAAAAAATGCAGTAAATTTATATAACATATGCATAATAACACAGTAAAGACACATAAACGCAAATAAATCGAAACAATATAATGAGGCACGACCATTCGCGTACTATAGGCCCGAAACATCCACAACTGCCCCGCTCTGAACACGAACGTATCCAAAGCGTGTATAGATCGAGGCAATGGCGAAACCGTCATACCGTGTACATAGATATTCGACGAGAAAGTTTCCCGGTACAAAGCAAAAGCAAGCGCCTATAAGAATGAAATAGGTTTGGTTGCAACATATAACACTAAAGTCGTAAACATGCATGACGGGCTTAAGTCGGTTCTGAAATAGAGAGAACAACTTGGTTCTTGAATTAAAAAAAATTAAGAAATAAGCGCCCACCTTCACGAAGTAATCACAAAAATGCTGATTAAAAAGAGAACGGCTGACCGGGCTACATCGTAGGAAGTGGTGTGGAGACGCGATTGCGTCAATTTTTCATTAAAATCTTTCATTTGAAATTTTTATGAAGGTTCCCGTCAAGGTGTATTTTATTTATTAAATCTTCTATACCCAACCAGAGAAGATTTCGTCAGACTGCCCCATTTTCCCTCATTTCATACAACCAAACTTTATAAAGCTCCTGACAATTTTTTTTTGCATTTTTAGACGCACAAGGTACGTGCCACGTTGCTTAGACAAGCTGCCTCACAAGAACTTCCAAAAAATGACCGCGAAAAGAAAGTTCGATCAATAAGCGAACTGCGCAAGACATCTTTTGTAAGAAGCCAAGCGAAGACAAATCGATCCAGCTACATGTCTATTTCTAAATAGGAATGCGCTTTCGCAAGATGCCCGTAGCGTGCTTCGTGTCACACATTAGTTCCTCATGAATTAGAATTTTTCTCTTTTTTTCTTTAATCACGTGACCACATTTGGTGAAACCACATGAATCTAAACCTGATAAATGCACACCTTTTTTTGCAAAACAAACGCAGAAAAACAACACTTTCTAGCCAGACTTTATTGATTTTTGCGGTAGTACATTAAACGTCCTCAGCGGGACACGATATAGAGCCAATATAGAGAATTGTGCAAATCAATTTCTTTCTCTGAAAAAAAAAATTGATACGAAACTTGGGTCTTCAGAGTCCCCCTGAGGCGGCTATTACATGTGGTGACTAACGAGGAAAAGTGCGCACGGGTACACCATCTAGCGGTTGGTCAAACCCTTCCTTGCTCGGCCGTGAAAACGCTCAGGTGGCCACTTTTTATACATTATGTTTCTCTAAGATTAAACAGCTTTGCGGCGTCAGTGGCGATATGCAGGAGCTAGATTGTACTCTGCCAGTCAGGACGGAGTGCCAGACTCCATTCACGCCTCATCGGCACGAGAGTTGCCCATATTGGGAACTCCATCCGAGTAGCAGAGCGTTCGCAGTCTCTTTTTACTCTGCCTTCAACAAAAGAGTAAGTTCCGCGGCTGACTCTATCCTACTTCCTCACGGACTAAAAAAAAAAAAAAACTCTGGGGAGTTCCTCTGCTCTTGCAGTACTTCCATTCAGTGAGTGCTGATTTACCTTCACGCACTGTGTTGGTGAACGTATAGGCATTTGGCGTAGATTATTATGTGTGCCTGCACACGACGTCCACGTGGCTATTGTCTGTGGCTATGTTCTTCCTTCGAAACCTGATACGCGGGATAATTCGCAAGACACCTCTTTCTTAAGTGCATTTTACCAGTTGTCTGCCGGCTTCACTAATAAATCCCGCATCGCGGTTGGACTACTATATTTTACATCGTCATTGGTTGAGGTATTTTCTTACGAAACTTTTTAGCGTAAGACGTTTTTGTAAAGACGGACCATTGAGTCGACTGTAGGGAGACATTATTGTTGAAATTTATCAAAACGTAGCTGATCACCTTATCTAGGAATCGGTATACCACGAAAGTGAAACGTGCCTTTGCAGAGGTGGTATAGAGCATTTATTGTGAATTGTTTGAGCAACAGCACCAAATTGCAATATCACAGGAAGAACGGCAAGCAGCTCGAATCTTACAGCTCACACCTCAAGCATAAAGCACGCACGAAATTAGCATATACAACAGGACGATCGCAGACTAACAACTGTCACAGCTCGACACTTAAAGCGCACTGTTCAACAACAAAAAAGACACAAAACGAAAGAAGGAAGGACAAGAACAACAGGAAAGAAGGCAGGGAGGTTAACCAGGCACATGCCCAGTTTGCTACCCCACGCTGGGGGAATGTGAAAGGGGTGTATAAAGGGGAGAGAGAGGAAAGAGAAAAGAAAGAGACAAAAAAATTGCCAGTCAATGGGCTGACGCGTATGCAGCGGTGGCACTACACAAACGTTCAAGGTGCTCACATGGGCCTGTAGTCCTCAAAAAGCACAACACGACTTTAACTGCCTTTGAGCCGACGAAGGACGAGGACGGTGCTTCAGCAGCACCAGCACAGAGAGTGGCCGATCGTCCAATTGTCGCAATGCATCAGAAAGCTTTAGTCTCTCAGAGGCAAATTGAGGGCAACGGCATAGCCGATGGTCGATGTCTTTTTCGGTGCCACAGACGCCACATTCCGCACTGATCTTCGTCCTATCTCGAATTACGAATCTGATAGGCGTGCGCGCAGGAGAGACCACGCTCCGCGGAGGCGGCGACTGCGAGCCCGTCGCGCAATCTCGCTACTGATAACGAAACCGCGTGGAAGAACCCCAGGTGGTCGAAATTTTCGGAGCCCTCAACTACGGCGTCTCTCATGATCACATGTTGGTATTGTGACGTTCAACGTCACGTGGCAATCAATCCACGAAAACACGCTAAAGTTTCGAAGCTCCGAGGACCGCCAAACGACGTATAGCGTATATAAAGGACTCGTCGTTAGCAGATTTGGCACTGTAGGCTCCGTGGCGTAGTGGTTAGCATCACGCGCTGAAAATCGCGAGGTCGCTGTTTCAACGCCACACGGCACTCTTTCCTCTCGTTTTTTTCCCCTTTGCAATCTGTAAGCACGTCATATCCGTGACTGAAATACGTCAGCGGAGCCATGGTGAAACCGGGCATAAGACACCTTCGCATTAAAAAAACAACAAAAGTGATTAACTAACTAGGACTGCAAGTGGACTCGTAAAACATTTTCATACATTTAGGCCATCCCGCTGTGCACCACAGCTCATACTTGGCATCGCTTGCTAGGGTGCGCATAGTGATTTGCCAGGCTATCGCATCGCTCACATGCTTCCGTCGGTGACGTGCCACGCCTGAGCGGAGGCCTCGCGCTCGACGAGTTCCCGTCTTGCCCAGTCCGCGCCATCCCACCGGTGGACGGAGGAAAAAAAAAAGCAAAGGACAGCAAGGCCCCACGCCTGCTTCGCGCTTTGCTAACAGCCGCGCTTGCCAGCGAACTCCAGTGCGAGAAACAACTCGCGGAGGTGACCGGGTAACGCGCGCACGGCGGAGACAGGGTCGTGCTCCAGGGCTATTTGTCTTCGTCGCGTGTCCGCGCATGCGGCAACGCTCTTCTTCCCGCGGCAGCGGCGCGTGTGTACAGCTAACCGTATACGCTATAGCGCCAGGAATGCAGAAGCCTACTGCTAATGCCGCTGCTGGTGGTGCCGCTGCCTCATACTGCTCTGTTGGTTCTGCGAAGCGGGACTAAACGTCGTAACCACCGCTCTACACCGAAGTGCGAAAGAGTTAACGAGAGACAAAATCAGAAAGTGATGAGTGAGTAGGCTACAGTGAGAGAGGAGTACGTGTGTGTGTGGGAGGGGTTGAGCGAGCGAGGTGAGCATAAGTACCCCATTCGTGGCGGTGACGTTTCTTTGCCGAAGCACCTAATGCATGGAGTGCTGTTTCTTGGGCGAGCTGGACATTCATACTTGGAAGAGTAGTAGCGCTAGTGGAGCCGGACTAAAAGCAGGCCCACTGACACATACAGGCGGAAGCGCTTCCGTCTGTGTGTCCATGTGCATTCCTTTAGTCCATGAGCTATCGCTACTCATAGAGTTTCCTAAAAATACACTAGAGGGAACTTAGGCGCTATAGTGTCTATGAGAGCTGCAACGCACGGCGCTTCAGCGAGCATAGGAATGATGGGTAGTACACGGATTTGTCGAATCTTCATACTTCTGGCTCCGTGTGAGTTCGTGCGGCTTGGAGCAGTTCTGTATCGAAACAAAACGAATGTTCAGCGGTTGCGCTTCATCACCACAATATTTTAGGCTTACCACTTCAAATCTGGTCACGAGTTTAAAAAGCTTCGTTCTTTCCCCCGAAACAAAACCAAAACACAGTAATAAGGGAATCCACAAGTGTGATTTGCCGCCCGCAAGTATGAAGACTAGGCAAATCTGTGTACTACCCATCATTCCCTTGGTCACTGAACGGTTGCCCCGCCATAGTCCCCTCTAGTTAATTGTAGGAAACTCTATGGCGCTACCCTCTCAAGGCACTCCCGTGCACTTTTTAGATGCGAAGCAGCTCTTCGACTCAGGTGTGTAACGCCGTACGTACGTGCATCCGTACAAAAGCGCCGCAACGCGTTCCCCTCACTGCAGGTGTTGGGGCGGCGCCAAGTAGGTCACGCCGCAGCTTCGGGTTGACGTCACGTCTCTCTCGCACGCCACCCTCGCAGGTGCGCGCTAACGCCTCTCTCTCTTCCCCGCAGCACGCTCGCCGCAGCACCCGCAGCTGCCGGCTCCTCTACCCACTCACAACAAACTTCTCTCTCATTTCATCCTCTCCACCACCCGCAACGCTCCACCACACGACGAGTGGAAACACTCTTTCGGCTCGTTTATCGGCGATAAAACATACGCAAAGCCCCTCCCCCCCCGCCTCCCGGCATGTCTGCGTTTCAAACAAACGTTTACTCTAGTAAACGCTACACCTAGTTTCACTTAAAAGTGTTCTTCCAGCCCCCGCGTCGACGTCCGTTTCAACCGGGTCTACGCCGTGCACATTGATTGATTGATTGATATGTGGGGTTTAACGTCCCAAAACCACCATATGATTATGAGAGACACCGTAGTGGAGGGCTCCGGAAATTTCGACCACCTGGGGTTCTTTAACGTGCGCCCAAATCTGAGCACACAGGCCTACAACATATCCGCCTCCATCGGAAATGCAGCCGCCGCCGCCGGGAATCGAACCCGCGACCTGCGGGTCAGCAGCCGAGTACCTTAGCCACTAGACCACCGCGGCGGGGCATACGCCGTGCACAGCACTGCTGCTTCGCATCCCATGAGGGATCCCTTCGCGGAGGTAGGTGGTCAATAATTTTCTCTCGTCACAAGAGAACAAAAAATACAAGCGGCTGCTCCTAGAAAAGAAGCGCGCAGTGTACAGGGGAAGAAGGGAAAGTGAGAAGTGACAGACGCGCTGGGAGTACTGCCTTAAGCGCTACTTTACCCGCGGTGCCTGACGGCGTTGCCGGGAGTTCGGCGGTGGCGTGATTCTGCTAATGGCGCCACTGAAGCCACGCGCGGCTTAATTAGGCCGCCACGAGGCAGAAGAAGCTCTTAGCCTAGTTTCCCGGTCCCGAGGTGAAGCGGCCGAAAGATGTTGGTCCCTTTACCCCACTTCTTTGGTGCGTTATCGAAGGGCCTGCACGGTATGAAAAGGGAGTGTTGTGGCTGAATAATATCAGTAAGATATAGCCCGCACGTTTTAATAATAATAAAAATAATAATTCGTTTTATCACACATGTACAGTGATGATTTCTTTCTTGTCATAGACCTGTTTATTTTACGCGTATGATCCCGAATGTTTTTATGAAAGTGTTACCGCTGCTGCGATGTGTTCGGAGAGGGGGAAGGGGGGCCTGCGGCCTTGTCAAGCTGGCATCACGCCGGCTTTTTCTGCAGGTCTCCTGCATCATGTATCCTTGATGCGAAATAAAGTCATCATTATTATTATTATTATTATTATTATTATTATTATTATTAGATAGAACATGCGGCTTTTGTGGATACTGCGTGGGTGAGAGGAAAGGAAGTGTTCGCGGCAGTAGTAGTAGTAGTAGTAGTAGTAGTAGTAGTAGTAGTAGTAGTAGTAGTAGTAGTAGTAGTAGTAGATGTCGATGGACTCACTCAGGATGCTATGGCGGTCATTACTAAAGGTGCAGAACAAGTGGAAACAGTACTGACTTTAAAGAATAATAAGTGGATAAGAAGTTACAGCGACTCTAGAAATGGCTATTTGACACTTTACTAAAAGCTTTGTAACCAAAAGGGCTGCGCAGCCTGTTGGCGAGATGGACAGCCAAGATATCGAAATATTAGGACACTGGCCGAGACCGTCCTCTGCACGCAAGGCATTGAGAGCGTTGTTGCGCTTTCTGCGGGCAAGTGGTCTTAGAGATAGACTGTAAACAGCGTCGTGGATCGTCTGATGACCTTCTCTCTCTTTTTTTTACAACGTCTCTTTTCTCTCATCTTTTATCCCCCTTACCCCCTTCCCCAGTACAGGGTAGCCAGCCGGTCTGAGAACTGGCTAACCTCCCTGTCCTTCCTCATTTATTCCTCCTCCTCCTCCTCCTACAAGATATCGAAATTCAGCGGTCTCCTACGCACATGGAGTTAGTAAGAGGTATGCACTGCGGCATGTTGTGGCGTGGCGCAAGTTAGGTATGTGCTGCAAAGCGCGGAGCGAACTATACCGTGCTGCCATCCTGACGGGTCGGTTCCGCGAAGGGGGACGCGGAAGACTCACGCAGGGGAAAGAAAGGCGACTCCACCATTTCGTTTCAGAATGCCGCACGGACGCGACCTCTGGGCTGACCAAGACATAGTTGGGTTATGCATTCACTTTTTGGTAACAATACGGCCTTCGAAACATGCGGACAAGCTTTCCGACCCCCCCCCCCCCCACCCAATATACGTCATTAGCGAGTGTTCTTGAAATGGCGGGGCGCCTCGCTGTCGCATGCACACATTGTCAGCGCACAGGGACGGACAACGTTTTCACCGCGTTTAGGGCGGCTTCTACGAAGCGACGTTTAGTGCCCGAGCTGCCTGAGCTCGAGCCTGCAGCTACCGGTGGACGTCAGCCGATACACGGGCTAACGGGTGAGATTAGACAGTTATAGTTTAGCGTTAGCGTGATAGCGTAGGTTAAGGCAATGGCGTTGCCGTGCAGCAAAAGTTCGTTGTGGGCAGCGTCATATAGCTTAGCGGGAGAGCGCTTACGTGGTTTACGTGCCCAAGCTGGGACGGTGGCGCTACCTATCGGATGGTTAACAAGTTAAAGACAGTGAAAAGGAAAATAAAACGAGAATGTTCGCCTATGCCACCGCGCGAAGCATTGTTACAAGTTTATTTTACTACTAATAAAAGGAAATAAGAACCACGCACCAAACACGAAAAAAATTACGTTGCTGATTTGCTTACATCGATCTTGTGGTTAGGCCCAGACGCGTTCGAAATGGGAAGCTATCTCAAAAATTACGCCAGCTTACTCGTAATACTCGGTCATCGAAGCTAACTGAAAGCAAGCGAAGCCACGTTGAACAGTCGTTTGCTGCGAACAAGGTGAATCTTTCAACAACTACGCAAATCACTTCGAAGCGGGCGTCCAAGAGCGCCGCCATGTTTACGGGCACTATGTACACCTACGCTACCACGGTAACGTGAAATCTGAAAAATACAGCGCGTACGTGAAGCGGTACGGGTGATGTACGTATCTGCGCATGTGCACTTCGATTCCGGTATCACGGTACACTCGGTGACCCGGTAATCCCTGTATACTCTCTATTGTAACGACACGCGTTGCGCAGAGAACCTATTCCATTGCGTGTTGTATTTTGCAACGCGGTTTTTACCAATGCAGTGTCCGTTATGAAAGCGTTTTCTACAATTGGCTGTGGTGATGCGAGCCCCTACGTGTGATTGGCTCCTGCGGAGAACCTTTGTTTGACTGAGGGCTGCAAAGAGGGTGTTTGGGTGTGAGAGCAATTGATTGGTTGATACGTGTTGCTTAACGTCCCAAAACAGACCTCTCACGACACCTAGAGACATTAATCCACCGACTTCTATTGGAAGTAGCATACACAAACAGCTTCCTGCACAAGATACATCAATCCAACTCACCGGAATGCCATTGTGGTCATGCAGAAGAAAATGTTCGCCATATTCTTTTGGAGTGCGTTAAATACGCGAATGAAAGAGAAAAATTAAAGAACAAATCAGCAAGTTTGGACAGACGGCTTCTCACAATAAGGAAACTACTTGGACCATGGCCTGAGATGCATCTCCAGAAAAAGGCAACAATCTTCCTGACAGACTTTTTAGTGGAGACCGGACTGGACAAGCGCCTATGACAGAGAGCCAGAGATGGGTATATATAAAATGTGGTCATGTATATACTGACATTAGAATAGCAAGGTGTGCGTGTAAATAGTTTATGACTGTGCGAACTGCGCGAAGAAAACTGTGTATTGACATGATATTTGAACTGGTTTCAGTGTGCTATTATGTTTTTTCTTTTTTGTATTGTTAATTTTTGGGTACCGTTCTGCATTATTATTTTATTTTTCGCTGCAGAACTTTGTGATATGGAGTAGCCGAGGCAATAGGCACCTCAACCTCTCCACAGCAAAACAGTTAAAACAGAACAGAACAGAACCACGATATGATCATCACGGATGCCATAGTGAAGGGCTCCGGAAATTTTGACCACCTGGTGTTCTTTAACGTGCACTGACATGGCACAGTACACGGGCCTTTATACCATTTCGGCTCCACTGAAATGCGACCGCCGCGTCCGGAATCCAACCCCCGACCTTAAGTCATTTCATCAGCCGAGCACCTTATAGCCACACATCCCAAGGTATGCTTACAGTGCAGCGTTACTAAACGCGACATTGCTTCGCCATGGATTCGTCAACCTCGTCCCGTTTTATTTATCGCTCGTGTTTTCTCTTCCTTTTACGCGGTAACAGTACATGTGAATTTAAATGTCATCCATACTGAAACGTTCCGTATGCGATGTCCAATAATTCCGTATGTTTCCGTAAGACTACACATGCTTCACATATATTTTCCATATATTTCGATAAGATTCTTACGGAAACACACGGAATTATTGGATATCGCATACGGATCGTTTCAGTAGGGATACCATGGTAAATGCCATACCATTGTTTTGCCGATAGTTACCAGTTTAGTGGCTCCAACCATCATTATCAAACAAGCAAACCTGCAACCAGCGACATTCGATAGCCCCGGGGAACGAACAGCCCGAAATTCTATCAGTATAGTCGCAGACTTTGAAATTTCCTCATAGTATTTTTCTTTCTACGTGCCTTCATGCTCGTTATTTATACTTCCGGTGATGTGTTCGTGCCCGTACGTATACATTACCGTACCGTTTGCTGGGTACTCGGGTACAGCATACTCAGAGGTCTCTGCACCATTGCGAAACCGAGCTTTTCTTCGCGTCGCTATTGCTTTGCCCGTTCATTCCTTTTCCGTATTTCCCCGTTTATTTCGGGAAACTGGAGCTACCACCATCGATGCTCTTTCTCTCTTTTCTATTCGCTGGGAAAGGAAGATTAATAGGGAAAAATGAAGCACCCGGCCATGCCATAGAATGCATCCAAGTGCGAAGCCACGCTGCTCACCGCTATTTCTGTTTGATTGCTACAGCAGTAGGAAGGGTAAAGGATCACCTCGGTATGTTACGGTTGAAATGAGCGTCATTGGTGCTACCGTGTGTGCGAAACAAAATATTTTTTTTTCTTTTTAATGAGAAAAAAAGAAAATAGCGCCATATACACTGCGCGTGGCAAAGGAAAATGCGGTGGGACCCGCTGAAAGCCTCTGCCATATGTTGGCGCGGCGACACATTCGCGAGCGGCGGTGCGTATATATGCAGCAGTAAGTGGCGCGCCAGTGTTGAAGGCGCATTCGAAATGCGCGCCGCAGTCCCCCTTCTTCTTTTATTTATTTGTCTTGCGTAAGCTTAAGAGGAGAGAAGAAGAATAGCTGTCTCGGGTGTCTTCTTCGCGTTTTTCATCCCCACTCCGCGTCATTTTGAGACTCGTTGAGCTCGCTGCTTCTGAAGAATGACGTCGGATTTTTTGTTGTTTTTGTATTTTTTTTCGTTCTTGCGATGCTATGAGAGCGGTCTTCATCTCTTTTTCGCCACCTCCGCGTGAAAATATAGAGCCCGCCGTAATAAAAGCATCGTAATGCTTTTTTTTAAGTTCAGGTTCTTCCTTACTTCACTTACCTCATGGCACGTCGTATCCCATGGTCGTTTTCCTTCCCTTCATTCTTTATATTTTATTTCTCGACCTTACGTGCCGGCAAGAAGGGAAACAAGCCCGGCGCTCTCTTCTTTTCGCGAATGGCGTGATCGCAAATGGCGTGGCACCTCATTCGGACTTCGGAATAAGAGCTGCTTCTTTACTCGCTATTCCCTGGCGATGTTGCACCCCCGGAAAAAACTGGCGGGATCTCGGCGGGAGCCAGAGGCTTATATACACCGTTTCACGCCTGCCCCATCGGCTGTATAGTGTCTGCTCGTTGGATGTCTCTCGCGTTTGTTCGTTCGAAAGTGCCGGGAGAAACCCGTGTTTTTCTGGGCCCTTATATACTAAGCCAGTCTGTGCGTATAGTATACCGTCCCTCCTTTCCACGTGCTGGCCGCGCGAAAGGCCCTTCGAGATTTCAGAACTTCCAATCCTTGCTCTTCTTATCCTCCTCTTCGTGATGAGGCGCGCTGCCGATCACCGAGCTCGACCAGTGGTAGCGGCATCGAAGCTCGGACGGGCCCCTCGTGCACGTCAAGGTGATGGTGAAATAAACGATTAAACTCGAGCGAGTTTGACGTGTTGTTCTTAAGGAGACCGAGGATCTATCTATCTATCTATCTATCTATCTATCTATCTATCTATCTATCTATCTATCTATCTATCTATCTATCTATCTATCTATCTATCTATCTATCTATCTATCTATCTATCTATCTATCTATCTATCTATCTATCTATCTATCTATCTATCTAGCTATCTATCTATCTATCTATCTATCTATCTATCTATCTATCTATCTATCTATCTATCTATCTATCTATCTATCTATCTATCTATCTATCTATCTATCTATCTATCTATCTATCTATCTATCTATCTATCTATCTATCTATCTATCTATCTATCTATCTATCTATCTATCTATCTATCTATCTATCTATCTATCTATCTATCTATCTATCTATCTATCTATCTATCTATCTATCTATCTATCTATCTATCTATCTATCTATCTATCTATCTATCTATCTATCTATCTATCTATCTGTCTGTCTGTCTGTCTGTCTGTCTGTCTGTCTGTCTGTCTGTCTGTCTGTCTGTCTGTCTGTCTGTCTGTCTGTCTGTCTGTCTGTCTGTCTGTCTGTCTGTCTGTCTGTCTGTCTGTCTGTCTGTCTGTCTGTCTGTCTGTCTGTCTGTCTGTCTGTCTGTCTGTCTGTCTGTCTGTCTGTCTGTCTGTCTGTCTGTCTGTCTGTCTGTCTGTCTGTCTGTCTGTCTGTCTGTCTGTCTGTCTGTCTGTCTGTCTGTCTGTCTGTCTGTCTGTCTGTCTGTCTGTCTGTCTGTCTGTCTGTCTGTCTGTCTGTCTGTCTGTCTGTCTGTCTGTCTGTCTGTCTGTCTGTCTGTCTGTCTGTCTGTCTGTCTGTCTGTCTGTCTGTCTGTCTGTCTGTCTGTCTGTCTGTCTGTCTGTCTGTCTGTCTGTCTGTCTGTCTGTCTGTCTGTCTGTCTGTCTGTCTGTCTGTCTGTCTGTCTGTCTGTCTGTCTGTCTGTCTATCTATCTATCTATCTATCTATAATCCTTTCTTTTTTATTATCGACTGATCGTATCGCTCTTGTCTGGTTTATTTTCGCCCTACAATATCGTTGTGGTTGCAAACTGCATGTAATATTTCCCCCGCCAGCTTTATGCTTAGTTATTAGATTGTTTAGTTATAGTAATGCAAATACATACCCTGCAGCCTTTCAATGTACGTTTCGGCTAACAAGTCTCAACGGGGCTTCAAGTTCACCAAGCTAAACCTCATGTACCTTCCGTTTTTTTTTAACATTATAGTTTTCTTGAAGGGCTGGCAGTGTGTTGCATTTTGATTTGAAACGAAAGGACTTGTCTTCCTCATTTCTTGCACCACACTGTCGAGCAGCAGACGTGCCCTCAATTCTTCACTTGTTCGCCAAGGCAAATTTATACGCCATCATTTCCTTTGTTTTTTTTATGACACGTGCTACGAATCGAGAGAAACTTCATATGGTTTTCGCTGTTATCCTCTTTTCTGACGGCGTTTACGTTGATGCCTTCATGCCGGCCTTCTATATATATATATATTGTCCTGTCCCCGCTTCCTTCCATAAACCAGTCGAGTGGAATTAAGGTCATGAAAAAAATAACTTTGATATTGTTTCGGAAACGACCTCTCGGGCCGTTATGCGATGAGAGAGCCGTATACAATGCGGAATAACGCAGAGGCGGGGTCGTTTTCGCGATGATACGCGACGAAGATGTACGTTCGTCTCTAAGACTGCGCACTTGTGATCTATATGCTAGCAAGCCCTCGACATATATGCGAGGATCGCCGGCTGTCGTACTTCATCCGTATGCCAGTCATCACGAGCGGCCTTTACGAAAGTGGAGGCTTAATTCCAAGTATCGGTTTCCTCGTGGTCGCAAGAGAGTTGACGACGTCGAGTGTGTATACTGCCTCGACGAGCCGTACTATATGCGGGTGGGGCTGGCGGTCTCGGCGAGCGCGGCGTCTGCAATGTGGCTTCGTTCCATCATGCTTAACGATTGAAGCGACGGCTGTGGCGCACGCACAAGAGGGGATTTTCTCCGTCGTCTGGCCCAGCGTTTTTTGTTTTTTTTTTATCTCCCGATGCACGCTTGCTCGCTATGACCGTATACCATATTTTTCGTGCGTTAAGGGCTTAAGAAGAGATCGAAAGAACGGCGTTGTATCTGTGTAGGAGCACACGCTGGCAAGCTCAGCTGTGCACTAGTCTGCGCGCGATGTTTTTCGAATATCGATTCCGTTCGTGGCAGGTCAGCGTTCGGAGAGGGATGTCAGCTGTGCGCGCGCGTTCGAAGTAAAGTTCATGCACAATAACAACTCGAACCTTCAAGAAACTCACTCAAGACTCAAAGGCTGGGTTCGACCTAGTTGGTATACAGTGACGATATGAAACTGATGAACGCACGAAGACGGGAGCAAGAAGACGACACACAGTACGCTTTTTAAGGGTCAAGAGACTGGATATATTCGCGTGTTTGCGTCGCAATGAGCATCAGTTGAAAGTAAAAACGCTGTGTCGTCTTCTTGCTCGCGTCTTCGTTCGCTTACTGGTTTCTCAATGTTGTTCGAGACCTCTGATTCCTTCATCTCAGCGTGCATGTGCGGTGCTGTCCTCTGCGGTGTTGTGCTTTGCGGTGCTGCGCCGTGTGGTGCGGTGCAGTGCAGTGCAGTGCAGTATGGTGTGATGATGTGGTGTCAATGCGAACACACTCGAGGGAATCTCGCCGGCCAGATAAGGTGGTCTAATGCCGTCGAGAAGTTAAAAGCGTTATGCAGATCTGGCGCGATATACGCATAATGTGGGCATTAACGAAAAGAACCGCGGACTGAAACGCGATATACAGCCCCTTATCACGCATCTCCACAAAAACTGGTCTCCGCTGACGCAGGACAAATTCCTTCATTATGGTGTCCTATCGTGCGTACGCCATCTATCGACATTTGCGGCGGTTTCTGTGGCTTTAGGCGATTAGACAATCTTCTCATAAAGACTGTTTTCAAAGGAGCCCGCGTATCCTGCTTTGTGGTCGAGTTAGGTAACACGGATTGGTCAGAAAGTGGTTAGGAGCGTCGCATTTCGGTGTTCCCCACGCGCAACCAAACCGAGCAGCTTGCGTTTACGTGAATTGCCCTCAACTGTTACCTTGCTTTATTTCTTTTCTCCAGCCAGTTCAAGCTTAAGTAAATTTTAAAATGGTCACCAGTCGACAAAATTTTCTATCGTCTTCGACTGCGCTGCAGTCAACGTACCGATCCATGTAATGTTCTCTCTTTGACCACTTGTTATGGCGCATCTTCGTTTCAATGTGCATGCCTGCACTTGCTTTTTTTTTTTTGAAGTCCGCTTTGGTGAAGCAGTGTTTATGGTGACAGCTGGACAAAAGGTCACGGGTTTGGTTCAGACCATGGCGGTAACATTCCGACGGAAGTGAAATGCTGAAAGCCCATGTACTTTGCGACGCCAGTTCATGTTGAAGAACACCTGACGGCCAATACTTTCGGAGCCCTACACAATTATATATATATATATATATATATATATATATATATATATATATATATATATATATATATATATATATATATATATATATATATATATATGATCTAACAGATAATATTGCCAAGGAATGTATAGAGGACGTTATTAGACCAATTGTAATGTAAATGTGAATTAAGAAAAGTGGGTGAGCGTGCCACACTCGTCTTCAAGGCTACAGGTGGCGCTGACTAACACTCCCACGTTTAAGATGCACATAAAAACCCAATAAAGTGGCTGGGGGGATAGCCGTCATGGTAGCTCAGTGGTAGAGCATCGAAGCGGCGTTATTCGACGGTCGCAGGTTCGGTTCCTGCACACGGCAAGTTATCTATTGACCCACTTTTTTTAATTTTCACATTTACATTACAATTGGTCTCATAACTTCCCCTATACATTCCTTGGTATTATTGTCTGTGCGATCCCATTACTATTGTGTCAAAACACGGCAAAACGAGCTCTTAAATATACAGAAACGCCGTCTTCGTCACGATGCGTGTTAAAGAAGACAGCATCGGTCAGAACTGTACGGCGTGGGGTGCGGGCCAGCGGTCATGAGAAGTAGTGTGGTTTCACCAAATTCAATTTGGCGTTCCGGGATGAACTCGTATTGGCTTTTTCTTCGTGATCAAGCAGCGTACTTCTTTCGATCTCGCCATGAGCCGTGGCGACTGCAGAGTAAACTTCGCCGGAGAGAAAAAAAGAAAAGCTTGGGAAGGGGGTGGGCATGTGGAAAGAAGGGTTGAGCGGAAGAGAGCGCCGCTAGTTCGGGTGTACTCATGCGTACAACATTAGTGCGTCGGCACTTCAGAAGAAGCAGTTCGGACTTCTCTTTCGTGTGTATATCTCTTTCATATTTCCATGCCTCCGTCACATTTGCTATTTCGCTTTTAATTCACAGCTGTCCACCCATCCCCTGCAGTCGTCTTTATTATTTTCTTTGGACCAGGGCTCGTCTTACCTTTAACGTTTTTGCACAAACTGAATAGACGGGGGCATTAAACTGGAGAAAACAAAGTAATGATAAATAGAAGGAAACTTGGCGAATATAGTTCTCTTTCTCTCCGCTTGTCTGCTGTGTCGCGCGTTTTCGAGAGAAATAAGCAAAGCTGTCCCTTATCTTCCCTTCCCCCCGCCTTCCCTCTCCGTCTCTGTCGCACAAACGCATTGAAATTCCTCGTCGTCCGTCGCCCTCTTCTTCTTTTTCTCTCTTTTTGAAGTCCGACGCCATCCTTGTACTTTTTTTTCACATAGTTTACTTTTTGTCCCGAATTTCATCCACAAACTTGCACCGTCACCTCTTCTTGATGCCGTGTAAATGTATGTACACTTGATTCTGTTTACCCGGTTGGCGCTAGAACACACACGCTTTTCGCTTCACTATTTATTTATCTTCCTCTTTAAAGCTGAACTGACATTAAAGAAGAAGAAGAAGAACTAAACTATAGAGGCAAGGGCATTGCATCACGCGCCGTTTGCTTTCGTTTCCTCCCTCGCAGTATCGGTCCATCACGTGACCGCTGAGAGACGAGCCTATTGGCCGAGAGCGTTCGCGCCGCCGCTGTGCTGCCCTGTAGCTCTGCCGTAGCTTAGTCTTCACGCTACCTTCACCGCACGCGCTCTCTGACGTAACGATCACGTGGGTGGCCCGGACCACCCACTGCTCGCTTGTGGGTTGCAGTCGTGTCGGGATGTGCTCTCCCCCAGTATTGCTCTTCGGGTGTTTGCGCACACGTCAACTGGACGGCCTCCGAGAGCAGCGGCGCTCCCATTACGTCACTGCTACTCCTCGACAAGCAACGGCTTTTTGCCAGGACACCGTCGTCGTCATGGGCCTGTTCAGATTTTTTTTTCTTTCCGCTTCTTTAGTATGTCTGGTCGGTTCGCCAGGCGACGGTTTGTGCTGAGTCACGTCGAACGTGACTTTCACGCGAGAATCGGCGCTCGACCGTCGGACGTCGTCAACTACACTTTCCTTCTCAGTTTGTCTTGAATTTTTCGAACGGACGTTGCTTTTCTTTCTTTTTTTCATACGATATTGTCTCGTGTATGTAGAGAGGAGGCCTACCGTGTCCGCGCGGAGAATTTACGGTGTTTGATCAGAGGTGCCGGTCCCACATACGAAAAAAAGCCTTAGTTTTTCATTCCCTTTTCTTTATTTCGCATCAATTTGCTTTATTGGAGTGTTTTATTCGATTCACCTCTCTCATGCCCGTTGACCAATCATTTTCTCCATCCCAGTTTCACATCGAAAGTGTTCCTTTTTTTTTCATCATTTTTGCATCTTCATTTTAACATCACCCGTTGTTTGTACGGTCTTGAAGTTTTCGATGAGAGGGATGACCATGCGCCGACGTGAATCGTTGAGTGAAAACTGTTTATCGTTCCACTACGATAGTCGGTGGTTACGTGGTTCGAACTTCTTCTGTTCTGCTTCTATCTATCTATCTATCTATCTATCTATCTATCTATCTATCTATCTATCTATCTATCTATCTATCTATCTATCTATCTATCTATCTATCTATCTATCTATCTATCTATCTATCTATCTATCTATCTATCTATCTATCTATCTATCTATCTATCTATCTATCTATCTATCTATCTATCTATCTATCTATCTATCTATCTATCTATCTATCTATCTATCTATCTATCTATCTATCTATCTATCTATCTATCTATCTATCTATCTATCTATCTATCTATCTATCTATCTATCTATCTATCTATCTATCTATCTATCTATCTATCTATCTATCTATCTATCTATCTGCTCTTTATAGTCTTTTTGGCGGGGTTATAGTCTTCCGGCTAGACCAGTAAAGGAAACGAAACTGGCAGCTGAAACCCCAATGCACCACTCGTTTCCTCCTCGCCTTGTCACTTCAGTGCAGCGGAGGTGCCCGCGTCTCGGTGTCCCATTAATAATTCACTTAATGAGGAATCTAGTATTCTGAATGCGGACACTGCTCACTCCGCCGCTGCTGCCTGCAGGACTGGGCTGCCCTAAAGCCATTCTTTCGCTTTTTCCCCTTCCTCTTTCCACACCTTTAACTCTTTCCTTACAACGCCTATGCAAATCAATCACCGGTGATCGAGGCTTTAGCATGATCAATTTCGGCGTGTTAAGTTTGTTTCACGTGCACCCAGCACTTTCTAGTAGTTAGTCCAGTCACTCAATTTTCAGAATCAATTTGAATTTACCCGTTTTGGCAACGTAGTGGTTTTTTGACAGACCTTTGCGCGAACCAATGTGTGTGCATTGTTGGAAAAGTGCACTAGGCTAGCGAACTTGACAGAAGTGCGTGCGCCTCGTGATTATGTTACAGTAACATCGAAGTTCTGTAATGAAAGAACATTTGCAAGCCAAATATAGAAATAAAGTGTCAGCTTCAAAATTTGTCTTTGTTAAGCAGTAATAATTGCCAGAAATTTATGCCTGATATTCAACAGAGAGCTGTCCCTGGGAGTCGGGGAAAATTTGTTCTATTAAAAGAAAAAAGGCACAGCTTTGCCGCAAAGGCGATACAATGAACGCGATAGCAACAAATGGGAAGGTCACGCGCAGAATGGCAAGGAGATCAAAACGTGCCCCGCATTTCTCACGCACAAATAACTAACGAAACGTACTCACTCGTACAGATGAACGTAAATAAGTGTCTGAGTTGTTACTTCGCTGTGTCTGAAAAGCGCGCTCTTTTCGCAAACAGAGACTTTGCGACGATTGCAGTGGCCTTTACGCACCCGGTAACTACACAGAACCGCCCCGGTGAAAGCCACAGGCCAGCCAAGACCTACAATCCTCCCCACCGCGAGATAAGGGCGCGCGAGCAAACGCCCACCTTCTCCTCTCTTCGGGGTGAAGTAAGCGTGGGAGATGGGGGCGCGCGCCGCCACGCGTTCATTTCGCCATCTTGCTGGTAATGCTGAAAACACGATAACCCCCCCCCCCCCGAGATGTCCATCACCAGCGGTAAGTGGTAGATATAAATAGTTTGTCGTTTAAACTTTGAATGACGCGTGCTTCCCCATGGCTTCGCGTTTTTATATATATAGATACGTATACATTTACGGCGAGTGACGGCGACGGCGGCGGCAATATCTACCGAGAGTGTCCATATAAATGCTATCGCAATAATATTTTCAAAGGTCCGCCACGTGTTTAAAGTGTCGAGGTGGCCTTCTCCGACAGTTTACAGCATCTTCGGTTTTGCTTGCATCGGTATATTAGACATATGGGTTGCATCTGTCACTAGTCACTACTATGACGTCGTCGTCACGCGCGCATGCGTGCGCACCAGTGCGGCAAAACACATGCGCTGTTCGAAACTGTCTTGCAACCCCACCTGAATTGAGGACGAGCTTAGAGTTTGAGGATGACAGCACCTCAGCTTCAGGTTCTATGGCGACGATGTTTTGGGTCAGCCTGAGACATCCGCAGCCGTTCATGGGTTTCTGTTGTTTACATCTTCAAGTTGTTTCCTCCTCAATAACTACGTATAGCTTCTGACCTTTGTGCACAATCTTATAGTTACTCTGGTTACCTGCGTGGTTCACACTTCGTTGGTGGATCACAGTGTGTTGGCGCTGGCTGCAGAGCTTCTGCTAACGACAAGAAGGCCCTCGGAGCACGTCTTGGCCCTGACTACGGAACAGTGCGAAACGTTTCAGAACTGCGCGCGATGTTGTCTTTTTTTCATTGCAATATGCGCAAAAATGCAAATAAATATGCTTGGATGCATATTTTTCGAACGCCAACCTATGCAGAGTGAGGTGGCTCATGGAAAGAGGAGACACTAGATGAAATAGCGAAGTTCATTGGACACCTCATTTATAGAGGGATTATTCACATCACGGATATACATCTATGTTGGAACACCTGAAGACTCTTATGGCAAAACAAAAAAAAGTCACATTTTCGCCAGAAGGGAGAAGCAATGAATGCGATAGCAACATATTCGAATGTTTTACGAAGCAAGGCTAGCATTTTTAGGAGCAATTGCAGTAAACCTGCGCTTGCTAAGTGACTAAGTTTTCTGCCGCGCGGCCACAGTAGATGACCGCAACAAGGCTCGTGGTAGAGACGGCGCTGATATACGAAGTGAGGCTGGCAGTCAACTCATTTAGATCCGATCTCGCGTAACTCTACTAAACTCTAGTGTAAGAGAACGCGGTCGCTCCAGGTAGACTTTTGGCCCTGTTTTTTTTTTGTGTTGAGAGTGCAGCACGTAGAAGCTCCCACCTGCTGTGAAGGCACAAGGTGCGCGCTGATTGTTGCCGCGATAGCACGACAACCATAAGTGCCCCTCCCCCTTGTTCACTGGCGAGATAAGCGCGCGCGCAGACGACCCCGGCCGAAAAGGCGATGTTCGCTCCGCAGAAAGAGGAGGATACCGCATCATTTCCTTGCTCGTGTACATATACATACATACATATACATATATGCGAATGACGGCGGCGGCGGCGACGGTAAAAAGGAGCTGTAACTGTTCACATAATTGCTATCGCAATGAAAATTTACTGAGAAAAGTGTACGAGTACACTTGTGTCTTCTAAAAAACTACACAACGCTTCACCACATGGCACGAGCAACGGAACAGCACCTCGGTTCAGATTTTCTTTGTCTATGTGAAGAAAAACTGTACAACATCTATTATTTTTATACGGTTCCTGGATCAAAAATCTACAAAACGTATATTCTCAATTTCCTTTATTTTGAATGTTTTTGTATGTATAGTGTCTTATTGCACTGTTTACCATGTGGCGACCGAAAATTTCACACTTTTCACATTTTTGTTGATTCAAAAATATTTTTGTTTCTCTACACACATATTTTTTTGGAAATAACATTTCATCGTGCCAAGTTTCGTAAGTTGCAGTGCGTGCTGGGGTACTTTTCGAACTGACAAAAACGATCTTCCCGAGACATATGAAAAAGAACCATTTTCGCGCGGTCACGCAAGAGTTAATGCCTCTCTATCTTATATTCTCACGTGATATCATACTACCACGCTGCCTACAATAGTGGTTGAGGTGTCTACACTTAAAGAAGCTTTTAAGCAGAGTGTACAAAGTTACACATGTAAAGATAGCGCTGGTAAAAAAAAAAGTCTGTTTTCGTGAACGGCACACCTATGTGCTTCCTCGTGATCATGCGTAGTTGCGTACTTGGCGCGAAGCTTAAACATGCATACTGAACTTGCACCAACCACAGCGAATACTATACTACACTGACCAGTACGCGATTGCAACTACAATTTCACCTCCTCCCCACTACCTTTTTTTTCTTTTCTAGTGAATACTCTCTCTCTCTCTCTTTCACGGCTTACGGAGCGTTTAGTCGCCTTGACATGCCCTGCGTTTCTATGTACTCTCTTTGCTATAGATAAAAACCTGCGGCTACTGCTTCCAAAACAAAACGAATGCGAACGCCTTGCTTTCTTTTACTCGTTGTAACTACTTTCTCTACTGCTTCTTTTGTATATGTAGCAAACACACACACACACACACACACACACACACACACACACACTCTCTCTCTCTCTAAGTATACCAGTACGGATGGAGATGGAGCAAGGGAGACAAGGCGTACGTATAGATGGGGAAGCTTTCCCTTTCTCCTCGCGTCGCCTTCTTACATCTCCATCGCTGACGTTTTTGCGCAATGCAAATTCTGGCCTTATTTATGCTAATTGAGCAACGAAACTGCGCCCCCCCCCCCATTTTCTACGTCCCTTCCTCGCCTCCACCCATCCAAATTTGCGTGCGAGCCCGCTTCCCCCGAAGGCGCCGTAGCGGTATCATATTCCGCGGCGCGTTCGCCGGGCGCAAGCAAGCTCATATCTCGCGAAACAACGGTCGTCTCTTTTCGCCCGCACGTTTTTCCGAAACGCGCCTGCGTAAGCATATATAGATGTAAATATCGAGAGCATTATTCATACGCGTCATATACAAAATGAAAGTGGTTGCGGGCAGAGATGATTATAGCATTAAATTGGGCCGCACGTGCTCAAAATTTTGGGCACCGTTGCGGCACCCGACACGCGCTGACGCGTTGTTAAAACGGGAGTAGTTTTGCGAGCGGGTTAGCGTTTTTAAAGTCCAGCGTGGATGCGCGCACATTGTAACAGGGAGAAAAAAAGCGTTGCAGGATATATTTACAGACACCCAAGGCACACCAGGCAGAGCCAACTTTACGCGGATATCAGGGAGCGTCATCTTCGTCGTCTTCGTCTTTGCTGATATCTCCGACAGCGCTTCGTATCACCCCCGGAGGCGGAGGCACCAACCCGGTGCTCGACTGGTTGGAGTGGAATGACTTTAGTGGCGCGACGTGAACAATACCAGATGCATGATCACGCTGTGTTGGTGTCCAGAGGTTCGACTACGTACGTGACGACGGTTACTTGGCGTAAGACTCGATATGGACCAGAGTATGCACTCTCGAAAAAAAAGGTTGATTACTTACTAAGTTCGGTTTACTAACTGCTTTTCACATATGTTACAAACTGGTTAGTAAGTGAGGTTAGTAACCGTTACTACCTCCATTGTTGCTAACAAGGCGCGATCATTTTGCCTCACGAATCACCCGTTCTATAACAGTCCTATTCGCGAGCATCAACATTTCCATATATCACTGAGATATTACGCACATTATGTCATAAAGGACAACAGCACACATACTCAAGTCAACCCGAGGAATACAGTTCCTAAGCAGCTCCACGAGTATATATAGCCCTAACTTTGGGGATCGCAGCTGGTACCGGTAAGTGGCTATGCTGTAGGATCTATAATTTCAGTAAGGCGCCTTCACTTGTACAACGTACAGTTTTTTTAGGTGAGCGAGGTAACGTGGTGTAGGACTTTTAATCAAGCGTATTAATGAAAACAGTTAGTTATGCCTATTTTGCATAATATCGCCTCAACACGGCCTCATATTCAAGACATAAGACTGGCTAGTAAGCTTGCATATATTACCTCAATGAGCTTTAATGCATCCCCGTGTTACTAAATAGGTTATTCGACGCTTGTAGTAATAACCTCTAAAGTTTGTTTAACAAATTAATTAAATACGTGCATCACGAAAAGTTACTAACAGTGCGCAAAACGTAGTAACCGTTCCAACCACCAATCGTTTGCTAACGTGGGTAGTAGAAGGTTAGTAATGGCCCAAGAAGGTTACTAACAGCAGCTGTTAGTAACATTTTGCTCGTGGTTACTAACTTTTCACTAACTAATTTTTAAGAGTGTGGGGAAGTCAACTTCTCACAAAGACCAACTCGTTGTGACGGTGTTCAAAGAAAGTCCATGTCACCAAGATTGAAGTGGACACCCCGGTGGCGAGCATCGTAGATGCGGCGTTGCTTATCATGCGAAGTGTTAATAAGACGAAGGCGGGCAATTTCGCGTGCCTGTGCATCTCTAGCGATGGCATCACGAGCGTATTCTGATGTCGTATAATGGGCGGAAGCGTATCGAAAGGCAGCGTGGGTTCGCGTCCGTTAAAAAAAAATTCCGCCATATCCACGAAGTGAATGATGATGAGTGGGCGAAGCTCCGGAGGTAAACCTGGTAAACCATGAATCCTCTGTACATTTTGCCCACTCGATTTTATTACATCGCTCCCCCTAGCGTACGTCGCCGCTCTAAATCGAACGATTGCCTTCAACCAATGACACGCGCCATATGTGACAACATTCCTATTTTATAAGATCTCGCGTCTTTCATCAACTACAAGTACCGCTTTCTAGTTTATAACATCTTGCATCTTTTCATCATCAGCTACAAGTACCACCATCTAGTAAACACTACAAGAACTAAACGAGAGGTGGCTACATGGTACCGCCATCTAGTGAACACTGCAAGAACTAACCTAGAGGTGGCTACATACAGGGGACGCACAGCCCACGCCCTAAGGAGCTTCGCCCTTAAAAAATAAGAGAGAAACCTGTAAATTCCTACCGACATGTATTGTAGGCAAATGTTACGAACGCCAAAGCTTCGTCCCATTCACTATGATCCGGCGAAACATACATGGCGAGCATTTCCGTAAGCGTTCTGTTGAAGCGCTCTGTTAGGCCATTGGTCTGCGGAATAGACGCAGTGGTGAACTTGTGTTTGGCAGCGCAAAAGTGCAGGACGTTCTGGACCACCTTTGATAGAAATGATCGACCCCGGTCTGTAATCAGCCGTCGAGGAGCGCCACGACAAAGTATGACGTCTTCAAGAAGAAAGTAGGCGACTTCGATGGCACAACTGGTAAGAATAGCCCGTGTGATCACACAACGAGCCGTGTATATATAGTCCTGGCTCTGCCTTGTGTGCCTTAGGTGTGTATAAATACACTCTGCAACGCCTTTCTCTCCCCGCAACATTTTGGTAAAATGTGTGGGTTCTCCCAGCCTTCACGACGATTCTCCGTAGCGGACGCTCTTTGGCTGCCTCTACTATGTCTGCTCAGGAAGAAAACCAGGATGCCTCGGAGGAAACGTCATCAACCGTACCTCGGCCAGCCAGGCCAGCCATGCCGCAGCAAACCACCGCTGACCACTCCAGCGTCCTGACACAACCACGCGACCCAGGCACCTTTTCCAGCACTGACAACACCGATGTTGAGGATTGGCTTCAGGTATACTCGAGCGGGTGAACGCACTGTATAACTGCAACCCAAAGCTCATGCTGGCCAACATTCTGTTACCCTGAGGGCATGGCCAAGTTTGGTTTTTCAACCACGAGCAAGAGATAACAATCTGAGACATTTGCAAGCACAGACTCATTGATCTATTCGGCAAGCCCGTTGGGAGACGTCGAGCTGCACGGAAGGAACTCGCGTGCCGACTCCAGACGAGTCATACTTGACATACATTCAAGATGTGCTCCTAATACGCGGCAAGGTTGACGACATGATGCCAGAATCTGAAAAGCTCGCGCACATACTCAAGGGAATCGCATATGATGCCTTTACTCTCTCGGTATTCAGGAACTCCGCCACAATGGACGACGTCATTAGCAAATGTTGGCGCTATGAATAAGCTGAAAGCCGTCGCATTGCTAAATTTTCACGCCGCCCCAACACGGCTGTGACGTCTACTTGCGAGGACATCCGTCCGTCATCTGCTGCAGCCGAGAACATTGCACGCCTCGTCCGCCGCGAAATCGAAGCTGCAGCTCCAGTGCTCAAGCAAGGTCGCGGCCACGATGATCCACACACGATTTCCCTAATACAGAGCGTCATATGCCAGGAGCTCGCTAACGCCGGACTCCAGACGCGCTCTGTCCAGTGAATGGACCAGAATACCGTCCACCCTGGCCACCTGATCTGCCCCGAAACTCGTATGCCCGTCCTCGGTATCCCGAACCCCTGATGACAGGCCTATTTACTTCAGTTGCGGAAACGTCGGACATATTTCCCGCCACTGCCGTAGTACCTGAAACTCGCGGCCCTGGTCGATTTGTTCCAACAATCGGCGTTCCCCTGCTAGTTCCCGCCTGCCCACGAACACGAAGACGACGCTGCTACAGCAGCGACGCGTCCACGTCCACAACGCTCTCCTTCGCCGCCAGGTCATCTTTCTCACTCTCTCTCAGCGCCATCGTTCTCCTTCCTTCTCACACCCCGCACCTCCCCCAAAATGTTACGGGGAGAAAAACGCCTTGCAGAATATATTTACAGACACCTAAGGCCCACAAGTGCTGGGACAGAAATGCCCCCTCACTTCGAGAAGTTCCAGCGGACTCTCGTACACTGTGATTGCAGTGACGGCTGCGCCTCTCTACTTCTTCACCTATTTCCTTCTATTCTTTTTCTCCCTCCTTCCCCCCTCCTCTATCAGGCCCTGCGCCGTGTCGCCCCTGAGGCAGACAGAAATTAGGTGCCTTTTCCCTCTTTCTTTACAACCACTCACACACACAAGGCAGAGCCAAGCCCACGCGGATATCGGGAAGCGTCGTCTTCGTCTCTGCTGATATCTCCGAAAGCGCTTCGTAGCAATATAAATGCGCCTGTTTAGGGGGCCTGTTTCGAATAACGAAAAAATTAAATGTATTTTTATTGTTGTTGTTGTTGCCGTTAACTTTTCCCTCTTCCCTTTCGTTGTCATGCTATGGATTTCAGCTGTCATTTTATTTATTTATTCGGCGGATCAGTGATTATATTATACGCGGAAGATAAACGATCAATTTTCCCCCTGACTTCTCCTTCCTTCCTTTCCCCCCATTCAGTCACTGCTATGGGTGCACTTTGTCGTGAATACAAAACAATGCTTTTATTTTCTTCGGCAATGGTCGACAGTGAAGGCACACTCCTTTTGCGTACACGTGCGGCTAATGTGCAGAAGAGCGTCCTTCTCGGCCCGGCGTTATTTATTGAAATTCTTCTCACCTTGAGCAGGCGGACCCGGATACTTTGACTGCGTGATTGTACAGATAAGCGCCTTCTGATCCAGCGTCGAGCTTTCTGTCCAACAACCTTAGCCCTTTTTAGCCGGGGTTAGCAAAACTTTAAGGATTGCCAGAGATGCCTTTGAGTTGTGGTTTTGTCGACGGGCGTTGTTTTCTAGCGTACCGAGTACCCGCCGCGACATCGCCATTGCAATCGGACGCCGGAACGTAACGTTCGTAGGTTGTTTCTCGGCCAGCATACTTCTGAAAGATCGTCCCAACTGTGTTTGTAAGCGCCTAGCTACGACTCCCAGACTTGGGCGTAAATGGCTTCACGGCATTGAGCTGATACGAGAGATTCCCAGCTGATAATTGAAATTTAGTAATGAAACCAGCGTTGAATGTCATGTCGTTTTATAATACAAGGTCTCGCTTACTTGAATTTCGCCCCGTGTGGCGTCTCGCGCACTTCACCCAACGCCTCGTGCGTTCGTATTATGCCGTTAGTATACTGAGAACGATTAGCGCATGGCGTAATTGTCGAAGGCAGCGCGCCGCGGAGCGAGAGGTCACAGGTTCGAATCCCCAGATGCGCGCTTGAACAATTTTTTTTCTGACTCATTTTCGTGACTAATATATGCATACCTATACATACATATACGGGACACGACGGCGACGGCGGAAAACCACCGAAAGTGTCTATATATTTGCTATCCCAGTAAATAATAAAAAAAACGACTGCGATATGCAAGCTACAACACAACACCTCAATAAGCACAGTGTTAGTCTGCACTTTTTACGCCGTAAAACGAGACACTGAAGGATTTCGTGCTCTGACTAAATACTAAATAACAATGTCAGTACCCCGTGAAGAAGAGCTGGAAACAACGCATCCATTCCATGCACGCAGGCTACAGCCAAGAAAAAAAAACGGAAGAGAGCATGAGTCGCAGCTCCAAGGTCATTGAGCAGTAGACTCTGACGCGACAAAAAGACAACGGGTAATTAATTAACGGAATTAAGTGTAGACATACGAAGAAGCTCCCTTTCCTTCCTATTCTCGCCCCACGTACAAACCTTGCGGAGAGGCAAACAAACTGCCACACAAATCAACTAATCGTTGTTTTCACTACGTGCATTCGCACGGTTGCAGTGCACCAGCAGCATGGAAATCGAAACATTTAGCCGCCACGGGAGGGCATTCCTTGCGCGACCCACGCCGCGTCTTCCCGTCCTCATTCAGTATGCATACGATGGGACCCAGTTCGGACACACAGAACCAGGCGGCGAGTAAGAGAGAAAAACCTTTTCCTCGCTCTGGCGCCGAGCCATCGACCAAGCGACTGGAACAAGGCACACAGACAAGACTAACACCCACGTCTATATACAGACAGACGCACAGACACGTTTAGGGATGCCGAGGAATAAGAAGAAAACGCCACGAGGTTTCCCTATATGAGGCTGCTCGGCACCACGGCTGGCAAGGTCGAAAGGGCGGGAGTGCGGTACGTGTACGGTCGCTTAACGGTGCGCTGTACACGTCTCCGGCGAAATGGGGAAGAAGAAAAGGAGAGCACGAAAGAAACGAGGAAGAAGAATCCCTATACAGCGGGCGGCATAGAGTGCGCGCTCGCTCTAACCCACGGCACGGTCACAGCGAGATCTCCGAAGGAAAAAGTCGGGAAGGCGCAGGCCATGCACGTTCGCCCAAACGAATAAGAGGATGAGGAAAGAAATCCTTGAAAATCTACAGCAACCCGTACAAGCCGCTCTATCGGTTTGCAAGTTCTCTTTCTTCCATATTTTACCCCGTTGGAGAAGAAGCCATACCCACGACTTCTCTTCCGCGCCCTTCCAGCCCCCCTTCCCACCCTTTTTTTCGTTTTTGCCAGCAGAGAGCGACGCGGTATAACAACGACTCCTACAGCGATCGATACTAAGCCTGTTAGCGGACAAGTTTCCATGCTCTCTCGCCCTCCTCGACGGAGCCAGCCTCCCTGTTCTACCCCCACTCCGTTAGCGTTTCTTTGTCTCAAAAGTCTGAAAGGCGGCATGGAAGCCTGACCCACTCTTGCTTATACACGTATCGTGCTCGGATGTACTCGAAAAAAGTTTGCGGCGTGCCGGCGAGCGATGGCGTTCTGCTAACGTAAGGTCAGGATGCACGTGCACGCAAATTGCCATATGCTGTTCACGGGAACTTCGTCAGTTCGACTGAAGCGAGGCCCACATTCATTATCAGTCGGCCCCTAGGCGAGCGGGTCTATGAAATGGGCGACCCAGTGTTTTTCACCAATAATAGCTGCTCTAACAAAGGCGCACCCGCGTGTACACGGTGTGCCATTTCGAGCTTCCAACGAGCTTCAATACAAGCGCGATGAATAAGTGCTCGTGTGTAGCCCAGTGTTGGGGCAAGAAAGTCCAATATGGCAATTCACTGTTTCAATCAATCAATATATCAATCAATCAATCAATCGTTCTTTTTCGTGCCTGCTTGAAGATTGTCATAGGCGCCAAAGCTGTAAGTTCACTACGCTATACGAGCCCTGTTGAACTCAACAGCGTTTGTGGAGCAAGGGCACGGAAACAGAATACAATGAAAATCTCACATGCCTTTGAGAGTACGTCTACCAAAATTTCTACATCTGAAACAAACAAGTCTGCCCCGTAACCAATCGTGTAACTTACCGCGGGGTGGTGCAACAGAACTCCTCACAACCTGAGCAGGCTTTGCCGCTACAGTATCGCCAAGTCCAAAGTGTACTTTTTTCCCCTTCACTTCTGCCGCCTTTAGCATGGAGATAGATGCGTTGTATACAACGCATCTGTACAAACCGTGAAGACAGGTTGACGAGCAGAATCAAGAAAGTTTTTTTTTTGCTGTTTAGCTATAATCGACACCGGAATGTTATTTCGACAGACGACGTTTTTCAGCGCGCACATTCGCACTATTAAAGCAACGAACTTGACCGATTCTGAAACGAGGATAACAAGTACCATACTTTGACGTCGCGGATTACAGTGACCTAAGCCTTGCAGCTGGCGATCTAACGTTTGAATGTGACGTCATTTTGGCATATTACGAGGTCGACATTAGTTGTAGCTGTATTCCATTCGAAAACAAAAATCACAGCATATCCATGGAATGAATGATGATGAGTAGGGCGAAGCGTCCGTCCGTGCATGCGTCCGATCGCGTTCGAGAATGAAGACCACGCGCGGGTAACACCGACGAGACGCGAGCCAAAGAAGCCGAGCGCAAGTGTTTTCAAAAGAAGCCGAGCGCAAGTGTTTTCAACACGCCTGCCACTCTGTTTCGTCCATCCCCTACCAACGTTCCGCCATGTACGGCGACTATCCGGGAGACTGAGAAAGGCACTCGTTTTCCGCGTACCCAGGCACACCCCGCGCCGCAGCCAATCGGAGAGGAGCGGTACAGCGCCATCTAGAATATCGTCACTCAACTGCAGTTTGTATGCACTTATACGAGACAACGACGTCTATTATACCATTCGGGAGATACTGCCTTCTTTTCTTTTTCGTCTCTTCTTCTCTTGGTTACGCGTGATGCATGACAAAGTTAGACTAAGAGGAGCTTCGCCCCTAAACGTTCACGAGAAGTCACGATTTCCTCGGAGAGACAACAAGACGGCTTACGAAAGTTCGGCCCTTAAAGAGCCCCTGAACCACTTCCGATATTGTTTAAACATTTCAAGTAAACGCACCCATCGACTTGAGGATGCTGTCACGACCAGCAATGCAAAAGAAGGCAGCACTACGAACAGCTGGAAATTCCAAGAAACAATCCTTCTCCTGACGGCCTTTTCGACAGTGTTCAGCCCAAGACGTCAACACTCGTCATCCACAATACCTGTTTGTATGCTCGCAGATAGATGAACTCGCCGATCTCCCTCCTTGAACGGCAAGACGCCACATTCAGTTAGAAGGAGGGATGAGCCGACGAACGGAGCATAGCGAAGGCAAGAAGGAAACCAGGTAAAACATTTTTTTTGTACCATCAAGCGGGTGTAACCCCGCTATCCCGGCACCATTAAAAAAAATCACGGCTACGTGTTCTTTATAGACTGGTTCACACCAGATTACGACTAAAATTATGACATTATGACTAAAAGGCGCCCTTTAAAGAAACGCTGACGCACACGCGCAATAGTTTTCTCGAAATAAAACAAAACGTGAGACAATAGAGACACTCGGAAGTGCTTTCGTCCAGCGAGAGAAGCAAACCCGATTTATATTTTAAAAAATCAGTTTATGCAACCGTATGGCAACGTCACCCGAGAAGCGAATAAATTCCGGCGCCGTAAAGCCGAGCCAGCAAAGTCTGCGCTCGAATGACGGTTTCTTCCGAAGAACGACGAAGCGCGGCAAGATGTCAATTTCGAAAAGAAGGAGAGAAAAAGAGAAAGAAAAAAAAGAAAGGAAGAAAGAAAGAAAGAGAAAGCAAGCAAGCGGACGCACGATTACCACCGAATCGAACATTACGGATAACTTTTTTTCCCCCTTTCTAATGGTGCTGTTTGTAAAGTAGCAGCATCAGCGCTCATCCTATATAGCATTCTGCCGGACATTGCGGCTGTCGAAACGCTCACCCGATTCCTCCAGAGCGAGGACGATCAAATAGAAACCGCACAAACACGACGATGCACAGAAAACAATGTGCCGACGTTAGAGCCTTTCCACAACCTTGCATCTTCACGAGTAAATGTTCTCTACAATAAAAGAAAATAATAAAATAATGGCACACACCCACGCACGTTAAAAAAGAAACCAAGAGCGAAAGAGAGAGAGAGAGAGGAGAGATAGATAGAGAGAGAGAGAGAGAGAGAGAGAGAGAGAGAGAGAGAGAGAGAGAGATAGAGAGAGAGAGAACCGGACCGTGAGCGATCGGGACACCGCGCGCACGCCCTGCAGATTCCCGAGCTAACGACCCAGGAGACGAAAGGCTGTGAGGAGACGTCGACTGGAAATCACAAAGCAGGAGCCGCGGAGGAGTGCGCGCCATCTGCGCCGTGCGCGCCATCTCGCTCCACTAACGCACGTAGTATCCATTCTTTTCTTTTTTCGGTGCACCGTTGGTTCCTCCGTTTCCAGCAGCCCTCTCTGTAACGCTCGCTCGTCATCACATCGGTAAAGCGACAAGCAAACGGCGCCATCGGCGCATCACAATTCGGAAACGATGCCCGACCAATCGGAGGCCTTCCTTTTCCTGCACGGCCGTCGGTTTCGGAATGGGTCGGAAAAGAAGCGAGGGAAACGAAAGCGAAGAGAGGAGAGATGGTTGGCCGTCCAACCTGCGAGCCATACCGAAGGGAGTCGATGGCTGGAAAAGAGAGAAGGGGGGGGGGGGGGCATCGCAGAGAATTCAACTTCCAGACAAAGCAGGAAGCTTGGGATGACGGCCAGCTCGGCAACCTCGACGTCGTCTTCCGCCTCGAACGCAGCGGAAAAGCGCGTCATTCACGAGACGTGCGGCCAGATAAGCCACACCCGGTCCCGGCGTACACGTAGACCATTCAGCATCCAGTACTAACTCTGTTGGTGACCGAGGGATATAGATGGAGGGAAAGGTGGGCAACCGCCGACTCCCTACACAGGAGGGCACGCTTGCAGTTGACGGGGCTTCCGGGAGATATCATCGCGCGAGCGCCCCGACGCAAGAACGGGACCGGCTCACCGCAGGTGTCAACGCTGTTCAGCAGCTGCGGATGCCGGATAAGAACGCCCGCCGCTATCATGTTCGCCGGACATCACGCTCCACGCAGGTAACGCAAGGAGTCGGTCCGAACAGCGCATGGGAAGGCTGCTTGTTTCTCAAGTAATTGCGCAGGATAGGAGTATGATGTGAGGCGCGTTTAGTGCACTGACAAGGCCTTGGGAGGCGCGGAGCGGAGACGCGTGAAAGAGCGCGCACGTATCGTGGATACAATACAACAAACACAAAGGAAAACACATAGGAAAGAGTGCTGTCCCAGGGATGGAAGAAGTATGGAGCCGAAAAACGCTTCGAAACCGATAACTTGCAGTGAGAGCGTGGTAAACCTTAGCAGAGACAAAAGCAGCAACATGAGATGTGCGACGATCGACGGCCCTGGAAGACACCGACTGAGCATGTCCCAGCTTACGTGAGACGCTGAATAACGCCGTCGACAGCACGATACGTAATATACGCAGCAGTGCATGTGTATGAAAATGCGCGATGTTGCGGCGCTACTACAGTTAGCGTGTCGTCCTTAGTGGTGGGGGACTCGCAACCCACAAAACCTGCAAGTGTGCGACTTCAGGGAAGTAGTGTATTGGAAACGTTGTGCAGGCTGATTAAGCTATATATGTAAATTTCACTTCATTTCATTTTATTTCCTTAAAGACCCGCGAGGGGGTATTACATAAGGGGTGGGTAATTATAAACACAAAACATAGAAGCCAAATATTTAACATAAAAAGTGATTATTGATATTTTTTATGAACGATGATGGGCAGAGAATGGTTGCGATTTCACTAGGAAGGCCGTTCCAGTCTGGTGCGGTACGTGGAAAAAGCGTGGCAGAAAAAGTAGAAGTCCGGGAACGTGGCCGAGCAACTTGAAGCAAATGGCTCGTGCGGTGAAATATGCGTGTTGCGGGAACGATATAAGGTGGGGCATGCAAGGGACTATGTGAATGCCACAGGTACCACAGTTCGAGCGGCGGTGTTCTATTCGAGGTCATGGGCGTTGTTGCGCCTTTGAGTAGCGTGGTGCGGACTCGGGCCATCCGAGTCCCCGGAGAGGACGAGTAGAGAAGCCGGAGAAGGAGAAAAAATGTTTATATACAGTATTTACATGGTAGCGTGGTACAACATGAAAAGAGAATCACACACGAGCGCCTCTGCGCTAGCGTTTTTATACATCGTCCGCCTTCCCAAGATCCCTTGCAAGGAAAATTATGCGCAGGATACTCCAATGAGATCGTCGTCTTCCTCTCCGTCCCCGAAGAGGGAAAGCCAAACACCGCCTCCCTCTGAACCTAGGAAAGGGGCAAGGCATGCCCAGTTCGCTGTTTGGTGAGGGAGACCCCACGCGCCAGCGTGGCACCACAGTGAGATGACGTGGAATCCCATGCGCAAAGTCGCTCCTTGATGCCGCCAGGTTGACTCAAGCAATGCAGAATACCCCGTACAGCTGCTGGGTCGACGCTGCTTCGGAGTGTTGCTCTCGGCTGCTGACAAAAGCTTGGCCAACGACTTTTGTGTCAAGAGGAGCCGGCGACGTGGTTTTTCCCGATTGTCCGCGTCCGTCGCCGTCCCGGTGCAGGGTTGACTCATCAACAGCTGCCAGGTGCCAGCAGGCCGCGAAGACCACGTGGAACTTGGGCGAGGCACAACAGCACCCCCGCCGCCAGATGATACATCGGGAGGTCGAGTTGTTCCATGCAGCTCGGCCGGATCGATGTCGGCGACGTTCCGGCAAGGCTCTTGCTTTCTCGAAGGGCCTGGTCAAACTGGAATGCTCCAAGAGCTGGCCTCTGCGCACCGCTTCGGTGAAAAGTGGGTGACAAGCTCCAAGAAACGACCTTTGTCAGCCACACACAATGCGACAAGCACCGCGTGCACGCCACTCTCATCGCCAGGCCTCAGATTTTACAAAGCAAACATCTTATCTTAATAACTTAAGCTCAAGGAAACAATGTGCATACCAATCGGGACAAGTGTCTAGTAACTCTTTCATACGTAATTCCATTTGGAATCGAGATAACATTATAATCAAGCTAAACAAGCAAACTGTAGAGCTCGGGACAACGAGGGAGTCAGTGAAAATTTCTCTACGCCCTCACTGTAACACATTGGAATAAAAAAAAAGTACACATAAACTAGGTAAAGGTAAACAAAAAATCAAACAAACCTTCCGCGTCTTTTGACGAGTCAAAACGCTCGACTTAGGGCGTCTGCATTTGTATGAAGGCCACCTCTCTTGTAGCGCACCTCGAAATTGTGCTGCTGCAGTGCTATGCTCCATCTGAGCAAACGACCATTCTTAGGTGACATTTGGTGTAACCAGGTTAGTGGAGAGTGATCAGTTTCTATAATAAACTTAGAGCCAGCAACATAGCAGCCTAGTTTTTGTACGGCCCAAACAATGCAAGCACATTCTTTTTCCGAAGTGCTATAAGCCTCTTCCCTGCTGCTCAATTTGCGACTCAAATACAAAACCGGCCGCTCCTCTCCACTCTGGTCCGTCTGACATAGCACTGCTCCTAAACCGCGTTCGCTTGCATCACACTGAATAGTGAAAGGTTTTGCAAAATCCGGTGCCCTCAAGACGGGTTTCTCACTCAATGCGTGCTTCAGCTTCTGAAAAGCGTCTTCCTTCTTAGAGTCCCATTGAATGTTCACAGGTTCGGTCTTGCGTAAACTATCTGTCAAAGGGCTGGCAATCTCGGAGTAATTCGGGACGTAATGCTGATAGTAACCTGTGAGGCCGAGGAATGCTCTCATCTCGGTCTTAGTGCTGGGACGACGATAACCGACCACCGCGGCTACCTTGAGTTCGGACGGTCGACGACGCCCATTTCCTACAATGTGCCCTAAATAGCTTACTTCAGCACAGCCCAAATGACATTTCTCTCTCTTTACCGTAAGACCTGCATTTTTGATCCGTTCCAAAACCATCCGAAGGTGTTCAACATGGTCTTCCCATTTGTCCGAAAATATCGCCACATCGTCTAGGTAAGGCAGCGCAAATTTCTCGAGCCCGTGGAGAACCTTATCCATCAGGCGGCTGAAACAATACGGCGCGTTCTTGAGCCCAAAGCTCATCATCAAAGGACGAAAAGTGCCCAGGGGTGAGATAAAAGCAGCGTATCGACTCGCGCGCTCTGTCAAAGGGACCTGCCAATACCCCCTAACAAGGTCTAACGTAGAAATGTATTTCGCCTTAGACACTGTCTCTACCCTCTCTTCAATGTTAGGAATAGGGTAAGTCTGGTCGACTGTTACAGAGTTCAAGCGGCGATAGTCCACGCATGGCCTTGGATCACGGCCCAGAATCTCAACCAAAATCAAAGGCGAGGTGAAATCACTGTCTGCTTCGATGATAACACCTAGGTCGATCATGCGGCGAATTTCGGCCTCTAGTATCTCTCTCTGTCTAGGTGACACCCGATACGGCTTACAGCTGATCGGCTTGTTAACCGTCAGCTCAATGTCGTGCTTAATCACATCCGTTTTGCCTGGCTTCTCGGAGAAAACGGTAGCGAATTCCTGTACTAAAAGCTCTAAATCTTCCTTTTGAGCCTTACTTAGGGTGTTCCCTGTGTCTACCCTATCTGACAATGTGCTGCTGACCGTGCCATCGGAAAGACAAAGGATTTCCGCGCCCTCATCCTCAGGAACATTGAGTGCAAGGTTTACTACTGCTTTTCGTCGCATGTAGGGTTTCATTAGGTTACTGTGATACACTTTGGGGGCATTTCCGGCCCCACTTTACCTCGTAGTTGGTGTCTGAAAGCACTGACATCACTGTCGCTGGTCCCTCCCATTGTACGTCCAGCTTGTTTTTTCTTGAAGGGCACAACAGCATCACCTCATCGCCCACTCTAAAGACTCGCTTTCGAGCTGACTTATCGTAACGGGCCTTGGAAAGCGCCTGTGCTGCGCGCATGTTGCTCTCCACCACTTCGCGTGTAGTCCCCAGTCGCCCCAATAAATCCAGTACATAGGAAACCACATTAGGGTCCTCCCCATATCCAGTCCATGACTCTCGTATCAAGTGCAGCGGACCTCTCAAGTTCCTGCCGTAGACAAGTTCAGCCGGGCTAAAACCCGTACTCTCGTGTGGGGCCGACCTCAGAGAAAACATTGCAGCTGGTATACACCCCTCCCAGTCACTTTTATGCTCAAAGCACAAAGCTCGCAAAACGCGTTTCATGACCGAGTGCATGCGTTCCACAGGGTTCGACTGTGGATGGTGAATAGAGCTATGCGCTATTTTTATCCCGCAGCGTTCTAGGAATGTAGTCGTAAGGCAGCTTGTGAACACACTTCCGTTGTCACACTGTATCTCCGAGGGAAAACCCACCCGAGAAAAAATAGACAACAATGCGTCCACCACGCATACTGAACTCAACTCTTTCAGTGCGATTGCCTCCGGGAACTTGGTGGCAACGCACAGCGCGGTCAGGACGTACCGATATCCTGATTTAGATGGAGGCAGAGGCCCCACGATGTCAATCACGAGCCGACGGAAGGGTTCTGTGATTATTGGCACTAGTTTCATTGGTGCCTTCCATTTGTCTGTTGATTTTCCTATCCGCTGACAAGTGTCGCATTCACGGACAAACATCTCTACATCCTTCCAGCACCCGGGCCAGTAGAACTCCTGAGCCAGCTTAGCTTTCGTTTTCTTTATACCTAAGTGGCCCGCCCATGCGTTGCTGTGGGCCAGGTCGAGAATGTTCCGCCGGTATTTTAGTGGAACTACCACTTGGTTGTAGACCCGCCCTTTAGCGTTCTCATACCTGCGATGCAACACCTCGTTGTGGGTGTAGAACGAAACGTTCTTCCTAGAGTTACCTTCCTTATGTATGGCATCTAGCAGCATAGAGAGTGCGAGATCCGCCTTTTGATCGACCACTAGCGTTGCACGGTCGGTTCTGGCTAGCTGACACCAACTAGTGGACGCGGGTGTTAACACCGAGCCTGTCACCAAGTCCTCGTTTTCGGGCGTTAGAGATATTTCCTCGCTGTTGTCGACCATAGCCCCAGTTTCCGTCTCGACAACTCGCATGGCAGACTCATTTTCCGTCGCACCTACCTCAGGTTTTCCTACACTGCCCCCGGACGTCTGCTCCCCAGAGGGTGAGCTGCTCAGCTGTTGCGTCAGCTCGCGCGCCTTCGAACGGGTAAGGGCCATGCAAGCTATTTCGGTGGCAAATGATTTTCCACGTGTTTTTAACATTTCCTCAGACTTATTTGAAAATAGGTAAGGGAAGTGCTCCGGAAGGTTGGCTGAAATTGCTGCTTCCGTACACAATTGGCCGAAAGGGCCCTCGATTACAACCCTCGCTATCGGTAGGCAGACGCTTTGTTTTTCTGCCACTTGCCGAATCCAGGCACACTCTCCTATATAGTCTTCGGAAGATACGCAACTTGGATGCGCTACATCCATTGTGGCCGCCGAGTCCCTCAATACCCTACACATTCGGCCGTTCACTGAGAGTGTCCTCATGTAAGGCTTCAACAGCTTTAAGCTATCCTCTGACTCCTGAATTGTGGCAAATGCCATGTGCTTCTTACAGCTCCTGGCCATGTGGCCCTTTTCTCCGCAGCTGTAGCAAACAACTGGCTTCCGCGCTTCTAACGCATGCGCTATGTCACCAGGCGCCTTTGAACCTGATGAAGGTGCCGCCTTAGTCCCCTCACTGTCCTTTCCCTGCTGACTGTCTAATAACTTGGAATTCTCGGGTTTCCAGTTATTTCTTGCAAACCTCTTGCGTCCCTGGTTTCCCGACCAGCTTTCTACCTTTTCACTTTTTTCCGAAGTTCGTGGTGTACTGCGGAGACTACGGCGTGAGCAGTAATCTTCGGCGAGTTCTGCTGCCCTGTTCATGTCTACGTCTTTCATCCTATCCTGCACCCAAAGCCTTACCTCCTCGGGAATTCCCCGGTAAAACTGCTCAAGTACCATCAACTCAATGACCTTGTCAGGGTTGCCATAGACTTGCGCGCTTTTGAGCCACTCTTCAAAGTTGGCTCTAATTTGGTAGGCATAGTCTGAATGAGATTCGTTGCCCCTCTTAGAGTGCCTGAACCGCAGGCGGAAAGCCTCTGTCGATAGGCGATATTTTCGTAGCAATGCAGCCTTTACCCTGTCATACACCTCGGAGTCCTCTTTATTCATTCTTGCGATAACATCGGATACTTCGCCTGGTAGTACGCATATCAGTTTTTGTGGCCAAGTCTCCCTACTAAACCCTGCATTTTCGCATGCTCGCTCAAAATGCACGAGGTATAATGCAATGTCGTCACCCGCCTTGAAGGTGTGGATTAGATCCTTTATCTTTGATTCTCCACCCCCTGAATTTCGATTTCCCACGGACATACGAAGCTCAAGTTCTTTCAGACGGATTTCATGTTCTTTATTCTCGCGATCCCTCCTTATTTCCTCCTCTCTCTGTTCACGGGCTAAGCGCTCACGCTCCTCTTTCTTTGCCAAAATGGTTTCTCTGGCCTCAATGGCCTCTTCTAAACTCACTTCCTCTTTTCCCAAGTGCTCCAAAATTTGTTGTTTTCTTTTAACCGAGCCGACCGAAATATTCAGCTCCTGACAAATTTCGAGGAGTTCTTGGACCTTAAACTTCTCCATCTTAGATATGCACACCGTTTCTCTTCTAAGGTAATTTTGCCCACGAGCCACCCAATTCTTGGTCTGTGAATCAAAATTTACCAAAATCACCCCACCACGTTACCGACCATCTGCGCTAACGAGTCTGGCGAAAAGAAGAGCAAACACGCGGCACTCACCACTTCGATGCAGCCGACGCAGGCGAATCCCATAAGCTGCCAGCCACTGTTGCGCCTTTGAGTAGCGTGGTGCGGACTCGGGCCATCCGAGTCCCCGGAGAGGACGAGTAGAGAAGCCGGAGGAGAAAAAATGTTTATATACAGTATTTACATGGTAGCGTGGTACAACATGAAAAGAGAATCACACACGAGCGCCTCTGCGCTAGCGTTTTTATACATCGTCCGCCTTCCCAAGATCCCTTGCAAGGAAAATTATGCGCAGGATACTCCAATGAGATCGTCGTCTTCCTCTCCGTCCCCGAAGAGGGAAAGCCAAACACCGCCTCCCTCTGAACCTAGGAAAGGGGCAAGGCATGCCCAGTTCGCTGTTTGGTGAGGGAGACCCCACGCGCCAGCGTGGCACCACAGTGAGATGACGTGGAATCCCATGCGCAAAGTCGCTCCTTGATGCCGCCAGGTTGACTCAAGCAATGCAGAATACCCCGTACAGCTGCTGGGTCGACGCTGCTTCGGAGTGTTGCTCTCGGCTGCTGACAAAAGCTTGGCCAACGACTTTTGTGTCAAGAGGAGCCGGCGACGTGGTTTTTCCCGATTGTCCGCGTCCGTCGCCGTCCCGGTGCAGGGTTGACTCATCAACAGCTGCCAGGTGCCAGCAGGCCGCGAAGACCACGTGGAACTTGGGCGAGGCACAACAGCGTATACGCGCTGCCACACGGCAAGTGCCCGGACTACAAACAGCGGTATTGAGTGCATCCAAAGAACAAAACGGGTAATACGTCAGAGCTTTCATAAAGAATTCCACATGACCAGGCGGTACACACACAACAGCATGCATGTATCATGCTCATCTTTTACGGGCTGCGCCATTTTGTCCACTAAGCGAGATTCTTCGTCGCGATGTACTCGTTCCGAACAATGAATGTTTAACAGCTGGCGGTCAAAATAACTAAATTGAAGTGCAAAAAAAAAGGAACGAACAGAAGAGTAGACACGACGAACGCTAACCGTGTCTACTCTTCTTTTCAGTCCTCGTTTTTAGCGCTTGAAATTTGCTCCTTAATGTCTAAGAAACTCGCCCAAGCTGTCGTGCTTCTATAGGCCAAAATAAAGCCGGAGCTCTCATGTTCGGAGCCCAGTGCAAACTGTACGGACAATTTCATGACTAAAACCTGGTCAACCAAGACCAAGCTCACAAGCGTTACACGTTTGCCCTACAAAATAAAGCTTACAAAACAAAAATAAAACGTGCATTCTATACGACCTGGCCCTGAACCAACAACGGTGATCCTTATAAGCATACCATGGCGTGTATGGGAGAAACAACCACAGCAGAAGCACAGAATTCTCATTAATGTTTCATCAGCATGCTGTGATGAGGTCAAACGTAACGATCGCAGATATAAACTTATACTTGAAACTTATTTCCCCTTTCTTTACTAAAAAAAAAAGCAAGCACGCTTAAGGCGCAAACACTGGAAAAGATTTCCCTCACGAAACGAATGACAAATTGGGTACGACCGGCCGGACGCTGTCCAGAAACGAGGAACGACGCAAACACGGGGCACACAAAAGTGTGCTCGATAGTTGCCGACAGGCTTAAATGAAAAACCGTCCTCATTCAAGAACTCCCGGCGAAGAGCAAACAAAAGATCTCACGCTCCACTCGCTGTCAAAAATCGTAAGATTCTTCGTTCACGCTATATATATATATATATATATATATATATATATATATATATATATATATATATATATATATATATATATATATATATATACATGCGACGCCATGAGCGCCGCCTTTTCTCTACGAAACGGTATATTCCAAACACACATGCTGACCGCGCGAGAGGGATGACCATGTTTTATTTAAAGTCGAGCAAATAAACTTGCGCATGTGGAAACAGCGACTCGGTAGCTCGGTAGAAGGCAAACAAACTGAAGGTTTGCGCACGTGGACACACAGGCACAAAAGTTCCCGACGGACAAGATGCAGGCATAAAAAGAATAGTCGATCCGAACTGCCGGTTGGTCGCGGTGCCTGATGACAACGCACACGCAAGAGGGAGCTTCATGCGAAGGTTTAGACTGCACGAACCAAGTTCAATCCGCGCATCGGAACTTGCGCTGGGAAGGACGAGAAAATGGAACGCATTACAAAAAAGGAATACAAATATGTAAGCCCCGAATGGAAACAGGTAGCAGCTATATTAAAGACGGGAATGTCATGACGCGTACAAAAAAAGAAAAAAAAGCAAGAAAAAGAAAGACAGGAAAAAAGAAAAAGAGAGAGAGAAAGAACGGAAGAAAGAAAGGGCTCCCAGAAATGTATTTTGTTTACGCGCCAGTTCGCACAAAACTGCAAAGCAGATCGGCGACAAAAAAATCTGCACAGAATCAAGGCACCACATACATGACCATACATGAATAGCACGCCAGGGTTTTTTTTTCTCGTCTAATTTTTTCATCGCGCGAACAGACAGATCACACCCGTTCAACACCACCCACTTTTTTCTACTCTATCCTTCTTTTCTGCCGAGAATATACCAACGACGCAGCTTCGAACTCCAAGCAGCAGTTTGAAGATACGAGTTCACGGGTAGGAAAAGGACCACCACTGACTCGTAAGCACAGTGATTTGCTGATAATCGTGAACATGTTCAATTGCATCGCCGCCGAAAGGGGCATGCATGAAACGTTTAAAACATCATTACCGGGCAAATGTATGAAGCACTAAACGACTCTCGATGCATGGTACTTACTCGATTGTCAGAAAAAAAAAGCAAGAGTACTTTTTATCTTTTTATTCTTCCAAGTCGAGGGCCCAAATGAGAAAGAAATGTAGAAAAAATATTGGCATGATCATCATGCAGGGCATAAAATCGCATGCCACGCTCATGGTGCACTTGTGGCCGTATCTCGCTAGCTTGATACACACGAAAATTATGGATGATCTCCCCGATGAGAACCCTGACGAGATGCGAAGGAGCTGCGGGGCGAACGGCACTGACTCGGTTGAAACGGGCGTCGACGCGGGTGCTGGAAGAACGGTTTGAAGCGAAACTCGATGTAGCATTTACTCGAGTAAACGTTTGTTTGAAACGCAAGGGCACTGGAGGCGGGTTGGGTTTCCTGTAAGTTTCATCGAAGATAAACGAGCCAACAGAATGTTTCCACTCGGCGTTGGGTTTAGCGTTGCGGACGGTGGAAAAGGTGAAGAGAGGGAGAAGTGTGTTGCGAGTGGGCAGAGGAGCGGGTAAGGGAGAAAGTGACTTTAGCGCGCACGTGCGAGGAAAGCGTGCGAGGGGAAGGCGACGTCAACGCGCAGCTGCGGCGCGACCACGAAGCGCGACCTACTTGGCACCGCTCCAACACCTGCGGTGCGTTCGTACGACGGCCGTATGTACGGCTTTACACACGCGAGCCAAAGAGCTGCTTCGCACCTATAAAATCAAATATTGGCCAACTCCACGGAGAAACCATGGCACAACCACGCGATTCGCCCGCGACCTTCTCCTTTCCACATAACGGTGTGTCGCAACATTTGTATCTTTCGTGGCGGATGCATGTAACTTTCCAATTTCGTTATAGGAAGAACAGAGGCGGAAACACAGCCGCATCAACGACACTTGGGCAAGCTTTGAAGAAGCACCGCCACTCGCTGTGCGAGGAAAGACTTTCGTGCGCGCTGCCCCTTTAACTGCCAACTCCAGAGGCGACATGTACAGAAGTTTCCATTCAATCGCGGAAGCTGAAGAAGAAACGAAAAACAAAGTAAGGGCGACGTAAAGATGAACTGTTTGAAGGGGTAGGTCGTTTGGTTCAAAAGGACTGCCTTCTTGAGCGCCCGCCGGGACTTTTAACGAGAGCCGCTCGGAAGCGAGCGTCAGAAAATGCGAGAGCGCTAACCGAGCGCACATACAGTGCGTGTGTACGTACGACGCAACGTGCCCCAAAAAGCTCGTTCTACGGAATATGTTACACGAAATGGCGGTGGAGTACATCAACCACGCTCCGCAGACGGCTCCTGCCATTGAAACAGCTCGGCGGAAGACGTCTTCTCCATTAAAGCAAACGGGGGAAAAAAATACCGATACAAATATTCGCACTGGGCGTTTCTTTACCAATCGCCCCACGGTTGAAAGGCGCTAAAGCGGGCACTCAGGGGGGAACCTTTTAGAAGCGGCGTACATGACAAGGAGTAAAGGGTGGGAAGGGAGTCGAAATGGCGGCGGCGCCCGGGGTTCGCAGGAGACTCAAGTTGGAGTTGAGAGACTTCCGAAACACTCCGCTCCTTCTCCCCAAGTCCACATTCTTTTTTTCGCAAAAGTGTCGCCTTCGCGAGACCCAAATGTTCGCCATCGCTATACGAGCACGCGCGCCGAACCATTAGACGCTTTGCGAGCGCGCTCGCGGGTGCGGTGTATACCGCGGTAGCGTGCTGGAGGGTATTACTGAGAGTGGGGAAGGCGCCGCTGCGTGGGAGCAGTGAAACGCAATTAGTCGAGGCGCCGTCAGCGCGCCGTTCAATCGGCGACAAGCGGCGCGATGGGCGAACTCCCTCGTATTCCCCTTTTAGCTTTCTCACTCTCTCTCTCAATCTTCCCCGCTTCTTGGCTTTCCCTAAAGCGAAGCGCGATAGTTGCGTGCAGCAGGCACCCACGTCACGCCACATTTTTGAGCGGCGCCTGTGTATTGACTTCTGTACACGCGTTTCGTTCGACGCACGCGTTACTTGCGGCGAAGAATAGCGTATACGCTCCCAAGGCGCTATAGCGACGCATTCATTTCTGCGCGCTACTACTGCAGCAGCTCTGTTGGGACGCACAAGTGAACTGAAGTGGAGTGCATTTGCTCTAAGGCGCTGACGCGCAGAGACTCGCGAGGCTCCGCAGAAACGGAGTCAATGCAGCGTAGACAATTGAGCTCGGTATAAGGATTAGCCTATATATGCAGCGTATGCACGGGCGGTTCATGGTTCAAGAAAGTTAAAAGAAAGATAAGATGCTGTTGCGCGTGACTGGATGCGTATATATGTAGGCGGAGCGCGTATGAAACAAGACGTAGGCTTCTGAGTCTGAACTGTTTGTCGAAGGAGAGTAGCGACAACCATCTCCATAACGGGAAAATGGCGGAGGGACAAGCGAATGTTGGCGTGAGCACGTCTGACATAACACTCGCTTTCCTTCCACCACATATGCTACCTTGGAAGCTGTTTTCTTACTCCACGCCGCAAGTTGAACCTCCATCCACATTCTTAGCAGCTCAAGCATTCACTCACTACAGGCAACAACGGCGGTAATACGCCCGTATCCAGCCAATGATGAAACGTTGGAACGGGGAAATGACAGGTCACCTCGATAAAAGATCACATTGACATACCGGTCGCGGCTGATCACCGCCAAGCCTAGGATCGAGGGAGAGCATCAGCTCCTTGAAAAAAAAAAAAAGGCGAGCACAAAAATACGCGCGTGAAAGGCACACCTTTCTGTGCTGCCCGCGCATTTCGTGCACGACGCTGCCACCGAAACACACGTGTAACGAGCTTCGCTACGAAGAAAAAACAAAGAAAGGGGAATAGAACGTAATTATATTACTAGGGTTTCACATCCACGAGCCACAATACGATTATGTGAAAGAGACGCCGTAATGGAGGGCTTCAGAAATGACGACCACCTGGAGTTCTTCATAAGGTGCACCTAAATCCACACACACGGGCTTCAAGCACTTTCGCCTCCATCGAAAATGCAGCCGCGAATTCAAACCCGCGATTTGAGGGTGAGCCGCCGAGCAGCGTAACCAAAAATATCACCGTGGCGGGCAAGAACCGAACGTATACGAGCTGCCCAAAGAAGCATCGTTGTCCCGCCAAACCAAGGCTGCTCTGCCATCGCAAAAGTTAAAGAGAACCAGAAACATCGACGTCGCTTCGTTCTAGGAACTAATCACACGCTCGTCTTCTTGCCCCTAATTTTGCGGCGAAAGGAATGTATACCAGGAAGAACAAGAGAGAGAGAGAGAGAGAGAGGTCTCAGGGGAAGAGGGAGATCTTGTTCGTCGGACACAATGTATGCAAATGATGCGGTTGTGGCAGCTGCACGAAGGAAAGCGTAAACGAGCACGCCAGCGTACTCACCACGAACGTGTACTCGGGCAAGGCGCCTGGCGAGAAGATTAGGGCGGCCGGTAGTGTGAAGCGCGACGGGTCGTCCGTTGGTGCCGCGGCGAAAAATTCCACGAGAAAGAACGCGAGATTGACGAGACGCCGCCACCACGGCCGGTGATTTGCATAATTACATGGCAAACAAACGATATAGCTCAAGAATTTTAAGCAAGGAGAGCATGTTCATCTGCTTCTCTCGTTCAGCGACATCCTGTAAAAATGCACACACACACACACACACACACACACACACACACACACACACACACACACACACACACATATATATATATATATATATATATATATATATATATATATATATATATATATACGCACAATTATACCCACTTATAACGAGTTTTAGCAAGGTGTCGGTTATAACAATACAATAAGAAACTGCTGCGGCATCAACTTTTCTGTTTTCCACAGTGAGGAAACCCGCCTAAAGCAATGTCCGCATCCTACACTATCTGTAATAACAATGAGTTGTTATGCCTGTTGGGTGTGCATGCGGAAAGGTGATGGAACGCGAAATACTTAAAAGAAATGACGAAAACGAGAAATCCGTGCTGTCGAACCACCGCCCACAAATCCAACCTACCTCAACGCCGTTACGGATTTGCTGCATGGATGGATGGATAGATGGATGGATATGGCTGTACCCTTTATATCGGGCGGTGGCTAGCGCCACCAAGCCGTAATACCTAATGAACCAAAAACTATATTTATTTTTTTCCCTTAAAAAGTGAGTTTGAGGATTCGTACTTTGCAGTGAAGAGTTTAATTTTCACTCGTGGCGTGACTTTAGCCACCAATCAGATAACCTCCTTCTAGTTAAGTCTACCCGCTTAAAGTTTATTTTGCCCTCCCGGTCCCTAAACCCCAGTGCTTTGAAAAACTCTTTGTCATCATCCTGAACTATAGGGTGAAGCCCTTTACAGAACATTATCAAGTGTTCGGCAGTTTCTTCTTCCTCTCCACACGCACTGCATACTGTGTCTACCCTTTCGTATTTGGCCCGATATGTCTTGGTTCGCAGTACTCCCGTCCTGGCCTCAAACAGTAGAGAACTACCCCGAGTATTATCATAGATCGTTTCCTTTTGCAATTTCCTGCTTAAAAGTTCGATAGATCTCTAATGCGGACTTCTTAATCATGCCCATTCTCCACATGTCAGTCTCCGTTTCCTTCACTTTCTTCTTAACCGATAGTTCTTTTTGGTTTGGCCACCTGCTGTTTTCTAAGTATTTACCAGTCAACTTCCTGGTTCGCTTCCTCCATTTTGTATCGACATTCTTCATGTACAAGTAGCTGAAAACCTTCCCAGCCCAACGCTCTTCCCCCATTGCTCTCAATCGTTTCTCAAAATTTATCTTGCTGCTAGCTTCCCTGCCCTCAAATGATGTCCATCCTATATCACCTCTGTTGGGACTCCGGGTCCTGCCGGTCTCGTTTTCGGTAGCTGGCCCCGTCGCAGGATCCATCGTCCAACAATTCAGCGAGAAAGAAGCGCCCGAACAAACGACATAGATTTATTTACATGTGGAGAAGTGATCAACTGATCCAAAGAGAGAAGAGAGAGAGATACAAAACGTCTTCGGCATTTTATAGCGCCGCGTTGCCGACACTGGGCGCACTGTCCGCATCGTCCGCCAATACGGTGGCTCCGGCACCTCGGCCACGAGAGAGGGGGAGACACGCCTCACAACACATGGAGTGGCACAACCTAACACGATGTCCATATATGGTCACGGCACCCTAAAATATGCCCAAACATGGTCGCGAACGCACAGCCGATTCCGGAGCTCTCCCGGCGAGAGGAGGAGCCTGAATGGGGAGGTGGGGGTGGACGACACAGTCGGTCAAGAACCGGTTCTCCCGCAAACTCCTCTTGCTTGGTTCCCTAGGGCCGGTCGTAACACCTCGTACTCCCTGATTTGGTGTATTCCCGTGAGCTCCTAAAGCAAGCCTACCTATTCCACGTTGCTTAATTTCTAATCTTGCTTGAACTTCTGATCTCATTCACAAGACCGCATTGCCGAACGTCAGCCCAGGAACCATGACCCCTTTCCATATTCCTCTCACAACATCATACCTATTGTAATTCCACAGTGCCCTATTTTTCATGACTGCTGCATTCCTGTTACCTTTAGTCGTCACGTATATTTCGTGTTCCCTCAGATACTCGGTCCCATTGCTTATCCATACGCCCAGATATTTGTATTTATCTGTTATCTCTAGCGTGACCCCCTGTATTCTAAGCTCACTACCTTCGTTGTCATTGAAAATCATGACTGCAGATTTTTCCTTACTGAACCTAAAATCTAACCTATGCTCAACCACATAGCGCCGCCTCACTGCGGCAAAGCTAACTTTTGAAATCCGCTACGGTCCGGGAACAGCAGTGGCTTCTGGTGATACATGCAATTTGAGTAAAAAGTTGTCTGAGACTTCGAAAAGTTTCAGCGATAAATCGGCTGTTTTGTCACCCTTGTCACTGTTGTCCGTTGGCATACCCCCTATAATGCATTTATTTTTTTTTCGTGAAACCCCTTTATAGAAATTATCGGTCATAACAATTAAATGTGTGTCAGTCGAGTTTTGTTCTTATCATGATCATCAGTCAGACCACACCCACTGCAGGACAAAGGCCTCTCCTACGTTCCGACGGTCAACTCGGTCCTGTGCTTGCTGCTGTCACTTTGTATCCGCAGGAGCAAGCATAGGACCAACGTTTTCATACATGGGTTTATGTATGTATGTATGTATGTATGTATGTATGTATGTATGTATGTATGTATGTATGTATGTATGTATGTATGTTTATTTGATTGATATGTGGGGTTTAACGTCCCAAAACCACTATATGATTATGAGAGACGCCGTAGTAGAGGGCTCCGGAAATTTAGACCACCTGGGGTTCTTTAACGTGCACCCAAATCTGAGCACACGGGCCTACTATGTATGTATGTATGTATGTATGTATGTATGTATGTATGTATGTATGTATGTATGTATGTATGTATGTATGTATGTATGTATGTATGTATGTATGTGAGAAAGAACAACATGCGCGCGAGCGATTGCGGTGTCAGGTGTGCGCAGTCGAGCACTACAGCCACTACTAAACCACCGTGGCAGGCAGCTTAACAGGTTCATATACAAAGCAACAAGAAGTAGACAAGAAACAAACACGCAAATAAACAGCTTTAATCACGCTACTGTTGAAACGAAAGATATACTATACTTGACTCGATCCGGCGGCTCGCGACTGCATAATTACGACAAACAAAATGCACTTCCAGATAAATCAACACGGTCTTCACGTATCAGTAGAAATCGAGACGAGGCAAACAACACGAGGTGCGGCGCAATACACAAAAATGTACAGTGTCATGTTTTATGAAAGGGAACACGCGGGCGCGTGGCCTGCGTGCTCCGGCGACTGCTGGCAGCGCGTTCAAGCGGGAGCGAGACCAATCACAGCATCTTTTCGCGTCATCTCACGGGAAAAAAAAACAGCCATTCATTGCTGATATGGAACAAGCGGCAAGATTGCAACCCCCTCCTCCTTCAAGCAATGAATGGCCGTTTTTCTCGCTGCGAGATGACGCGAAAAGAGGCTGTGGTTGGTCCCGCTCCCGCTTGGACGCGCTGCCAGCAGCCGTCGGAGCACACAGGCCACGCGCTCCGGTGTTCCCTTTCATAAAACATGACACTGCACAACGACGCACAGACGTGCGAACTACCTAGTGCTCACAGTCAAACAGCTTTTGTCTAAACGCTTCCCCACTGGTTACACCATGGCTACCGACGGCCTGCCAACGATAACCCCTTCGCGATGAATCCTTTGCTCCGCCCAGTTTTGCAACATCGCCGAACAAGGAGTTTCCCCGAGCTATTCATCTCGTCATCCGCGGGAACAAACGTCAGCACTAAAAACTCCGATACCGTGGAACAGAAATATAATATTCTGCATGGCGGGCGCTGCTTGAAGCTCACACTTCACTCTATGTGCGTGTGCGCACTGTGTACGTGCATGACACGCCGTACACGTGCGCATTCTGTCGCCAAATTCGTCTCAGTGCGCGCGCAGCAGCTCGGAACAAAAGGAGTCGTCCCGCCAGTCGGCGACAGTCGGAAAATTATGCGTGCAGCAGGGCGAAATGCAGCGTGACGAAGGAGTACCCTGCAGCGCGACGGGCACATAAAATTTTAGAAACAGTCGGACATGCTTCGTTCGCTGACAAAAAAAAAAAGAAAATAGAGGGGGGGTGGGGGATAGCACACGGGCGCTAAAACAAACAGGCGAAATGTACATGCAGAAAACGCTGGTCTTCACGCTTTTCCGATTTGGTGCTGGCTTCACAGCGTGCGTCGGTGGACGCGTGCGTCAGCGGAATTCAACGAAAGAAAAACAAAAAAGTGCACTGTTTGCATTCCACGGGAAACACAGTCAGCTCGCAGAGGTGCACACGGGCAGACAGCGGAAAGGGCGGCGATATTCTCGTATCCCCACCGCGCGAAATTCCAGGCGCCCAAGCACGCAAACACAGGCAGGCTGTCTCTGTCGTCCGCTCGCGCGCGAACACATAAATTGAGCATGCGCCGACAGAAAGACGAGTTCTTTCTCTGCGAATGCGTCAGCGCGCGTTTCCACATTCATGTGCCCCGCGAGTCAAACGGAAATGCAAGGGCAGCGCGACCAGTTCACAAAGCGGCACCCCGTTAAGCGAGACAGCGCCAGACACAACGTAAGCTCGATCGGTGTTGTGACGCTGAAATGTACGAAAGAAGTATTAAAAGGTGCTACAAATAAACGCGAAACATAAAGTCAGAATAGCGCGAACGCACTAGCGTTTCGTAAGTTATTCTAATGAGAGATGTCGGAAGATATGTACTATAATTGTGAGCAACTGGGTGTACCCCTTATCGTATCATGTAACTCTAGGCTTGACTGTATAACAGACAGGGAGGTGTTTGAGTGAATCACAACTAACAGCACTAACCGATAACAGGCTTAGCGGGCACTAAGCGGACAAATATAAATGAAGGATCTGCGCAGGTAACTTCATTAAGACAGATGAGAGATGGTCAGTCAGAAAGAATGCCAAGAGATGCGAAGCCCGGCGGCGCAATGTAAATAGTTTGTTGGAGCACTTATTTAAGCAATCTACTGAAACTAAGGAATTCGAAACGAAACGTAATCAGCTCGCGCAGGACGGGTTGTAAATCACTGATACAGGCGCTCGTGCTGCTGTAGACGTCATGAAGGATGATTGCGACAGTTCTACGAAATTTCTTTGCAACGTCGCGTGTGACATTTCATTTCACTCATATTGGTTTGCATTTACCCGTGTGCACATATATACAAATCATCATCATCATCATCAGCCTGACTACGTCTACTGAAGGACAAAGGCCTCTCCCATGTTCCGCCAGTTAACCCGGTCCTGTGCTTGCTGCTGCCAATTTATACACGCAAAATATACAAATACACGCTCTCAAATATGGACGCGGTTTAGGAAAAAAAAGTCGCCCTATAGACGTTTTTTTCGGGGGCGTCGCCATCTTGCTAGCGGGTGGCCCTTTTCTGGTCTGGCAACCCATCTGGAATGCGGGAAGCTCGCTGTTTGCATAGAAGGTATACACGTGCGGCTGCGGTTTGATCGTTCTCGTTCAGTTTTTACACGATGAATTTCGACAGAAGTGATGCACGTTCTTTAGAAAATTTGTGTATTAGACGTTCTCACAAGGTTCAAGTCATTGAGGGTCAAATGTTTTATTATACAGTGCCGCGAACAAGTCCGCCTTTGTTGATGCAGTATATTCACAGCACCGGCTTTCTGCTCAAAGAATGCGCAGTAATATCAGGTCTTTCTTTTCCAGAAGGAGCAGCAACACTTCGAGAGCATAGTGATTATCTTTCTTGAGCTGTAGTCATCCGCTTTTCTAACAAGATTTTTTTTTTTACGCCACGCCGTCGCATCGGCTACCACTCTTGCGATGAAGTCGTGCGTTGCAGTGTAGTGGTTCGTCTTTATTTGGAGGCACTGACGGTTTTTATCAACTGCGCACTAACTGTTGTCTAAATTGTTTCTCGACTCCGAAGAAGTGACCTTGTCTTACTCGCTCGTTTGTTTTTTATAGGTGTGCACTTCAATACAGTACTTACATCAAACGACGCCGACGTGCTTGCATGTCCCCTTTATATATATATTTTTTTTAAATCGCGATATTTGAGTGACTCTCGGTGCCGCGGTACTTTGACCTGCGATAGAGAGAAATGTCACGTGGGGCTGTTTATCGCGGAAATAACGTCATCATTGGAAAAACTGTACGCTGCGTACCTTCCGTTCATAGCCGAGGTTGAGCATCGTTGTCGAAGTCGTTGCGCTTCGCTGACCTGAGCAAAAGTGCTCTGAATATACCTGAGTACCCGCGGAAGGTAAAATGTTTTTCCTGTTTAAGTTTACAAGCCATAGAAGTCGCTGCTTCTCGTAAACAGGAAAACGATGCAACTTGGAGTCCACAGGCGAAAAACTTCCGCGTCTGGTGATGAACATGGAATACTTCTTCCGACAGCAGTTTCCTTTTTTTGTTTCCGTAGTTGTTACTGCACCCAAAAACAGCGCAACGGTTCCCCGACGACAACGTTTTGGCCGCCACAGCAATGAAGAAAAGCAAAATCAGCAGGTTGGCTTATTACACGGCAAATTGCACGATAACGCCACACATACCAGCCTAAACACACACACACTCCAAGCCGTCACCCGCATGCAAGAGAGGAGGAATGCGTTGGTTGCCAGACCGGACCTCCTCGCCAGATGCAAAGGTCAATAGCACGGCTTAGGGGACCCTCACCTCCTTATTGGATACAGCTAGATGGTGTTGCGCACGAAACATTATATACAGTATACTGAAGTAGTGACCACAAAATCATTAAAATTACATGCAAAGCGGCAATTGAAAAAAAAAAGGAATGAAACTTCATGACGCACATAAATGCGCGTATAACATGAGAATTCATGACCCCGGTTGTACAAAACGGAAAAGCAACGAAGTTTTAAACTTAAAGAGCGATGAAACAAGCTATACCTGTTGTAGCACAGAAAGGCGGGCGAGTTGGAACTTATCCATAGTGGGCAGCGCACAAAAGGAAACACACAGGAGAAGGAATCAGGACAAGCGCTGGTCTAACAACTGCTGTGTTAGACCAGCGCTTGTCCTGATTCCTTCTCCTGTGTGTTTCCTTTTGTGCGCTGCCCACTATGGATAAGCTATACCTTATTGCGACACCTAAATTATTCAAAACGTGACGTACTGCGTCATCACTTCCATATAGTCACCCCCTCTCTCCCCTCCCACCGTCTTTATACGAGTAATGGTTGCTGTTATCTGTCCATAAAATAGGACCGGCGCAGTGTTCTCCAGCATAAGATATTAATCAGGCAACCCTCGCCTATCTCGTATGCGGCTGCAGTGTAGCAACAATTCTCTGGGAAATCAACCAGCTGTAGTAAAAAAAAAAAAAACGACGAAGCGTTTCCTCGGAAAACCTCATCGCCAGTCTGTGCAGTTCAAATGCGCGAGTTATTCTGCGATCAAGTGTCGTTACCGCAGTCCGAGCTTTACGACAAGGGTATAGGGCCAATTGAGACGCTGTCTTGTTTGACGTCACGAAGACGTAACGGGAACCGAAAGCGACGAATGCTGCATGTATACAGCTGGAATCACACTTGTTTAGAGCGATGCAGCAAGTGGCTGTGCACGCTATCATCCGCAGCTTCACGTTAGCTGTACAAGCTTCCTTTCATGCTTTAATTATAGCCCAGCCACCTAGCATGAAGTATTATTACTCCGTTAGGTATCATTACGGCGGCGTCGCTCTTTGTATAATTCTGCACAAAACGGCTGCCAAAGCAGCAGCCTGCCTGGGCGCTCTATATAGACAAGTGTTTGTTTGTGCGCGTCTATCCGAACGAATACTATAAATACTTATAACGTAACAGCTTTCGTTGCTCGTGCTAATACATGTAAGCACAGCCTTCTTTTTTTTTTTGAGCACAATAAAACATTGCGATTCCCTCCCCTTTAACGCTCGCTCCCTACAGCTAAAATATTTTCAGGTCAAAAATAAACCATCTTACTGACTTGTAAACTATTTCATTTTTATTACTGTTCTCTTGAGCGTGTATTTGTTTAGCATTGGCGATATTTCATTAGTTTTTCGCTTGCTGTCTCATCAGCATAATATATACCATTCCCACTTCGGCTGTAGCCTTAATGAGGGCAGCAAAAATATGTAATTATTTAAACTAAAGATGAACGAACTACGCACTAACCGGGCAATTACGACAGTATGCAAACTTGAAGTCTTCAAACCAGAAGGAAATTTTTTTCAGTTTAATCGTTTGCACTGCACTAACGAGACTTACCCGCGTCACGCAATGAATGCCCTTACGCTGACGAACCATCTTAAAATGACCGAATAAAAACCCCTCTAATTACTGGCACTGATGCGAGAGAGCCAGTCAATAGAGTACCAAGTTAGGCAAAATCTAAGCCTAACTCGAGAAGGTTGTGCACGCTCACGCGATAAAGCAACCCAAAGTCGCGCTATATCACATACGCTTCACAGATGACAACGCGGCACTAACAAGTTAAAGGCTGTCGACTTAGAGATGGCAGGGCGCGAGACGGCAGTATGCAGTAGAGAAAACCTCTCTCTCTCTTTTTTTGTTTTGTCATTATTATGACTACGTTTTTAGTTTCGACTTCATAATGTGAACACACATACTTTATGTACCTTTATGAACATGTGCGATAGAGGGATGCAAAGAAAATGAAGATATGTCATTATTAGAGAACGAACGGTAATCACGGCGGCCCTAATTCGCGAACGCCATCATCAGGAGCATGAGCGGTGCTAACAGTGCAGCGCTAATGAAGCCAATCACGGGAGGCTTTCTATAAACTCCCATATTGAGATATCACAGCGATAATTGTTCCTGTCTTGGTGCACACATAAATGGAGAGAAAAAAAAGAGAGAAGGAAAAGCAAGAAACAATAATCCTTCGTGCCTACAAGTTTGCTGCTCAGAAATCGAAAAAAGAAAACAGCCTCCCTGTTAATTTAGCAGTTTGCGCAATCGTCTCGTTAACAGCATCGAGCGCACCATTCGCGACTCGACGGCGGCGTTTTGCCATTATCGGTCGAACCCTTCCTTAGCACTTCTATATCAATCCCCCCCCCCCCCCCCCCTTCATCTTCACGTTCCTACAACTGCCGCTGTGTCATTCTTTTTTTCTTCTTTTTTGTGCTAACACGAATAGAATGGTGCCGAAGCTCGCTTATTAATGCGGCTTGCTGTATCACTGCGTGTAAAGACGCCACGCCTATACGATTAGCGTGATCGATGGATGTTCGAGCAGACAAAACAGAAGCTCGCAGCAGCGGAAACTGGAACGTCCTGACAATGGTCGCGCGGAAGGGAGAGGTAGGGGTGGGGGGAGAGGCAAGATAGCAGCCACTTTGTGACGCGAGTCTAACGTCGCAGTATCTTCGTTGCATACAGTCTTAAGGGCTTAATTAATTAATGGCACAGTGAATGCAAGCAACGATTGTAGTGCCTATACACGGTTCATTTATAAACCGTGGTTGTGTGTCCGTCGCTTCTGAAGAAAAACAGGATACAAAAAACAGCTCTCTTTCTCTCTCTGACACACACACACACACACACACACACACACACACACACACACACACACACACACACACACACACACACACACACACACACACACACACACACACACCCACACACACACACTTTAAAGAACAAGACAGACACCCTACAAATTTTCACCATGAAAAAAAAAATCAAGGAGCAAATAGCAAACAATGATCATGTACGTCTTAACTGAACAATATCATGAAAGACGCCGTCGTGGAGGTCTCCGTAAATTTGACTACCTGGGGTTCTTTATCATGCACCTAAATCTAAGCAAACGAACCTCTGAGCCTTTCGTCCTCATCGAACTGCGGCTGCCACGGCCGGGATGCGATCTCGTAACGTTCACCTCATAGTCAAGCACTATAAGCACCACAACAGCACGCGTTGGGTGCAACATCACCTTAACGAACATTCTCAAAAAGCTTCAAACGTCATCAAACGTATACACGTCGATTAATGCGCCGCCGCGGGAATGTCCTACCGAGCTTCAATACGCATACGGCATTGAACAACCAGCCGCGACTGGGGGAAAAAAAGAACGAAGAAAAAAAAAAAACGAAGGAAGCGCTCACAGGTCGCCCTTCTTTCCCGTTACTAAACTCTCAACCTCCTTTAGGCACTGCGCCGTGCTGCCGACCGGGTTGCAGAAGTTAGGTGCCTTTTCTCATCTTCAAACAACTACCACCACCACCTCTTTCCTCGTATCCCCGTCACGCAATGCGCGGCAAACGCGCTTTTGTGTACCGCACAGCAGAGCGAAGCCTCCAGGAACTGCGTAAGCACAGGAGCTCAAGCTACAGCGTTTACGACAGGCAGTCGAATTGGGCGACATGGTCGTGGAGGAAGAAGCGAGACGCATCTCGAGGCTGCATGGCACCGGCAAGAAAGAGAGGCTCAGCGAGCGCCATCTCCTCAATACATATACCAGATTCCGCGGGATGTGCGCGTTTCATTCTACAATACAGCTCCGAAATATAGGAAACGAGTGGGATAAACGAAAAAAAAAGGGGGGGGGACGGGACGGGAAAGGGAGTTTTCCCGGAATCAACGGGATAGACGCACCCGGCATGCAAACTGCTCGGCAGATAAAGATTGGAGCGCGCGTCGTACCCCCCCCCCCCCCGGCCGGGGGGGTCCTCCCTCCTCCTTCCAGTAATGCCAGTTCTCGATTTGCGCCGACGACTGCTGAGCGGAGGAGTCGCGTAGCGCGCGCGGCTTTCTCCATCAGATTTGCTCGCGAGCATCCGCCCTTTTCTGTTTGTTTCTTCTTCCAAGTCCTTTTCTCACTTTTCTTGTTCCCCTCTTTCCTAGTTTGCGAATATCGCCGTTATCTTCTTTTTTTTTTCATTTTGTCCACCCTTTCTCTCCGAATGCACGCTGTAGGCCCGTTTTCGCGACACGGTCTCTTCGGGAACGAATACAGCGCGGCGCAGCACTACAGACGACACACTCTCCGAAAGCGCGCAGTGGAGGACCGAATGGAATTCGGCGGGTGGGCTCCTCTCCAAAGAGAAGAGTCGTGCACGCGTGCAGTCGCCCATTGTGTACACATCGCATCTACAGCTATATAGGCGACGCCACTGGCATCGCACGCGGCAGCTCGAAGATAAGCGCGGCAAGAAAGGAGACTCGACGATGGGAAGAATTGGCAGTGCAGTCATGTACGCGAGTGCACTCTCTCCATATATACATTGGCGTTCTATGTAAAGCGATACAAATGTTTGCGCCGAGGGATTTCACGCGAAGGGCGCGCGCTCGGAGACGCGAGAGAAGCGGCGCTCGGTTATTCGTCGAGCTTCTTTCTATCTTACCGGGCAAAGAGCTTCCGCGAAAATCGCAAAAAATAGAGAAGGAAGATGCCTCGCCGGGAACGAAATAGGCTGTTTTCCAATTGCCCCGCGTAACAACGTTTCATGTGTACGTGCTTGGGTACTTTGTATGTATGTATGTATGTATGTATGTATGTATGTATGTATGTATGTATGTATGTATGTATGTATATATGTATGTATGTATGTATGTGTGTGTGTATGTGTATGTATGTATGTATGTATGTATGTATGTATGTATGTATGTATGTATGTATGTATGTATGTATGTATGTATGTATGTATGTATGTATGTATGTATGTATGTATGTATGTATGTATGTATGTCAGTGAAAACGTATTAAGTTATGAGTGTGTCTTGTATAGCGCACGCTTAAACTCGGTACACATAATAAGAATCGTTATCATAATCATGATCAGAATAACTAAAGTCAAGCAATTCGTGCTGACTGAGTCGAGTTGAATAAACTTTGTCCAACAGTTGTGCCCGGGGATAGACCGCCAGAGATCCACCGTTCGAGGAACATCTTCGAGGTCCTCCGCGATGGCCCTGGCCCGCCGAACGGCCCAATCCTGGTCTTCGGGATTCCCGGTAAGCAGGGCGGCTTCCCATCGTTCAGCAAGGCGCGTCGCTTCAGAGGGTCTTTCAGTTGGCGTCATTTCTCGTGGCCTCTCGTTGTTCCTTGCGCATTCCCGAAATACATGCACCACGTCGACCCGTTCGTGCTCGTACCATGGGTAGCCAGGCGATTATAGTGCAGCGCGGGCCACGGCCGGTGCAGATGATAGGGGTTTTCGAAAGTGCTCGTCTGAAGCCATCTCAAGTCCACCGGCTACGACCCGTCCAGACGCACGCGAGGTTGCGGATGTTTCTCTCTGCCTTTTCTATAGTGCCCAAGCACCTCACGGTACGTGGCCGGAACCTCTTCGGCACAGCAGTCGGCGCACCTAAATATGTTGCCTAGGTACCTCACTCCCAACTTCGGTTGCCGCAATAACGGAGACGGTGGTGTTACCGAAAACGACGCTGCCGGAGCCTGTGATCGCTGGCGTTCCTCCGCCGGGAACAAGCCCAACAAAGCTGGCAGCTGCTCCTGCGTCGCGGCGGGTAAGTGGCCTCGCGTCAAGGTGGGCGCGCTGGTTGTGGTTGGGCGTGGTGTTCGCGTGTCTTCCACCGTTGGCATTGCAGCTGTTGCTTTCACGGCTGCTGGTGGGGATATAGCTGCTATGTCCACGATGTGCGCATGGAACCACTTGAGGGCTTTGTCCGTAATCTCGCCTGTCACGAAGTCCCCCGCCTTGGCGTTGAGCATGCGAGCCACATTTTTGGACACCAATCCTTTAGTACATGTAGTTCCAAATCGCTGATTTAGAATCACTAATAGTCAGTGCGTCGTACGCACGACCGTGGAGTACCGTTAACGCTATGGCCATCTCTTCCGCAGCTTCGACCGACGGCAGCCTCACCGATACCGGCACCCAGACCTCTCCAGTCGTACTCACAACTGCCATGGAGAAGGCAGGTGCAACCGCCGATATGCGGACTTGTTGATGTTGCCACTGACGCTGCTGTCATTGTCACTGGCGCAAATAATTCAATATTGCCGACAAAGCCCATATCCGTGAACGCTAGAAGCGCATTGAGTATAAGGTTTGGTTCAACACTACGTGGCAAGTCCACTTCCTGTATCATGGTGAGAAAAATAGGATCAAGCTACCTGCCCCAGAAAAGTGTCATTTGTTCGGACAGTGCCCGCAAGCAACGCTCTTTTCTTACGGTCTCCAATAGGTGCTTAGAGGCCACTTGACGTTTACGTAAGGACCTCCACATATATACGGTTCTTTTGAATGCGACGTCTTTCTTCAACTCTCCTTCCCCACTTAAATGATGGCAACCAGCCTTTCTCCGCAGAGGGAATGACGAAATGGTAGAGAAGAAGAGAACAGATCTAGCAGATTTGAAGTATCGCTCCGTGTGCACATTACGGGTCCTAGGCACTGCACTGACTTGGATGTTGATTGATTGATTGATTTGTGGGGTTTAACGTCCCAAAACCACCATATGATTATGAGAGACGCCGTATAGTGGAGGGCTTCGAAAATTTCGACCACCTGTGGTTCTTTAACGTGTGCCCAAATCTGAGCACACCAGCCTACAACATTTCCGCCACCATCGGAAATGCAGCCGCCGCAGCCGGGATTCGATCCCGCGACCTGCGGGTCAGCAGCCGAGTAGCTTAGCCACACTGACTAGGATGTGACGAAGTCAAAAAAAGTGCTTCGGTGGCTTAACAAGTAAGTTATAAGATTGCAACAAATTAGGCTGCACGCGCATTTAAGGCACCGGTGGGGCAAGGAAGACACCGGTGGGTCTTTGTAGATATGTTAAGCATCAATCGTTGTCTTCATGTGGGAGGTAGTGGCCATTTACTACACCAGGGTGGCCAATCCCGCTCTTGTGAAGGAATGCATTACCATCTGTGGTCACCAGTGAGGCCACACCCCGGGCCTTAATGACTAAATTAACATCAACGACTCAAAGAATTGCTTGCGGTGCACACGAGATGATCAAGTTCTCGGGGCTGAACCAAAACACCTTTCACGAACAGGGCATAGTACGAGCATATATACGCAGGCTCACCTTTCATGGAAGTTGGCGGTTGTAACTTGTTGCCGAATCTTTCCCGCTCACTCTCCGCTACACCACCAGCTGGCTTGCTAGCCGACCGTCGACGCTGAGAGAAGTCGACTCAGAAGAAGCACAGGATCACTTGCCTACGGGTCGTTATCAAAGCACTGCATAGGGAAATGAAGTCTACCATTACCGCTGAATTTAAGCAAAAACAGCCACATATACAAAGACTGCGTTCAGAGAAGTCCGAATTTTTTTTTCTGGGTGAGTTACATACGCAGTGCTGAAGCATCAGTAAAGACAGATGGTATAAGTTCGACCATCCTTACACAAACCGCTTGGTTCTACTTCTAAACACCACCCACCCACCCACCCATTCACCCGCTCACACACCCACACCCACACCCACCCACACACACACACACACACACATACACGCACACACACACACGCACACACGCGCGCGCGCGCGCGCGCGCAAAGAGATGAATGTAGGCGTAGAATATCGCCCTATTGGTAAATATATCTACTTTAGCTATCAATGGGTGCTTTACTGGCTATACTTAGGTAGTCGTGGCAGGTGATCCAAACTACGGCATGAAGTCCGGCAGCATATACGGAATACTGCAATACTGTATACACAGCCCAAACTCGCGCAGACCGCGAGTGACCACTTGGTTTCCTTTCCGTGTTTGGAATCGTCCGCCTCGTACTGACACGATGTGATTGATTGATATGTGGGGTTTAACGTCCCAAAACCACTCTATGATTATGAGAGACGCCGTAGTGGAGGGCTCCGGAAATTTCGACCACCTGGGGTTCTTTAACGTGCACCCAAATCTGAGCACACGGGCCTACAACATTTCCGCCTCCATCGGAAATGCAGCCGCCGCAGCCGGGATTCGAACCCGCGACCTGCGGGTCAGCAGCCGAGTACCTTAGCCACTAGACCACCGCGGCGGGGCACTGACACGATGTGAAAAGATAAGCAGCGAATACCATCAAAAACGATGACTATAAGTATAACGTCTTGGTCTTTCTTAGATTGCACACAAACACGCAGGTTGTCAGCGGATAGTCATTAAACGTCCCCTATCTTCGTGCAGCCAACCAATGTTACAAAAGCACAGTGATCGTCACCATTAGTGTGACCCTCAGCCGGGCAAAGACCTCGCCGATGTTCAGCGAACAATCCCGGGTCCTGTGCTCGCTGCCGCCACGTTGTACTCGCAAACTTCTCAACCTCTTCTGCCCACTTAACTTTCTGTCTCCTCTTCGCGCGTTCGTGTTCTTTTGCAATCTAATCGGTTACCGCTAATTACCAGTGGTCATCTTGCCCGTATACGCGCTAGCAGAATGCCCCGCTCGTTGTCCACTTCTTCTTCTTCTTCTCCTTCTTCTTCTCCTTCTTCTTCTCCTTCTTCTTCTCCTTCTTCGTCTCCTTCTTCTCCTTCTTCTCCTCTTCTCCTTCTTCTTCTTCTCCTCCTCCGTCTCCTTCTCCTTCTCCGTCTCCTTCTCCGTCTCCTTCTCCTTCTCCGTCTCCTTCTCCTTCTCCTTCTTCTTCTCCTTCTTCTTCTCCTTCTTCTTCTCCTTCTTCTTCTCCTTCTTCTTCTCCTTCTTCTTCTTCTCCTTCTTCTTCTTCTGCCCTTCTTCTCTGCTCCTTCTTCTTCTCCTTCTTCTTCTCTCCTTCTCTTCTCCTTCTTCTCCTTCTTCTTCTCCTTCTCTCCTTCTTCTCCTTCTTCTCTCCTTCTTCTTCTCTACTCCCTCTTCTTCTCCCTCCTTCTTTCTCTTCTTCTTCGCCTTTTCTTCTTTTTCTTCTTCTTTTTCTTGTTGTTGTTGTTGTTTACTGTTGTTACTGTTGTTGCTGTTGTTGCTGTTGTTGCTGTTGTTGTTTTCGACTAAGATGTCTTTAACGCCTGTTTGTTTTCTTACACTCTGCGTCTCCTGTGTCTCTTGAGGTCCCACCCTTCAAATTTTCCTTCCGTTCCTCAATTTAAGTTGAACCCTCTTTGTCAGCGTCAAGCTTTCTGCTGCCTCGGAAGGTACCGATAAGATGCAGCTGTTACGTACCAACAACGCCAAATGAAACACGAACATCGGCAAGCCTTTGCGATAGTGTAGTGCGCGTCGTCCAGTTATCACGATTGACAGGCGCGCGCATCCATGTTCGCAGCTTTGCGCATATATGCGTGCCAGTCCTTGGCGATAAATGGACGGCGCGCACTATACCACCGAGTCACGAAAGCTTGCCGCTGCTCTGGTTTAATTTGGCGCGGATAATACGTTCCTTTCGACAGCTAGTAGACAAAAGAACAGCGAAGCAACTCAAAATTGTCGGAGGTCTTCGGAAGAAAAAATAAAACGAAAATTCGAAGCCCTTCCATTGCTGAGAGAGTGAAATCCTTGGTGAGAGCCAGCAGCGGCTGCGGCACGTACGTTCTACAGCACATTCTACGTCGTTCTCGCTCTCATTAATTCGGGCTCATGCGCACCTTCGATTTCCACCGTTTTACTTCCGACCGAACGACACACGTGCGATCCCATATCATGTTCAAATGGCAACAGCCAATAATAGTGCTAGCTCGATCACTACGTCACGAGACAGAGGAGCACAACGATTGGTGGGAAGCGCCATATCCGAGCATCGCGGCAGTTGCGATAAAGGCATCCGCAGCGGCAGAGAAGCTATACGGGGTGCCGAAAGTATTTTTACGAGCACCATGTTCACGGGTGCGGTGCGCCAATAAGCAGGCGACATACAGCTTTGCTGTAATATAGGAGCTGATGCCCTAACCACACGTGCGCGCTAAAACACGTCAGCGCGCGGCGAACACACTTGGTAACGCGCCCTCTCCATGGGAAGGGAACGGGCGCGCGGCTACGAAGCGGCGCGCCCTGTATCTAAATAGGGATAATGCACGGCGCCGAGTACACAGGCAACGAGTTGACGCGCTGAAACGCGTACGTGTGGGTACGGACTTAAAACCAAGGACGGTGACATTGCAAGCGAATCCGCATTAAATAAATGTTCAGGCTCGGAAGAGCGTACAGGAAGCAAACTTCCACAACGTCGCTATGCCATTATACCAACACAGAAGACTATCCCCCGATTTCACAAACGCTCCTCGACTCGACTTTCACCCTTCACTTGACTGAGTGAAGGACTGCGCCGCTGCTCGGCTGAAAATGACGCTGCGATGCTCGAGAATCGCACCACATTATCGCTAATATGCAGTGACTTGCCCTGCCTAGAGAGGGCGCTTCCATCGGCTTTTTCAAGTGAAGGTGAAACGTTGAGTGAAGGGACGTTCTAGAATACGGCGTTTAGGCTGTGGTTTCCGCGAACAATTCAAGCCTAAGAGAGAAAAAAAAATGGCCAAGAACCCCGACTCAGTTCAAAGAACACAACAAAGAAAGAGAAAGCAAGAGAACAAAGACAAAACCAGCCAAAAGAGGCAGAATCTCTTTTTGGTGTCTTGTATAACTGTACACAAGCCGACCTGTACATTCATCGTGGCAAAGTTCCCTGTCGTCGAATGGGAGAACAAGGCCCATTTACGAGGACTCTCGTATTTTACCCCACTCCTCCTTCTCGTCCTGCACCGTTGATCTTTTATACAGCGAAACATTCTCTATAACGTTTTCCCGTTTCGCACACTCGGTTGGTGCAGGCACGTGCAGATAAAAAAAAAAAACTGAAACCGAATGGGTCCGCAAAAAACGCCGTCGCTCACAGATGGAAGCGTGCAGGCTCGAACGAAGGGACACCCAAAAAACAGTATAGAAAAGAAACCCAAGTGAACGAGTTAAAGAGACAAGCACATCGCCGCGCAACGACACGCAATAACGGCATACTTCAACAGCGTCGCCAACTCGCGGCAGGCCCATCCGGAGTTGGAGAACAGCACTTTAGTCTCCTTCGGCATTCCGAAATAAATACATATCAACGCACCGCAACACAGGCCGGATAGGAACACCGCGAAATGCAATAGCTCGGTCTTCAGCGCCATCAGCGGCATGAATCGGGCCAGGAAGAGCAAGAAAAAAAAACCCAAAAAACACGGAGGCGGGGAAGAGAACACAAAGGCCACAACCGAGACAACGGTCGGAAGTTTACCGCGGAGCCCCCGACACAGCTGCACGCCTCCGTGACGACAACTCCAAAACGATCGTTGTCGAGGCAAGACAACTCCAAAACAATCGTTGTCGAGGTAAAGAAGCTCCGATGCGTGCTTTCCGAACAAACGAACGAACGAACAAACAGGCAACGATGCGAGCATGGATGCAAACAAGGTGTATGGCGTAGCACGCAAAGGCGTCGTTTTCATCTCGCGAGTGCCCCATCACGGGGGTGCGCGTATGCCTCACAAGAAGCGGGCGTTGGAGGAGGAGCCGAAATCGAGTACGAGGCACGCCGCGTGCGCCAAATGTAATTTGCATTTCATACATGTCCGGCGCACACGCGAACAGGCGTGCGCAGCTTCGGTTTCCTTCGATTCCCTCTAAGAACACGCGGCGTCCAAAGCAAACGGTTGTTTTATGCGAAATCGCCGAAAAAAAGCTTGCAGGGAAACTACGCCAAATAAAAAAAATATAAAAAAACAACTTAAATAACCGCATTCCCCAATATTCTTCGTCTCTTTCTCATGCATTTGGCTCATCCGTACGTCGCTTTCTCCACGTGCTGACGAAGTATCGAACATATCTGCACACAGACCGACACAAATGACCCACGTAGCCCGACCTCAGGAACGAACTAAACACAACTGGCTGCTCGCATATTCAGCGATGACTCGTGCAGTTCGTGTTTTCTGCTGCGCTGACGGGTGAATGCGGATGAGTGACAAGCAGCGTCCCAAAACAAACGTCACAGTTAGTTTGAAAATGTTATAACTACAGCAACTTTTTTCTTTAACTGTTACGGTGCACAAAAATATACGGATCAGCCAAACGAAAATACAGAGCGTTCTGACCTTCCGTTTGGCTGGTTCTGCCATTACTTCATTTTCGCCCGCTGTATATCAGATCAATCATGACAAACCAACTTATCGAATATTCAACATTAGTTAACTATGAGAACCATCGTCTACAAGGCTATAAAACAGGATATAGTATAGCGATTGCCTTCAACGAAGTTTACTATCTAACTTCCAAAAGACAATTAGACAGCTGCTAGCGGTTTTAGTGTACCTTGAAACGCAAAAAAAAAACAAAACAAAGAACAAAACAAAACAAAGAAGTAAAGAAATAAGAAACACTCTATTGGCAAAAGCAAAAAATAAAGCTTTTGGGCAGCTGTAGCGAGCAGTACAGCGCTATGTGCATTATGTGACGTGTATCGTAGTACTTTAGGTGATTCTTTGCAACTCGTTGTGACTTATATGGTCTGCAGTTTTAATAAAGAAACGATATATATATATATATATATATATATATATATATATATATATATATATATATATATACTGATTTATTGATTTGTGGGGTTTAACGTCCCAAAACTTCCATATGATTATGAGAGACGCCGTAGTGGAGGGCTCCGGAAATATCGACTAGATGGGGTTCTTTAACGTGCACCCAAATCTGAGCACACGGGCCTATATATATATATATATATATATATATATATATATATATATATATATATATATATATATATATATATATATATATATATATAAAGGTGTTTCGAAACGGGCGGGGACGGATCAATGCAATCGACTGAGAAGAAGCAGAAGATTTGCGCTGCCTTTCGAGTCGGCTTAGGAGGCTGGATGGGGAACCACGCGATTTTTCCCACGAGAAGTTCTCGCCAAAAGTTTGACGCCGTACGGCCGCGGCGAGTCGAGCGTCGCAATGACGCTTCGACGCTCGACAGGAAACGGTGCGTTGTATGCTATATACTGCACGAAACAAGGACACGCGCCGTTGCACTCGCAACACCGTACACGCTCGCTATAGAAGCGATCGAGCCATGTGCGGCAGCGGTCGACGGCGATACGGCCTCCGATATAGGTCTAACAATGCTCCGAAAACGGACAACCGCGGGACGCCATCATTACCGGTCTTTTCCGCGGAAGTTCGGATTTTCGGGTCGCATCGTCGGACGTCGGCGCGTCCACGCTCTCCACCCCTCCCCCTCCTGGCGTTGTTTTCTTCCTCTTTGCCACATCCTTGCCCGAGACGCACAGCGCACCTCGCGGGAGTTTCCGATCACCCAGCGAGCCCAAATGCTCCTTCCCATGTGCCCTTATCATCATCATCATCATCATCATCAGCCTGACTACGTCCACTGCAGGACAAAGGCCTCTCCCATGTTCCGCCAGTTAACCGGGTCCTGTGCTTGCTGCTGCCAATTTATACCCGCAAACTTCTTAATCTCATCTGCCCACCTAACCTTCTGTCTCCCCCTAACCCGCTTCCCTTCTCTGGGAATCCAGTCAGTTACCCTTAATGCCCAGCGGTTATCCTGTCTACGCGCTACATGCCCTGCCCATGTCCATTTCTTCTTCTTGATTTCAGCTATGATGTCCTTAACCCCCGTTTGTTCCCTAATCCACTCTGCTCTCTTCTTGTCTCTTAAGGTTACACCTACCATTTTTCTTTCCATTGCTCGCTGCGTCGTCCTCAATTTAAGCTGAACCCTCTTTGTAAGTCTCCAGGTTTCTGCTCCGTAGCTAAGTACCGGCAAGATACAGCTGTTATATACCTTCCTCTTGAGGGATAGTGGCAATCTACCTGTCATAATTTGAGAGTGCTTGCCGAATGTGCTCCACCCCATTCTTATTCTTCTAGTTACTTCAATCTCGTGGTTCGGCTCTGCGGTTATTACCTGCCCTAAGTAGACATAGTCTTTTACAACTTCAAGTGCACTATTACCTATCTCGAAGCGCTGCTCCTTGCCGAGGTTGTTGTACATTACTTTCGTTTTCTGCAGATTAATTTTAAGACCCACTTTTCTGCTCTCCTTGTCTAACTCTGTAATCATGAGTTACAGGAGGTGCTTACAGGAGGTTTTCAGAAGCCTAGAATGGGAACAGTTAGGGATAAGAGTCAATGGAGAATGCCTTAGTAACCTGCGCTTCGCTGATGACATTGCATTGCTGAGTAACTCGGGGGACGAATTGCAACTCATGTGCCCTTATAGGCAATGATATATAGAGAGAAACGACGCACGATCAGTTAGCAACGAATAGACAATTCAGCATACCTTGTGCGGCCGCTCGTAGTATGCAGTCAACAAAGAGAGTCGTTTTTCAACGCGTTAATTCTGTTGCACGATCGACCTCACATCGATAGGATGCGTAAGACGGCCATGCATTCAGCGTATACGTGTGTTTATTGCGATACACCTGCCCTTCTGAACAACTCGTATTGAAACGCACCTGCAGTTTTTTCTACCTTCTTCTCTATCCCGTTTTTCATCCTATTTACAGTCCCTATTTCTTCACCGCGGTGCAGGGTACCTAACTGGATACTATAGCTTGGACAATTGACATACCTTCTTAAGGGGCAGGACGCTTGAAGAAGGGAAGGATACATGACAGAGCGTACGCACGCAGCCTAGTCAAATATGTACCAGCCCAAGCAGCCAATTAGTTGCCGCCACTACACATCTAATTAAACTGCCCGGCTTCGACCACTCTTTCCCTTTGTCACTCGGATTCGCGTACGATGTCATCTAATCAGCCGCGAAAACATAACTGTGGTAACAGAAAATGCACTTACGTTCAAAAGGCGAGCGTGGTACCTCGAAGAGTGGTGCAGTTCCTCAATATTCAACATAAGGTGAAGTAATGTGACTGTAGGTGCTGGTATACGCGCATGTTCGCAACATCATTTCGGTGACACTAATTCAGATTACAGTCTTTTGTCGCGTATTACCAGCCCCTGCATATGGCCTGCGCAAGTAACTACAAATCGAGAAAAAATAAAAAAATAAAAACACAAGTGTTGCAAAAAAAAAGCTTTTCCTGCACTACCAAGAAACAGTGCCGCGGTGTCAACTATAACACCGAAATTCGCGGATAATTCTTACCCCGACTAAAGCTCTGAACTTTCTTTGTATTTTACAGGTGTGATAAGCGAGAATATAGTGCACATACACACGGTAATCACGTACAATTCTCTTGACTGATACGAGAAACGAACTGCATTTACGTCTCCTTTTTCGTGAAATAAATTAAGGCGGCCGTGCACATCGCAGCGTTGTTACGCATCACAAGCGTATCCACGTTCATCCGGGGTGTGCGCCTGTTTTCACCTCCTTTCCAAGCGAAATTCGTTAGAGATTTGTGTGTTTAGAAAAAAAGGGGTAACGATTTAGAGTACCAGGTACTCTGCTATGGGGAGCATAAAGCCGTCCTTTGGACCTCAACGATTCATGTTTCTTGTGTGTTGGTTTAGAAAAAGTTGTTAACGATTTAGAGTACTTGGTACTATGGGAGAGCATAAAAACCGTCCCGTGCGCCTAATTTTAGCGAAAAATCATAATTCCTTAAGACCCCGGTGACTTTGTTGACGTACTCGAAAATCTCAGCCTCGGCGTCGGAACGAGTAGAGTGTTCGAACTTACGAAACAACGGTCCTCAAAGGCACGCCGGTCATTCGCGCACTTGTATGCGTTATTTTCCAATAATTGGGGCTCCCGCAATCGTAGGCTTGTGGGCGATGAACCGTTCTTAATATGGCAATCTGATCTTTTTAATCAAGTCACTCGTCATTTCCAACTTGTCGGATTGAACGCGCAACCATGCATTCCGGCGCCAGGTCCTAGTCATTACGCACTATGACAACTGCGTAGCCCTCCTCCCCCCCCCCTCCCAGGTCCAAGACCAATCAGAGTCGTTTCGCTTCCACCGCGGAGGAAAAAGACACGATAGGGTATAGCCCGCACTGCGCTAACTTCATTTCCGTCAAGATAGAAAGAAACAACGACAGGTAGAAACAAAAATGGGGCCCTGAAAATGAATGTAAGTCGTTCAAATTTACCCTTATTCTTCGACTAAAGGTTAGAGCCGAATATGCGTTTCAGCTCTCCGAAGGTGCACAGCGGGGCCACACCAGAAACGCTTTCCCACCATGGCTTGGGGTGAAATTTCACTCACCAGGAAGAGGGTAACAACAACACACAGTGCTGGAGTTAGTGCCTCCTGACTGTGAGTATATTTATCATTTATTTTTATTCGATTACGACGCCAATAATGAATCCACCCAGTACAAAGGGTATGTGGCTGCGCACATAGCATAATCATGTACACGAGAATTTTCGCAGTTTACACATCTTTCAAAAAGGAACGGCCGCCCTAACCGCAAATTCAAATCGTGATCTCGCACCCGACTTCCTCGCAGCTTCGTCGCAAGGGCGAAGCAATGAGTGCAATGCCAATAAATCAGAATATCACACGGATAACGACAACCGGCTCGATACTAACCCAATACATATCCGGGACATGACGGCGACGGCAACGACCGAAATCCGCCGAAAATGTTCATATAATAGCAATCGCTATAAAAAGAAAAAGAAATACGTATGTGCTACTCTCTTCAGCGAGTCCTGAACTTCGATGAAATTATAATAATCTCCAAAGAATGTTCACGTGTCTCTTTTAGAGTCATATACGGAGAATGCCAGGGCTTAGAAGAAAAAAAAAGTCAAATGACATTAAAGAAAAAAAAAAGTTAGGAGTGCGCAGCCTCTGATTCAATCAGGCACAGTCTTTAACGAGGTTTCTGAGACGAGCCTTCAGGTAAAAGGTATAAAAGTACGAGGTCAGTTCGCCATGTTTCCACAACCCCATCACTTGACTTTTATTTATTTCTTTCCTCGCTGCCGCACTATAGAAATAACCTAGCCATACTTACGAACAAGTCGTATTTACGAGTGTTTCATGCAGCAAAAGGCAGACTATTTCGTTTAAAGCGTCGCAATAAAGTTTAAAGTGCGCCGTCAGTTAAAATTCGAAACGACGCGCAGGTGCCAGTTTTATCGTGCTTGACGAATAAAAAAAGCACGCAACATTTCGTTCGCGAGTCACTTCAACGACGTCGTCGTTGAACTGACCTTTATAACCAGCATAAATCGAGTTTCAAAACTATACGACCGGGTTTTACCCTTTTATGTTTACTTCGACAAACGGGTCACGTGACACCCCGCGCTACAGCTCCTTTCTGCGAAAAAACAAAAAACAAAAACAAAAAAAACGACGAAATGTCAGTCACGGAGCCACGGCGCTGTGAATCAGCACAGCCATGTGCGCTTCATACACCGACATACACACAGTGCAGGCTGGCCTCTCTATTTTATAACGTCGCGAACTTTCGATCAGCTTTCGCGAGATCGTACACTCAGTTAAAAAAAAACTTAATACGAAACTCAAAACACAACGTCTGCTGCAGCGAAACGCACGCACGAAACTTTCCTAACTAAACAATTTAATCAAACCCAGCGGGAAATCAAGCCGAGAAAAGTATGGAAGACGTTACTTGTACGAGTTGTGATACAGACCTGAATTAAATGGACGTAAACACAGAGACATATCGGATAGAGAAACCCAAAGAAAATGGATGCTTTATAGACTCTGTATATGTACAAATAGACATTCTATAGACATTCTATAGACTCTCTAAATTATTTTATAAAGACCCCTACCATAGCTCAATTGGTAAGAGCATTATTAAGAGAATTATTAAGAGAATTATTCGAGAATCGCACGTTTGGTTCTTTCCAGCGGCAATGATAACCTCACTTAAAGGGTTTGGCTGACCCGACTGTTTACGGGTTCTCGTCAAACGCTTTCTAACACACACACACACACACACACACACACACACACACACACACACACACACACAAAAAACTAGCGCTCAAATGTCCCTTTGCTTGTTGGCTTAGGTGTCTGGGAGCCGCACGTTTGGCGTTTGTGCAAATTGGTGCACAAACGGTGCGCTTTGTTGCACCTTGGTGAACTTACTCCTTGGTTTTAACTGTGTTTCGTCACGCCGCCGGAGCAGCTCTTAAGATTTTACTTAAAAAGAAGCATGTAGTTAAGACTTGCACCGCCAGGTGGTGCCACAATGCCAATTACTTCAATTATTCAGTTACTTCAATTACAATCAATTAATTTTCCTATATCATTAAGACAATTCATTCACCCTTACCAAGTAGAGCTCAGATATCATATGCATCCATTTCAAACCTTAAGTTGAATCATAGTCATCTATTTCTATTCTTTAGAAGTATATAAAAATTCGGAACACCGGAAGTAAGTCTTTACCGAAAGTGCCTGACCGGAAGTGCTTGAAAACACGTTGCCAAGATCACGTCGTGCAACGAACTGCTTAATGCGAACGCATGCGTAGCCCGCTATTGCGCTGCGAAGTCACGACGCTTTTAAAAGTGCAGAAATATGCAGACAGCAGTCATCAGAGTTTACGAGAGTATACCACATAACGCGCGATGTAAAAGAAAAAACAAAACAAAGGTAAATGTGTAATATAAAAACAACAATATTTTAGGATCGCGCCTGCTACACTTCACTTTGCATTTACGGCTCATAGCGCTATATCGGGCGCCCAGAGAACGCGCTAACAGTTTGCTCAGTTTTTACGACACGTGAAAGCGCCACAAAAGCCGCAGCGGTGAATATCGCGATCGTGAACCTTTATAGCCGCGCGGAGTTTAGGTGGACGTGCGAGAAAATCAGTGCCGGAGAAGAGTGAATAAAATGAATAATAAAAAAGCGAGAAATCATCAGACAGAAGAAGTGCGAGGCATTTCATAAAAGGGTCAAGAAGCTGCATTTCTTTTTTTTTCCCTTTTTGTTTTCGTCTGTCGCTGAAGTGGCAGCGGCAAAAATATTCAGACCAGAAAGGGAAAATTGAGAAGTGAGCTTTCAAATCGACGAAAATACGATCCGCCAGGGGCAGGCAATGGCGCAATTTCGACGACGACACGCTCAAAATAGACAACGCAGAACGCTATTAAACGGGTGTAATTTAGATCACTTTGAAAGCAAAAAAAAAACGGAACGAGAGAAAGAGAACACGAACGAAAAAAACAAGTGAAAAACTTGAGAGAAAAAAAGGGAGAGAGCGAGACCGAAGCCGGACCATGCAATGATGCGAAAAACGAAAGACTTTATCAACTCGAATTCGCGTTTAAACAGCTTTAAAGTAAACAAAAGAAAACAGATAAACAACGCGAGCACTCGGAAAGAAGGGACTTTCGCTCGACGATTCTTTGGTCGCTACAATCGCGTGTCGAGAAGCTATCAACGCCTCGTCGACAATACTCGCGGACTGAACAGCATTTCCCGCCTCCACTTTCTTTGCACCCTTGCCGCATATGCAAACACGACCAGGAAAAAAAGAAAAAAGATAGAAAAACGGCACGCAGTGGCAGGGGCCACCGTTTCCGGTGCCGCTTCCGGAGGGGGAAGTTCACGAACGACGGACGATGCGCGTCGATAATCCACGGCCACAGGGCGCTAGCGACTGCCGCTTCAACCGACGCTTCGATTGTGCACTATTCGTCTTCCTGGCGAGCGGGTTGCCCCTTTTTCAAGCTTCCGGCATCGGAACGAGCGACACCGAATCGCGAGCATTGTGACCGCGAGAAGACCAACAAACAAGCTTCCCCATCCCGAACACACGAAACAGGCTTCACCCTCTAAAGGTGCGCTCCTGTTGACGTCGGCGGAAAGGCAAGCGGCGTCCAGATACAATCGCCGCCCTGTCGGAATGCGGCGCCGCGCGTCAGGTGTCGACGCCGAGCGCCACGCGCCATTGCGCTCAATACGTATACCAGCCTCCGGGCGGGCACGGCGAGCCGATAAGTTTCCGCCCCTCCCGTATCAGCTTGCGAGCGTTCGCACACACCGCAGTTTCGGTTAGCCGACTATGCATGTCCGCAACGGGTTATAGCTTCCGTTTATTCTTTCGAAGTCGATAGGAAGCGTTGTCGCGAAATGGTGGGAAGATTTATTAGATATTTCTGAAAAAAAGATCAACGGTCCCCAGAGTAAAGTGAAATTACGGCAACGTTATACGTGGCAGTCCTGTCCACAACTTAGAAGTGTGGCAGCTTGGACTAGTTGGTATGGCGTGACGATAGTCATAGCGCGAGAACAAAACGACGACACAGAGACACGTGTCTGTCGCGTCCTTGTCTCTGCGTCGTCGTTTTGTTCTCGCGCTATGACTATCGTCTTGTCCACAACATCGTGTTTCGCGCGCTAACGGACACCGATAGCGGCAGTAGTGATCATGGGTCCTTATATTATTACAGTCACTCACGAACGAGCCGACTCGTACAGGTTCCACACTCACTTCACAGGTATCAAACGACGTAAAGTGTGTCAACAAGGGTGTAATGTAGAGGTGATCAAGTATGAACGAGCATGTGAGAGAGGGGATTCACGTGAGCGCGATTTCGCGAAGACAACAGAGAACGCTACTATCGGCGCGAGTGAGTGCCCGCGAAGGCGTACATGTAAACACTCATCATCATCAACAACAGTTCAGAAGAACGTACACGATGAAATATACACACGCAGAACTGCGAGCGAGTGCGATGTTTTGACATCGTTTGTCATAGTAAGAGCTTCCCCACTTGAGGCACTTTTACGTTGCCTAGCCATACGTTTCGAGCTTGAACGGTTCAAGCCTGGGTACACACTCTCCATTAACGATGACTATTTGCGTAAACGAGGGCCGATACGGAAGTGGACCTTCGTTAGGGGTTACTCGATGAAAGACCACTTCTCCTAACGCACGGGAGCATCACGGAGAAGCTCTTAACTCATCCTTTTACATCTTTTTTCGCTGTCTCCTAAAAAACGGGACTCCTACCAGCTACCCCGTTAGTTCTTTCCGCCTCATCATGACGTCACACTACAATCGAAGAAGGCACGTTCAAACGCAGCGAAGCGCGACTACAGTTTTCCAACGACGCAAGAAGATCAGCGCTCGGATCGAAACGAGACGGGCTGCAGCTGTGACGCGCAAAACGAACCCGGACGTCTCTGTCGATTGAAGAGTTTCGAAGTATGGAATAGGAAAGACGGAGAGTTGGAAAAAGACGGCCCTATGTCTCGACCGTCCGCTGGCTGCCGCACGAAGCCATCGACCGAACGGCGACAAGCACCGTCGATAAACGACCCTCTTTCACACAACCCTCCACTCGCACAGCAAGCAAGCATCAAGCGCTAACGTGGCCTCCCTTCCATTTAAAGGAGAGTGGCGAAGATTGGTGAAGCTGTCCGAGGTAGCGCGTTCGTCTTCGGTAACAAGATGCACGGCCGTCACCGCCGCCTCGCGCGTTCCTTGTAGAGCCAGACAAGGCGCAGCAGAGGACACTGAGCGACAGCCACCCCGAGAAAGGGCCTTCCACCGGAAGACAAGTGGGTTCCCGCTACTCGCCAACGCGTTTAAATCATTGTACAGCCACGCGTCGTCACTTCCGGTAACAGTGGTACCAAACACTGCAAATCGATAGGTCCAAGTTTCGGGATAAAAACAATTTTTTTCTTCTACTTCAAGATTATCTCTAAGCAGGTGAACGGGAACAACGTAAATAGAGCGACAAAATGGTCAAGGAGCTGCTTCCACGTTTATAAGAGAGACAACAAGAAAAAGAAGAAGAACAACAACAAGACGAAGAAGAACAACAACAAGATGAGACGTTGCCGCTGCTGGAAGAGGTGTTGCGAGAAGGCGCCGACAGCTGCACGACTTCGTCACTGTCAAAAGGAAAAGAGTTTGGTAAAAAAAAAGTAGTATAACATACCATAGAAAAGGGACGGTCGGGAAAAATAGGTGAATAGCAGTTTACGGCGGAGAATAGCAAGAACGGGTTGGGTCCCGGCCCTCCCGGTCAACGAAAAGAATATCCCCATTCTTCTATTACTTTTTTTTGCCCGCTCGTTCTATCAGATGAAGTAAGAAAAAAAATATGGTGCCAGCAAGCATAACGGGGCAAGCAAGGCCGCTGAAGCTATTGGGAGGACGCCAACATAATTTGTTGCCGGGAAACCATAAAGAAGCCGAGCAAAATAAAAGTGGTTCTTCCCGGTTCATTCTAAGATCACTTTTCATCGCTCGGTATAGCATAACTGAACGCGCTATTCAGAAAACAGACCAGGCATAACACGGAACGAGACAATTTTCTGATCAAATGGCGCGCCAAACTAGTACTAAAAGAACGGAAAGAAGCACCCTCAGTATTAATCTATATCTATCTATCTATCTATCTATCTATATCTATCTATCTATCTATCTATCTATCTATCTATCTATCTATCTATATCTATCTATCTATCTATCTATCTATCTATCTATCTATCTATCTATCTATCTATCTATCTATCTATCTATATCTATCTATCTATCTATCTATCTATCTATCTATCTATCTATCTATCTATCTATCTATCTATCTATCTATATCTATCTATCTATCTATATCTATCTATCTATATCTATCTATATCTATCTATATCTATCTATATCTATCTATATCTATCTATATCTATCTGTCTGTCTATCTATCTGTCTGTCTATCTATCTATCTATCTATCTATCTATCTATCTATCTATCTATCTGTCTATCTGTCTGTCTGTCTGTCTGTCTGTCTGTCTGTCTGTCTGTCTGTCTGTCTGTCTATCTATCTATCTATCTATCTATCTATCTATCTATCTATCTATCTATCTATCTATCTATCTATCTATCTATCTATCTATCTATCTATCTATCTATCTATCTATCTATCTATCTATCTATCTCTCTCCGCCTGCCTGCCTGCCTGCCTGTGTCTATCTGTGTCTGTCTGTGCACGCACGACCGTAAGTATTCCTCAATAAATGATCGCCGTAGTGTTTAATAGCAAAGTCGTTCTTGCTCTAGCCATGCCCCAACGCGGTGGTCTAGTGGCTAAGGTGCTCGGCTGCTGACCCGCAGGTCTCGGGATCGAATCCCGGCTGCGGCGGCTGCATTTTTAATGGAGGCGAAAATGCTGTAGGCCCGTGTGCTCAGATTTGGGCGCATGTTAAAAAACCCCACGTGGTCGAAATTTCCGGAGCCCTCAACTACAACGTCTCTGATAATCATATGGTGGTTTTGGGACGTTAAGCCCCACACAACAATCAATTGGTCTAGGCTTTCGTATCCGGGGACAGTCACAGATCGCAGTGGGATTTACCCACAAAACGTGGGTAAACCGCACTACGGGTATGTGTCACTCCCCGCTACGGAGTGTGCCACTGCTCACTATAGATTCCCACAACTCAACACTAGCTGCAATGGCTAAACATGGCCGGTGCACACGGAAGTGTTGCATGAGGCTGATAATAAAATGGGAAAACCTGTTATGTGACCCTGTCCGGCTCAAATACTTGGTTAACGAGCAAAAGGTCTGAAAACAAATATTCTCACACTCCCCACAACTACACCAAGAGTGGTGCTCCATATTGTGTCATTGTTATATTTTTGTTTGGACAGAATATCTATTTTTTCTTCTTTTGCCACCAATGTATCCGCAGAGACTTAGAAACACCTCCTGCACCCCTTAACTTGGCCAGCGATACGATCTCTTTCCTTATTTCACTTCAGAAGCGCCACACTCCGGACGTTCTCGCAACGCGGCAAACTCATAAACAATGCACTTCAAAACGCCTAGCACCCCGACAGGGACACGCCTGTACCATACGATGTTTCGTGCGACATAAATCAACGAACGAGCAACGCCGACTACAACAATAACCACACGGGACGCACAAGCGCGTTGAACACAACTTCCGAACAAAGTGGTACACAAAAACAGGTAGCAGCAGCTGCTGCTTCTGCACACCCTTGACACGTTATAGCCACGTACAAAGCACAAACAGCATCGTCGACAAATATAATAAAACAACAGACACAGAGCAACAAAAAAAAAGTGATCCTGACGAAGAGGCCTCGTGAGGCGACATATACAGGAGTAAGCAATGACAAAGCATACCCTCAATTTCCTTGACCCTTACAGACACTCCAAGTTTTGAAGGATGAAAAGGAAGGAAGAAATGCCGTGCGGCTTTCCCCTCTCTTGACACTATAACGCAGCTCTATCCACCTATAAGGTTTCTAACGATGAAACGGGCTGGTGGCGCACCGGTTCTAACTGGAAAGAAAGAGAGGAGGATGAACACGGAGGAAGAGAGAAAGAGGAGGGCGCGATGAAAGACGCACCGGCCTCATGACGACGAGAAAATAATGAACGCGCGCAGATAAATAAAATCGAAAGATGAGAAAGAAATCAATCAAGGTGTCTCCTTCTCCACAGAGGACGAAGAAGAAGAAGGTTACTGATGTGAAGGATAATGAAGGACCAAAATACAGGGCGGTGAGCTAGCGAGAGAAAAGCCCTCATAAGTATTTGAGACAGGCGAAGTGAACACAAGGATGAGAAGTTTTTATTTTTCTAAAAAAAAGAATGAAAGAAACTTATGATGAAGTCATGAGGGAGCAACAAGGCTGAGAACTTCACGTAAATATATAACAATAATAGTACCAGGAAAGAGAAATGATAGACGCAAAGCTTAAACGGCGCTTAGCAGTTAGACTCGTTGACTCGACGTTTATTTTTTTTTTTTTTCCTTACTGGACACTGCTTTCTGGTGCTGGAAGCGGTCCTATCCGTTTGTCTTTGCTTTGGATTTGTTCTCCATGCCTTCCGGACATCTTTCGCACAGCTTCTTCTTCGGGACAGGTTTCTGCCGTTGCCATTTATATAAAGCTGCGAGGAGCGCAATTTCAAAACGCTTCATTTATGTAGCGCCTGGAGATTACGTGGGAGGGGCCCGGCTTCAACTTGAACGCCCCCCCCCCCCCTTTTTTCCCCTATTTTTCTTTCTGTGCCATTGCCGAAGCGCGACCGAGCTCATCTCCTCCACACATTTTTCCAGCTCTTAATTTGTTTTTCTTTCTCTTCGTATTCTTCCCAGTCAGAGGGACTCCAACAGACCCTCGGCCTTTACCTGTTATTGTTTAGCAAAAATAGAAAAAAAATTCCCGAGTTTGCCACCTCCATATTTTTTTCCCCTTCACTTCTTTCACGTTACACGGCAGTCAGCTCAACCTCTATTTAGTTTTTTCATCGCGCACAAGCGTAATGCAGGAGTGAAGACGCAGAGCCTACGCAGCGAACTCGGCTCTCTTTCGCTCAATCTCTTTCTCTCTTTACACTACACTAGACGCGCATTGCGCACCGACGACCCATGTTGAACAACGTGCCCAGTTCAGAAATATAATGGACAAATCAGACGCGGGAATATTGAAAGAAACGTCGCTGGAGATGCATCAGCAAACGAGACATGCCACTAAAAAAAGCCAAGGAAGGGATACGTATTACCCAGAATGCTAAGATTATGTACACTCAAGTCATCACTTGAAAATATCGTGCGAACTTCCACCACCGCAGGCTACGGTAGATTCCAATATCGACGAAAAGCAACGAGATCAGATATACAATCAGCTATATCCCCGGCTTTTTTCTAGACACACGTGGCCCCGCCGCGGTAGTCTAGTGGCTAAGGTACTCGGCTGCTGACCCACAGATTGCGGGTTCGAATCCCGGTAGCGGCGGCTTCATTTCCGATGGAGGTGGAAATGTTGTAGGCCCGTGCGCTCAGATTTGGGTGCACGTTAAAGAACCCCAGGTGGTCGAAATCTCCGGAGCCCCCCACGACGGCGTCGATGCATAATCATATCGTGGTTTTGGGACGTTAAACCCCACATATCAATCTAGACACATGATCCCTTAGATAACGCTTACGTCGGAGGGCTTTCGCCTACCTGTCACGCTTACGAGTAGTCGAGCGTGTTATTCATCTAACAGAGTGTAGCAGACGGCGTTCACACTTGAGCACCCTTCCTGCTCTTGCTGCCATTCCTGCACAGTCAATATCGTTATATATCGCAATGTATAAGGTTTTGTACCCATGTTCGTCAGTCAACACTCGCGCGATCTCTTATGGGCACAAAGAAGAGCAACATTTGACAAAAAAATCCCTTTTTGTTTTATTTGCACTTTGGGAAGGATGTCCCTTTGTGGATATTTTGTACATTCGTATTCGTACTTTTTTTGACAATTTTGGTCGCTCAAAACCAGTTTTTCCGAAAGTAGGTCGTGAGTGAAAACGCACCATGACGCAAGTCCCTCCCTCGCATACGCTCTGTGCGCACGGCATATTTTGTGTGTATATATATATATATATATATATATATATATATATATATATATATATAGGCAGGCATGGTGGCGAAAATGGCCGTAGCGTTGCAATAAGTCAAGTAGATCCTCCAAGAGAACGGTAACAACGGAAGTGTTTAATTCGACAGTTTCGGCCAGAGTCTGGCCTTCATCAGGAGTCATGGTACATTCTGTTTGCGCTCACATTTATAGTATTTTGGGTAAAAAATGAGAGGGAAAGAACGAAAAAAACAGAAAGAAAGAAAGAGTTTGAAAAACGAGAGAGGAAAGGATATCCAGAAAGTTCCAGGTTTCACTGTGCTTCGCGAGTGGCGTCGTCAGTGTGTATTTTCTTAGTATTGCGTTCAGTGCAGTTTGGTGGCGGTCCCTTTATTGTAAACGGGGCCTGGCTAAGGTAAGGGCTTGCGTGTCGCGAAAAATGCTTTTTTTATTATTATTTTTTATTTTTTAAATTTTTTATATTTTTTAAAGACCGTCACTAATTCGGCGTCGGAGACAGCGTTCCGAGGCTCCAGGAAGTCGGCGCGGGAGAAAATGTTTCTTAAGGTGCTGTCTGTCGTTTTGAATGCTATTTTGCTCTGCGAATCCGCGTTTGGGGGTTTTAATTGTGTATGGGGTGGCCCTTCTATATGTCGGGCTTTGTTGTCGAAATGCGGGAAGGGTTTCCAAACTGCGAGAAAGGACGTTTGAAGTGATTGCTATTTTGTACTGGGAAACCGCGTTCGGGGCGTTTAGTTGTGTATGTGGATGTCGGGCTTTGTTGCCAAAATCGGGGAGAGGTTGCCAAAAGGCGAGAAAGGACGTTTGAGGTGATTGCATTTTGTTCTGGGAATCCACGTTCGGGGCTTTTAGTTGTGCATGCGGTGACCCTTCGACAAGTCGGGCTTACAACTATTGTTCGGTTATTCAGAGAAATAGAAATAGACGACAGTGGTTCACTGAAACACGCAAAGATATTTGTAGTTGTCCAGTCCTCGTCGCCGCCACAGTGCCGCGAAATCTTGAATTGTTATGATTACAATTATAAACTTATATATACACACATACACCCACATACATATGCGCATATACATAAGTACATATACACATATAAATGTACATGTATATATTATAGTGCTTTGATTGCTGCAAGTGTACCCGGACTTTCATTTATGCCTTTTTCGAGGGTGTTAAATCGGTGTATGAGGTATGATTCACGTTGTTCACGTTCCCGGTTTGATTTAAATCCTGTTTCTAAAAGTGTGACTGACAATTTGTCGAAGGAGTGGCCGGGAAGGTTAAGGTGTTTTGATAGAGGTAGATTCGGCGCTGATTTCGCGTGGGCTCTGTGATTATTGAAACGAATCCTAAAGGGTGTTTCCGTTTGTCCGATGTATTGCATGCCGCACACGTTGCATTCAAGTAGATATACCACATTAGAGGAATCGCATGTTAGATTTCCTCGTATGTTAATTGAAAAGTTGGATTGTGTGCTGCTTGCCTTGCTTGTATCTCGCATCGCTTTGCATACAAAACATCGAGGCTTCAGACAAGGTCGGCATGAACTGTCGGAAGTTGAAGTATTGATTTGGGAGTTTACAAGTGTGTCTTTGAGGTTGCGTGTTCGTCGGTAAACGACGCCAGGAGCCGATGGGAATGCACGTTTTAGACGTTCACTTTGTTCCAGTATGTTGTAATGTCGTTTAAGGATTTTGTTAACGTTGGGGAAATTCGTGCTGTATGTTAAACATAGGTGTGTCTGTTGCAGGTTGTGTTGTGGTGGCCGCTTCATCAGAAGGTCATCACGCTGAAGTTTTCTAGCTTTTTGAATAGCGTCATCAATCACATGTGGAGGATATTTCTGTTTTTCGAGCACGAGTTTGAGCTTTTGTGAGCTCGCGTGGAAGTCAGTGTCTTTTGAGCAAATTCGCTTAAAACGGTGGGCCTGGCCGTATGGAATGCTGTTTTTACAATGGCGTGGATGATCACTTTGGTAATGGAGGTACTGTTGTCGATCTGTTGGTTTGCGGTAGAGGGTTGTGGAAAGTTTATCATCTTCTATTATTATGGTAACGTCAAGGAAATTTACGGTTACTTGTGAGTAGGTGTGTGTGAAGTGTATGTTTGGATGCACAGTATTGTAAGTGTCGATAAAGTTTAGCAGTTCATCCTCGCTGTGAGTCCAAATAAGAAAAATATCGTCAATGTACCGCCTGTATAGGAGTGGTTTCAAGGGAGTTTGGGACAAAAATTCGGTTTCTAGTTTTCCCATGAAAATGTTAGCATAGTTTGGTGCGAGTTTGGTACCCATGGCGGTGCCGCTGATTTGTCGAAAGTACTCTTGGTTGAACTCGAATGAGTTCAGTTCTAATACAAGTCTTGTGAGGCTTGCGATGGCAGAGAAATCTGGGGTGTCAGGTTGTCTATGGTTTGTGTATGTGTTTTTTAATGCCGCTATGCCATCATCGTGGGGAATATTTGTATAAAGTGAAGACACATCAAGAGTAACTAAGTATGAGTGTTTCGGAATGCGCAGGTCTGCAATATCTCGAAGAAAATGTGAGGTGTCTTTTACGTACGACCCGAGAGTGCAAGGAATGTGGCCTATTAATTTGTCTACGTACCCTGATATGGGCTCGGTTACTGTGCCTATACCTGAAATGATTGGTCGGCCTGGATTACCGGGTTTATGAATTTTTGGGAGTATGTAGAAGCGCCCTGGACGAGGGTGTACTGGCCGCATTAATTTGTGCTCACTGCGTGTTATTCTTCCCTCGTCCAACAGCTTCTTCAGTTCTGTTGCTACAATACGCGTGTATTTCTCTGTCGGGTCCCCTGGGAGGCGTTCGTAGAATTTTAAGTCGTTTAGTTGACGGTATGCTTCTTGTAGGTAGTCGGTTGTATTTAGGACTACAATTGCCCCTCCTTTGTCAGCGGGCTTTATTATTATATCAGTCCTAGATGTTAGGTTTTGCATACTCTTTTTCTCGGATTTTGTCATGTTTTCCCGCTTTCCCTTCTGTCTGTGATACTCCTGTAATATATCTTTCTGGACCGCGTTAATATATAAGTCCAGACACTTGTCTCGATGACTATTTGGTGTCCAATCGCTTGTTTGGTGGCGGGGAGTCTTTGGAATGTTAGACGGCTTGTCCAAGAAATATTCGTGCAGCCTCAATTTTCTAGCGAAGTTGTCGAGGTCTCGGAGTAAGTGAAACTCATCGAAAGATTTTCTAGTTGGGCAGAAGTTTAGTCCTTTAGATAATAGTTTTACTTCATCAGTTGACAAACTCGTGTCTGATAGGTTTATAATCGCAGCGTCGTAGTGAGTGTTGATAGGTGTTTTCTTGTTTGTGCCGTGAGTTTCCTCGTGGGTGAATGTGTTGTAGTCATACAGTGTAGCGTCTGGTAGTGTGGGGTTGGAAACATTGTCTCTTTTAAGTTTCTGTATTTTAGTTTTCTTGACCTCTTGGTATTTATTCTGTTCGAACTCTGTTAGTAGGGTGATTTCCTCGTTTGATAGGTGGTTGTTGTCGCGCAGAATGGCGTTGGTCATGTTGGTCAGTTTCTTTACTTGTTTTTCACTGTGGTTGATTGCAATTTCTGTTAGCTTGAGTGATGCTTCTAGAAGGACGTTTTGCCATGCGGCCTGGTTGTTTTCGTCGAGATTTGTGGCGGCAGGGGTGATGGAGAGTGTCATTCCTTTGGGGGCTATTCTAGCATTTAGGTATACTTGCAGCGTCGATCTATGCATTGCATGTCTGATTCGTTTATCCGTGAGTTTTCTTACTTTAAGAAAAGTGGCACTGTAACCGGAGAGCAGAGAGCTGGACTTACAGATTGGAAGTCAGTCTTCTTTTGGGCGCGGGGACGGTACTGCAGAAGTCCGCAGGTTGTAGGTGTGTTGTGCAGGCCTTCGTCGTTGAAAGGGATGATCCGGGCGTCGAGCTGTTGGCAGGCGTTGAGCTCCGAGCGAGCGTTGAGGGCAGGATGTCCGTGTTGCTCGATGTTTCTTTGGGTGGGGTCGGCAATAGAGCAACACGCCTCTGTTGGTCGGCAGGTTTCACCTCTTGGGAAGGTGCGGTACTGCTGTCGATGACGGTGGGCTGTATCGGGCGTCGAGGTGTTATACTTTCAACGATCGTTGGGAACTCTGTCGTGGTGTCAGAGGCCTGCAGTGCTCCGGGAACGTGTTGGTGACTTCTGGTTCCCTGGTGATATTCTTCTGTTCGTATTTGGATGGGAGTGGTAGGTTGGGATGACCACCCCGCGGCAGGCTCGAGGTTCCCGCGATATATTGCCCCCTTCAGCGTTTGAGCAATGAGTGCTACCCCCATGAAGCTCGGATGTAGTCCGTCCGCACGCA